>JASVER010000014.1:6737138-7196893 GCA_030449065.1 Oceanodroma leucorhoa
GGCCCGGCCCGCAGCGCCCGCCAGCTGCCTGCTGCCTCGCTCGGTGCTTCCCGCCCAGCTGGCGGCAGCCCTGCCGCGGCCCCGCCTCGGCGCCGCGGGCCTGCGGCCCCGGCCTCCATGCCCCGCACTCTGCCGGAGTCGTTAGCCAGCGCGATCCTCTCCTGCCCTCGCTCTAGCTTGCCTTGTTGCTTGATCAAAGTCACTTACTAGATAAAAATAATCTGCCCTCTCGTATGACCCTCAGCACACTGGAGACATGCAGGAAATTATTAATTTTAGCTGATTGAGTAAACAGTATTAATCAACTTCAGTTCTATAGTGGGGTGGGCCTGGGAGGGGAAGAGGGACGTTTGAAAACTGCTATGTTGAATTCATGCTTAGGGAACAGTTTTCTTCCTTTCACCCTACTCAATAATGTTAAAAAAGGAATTTCTTGACTGATACGGGTTTTTCGTGTTTCTTTTTTTCATGTCCTTCTTCCACTGAGTGCTTCAAAGTGGCTCCAAATTAGATCTTGTTAATTATAGCAGCYACAGTTCACAAAGGGTGACTGGCAGTGTGCTTGTCCCTTGTGGAAATGGAAACCCGGTGTAACTCGGTGGTGCGGGCCCTCGAACACTTCCCACAGCAGCCGTTTCCCTGCCTCACTTGTATCCTTGGGAGGTCTGCCTTTCCTCGTCTGCTSTCAAAATGGCTTTCTAGTGGAAAGATTATTCACTAAAAACTTGATTTCTCAAGAAATGGCACTCTCTCGCTCAGTCAAGGGGTGGGTGGCAGTGCTTAGGCTGGGTCGGGCTGTGGGGCCTGCACGGCCCTCGGCTGGGCGGCGGGTGACATGTTTCCACTGAGCTCTGCTCTACTTCTGTTTCTGCCCGGCAGTGAGGGAAGAAAGCGTGTGAGAGGGGAGGAAGAGCAAGAAGCACYGCCTGAGGAGTCTCTCTAAACTCAGGGACAAGGTCGGGCCTGTTTCAGTTGGTGATTCTGGTCTCCCTTGGCCGCAGGCGAGCAGGTTTCCGTGGTCCATTGGTCCCGAGGTGGCAGAGCTCTTGCTGCGGACGGCAGCCCTGGCCGTGAGGAGAGCTCATCCCAGAGCAGAACTGAAACCACACTTACTTTCAAACTGCAGTATGTTTTTAGGTACGTCAGTGTTTTGAAGCAGTGCTGAAATGTTTGATTTTTTTTTTTTTTTAAGAGGCTGATTAGGCTGCCTTAGGACCTACTAGGGACCATGTTTTACTGAATTGCTTATCTTGAATCTGTTACTGGAAGTCCAGTTTCTGATATAATAATTGCAAACTCCTAACTTTGAACTTTCARCCAACACAGAGCATAGCAGAAGCTTGTGAAATTCTCTTATAGCCAGTACATAATTTCATGCTTTTTTCAGTATTGAGGAGRTTTTGTAGTAATTGTTTTAAGAAAAAAGATTCAATATGGTTAGGGTTAAAAAAAAAGTCTTAACAGGTCGATACATCTGTTCCTTTAMAAAAACACATTCTCCATTTTTGAGACATCATAAATATGTAAATGAGGGCTCTTTAATTACTGCCGAGGRCTATGAACTCGCATGCTAGAGGGGAAGGAAGAAGGAAGGCAAAGAATAATTCACGTAATTTTTTTTTGTTTGTTTTTGAGAGAGAGAGAGATTGGGTCTTTACCTCAGAAAAAACAGCATAAGAATGGGGCTTTTTATTGCTGAATTACCAGAAAGTGCTGGGGACACTTCTTTTTTTTGTTTATCCTTTTGGATGGAGTTAGTATATAAAGCGGTAGCGTAGGACCTTTCTGGCTAATGTGTGCACCAAATGGGATTTGTTATGAAGCATCAGGTAAAATTCCCTCCTCTATCCCACTCTGCCAGTACACTTAATCCCGATCAGCACCATCCCCTGCTGTCTCTCGAGCTGCTCACAGCACCTGAATCTTAGCATGGTTTCTAATGCAGTACATCAGAGGCTAGCGAGGACCCTGCTAAGTCATTTTCACTTGTGACCTGGTAAGTGCTTGGCACTGAACCGAATAGAAGTCTGCACTTATTTGGCCCTGCTCGCCTTTCTGTATCTTAAGCACTATTATTTTTGAGTAAGGTGATCTTGCCGCATGAGATCGACAGAAAGGGCATTTTTTTTAAATTTCAGGATGCAGATGTGCACATGGGGAACGAGACCAGTGTACAGCAGTACCTGTGTAGTAGGTATAGTTACTAGAAATCTAATTCTGCCTTTTTTTTTTTTTTTTTTCCCAGGCAAAATGGTCTGGTATCAAAATGCATATTCTGCCTTGGTAAAACTTCAGATCCATATGATAATTTTCACTTTCCACATTTTATCTTTTAATTCTTGCTGAGGCCTATGAAAGAATAATTTCCAGATAATAATGGTTTCCCACTAATGAGCTCCGTGTTTTTAATAGCAGAAATGACTTAGAGCCAGTATGCTCACTGAAAAAATTATTCTATTTGATGCTGTTAGGTTGTATCTGAGAAAGAGGTAAAAATGAGTCTTGCAGGGGCGAGGCAGGATATTTCAAGTACAAAGTGTTAATGTCATTGTATGTGGTGAGGCTTCATAGGTACAATYTTGGCTGTTTGGTTCATGCAACCAGTGTTTACTGCCCGGTGGAGTTAGTGGACTGAGGGGCTTCTCTTGACCAGAAGAGAATAAATGAGCTTGGGCTGGTGAAAATAGCAAACTGGCAGTGGTAAAGGGCTGGTGGGTGTCTGTCCATGCAGTGAGGGGGAAGAGGTGGAGGGAGCCTGCCAGGGCAAAGGCTGTTTTAGCCAGAGAGCACTAGTGACGCGAGAACAAGTGGGGTTAAGGATGGAAGTGAAAATAATTCTTGCTACTGGGGGAAGGGTGTGAGAGTCAGAGAGCGTTTTTCAATGGGAGCCATTGGGAGTTAAAAGCAGAACTATTTTTGAGACTGAATTTCATGAGTTTACAACAGCAATTCTATGGCATGTCTGTGTAGGAGAGCAGGGGACTGCACTCCCAGTCCTGCCTCCAAGGGCCCCGTTGGGCTCCTGCTCAGTCGTGCGAGTTAGTTCTGTGCGCTCTGCCCTCTGCTTTTCCAAACAGGCTTTGAGAAGCTATGCTGTGTGGGAGAAAAAAACAACTTGGACAAGTACAACAGYAAGCTGTGGTTCAGATGGCTGATAGCAACCTTAGATTTTGTTTATGGTTAACTGGAAGGCAGAGAATTGGGGTGGTATTACATGTACAGTTCATAAATCAACATGCAGGCTAGTTTGTTGGCATGAGTGACAGTACATGAATGTAAGTCGTTGTCATTGTCTCTGTAAAATCTCTGCAGTCTCCCAGCCCTGATGTATATTGCCAGTAACATCAGAGGCAGCTCCTGATGCCACTAGCCATGAGTCTGAGTGCTGGTGTATCTGGCTTTACTTGAGAATTGTGTTTTCTGGCAGTATAGAGTATGTCTATGTATCTGTTGCTTGGGATAGATACTCCTTTCAGCTTGGCTCCCAGTTTTTCTACATGGCTGTATGGCACCGAGGAGGTTAAATAGGTAATGCCAAAATAGACAAAAATTGTGTTACAAAGTCAACCAGAAATACGGTATTTTGCTTACTGGTTCATTAAGCAAAAATGTCCTGACTTCTTAAAAAAAAAAAAAAAAGCCTCAGTTTGCATTTCTTCAAATATTTCAACAAAAATCTGTGTGCGTGTGTATGTTTGTATTTGTTTTCAACATGCCCTTCTCCATCTGTCCTGATGTTCAATTAAAATGCAGATAATGTGTCCCAGCTTGTAAGATGGATCACTGCTGAAGCAGTGTCATGTTTGGGCTAGCTTATCCCTTGATAAATACCTCTGCTGTCCACTGAGAGATTAAGCTTCATGACTCCTGAGGTCTGTTCGGGGGTCTTACAGGCAGATAAGGCTGTGTTACTTGCTTTTAATAAAATATATCAATTTACATTTGCTAAAGGACCTTTGGATGGCATTTGCTATTGAGAAGGTAGCAGTGGCATAATCAAACTATAATACTTGTATGTAAAACTGGCTTTTCCATTTCATAAGTATTATAATTTATCGACAGCAGTGCTTTATTGAACCCTCTTGTGTCTAGAGTGTGGAGATGAGGAGCTTGAGCTGCTGTTACAAGACCTCATTTAGCTGTCTAGCAGAAAAGATTTCTTTCCCCGAGTCTAATCCAGCAGGAGCTATGGAAGAACATTATCAGCTAGGTACAGAAATCTCAGGCAGATCGGGTGTGTGGGACGCACACAGATGCCGTGGTCTGGAGTCTGTCTCGCCGTGACAGCCAGGCAGTCAGGGTTCCTACCACGGGGAACACTCTTCTTCTGGGGGTTGAGTACAGACAATGCTGGACTTGTAGAGGTGCTTTAACGGAAGAGATGTTGAGTCAYGTGTAGTAGGAGTGGTGAGCGGCCAGCTTCTCTAACCAAGCGACTAGCTGAAAAATTTGCTGTCTCTTACGTGTAGGTAGGGAGTGGAAAAGAGATTTGTCATGGACARCTCTCTGAATAACAAACGGCTCAGTGCCACTGAAGAGGTTCATGAGGGAGAAGTTTCTGTGGAAGTCTGGGACCTTGCTTGTGCTAGTATAAAGGTTTATATAAATACAGCATTTGGGTACGTATTTCTGAGTCTGGGAGTGTGCCCACTCCCTGTTCGTAAGAGTGAGGATACAACTTTTTAGACTGTACTGCTCTATCGCAGTAAAAGGATGTGGGAATTTGTAGGCAAAGAGTGTTTTCATGTTCCAGYGTGCAATATCTGTGGCTTCATTCCCATTTTAGATGCCATGGAAGTGATTGAAACAGCAGAGTTTACGTATGTACGTGTGTGTCGTGGCTTAACCCCAGCCGGCAACTAAGCCCCACCCAGCCACTTCCTCACTCCCCCCAGYGGGGTGGGAGAGAGAATCAGAAGGGTAAAAATGAGAAAACTCATGGGTTGAGATAAAGAGAGTTTAACAGGTAAAGCAAAAGCCACGCATGCAAGCAAAGCAAAACAAGGAATTCATTCACTGCTTCCCATGGGCAGGCAGGTGCTCAGCCATCCCCAGGAAAGCAGGGCTCCAGCACGCGTAACTGTTACTTGGGAAGACAAACGCCATCGCTCCGAACGTCCTCCCCTCCCTCCCGCCTTCTTCCCCCGGCTTCATATGCTGAGCATGATGCCACACGGTGTGGGATGTCCCTTTGGTCATTGGGGTCAGCTGTCCCGGCTGTGTCCCCTCCCAACTCCTTGTGCCCCCCCCAGCCTACTCGCTGGTGGGGTGGGGTGAGAAGCAGCAAAGGCCTTGGCTCTGTGTAAGCACTGCTCAGCAGTGATGGAAACATCCCTGTGTTATCAACACTGTTTCCAGCACAAATCTAAAATATAGCCCCATGCTAGCTATATGAAGGAAATTAACTCTATCTCAGCCAAAACCAGCACAGTGTGAAACATCTCCGTGCCTCTGAGCAAAAAAGCATTTAAAACTGCTCAGCTCATTAAGTACAGGCTGGAGTCTCATGCAGTTCTGCTTAAAGCATAAATAAGTAGAAGTCACAGTGCAAACCATTTGGTAATATGAATTATGGACTCAAACTGTTGATTAGTTGTTGGCTTCTGTCTTTATGATCTGCTGTCTGCCRCTATAGGAAAACTATAAGGCAAGGCCAGAGAGAGGGAATGGGTGGAAGGGGCCCAGTGAAATGCAAACCATGCCCACACCAGGAGGCTTACTTAGGCTTACTTGTGCTTTCAGTGTCTTGCTCTTGGTCCAAGTTTGAGTGGCATTTTGGCCATTCCTGCCTATYGGATCAGTAGAGCTGTTTGTGCTAGGGCTAACCCCTTACCCCAATCTGAACACAGGGGTAAGGGAGAGGTAAATGGCAAATTCGGTGTAATGTGTGCATGTTGATTTAGCACCTACCGTTTCCCCCTCTTGCAGGCATTGTTCTTGATTCCAGACATATACACATATCTTGAAGAGCCCCTTAGGTGTGATCATGGAGTATGATGTAAGGCATGGCTCTGGGAAAAGAGTTAACGAATACACGGAGCAGGGCTCATCTTGATGGCACCAGTGTGTACCAAGCTGTATCCACAAACATAACTCGGCGTGACGAGTGTCAGTGGTGGGCTTAGGGGAATGCAGGTTTGCTCTCTAGATCATCATAACTTCTTGCCAGTTTTCATTTGATGATTTTACACAGCTGTAGCAACATGAATTAAAACTCCTAACACCACTCTGAGCCTTCATTTCCATTTTCTAGATTTTTTTAAAGTCACAGGGAAGTTTTAATTTGCCTTAGGGTACACAGTTTGTTAGAGATGGGCCTAAAGAATGGAGGACATGTTTTTTTCCAGAAGTAACAAGTAGTTTGTTCAGCTATGGATACCTTAAAGAGCCCAATTTTTCCAGAAGGCAGGAGCTGCTCAGCCCTTTGGTCTGAACATCAGGCCTCTTCCATATACACTGGGTTGTGCATCTGGAATTGTTAGTCATTCTGAAAGTCTTGGCTGAGTTGTGAATCCCAGTCCTTCACTCACTGTCATCTGAGCTATTTCAAGGGCTCATTAAATAGGTCTGCTACTTTTAAAATTGGAGGAGAGTCCAAAGTATACMTATTGCTTTTATTTTTCAATACAGAAATCCAGAGTCTTCATAACRTACATTTTGTGTTATTTTTGGCCATATAATACTCTACCATATCTAATTCATTTAATATTTATGGGAGGTATTTTCTCTTGGAGGARGATTAGGAAGAATCCCCATGCCCTTGTCCTTACAAAAGCCAGACTATCATTGTTACTGGGATTATTATTATTTTATCTCACAATGTGCTCAGGGGTTTCTTGCCAGTGGCTCTGCTCAATTGTTTAGKTGGTAGAAGTGCATGGACTGTGCTCAGTGATCTTTACTGTCCTTTTTGTCTTGCAGATCAAGGGATTTTAATGGCTTTCAGGTAGAAGCCAAGTGGAGACAATCAAAATGAATTCTATGGACAGGCACATACAGCAGACCAATGACCGGCTGCAGTGCATAAAACAGGTAAGCTGAAGGTGGAGATGATTGCTGCTAGATGAGCATTGTGTGGCAGGGTGTGTTGTGCATTATGGTTACGTGTTACTTAATGAATATCCTTGCCTTTTAGAGGGGAGGAGAGTGGTAGAAACAAGACACTGTAATCTCCTTGAAGAGAAGAATATCTGCTGCAAGAGCTGGTGTTTAAACCTCAAAAGCCAAACTTTCCCTATCACCTTTCTCAGAAATCTTCAGCCTGGAGACTCACCAAATCTGTCTCAGCTGAAAGCAGAACAGTACTAGTCCTGCCAGCTCTGCCTTGAAGGTGTCACAGCAGGCAGCCKTCATACTTGTGCTCTGAGCACGGTAATCCAAAATTTCCACAGGCCAGGTTTGATTCTAATCCAGTATCTGACCTAAGACCTGCACTACCTGGAGATTCAAACTTGGACGGTTGGCATACCTTCAAGTGCTCAGGTTAATCTGTTTGTGCAGAGATGTAAAAACTTCCATTTGCAAGGTAAAATTTTCAGAAGCATCTGTTTGTGAAGATGAAGGGCCCTTACAATTCACTGAAAGGCAGTGGGATCTAAGTCTCATTTACAGATTTCCCCACTGTAACTGTGCTTGCAAATGCTTTTATAACCAATTGAAACTACAAAGGCAAGGATGGAATGAGCAGATGCCATCTTTCCCTGCTATACCTGCAGTGAGCTTTGCTCTCTGGCATTGCAGGCAGCAYGGATCCTCCCTTCACTTACATTCTTCTCCACATGCAAGAATCCTTACAGAAAATTCATAGCAATGGTCCTTTGTGTAGAGGAGGTGAGCAAGACAATGGTTTCTCATGTTAATGTTTCCTGTTTTTCATCTCTAAACCAATGCATGCATGCAACAAACAGGTGCAGAAATGCAAGCAGCACACAGGTATTTTGAAGATTGGTTATCCCAGCTGGATCCATGAGATGAACTCCAAAGTTCATCTCTTCAGAACGGGTTGAAATTTTCTGAATGACATTGGAAAAACAGAAAGACATTATTTCGTGAAATAATGTTCCCAACCCATTTTTCTCTGTTGTCTGAGCAGTTTTCTCTGTCAGTTCAGGCCACAGCATGTTTAGAGGCCAGAGTCCTGCTGTTTCAGTTTTACATTTGTATTAACTATGTTRAAGAACTCCCTGCCTACTTTTGCTGTGGGACGTGCATATTGCTTCTTGAGGGAGCGCAGCATTTCCCTGTTCAGAGATTTCTTTGTGTTGTAGACACAAGCACTCTAAATCAAAGGAACTGATAAAAAATAAGCATGGGGTACTGAATCGGTCTAGATTTTTAAACTTATTTTATTTTTATTTTCTTTTATCTACAACTTCCTCAAGGGGCAGCGGAGGGGAGGGTGCTGATCTCCTCTCTCTGGTGACCAGTGATAGGACACAAGGAAATGGAATGAAGCTGCATCAGGGGAAGTTCAGGTTGGACATTAGGAGAAGGTTCTTCACTGAGACGGTGGTCGGTCACTGGAACAGGCTCCCCAGGGAAGTGGTCACAGCACCAAGCCTGTCAGAGTTCAAGGAGCATCTGGACAATGCTCTTAGTCATATGGTTTAGCTTTAGGTAGTCCTGCGAGGAACAGGGAGTTGAACCCAATGATCCTTATGGGTCCCTCCCAACTTGAGATACTCTACGATTTTATGATTATCTGTTTTCATTTTCTTCATTTCAGAAGTCTCCATCATTATGTTTTGTCATGTTTGCCTAGATGTAGTAGAGGTCTGTATTTTCTAGKATGTGTTGTAATGCAAAGAACAGAAAATGTGTGTTTATTTGCAAGTCTGGCCATGCAGATGCTTTGGCGGATATAAAAAATGAAGAGAGTTTATACCTAAACCAGCCGATTTTTCGGTCCATGTTTCCTTTAGAAGAGAGAGTTTCAGAATAAATCAAACAAAGCTAGTTCATAGGTCAAGGAGCGGAAATAGGAATCTGTCCCTGCAGAATTGCTGGTCATAATCCAGCCTCGGTCTGTGGTGGCTCTCTCTCTTTCATCACTCTGTGGTGAAACTTAATGCATCTCATGGCCCTTTAGAGGCCTGAGGAAAATATGAATTTTGGGATTTCATCCCAGTTTCTTATGAACAACTGTCTGGTACAGAAAAAAACATATGCTCTTGGCTGGCACAAATTGGTGCCCTTTTTGGCCATCCTAGCCCGTAGGATGAAGAATGAAGTGACTTGCAGAACAATTTAACCTTCCAGCTGTAAGAACAGGCCTTTAAATCAAGTGGAGGCAAAGGGAGGGCGCTGCTCAGTTCCTTTTTCTAGAGCTGTCGATTTCTGTGCATAGAGAATTTGTATTATTTTAACTAGATAAAAGAATATCAAATTACATTTCTTACAGTATTAAAGAGAGATTTTTGCTATGTAATGGGTACTCTGTCAGTTAAACCATTTACTTCATTTATACATAGTGCTGGTTTACATRGGCAGCTAGAATATTTCTTCAGCGATGAAGGCTGAGGGGAAGGGAGGAAGGTCAGACTTCCCAGCATTCGTGGAGCATTCTCAGTTTTGTTTGATCCTGTCTGGAAGAAAGCTGAGGGTTTTCTGGTGGGCAGGGGCAYGCTTGCATAGCTGCTCTGTTCTGTCAGACAGCAAAGGATGCCTGACGAGGAGGCATCCTACCTGGGCATGCTTGTGAATTCATGGTGCCTGTGTTCTATACAGGCCCGAATAAGAGAATAGGGATGCTTTTGTTTTCAACTCATGAAAAAAATACAGCAGAAAGTTTTTTTGTGAAAGTGGCAATACTTGCAGTTTTATTGGAGAGGAATGGCTGATATGTTGTTGTTGTTGTTGWWGAACTTAGCATAGAGACTGCTCTTTGCTTTTTTTCAGTTCCAAAATCTTGTGCTGTTACCTTTGCTGTAGTGGAGAAAGAGACAGAAACCGACTCTGACTAGTTTTTTGGAGGAGACTCACCTCTCTGTCACAGGGTCATAAATTTCCAGCTTGGAGATATTTACCTTGTTCTTTGAGACAACTCATTAGCTGGCAAAATTAACGTGGTACCACAAAGAGTAATTTCCAGTTCACCCATAGCTGACTGGACCGCACACTGTTATGTGTGCATTGGTTTTGGGAGCAAAGCAGTACCTTGCATGGCCATATCAATATATCTTGACCGATTTTGGGGATTAAGTGCAGGGTCAGACAAAAATCTGCCTGCCTTTTCTTCCCCAGTCTCTAGTCTATTATCCTTTCTTCCCACCCTGTGAACAAACAGTACTGCTGTTCTCCTGAGGAGACCTGTGCTTTTGGGGTGGTTAACACAGCAGTGGCATGGAAGGTGCACACTTCAGGGGGAGGAAAACCATCCTTCCTTGGCGCCCAGCATCTGCATGTTTTATAACCTTGCTGGCAGCTAGTGGCTCATGCAGCCAGACCGAGAACTGCCTGCTGCCCTCCTTGCCCCTCACCCCAGCCCCTGAGAAACACTATAAATGGTAATCCATGTGCCTCTCTAACTAGATCAGGTTTCAACACAGGGTCAGGACAAGCTTCTTTCTTCCCAGCTCTGTGATTGTGAGACACTCACAATATCCTTGCTGACTTCTGTTCTAGGATCAAGGTTGTGTTTTACCTTCATCTTTTTTAGTGCTTTAAAGCTACAAACCCAAAACTTGTATATGATCAGCTAGTTAGGAAATGAAGTGTGTGTGTTAAGAAGTGTTTCAGAATAGATGAAAGGGCAAACTGAAGAGGTGGCTGTGTATTTATGCTTAGAAAAAACCCAGACTTCTGTGGAAGACTGGAACCGCTTGTGTGGTCTCTTTGTAGCTGATTCCCTCAGTATTTGTAAGTATATGTGCTTTAAAATCAGACATAGKTTTTTTTGATGTACAGTGGAAAAGGCCAAAGTAACAGCATTCCCTTAACACATGCAATTAGTTTGTCATGACACAGGAGACTCTTCAGGGTATGTTGAGGGAGGCTGGATCTTCAAGGTGCAGACATTTTTCTTTAATTCTTTATCCATACAAACAAAAACACAAAATGATTTTGTGCTCATCAAAGGTCTGATAGCCCCTGAGAACGGCCCTATTCGAGGCTGCACTAATAATCTGTTTATCTGCCAAGTACACATGGCTCGGGTGGCTCTGATGCACAGTCCACCATGGAACTCCCGGGCAGCAGGAGCTGGCTCAGGCGGGCACAGAACTGAATTTGAGGGCTTCCCTAGTGCCCAGGGCCCAGGCACAGCCTTCCGAAGGAGCCARCTTGGCTCCCACTGCATAGGAAGTCCCAACAGAGAATTGATTGGTTTTCTTAAACCATTCTTCGTAATAGATCAGAGGTATGGCTTTAATCAAACACCATCCATTATTTTCTTTATGTGATACGAGCAAATACTAGGCAAAATCAGTGGGTTGCATGACATCTTCTCTCTACTTTTACCCTGATGGGTCCACTTTCAAAACTTAGAGCTATCTAGGGACTTCTACCTTTTGTTGTCTCTGTTTGCTGTTGGTCAGTTTGTAAGGTTTCTATATATCTCTTCTGAAATTCTTGAAAAGAGGAAGATGGAAAAAATCTTTCTATCTTTAAGTTACAAGGAAGCCATGCCTTTCAGAATAGGTGCGTGATACCTTCCTGCCGTGCTGAGGGTGGTTGTCAGGTACATGCTAGAGCTGTGCTGAAATTTTAGTAACAGGTTAAAGGCAAGTATGAAAAGGCTCCCTGGCCAAAACGATTTGATCATGGTGGGAACAGAGAAGGTTGTTTCTGCTGTTTGTGACACATCACATCAGAACACATGGAGCAATATCATCAAATGATGCTGGATCACTCAGGGAGCCCCATTTAATTGGAGACACATATCACATAGCTGATTTCTAGAAACAGACTAGCGTTTCTCCTCTCTTTCCTTCAAGAAGGCTTGCTGAATTGCTGCAGTTGCGATGCTTTATAATGCCTACCCAGCCATTCAGAGAGATATGCTAAAAGTTGTAATTGCTGTGTGTTTGTGTTGATCTTTTCTTGCTCAAATTGGAAACAAACAGGCCCATTTCTTTCATCATTCATCAACTGTTTTTTTGGTCGCTTGCAATTCAGAGGAAAATAGAATTCTTTGTATATTTACAAAATGGTTAGTGTTTAAGCCCTGAAATGTTTGAACTAATTCTTCTGCTCTTTCATATTATTGTTGCAGACTCATGTAAATGCTGAGCAGTCCTAAACATGTCACTTTTAATATATTTTGGACTGGTTAATATGGACTGGTATGAAATTATAGCTGAAAATGTCATTCTTCAAGAACTTTGAAAATGAGAAGTATTCTTATGAAGGGTGCATTTATTTAGAATACATATTTCTTTGGTCGTAGCCCAYATAAGTGTTACAGTTTTTTTAGCAGCTAAATATGAAATAACACAGCAGTATGTTATTAGCAGTACGGCTAATGGTGAAAAAGACCTTTCTTTTCCATACAAAGACATTTGATGGGCCTCAAGCATTACAGCTTATTSGTTGAATGGTCCATCAATGCTGTCTTAGTAGCTATATTTTTTTAATTATTTTTTTTTTCTGAGACCYATAGCTGCAAATTCTTTGTCTGCTTTCGTGCTCAGGCCGTTAGAATATTCCTCTGCTAGAGTTAAGTATGTTTAGGAAAAACTGACAGCAGACCRGCTTTCCTGGCTCCTCTAGTCCATTTAGAGACTTGTCAATCAACATTCCTGCCCTGTTAGATCCTGCATCCTGGTAGGGACTGCTCTGGCTCAGGCAGTGAAACCACAAGGGGAAAGAGCAAAGAGGCAAAGTGCTAGAAGCACTTCTGRAAGGGACGGGGAAGAAAACACCTTCTCAATGTTTGCAGTATTTGTCTGGTTTGTTTATCTGATGAGATTCCAGTGGGTGGAATATAACCCCTATCTTTTGAGGCGGGCTGGTAAAATTGGTGTGGGTACACTTCTCTCCTTCCCAATTCTGCTGCTTGTTTCACTGCAGCACCTGTCCTCTAGTGCTGGGATGTTAGTATTGTTAACTGTTTTTGAAGAGAAAAGATACATGTTTTAAACTTACACTTAAAACTTCTAGTACCTATAATATTTAGAATAATTTTATTCTTTTCTGTGCAACTAACTAATCTGGCCTATTGCTTAAAATTGCCTGTTGGTAAATAAGGATGAACATTTGAAAATTCTGGAAATCTGTAAGTTGGATCCATGGTGTCACCTTGGTGTCAGATGAGGGTAGGAAATCTTTTTCATCAGCAGCTGGGTCAAACTCTGCAGTGAACATGTGACATAGCTGGCAACATGTCTCTAGCTTCTGTCTTGCCATTTCTGGCTCTTCCTTCATACGTTGCTATTTGGGTTCCTTCCATTATGTGCATTAATGCAACAGCAAATCCATAGCAGGTATGACTTATAYAGCATTTGCACTTAAGGACCATTGTACCTGTTTGTAAAAGCAAAAGGTGTTTTTGGAAAAGTTGTCTGAAGTGGTGATGGTACTGTCAATACCAACAGCCTTCAGCTGTGCAGACCTCTTCCATCATCTGCTGAAGGAAAACTCTGCTTACTGGTGGTGTTTGCTCCTTACTGCTCCTGTGCACTACACAAGAAGAGCCGTTAACGTTGTATATAGGCAGGTCACAAAGCTTGTCCTGTGGGCAGTTTTGTAAGCACATGCAAATGAAAAAGATGTATGGGGAAACGTTTTTCCTTTTGACTTTGAAATATCTCAGTAATGGCTAGCTGGCTGGTAGGGCCCATGAGAATAGAATAGGTCATGTGAATTTTACATCTTCCACCGTGGTATCAGTTCTGTAGTAGTCATTTTAAATAGTCACCTTGAGATTTTATCTCTGCATAGATTAAGAGATTAAAATAATAAAGATTAAGTCAGTTGATTAAAAGTGCTATAAAAAGCACAATCAGTGAGTAAGTAAATTACTCAAATGAGTAAAAAAAATTAATTGGAAAACAAAATATGTCCCAACAAATATGCTGCTGTTTGACCGGGTGTACTGAAGACTACTGGTTATTTTTCAAAATCAGTGCATTTATTCTCCTGAAATTTGGAAAATGAATAAATGTATTTATTTTAAATGCATTTTTTTAAGTTGGTTCAGTACATAAGTCAGGGGAATTTGATCCTGGTTTTTTTTTTTCCCCCTTGCCATCAACTCACCTTACACTCTTGGGTAGCGTTATTTCTTTTTAAAAGATGCATTACTGACAATAATCTTCCAGTCAAGGGATGTTACAATACTTCATTAATGTCCTTAAAACACCTTGATATGGAAAGAACTGCATGAAAAAAAACCACCAACCCCAACTTTTCAACTTTTCAACTTTTGCTGTGATACGCACCTCAAATTATTAAATGGTTCATAACACAATTATTTATGTAGATGCCCCACTGCCTGTATCCATCACTTAATCTTTTACTAAAAGACATTGTGAAGCTAGACCTTTTTTTGTAAAGAAGGCAGGTAAACAAGTCTGGAACAAATAAGCCTATTTTCATCAATAAAAACCATTAACAATTCAAGTATTTAGATCATTATTCTAATAGTGCAGTAGTATTCTAAGGGAAGAACATGGCCACTGCTTTGAGAAAATTAACTCCCTGATAGGTCGAGATATTTAGGACTGAAACTACTTGCTGAAAATCATGAGGGCATTAGGGGAGAAAGCTCCTGTATCATTACATTGTCTATTGGAATGATAAAGCTAAGGAATCCTCAGCATCCTCAGCTGTAGTCATGTATAGAGACATCTTATGCTAGCATGTTATGACAGGGAGATACTAGTGGAAAATGGCTTGTTTCTGTTGCCAGGACAAGTGAGTGAACTGGTTAGGCAAACTGATTTCATAATTCAGTTGAGCTGTAATTGCAAATTTAAAGATATATTGGAGCCTTGCATCACTGAGCMTGGCCTTAGAGAAAGAACAAACACTTGTACCTTTGTTTCTTGACTTGTTTCTCCATAAAATCACTCTTTGTGAGTGATTAAGAAAATATAATTCAGAGCCTTCTGATTATTTTGAGTCTTTTGCAAACTGTACTGCTGTCAGTGCTCTCAGCTGGCATAATAGCAGTCCAGGTACTGATCGTAAGAAGGGTACAAAGATTGGACTGGGCACTCTTGTTCCATTTATTGATAGATGAACAAAAAGGCATATTGCCCCTAGTGTGCCCCATTTCCATCTTCAGTCAGATCTGGATCACAGCCTTCAGACCCCTAAGTCACAGTTTCCTCTTGGGCAGGGGTGAGTGGGGTGGAATAGCAGTAGATGGATTTATGACAAAAGAAGTTTAATTTGTTGCATGTTCCCTTATATAACACAAGGTTATATCAAAGTATATCATAAATATACTGCAGTTATGTAGATACGAAAGGTACAGAGCAGGAAGATGGCAACGTAAAATTCTGATCAGCAGAGCTAGGGAGYGATTCGTGTTTCAGCTCTTGAGATTCTGTGTATAGTGCTTGAGGATCAGGATGTTGAATCCATCTCTAACAATTTTGTAAAACTAACAGACAAGCTAAGGATGCAGTATCTTTCCTTTGCTCCAGCACATGCACATAGATGCACAATCTTCCTCACAGATCTCATGGTACAGGAGATCTAGGCAGCAGAACAAGGCTATTCAATTACCAGGYATTCACGTTTTCTGAAACCAATACTTACTTATACACACACTTTATACTAAAAGTGTAYGAGAGAAGCCTCTATGGAAATCTGCATTAGTGCAGGTTTTGTTCCCTTTCAGCTCACAACTGGACAACTTGCTTTTTTGCAGTTCAGTGATGCTTGTGGTTTTTATTTGTTCTTTTTCTCATTTGTTTGGCCTGTGATCTCCTGTCTTTAGTGTTGACTCCCCTGCTCATCTTACCCAGTATTTTCTTGTAGTTAAAACATCTGATAAAGAGGTGCTGGTCTTTGCTCAGTATTTACTGTTTTCTTTCGCAAAAGAAGCTGCAGTGGACAAACGGGGCAAAGGTGATGCCATTTCATTCTGTTTTGTGTAAGTAGGCATGGCTAACATGGTTTTAATCTCTCTCTCAGTRTATCTAGTGCTCCTCAAAATGTGAGCTTAATAAAATATTTATCAAGCCTCCAATGGAATGAGCCATGTAAGTGCAAGATAATTCTATTAATTAGTGATCTCTCAATCTCACAAACGCTAAATTGGGAGGGGGGGATTATCTGAATACAAAATGCACTGCTTGAGCCTTTTAATTTTTTGATAAATAAAACAATCTTTGATATTGAAGGGGACTGTAGAGAATTGAACTATATATAACCATATCCTGATAAACAAAAATCACGCTCCCAAAAGACAGAAAATAGCTCAATACTCCCCTCTATCCTCTTGAAAAAGAAAAAGACCATTTGTTTTGAATCTTCATTGCAGATGAGTTTTTAATATACTGAGTATAGCTGCTGGTGGATAAGACCTYTGTATAATTACACTTGACTATAAAAAAAATAGTAATAGAGAAACCACCTATTTTGGGTTACAGCATTTTCTATACTGAAAGCGTATCCTCTGTTAATGTCCTGTATTTCTGTAACACCCTCTGAGCTCTGTTGCAGCCCAGTGGAGGGCATGCCAGGGAGAGAGAGAATTCTTGGTGGATGGGGATCCAAAGTAGAGGCCTGTGCATGGGAGGGGGAGAGGGGCTCGTGGTTGGGCTCACTCACAGAGCCTGTTCAGGTTTTAAAGTAATAAAGACTCTATTAATGTATCAGAGCAAATGACCCTTGCTGATTTGCAGGTCCTCTACTGCTTGCTTATGGTGCTGAGTGAACTATCAAATTCAGGTCTAGGGGGAACATACTTGTGTGCTGAGTAATACACAGAGACCAGCCTTGTCTCCCCTTGGTTGCACTGTGTCGAGGGTGTCTGACCAGGAATCCTGTTTACATTCTTTAGATAGGTTTCATCTGGGAGCTGAACGCCCTTTGCCCAACATGCAGGTCCACGGTAATTCTGCTCCTGGGTTGTTTTAGTTGAAGGGCACGYAATCTCTTTCTGTTTGCTCTGTGCCTTCCCTTTCCCAGTCCTTTTCGTTCCTACTCCCCTCTTTGCCCCCTTCAGTACCACAGTGCATTTTCATTACATGTAATTGTAGGTATGTCTGGATGAATATTAAGATAGACAAAAAAAAAGTCTGAACTGCTTGGCAAAATCTGCCAAAGCAACCAAATCCTGTCTCTCAAGGGTCAGAGCGGGTATGCACCAGAGTTAGAAAAGTCACATAGGCATGGAAAAGAGTGGGTCAGCTCCTTCCTCAAACCGTTATCAATCATTTTGGTTCCAAAGGAACTATGGTTTCTGCATTAATAGTTTTGAGCATCCTTCTTTTTATAGATAAAGTTCGATAACTGCTGTATGTTTCATTTTGCTTTTAAATTCCTAGACTTTACAACCATATGAGAATTTTAACTTCCATTGTTGTGGAGGAAGGCTTGAAAACCTGCATGCCAGCAGCTGAAAATAGCAAGCAGATCATGTGAACTTCAGAGTTGTATACATGCATTTGAAATGTCACGAGCTCTAYGCAAAATTTATGGCATACTGAATACCTGACTCATTATTTGGAAAAGATGGTTTTATAGGTTTTATATCACTTGAAATTCTGGGCCTGTTGCAACGTTTTGCAGGACTCATAGATGAAYGTGTTGTCTAAACTAGGAGTAACTTGGCTGAAGTCTGAGAATTAACCCCAGAGTAAATATGTGCAATATCAGAACACTGAAAATCATTATTTGCTTTTGGCACCTCTCTTTGTATGCATTGTGTTTTATGGAGAATAATGAGGAATATTAATAACAAAAATATTTCTCTAGGTKGAAATAATYGAAAATACCATTATTTTAAAAAGGRGGGAGGTGTTCTGAGGCAGGAGGAGTGTTTATACTGTGAACTTAACTTGTCTTCCTCTTATATTGATGGTATAGCTCCACCTTCGGGAGAAGTTTCATGATGCGTTTAATCCAAAGTGTGGGCTGCAGAGAGCAGAGTCCTGGTACCTTCCCARCCCTACCTTGTGTTTGCTGCCACCTTCTTTGAGTCAGGTCTAATGATTGTGTGGTCACACAGGGAATCTCACTGTAAGTGGTGACTGAAAATCAGTATTTGGGAGGTTAGTTCACGGTCAGAACAACAAGCGTGGTCTGATGCAGTGGAAGTGGTGGAAGTATGTGGTTTGGGGAAGAGGCTCTCAGGGGCAGCCTGCCGTGAGACTAAGCATGTCAAGAAAATGTATCCTTAGTTTTAGRACAAGTTCAGTCTAGTCTTGGCATGAGAAGATGACGTGCTGTATCCCGTGACCATTCCCATGAGCTCCTGAGTGGCCTGCCGCTGGAGTGACACACACTGCTATCTCCCCTGCTAGTGCTAAGGTTCAAGGAGCGGCACTGCATGCCGTTTTGGAGAGCCAATCCAGCTGCAATTATTAGTATAGGATGAGGCTAGTTCACCACACAGCCACGCGTCCCCTTCTGCTGCGCAGGAGGGCAGGCAGGAGAAAGCAGAGCCGTGAGAGGCAGGAGCCTTTCAGGGCTGGCAGCTGCTGGTACTTGCGTTAGCTGGCAGTGCTTGTGGAACAGCAGCCATAGCTTTCTGTCCTGCAGGAGAGCAGCTGCCTCTTGGATTTAAGTTTTGCAAGCGTGCAGCCTTGCCACGTGGTGTGTAGGAAGGGGTTAATTTCAGAGTGAAGAAAAGGCTACCTACCATCTAGCTGTATTTTCTTTTTCTGTGCAGTCAAAAGCTCCGTATGTTGCTAGTGTGTTCTATCGCTAATGTAAAATTCCCAGACTTGTTGATTAGTGAAGCTAGACAGTAGACAGGGTCCAAGTGGCTAACCATGTGAGAAATTCAGTGACTGTGGGCTACTGTTAATTAACCTAGAATCTAGCAACATGGCATAGTGTCTGTATGATAAGTTATATTATCTTCAGCAGCTCAATTAAATCAAGGAGTGAGACACTGAGCAGACGTAACTCGGCAAAATAAACAGACAACTTGAGTCAGCCTTCATAATTTGGTGCGACATCACGTAAATAAATGCAATAACTTGTTTAGCATAGTCAAGCAGTTTGCTGCTCAAAAACTTATTTGCATGACATCTCATTTTGAATAGGTTAAGTTGTGGCAAATTAGGTCTGTGCCTTCAGTCTGATGTATTCTGTGGAAAAGAGAGAGGAAAAAAAAAATCCTCCACCAGAGATACGTGATTTGTAAATTGAAATTCTACGTTTGTTTTCTATAGCAACAAACCAGAACATATGGATTCCATGTTTAAATGATTCACTTTCCATACCATTGCTGTCATGTTAGCATTTCTTGATGTGTGCGTGAGATAACTTTAACCCTCTGTAATTGCTCTTAATTTTGACTGTTATTCTTCCGTTACTTACTAGACTGTTCTGTCAAAGATACACGAGCGTACATCTGGGTTGCAGTCATCTATATTTAGAGGAGATAAGGCTGTTGTCCTTGCCATATTTCAGTGTGGATAATTGGTTTCTGTCTCTAAAATCATATTGAGTCTTTTGGTTGCAGGAAGTGGTTTGCACCCACTTTGGTGTGGGTGTGTAGACTGAAAGTACTCGATTGTGCTTTAGTATCCTTTTTAAAAATAAGTTCTTTATTACATAAGCCTATTTCACTCATATGGGCCTGAATTCATATGTGGTACGAAGCTTATACTTTTGGGCCCATTGCAGAGTTTTATTGCATATCAAGACTTTCTGATCACCGTCTAATTGGAAGGGAGTAACAATTTCAAGAAGTGGCTATATTTTGAAATGTTTGCACCAAAAATTGCCACATATTAGCTGTTGTGTGTAATTCCCCATGTGAATGTTGTTTTCTTCCCCCCTGCCCCGGGCGACTTACACAGCAGCAAACCATGGCACAGGCACACAGACAGTTGCTGTGAAAGCTAATGAACTTGGGTTTCCTAGTGTACCTGCATCCTCTGCCCATATGTCCACTCTAATTTACAAAGATGGTCTGTTCTTCATGTAAATAAAATGTTTAAGCYAGAGGTGGTCATGAGCAGCAGGTAGATGTTCCTGTCTTCCCTGGAATCCAGCCCAAATGTCAGCCCAGTCCTCAGAAAGCGGCTTTGCTGGTACAGTTCACTCTTGTTGGATATAGTAGAGTGGAGAGCAAAGGCCTTTGCTGTTTTTTMCACCCCCCTACAGCAGACTGTTAATTGAAGTGCTACAAAGAACACAAGATTCCTTCCAAGACCAAAAATACATGAGAGACTGTCTCTTCAAAGCACCACCTGGTGATCCCTGCTGCAATAATGACACACTCRCATGCATCAGGTATTTCTGTGATTTCTGTTCCATTCAGGCTAAGAAAATATTAGGGTTTTGGAGTTACAAATTACTACATTGAAAATTTTCTTAGGTTTTGGAATAATGGAAATTGTCATGTTTCACTAATAGCCTTCTAAAAAGCAGACGATACTGAAAGCAATCTGGTAAATAACCGATTCATTCGGTTCTTGGTTTTGTTCATTTCTGCTCCAGATTTTATTCATACAAATCCTCCCTACTTGTTGAAAACGCCATTGCTTGCAAGCATGGTGGTGTTAGGTGGCCCTTCACTAGTAGCTCTGAAGATACATCAAGGTGTCTCATAGCAAGAGCTGGTTTGTTGTCACTTTATCTAAACCATCTACTAATGAGGTGATTTCTTTTTTTCCCCTTGTTTACATGAAGCACAGTTTCAGACTAGACTTTTCAGGCACATGCCTTGCTTGCGTCAAAATGCTGCCAATAGTTTCAGCTGATGAGGATGGAGCCATGCATGGGAAATGCTTCACAACAAAGATGATGGATGGATCTGGCATAAGCTTTGTTTTGTACTTCTATTCTTGGATCGAGAGCTAAGAAAATCTCTTCAATTTCTTGTTCGATGAATATAGTAGATGTAGTGTTCTTCTCAAGCAGGCTTCTTGTTGTGAGGATGTGAATGACATCAGGGCTTTTTGCACTGGGTGTAGTGTTTAAGCTGTCAATAAATAAAAAATCAGAGTAGGCATTTGGAATGTCTTCTTGCGTAACTCAGGGAAGGAATTGCACCTGCCTTCATGCTTTGGTTCATGCTGGATCTTCTCTTTGTTTTCCACAAAAGTAACCTTGCTCTCTGTAATCTGAAAAAGAAAAACCGGAGGAAAAMCTTAATTTAAAAATATTAAAAAGGCAGAAAGCTGAGAGAAACGTGTTCCAGTCTGTACTGCGTGTGACATTGCTAGAAGTGTCCCTGCAGGACCAGCTTTTCTCTCATCCCAGAAACTCCTCAAATCCACTCCACAGAGATGAAAACCACTGGTATTCTGACAACTTTTTCTTATGGTTTATTTGGAGTTCTTTTAGCCTATAATGGAACTAATAGAATTGCTTATCTTGCCCAACAAGTTTGCAAACTAGTTTCGGTTGCATAGTTGCATTTAAGAAGTAAGGATTTCAGCATCCCCTCTGTATTTAAGACGTGGGTTATGATAGTGTGCCTCAGTGCTCAGTCCTGATGCAATGAAATAACTTGATGGAGAGTTACAGAACACAGACAGGTAGAAGGAGCCTTTTCTTCCACAGGGAGGTGCAAAATTAACAGATGTTGGACCTTTTACTCTAGGAAAGGGGTACTGCTTTTCAGTGGTGTCACGGTAAGAGGAAATTGGCATTATATGGAACTAAACTGAAAATTAAGCATATGGCTGAACTGCTTTGCTTTTCATTTGTTAGCCTAAACCTATAAAAAATGTTCTGATTCAAGTACAATGTCTCTTTCGCAATSGGGAAATTTCATTGTAACCGTTGGTGGAAGATGTCATGTGTGTCGCTGGCAAATGGCAACACTGGTGGAAAAAATAGTATCTAGCTCTTATTTAGGGCTTTTCATCAGCAGACCTCAATTAATTTCCTAAGGAGGGAAGGATTATTAAAGACTATTTCAAGTACAGAATTGAGCAGCATTCAGTAATTTTTCCTTATGTTGTTTCTGTGTGGAAGAGGATTTTGGTTTGRGTTTTTTTTTCCTTACTGGGAGATCTGTGACATGTGTCCTACCGGTGCAGTATGTGTTCAGTATTGTGCAATTTGCTCACCAGCTTACATGCCTTTCCTGCCTTCTGGAAATCACACGTTTGATAGTAGCAGAGCTCATGTGCTGTTGTAGAGGGGTTTGAACCAACTTCTGTTTCCCCTGCAGATGAGAGTGRCGTGCGGAAGGAGCAGTGTACACTGAGAGATTTGGTGTCAAGCAATCACTCCTCTGGAGGATTAAATGAAGCCTTCAAAAAGGCATCCTTTTCCCTTTTACTTACAAGATTCCAAGTAACCCAAACTGCTGGCTCTGCTCATGGGACTTTTTTTTACAAGAAGCCTTACAATATGGCTTCCTATATTTATTTACTTGGTTTCTTCTCTTTAATTCATATACGCAGTAGTTTGACTGCTCCGACAACTAGATGATCAGCTGGCAAGGAGATGTTCTGAAATGCAGCCTAGGTAAAGCTATCAAACTGGATGGTAGCATGAGCTATAGTCCGTGTTTGTAGAGCAGAGGAAGAAAACTGCATTGCACAATGCCTGTCTGCTTTTTCAAATTCTGCTATTGTTTTAAAAAAAAGGTGCCCCACATGTAAGTCATCTCATGTTAAAACAAGGCCTCTGACCAGGAGGAGCCTTCATTGAATAAGAATTACAGTAATGTGATCCAAAAGCTCACAGGCTAGGAACTCCTCAAACCTGGCACAGGAAGAATTTTTTTTCCTTTATTTATTGTAGAACTAACATAGGCAGCTTCTCAGGCACAACGGGACGAGGGGAAAAAAACTAGATTGTGAACATTATTATTAATCCAGATGCTTGGAAATGAGCAGTCATGTTTTCCCAAATTATGCAACTGATTCAAAAATAATGATGGATTTTTAAAATGATGCCTTTGGGTTTTGTGCCTTCCAGATAAAACGCTCACCTCATTTTCATGTTTTTCTCAGCAATCCCAAGAATTGTAACACTGCTATTTAAAAAGATACCGACAATTCCAAAATACATGCTTTTCTTCTTGTTTCTGGAGTTTTCATTGAAACATCTAGCATCACCAGAACTGGATAATTTAGTAGCAGTATTTTTCATGTAAATTGTATTCCTTCTTTCCCGTGCCCTTCCTCTGTTCCTGCTAAAAGGTTGGAATACTTTGGCAATGTAGCACAGTGAAGGATGACAGTGTGAATAATAGTATCAGGTAAGTTTACTAAATGCCTCTAAAAGCAGGACTACAGGTTGTTCAGTACAAAGGCAGAGATGAATGTAACGGTTTAAAAATAGCATTGCCCATACAAATTTCAAAACAAAACCAGATTTTTTTCTCTCAAAATTGTGCCAGCCTCTTTAGGAGAGGTAGAATTCCACTCTGAAATTTCTACACGCTCCCTGTGCACGTGAAAACATTTCCAGTCGTGGCAGTATCCCACCACACTTCAGTCAAGGAATAATCCTCCATTTTTCATCATCCCAAAGCTGATCACCCAAATTGCTCATGATGATACATCACGATGAACAGAAACCAAAACTCCTAGAAAGGATCAGTATAATAAGTGTGCTTTGCTCTCTCACTGGTATTTTCTGAGACTGTTGTGTTTGCCTCCTGGCTGGCAGGCAAAGATTAAAATCTTGATTGTTGGAAGGCATGGCTGTGCTGCTATGTCCCGCCAACGGTGCACAAGCCCAAGGCAAAGACTTTGAACATAAGACTGAAATTTCCCTCAATTTGGGCTCACGCAGTTTTGGTTTCCGTTACGGTTTGCAGGTGGGAGAGGTGATGTTATGGAGGGAGGAATTCAGAGGAGCTCTGGTATTTCAGCTGCAGCTCGCCTCTAACTAATGAGTTCATACCAGAAAATTAGAAAATCTGCATAAGTATTAATAAGAACGAAGTASGATTTTCTGTGTTCACTGTACAATTTAAGGTCTTGCTTCCAAATTATATGCTGTTCCTGGTTTCCAAACTTTGCATTAATGTGATGTAGAAAAGACTATGTCAGCCCTTGTGTATGTTATTTACCGTGTTGCTTCATCTTCCCTTTCCAGCACTTACAGAACCCTGCAAACTTCCATAATGCAGCAACAGAGCTCCTGGACTGGTGCGGAGACCCCAGAGCCTTCCAGAGACCATTTGAGCAGAGCCTGATGGGTTGTTTGACGGTACGTCCACTCCCTCTGTAGCGGTGATTCCTATGCTCTGTTTTATACCGTATGCAGTCTGTCGTGGCCAAGGGAACTTGATTTTCAGAATCTGCAAAAAGTGGATTTTTTTGTCATTTTATCTTAAACACGTGAAGCCAGATCCTATCAACTGTTTATTTSACTCCATTATTTAACAGGAAACAAAATGCAGTAACAAGAAGTTAAATCATAAAAAGGAAAAACATTTATAGTTAGATTACCTACAAGAATACAGGCTAGGTTACTTGATATGCACATACAATATTTATTTTCATGGTTTGAAATTGCTAAGTGAGCTGTGTTCTTAGGGAGTTAACGGACTTTTCAGGCATTTATTTTCCTTTGCTTATTTTTGGTGGGATTGGAGGGCCACTGCTCTTCTCTCCTTTGTACGCTGTACTTCCAGCTAAACAATGGTTCTGACACGCCTGTTCAGCTTACTTTGTTACATATATTGACTGCAGGTCTAATCCTGACATACTAATTCCAACAGTTTTATTGACTTCAGTGCTTTTCTTTCCATTCACTCTTTATTARGACCACTGCAGTTCCTAAAGCAACTTCATATAATGCATTGAAAATATATTTTATTGTGTACACAACGGCATTTTTGTTTTGAAAGTTTTATTTCCCATGCACCCAGCAGCAGGATCCAGCCCAAAATTGTTACGTGGAGTCAAGACTTTAGAGGAGTTAAATTCTGACCAGAGTAGGAGTGTTCAAAAGCTTCACTGCAATTTGCAGAACAGGTTGATATAAATAAATAGTCACAATGGAGATAGAAATATTTAAATGATTAATGAAGAGACCATCATTGTATTTGTTGGGGGGGGCAGAAGTGCATGGATTAGTTTCATGCACTATGTAGCTGATGTGTATAAAACAGACAGTAAGACTGAGATTTAGTTGCCAGAAATCCAAATGTTAAGGAATAGCTCCATCTTAATGTGCTCAACTGTATAGCATCCCTCAGATTTCTATGTCAAGAAGTTAGAATAAAAYCAGTGATCTAAGGAGGTGCATATCGTTCTTCCAATCAGAAAAAAAACTGAAGAAAGTTAGAAATGTTACTAGAGTCCAAAGAGAAGATATTTTAACGATTCTGTTTAAAGTAAAAGTTATCTTCAATATATAACCTCAGTCATTAAAAACTGTACATAGGATCTGATGTGACCATAAATACATTTTATTTATACTTTTTTAAAACTTTGCTAGCATTTTCAGGTTAGCATTTGGGAAAGGAGACGTTCAGCTCAAGTACACTTAGGCAGCTTGTGCACAGTATTTCTCTGCAGACCTCTGCTTAGAACATTGTAAATCTGACCTGTGACTTCCTTGCTGTTTAAATCTTTTCTTTCTACATAAGCAGACCTGCAGCCATGCCCAAGTAGAGGGTCAAAATAAGGTCTGACTGCTAGTGATTCACTGTCTTCACAGAGCCTAGGGAAAGCGAGAAGGAAATGCTCCATGAAAAATAGTGAGGTAAAACACACAATACCTGGTTATCAGAGTTTCTTGAAATGAAAATACTATCTTTCTTCTGACAAGAAAGAAAGAAAAAAAAAATCCTTATTATCTAAGTACTGTGAAGATTTTAACAGCATGTATTGCTTTGCTTCATACTCCTCCCTGAAATCCRGACAGGGTGGCATGAAATCCCCCTTTCCCAAGCTTGTTACGGGAGCGTACTGTCTGCAGTGTAGGACTGGCTGGCAGCAGCATCTTTATCACATGTTGTAATCTCATTCCTAACAAGGGAGAAACACAGGAACTTAACCAGTTGGCTTGTTTTGTGTTAGATAAATACACAGGATTTGCAGCATGTATATAAACTGCAATGAATATATGTTTCTTGTTCCTAATTTTAAAATCCCTCTAAGGAAGGTATTCTTTAATTTCTCAGTGTGTACATCCCTCTTCYTGCTTCCCATTAAACAGGCTACATGGTTTTACCCCAAGAGAGTGATATGTCCTGTTTCTTCCTAATATGTAACAGTACAGTGGGCAAGGTCTCCTTTTTTTTTTCTTTTAAAAATTCATTCTGTCTGAGCTTGCTCATATATAACTTTTTTCTGAATAATATTTTCTTCAAAATTTAGCAAAGGTCGATGTTGAGGTTTGCTGTCCTCTTACAGGAAAATGTGTTTATCTACCTTTATTTAACAAACATTTAATAGAACTTCAGTCTGTTTCCAGGGAAATTGTTCATAAAGTTGCAAATAAGTGAAAGGCAAGTGAAATACTGGAATATCATGAGTAAATTTAACATTAGCTTGCTTAGCTGCATGKTCTGTACTATCAGGAACCAATTTTTTTTAATACTGACAAAGTTTATTGATGTTGTTCTTTGAGGATTATGCTAAAAGAAAAATCAGTATGAAAGTCTGTTCAACCACTAAAACAGGATTATTGTTTTATTTTGCCAGTCATTAAAAAGACCTTCAGAAACAAATTCCCATAAAACTTCCGTATTTTTGGATATGCTTTTTAAAACAAGTAGTCTCTACCATCATTACAATATTTGAGCTGTGTGGATTCCTAAAGGCAAGTGCATTTAATCCAGAAATTCTACAAATACTAAAAATGCTTGCTTGCTTATAAGGCTTCTCCTCTGTAGTGTACAGAAGGATTTTTTTTTCTTTTATGACATTCTGTTCTGTTAGCTCTCTGACCGGGGAAAAGGTGGTATGCTAAACTGTTCTGGAACCATCAAGGGATATAAAATGATCATATCCTACTAGCGGATAACACGGTAGATACTAATCCAAACTGAAATATATTAATATGTCATGACTGCAGAAGGGCAAGCTCTCTCAGGAATGAACAAACCATCCATTCATACACTGCAAAGTTGAAATGTATCAGATGTAACGACAGAGCATCAAACGCATCTGTTGTATTATGAATAGCCAATTTAACGGTACCTCTGGTATAACAGATTCTTTGCATCATTTAAGTSTTATCTGTAATATTTTTGTAAAAATGAACTAATTAGATTTAATCCTAGTAATAAAAAGGGAAAAAAACCCGCGCAAAATCTTGAAATTGTGCTTTAATTTTAAGAAGTGGTTCTTAGAAAGTAGTTCTGTTTATCCTACACACCATCTTCATATCTGCACTCTCAGTAATATATGGTTCATTTTATAACACCAGTATGTTTTTATTTGTGTTGCCAGTCAAACAGACGCTGAATGGATGCAGAAGAATGGTCTTTGGAATATTCTGCTTGGCCATCAGCAGAAAAGCTTACAGCTGCACTTAGAGAATCACTGTTTTTGATAATAATATATAGAATAGGCTGCTGTGGGAGGTTTTCTGTGCTTAAATTGTAATGCCAGCACTTATGGAAAACTTGATGACGTGAAAATTTCATGAGTTAGCTAGACAGCGCAAGTTGAATGTCTACGCGTTTCTAGTGTTCATTTTTCCTCAGTGATTTTTTTCTCTTTTAGAATAATAGATGTGCACAGTATACATACTGGCTATTAGCAATAGATAATTATTTTTACGTATCAGCGGTACTTGATATTACTGGRGTTAAATTTGCTACTATGGGCTCCAGTGACATTGTATGCAGGATAAGAGGAATGGTTTTCTTATCTCAAGAAGAAACTCAGGATTTGGGTACAACAGCTGAGATTTTACCAGAGAGGTGTCTAATAAGGCCTGTAAACAGGKTTTGTTTAGCTAGTTAAATACTTTGCGTTTGTTATATAGGATACTTTAAATGACTGCACTTTTAGAGGTGAAATAACTTCTGCTTGTGATAAAGAACTTAGGCTGTTGCTGTCAAGGCCTATGAATAAAACTGGAATAATTCTGTGCAGTGCAAACAGTCAAAGAGAACAGGTTTAGGGTACATGGGTAAACCTATGGCTTGTGCTGTAAAAATAAATTATTTTTTTCATTAACTACGCCCCAAAAGGTGTGCCCCTTCTGGCAAAAATGTGTGACTGCACATGCATCACAGTTATGTTCAAACAGTTCTGGCAGGCTAATTCTAGAGCTTACCCTTTCGTGCTCACCCATTATAGAAAATCACCAAGTGAGTGGGTAATACAAGTTTATGAAGAGAACGCATTTCAACAGATAAATAAAAAGTCAAGGAGGGACGGCTAAGCTTTGAATCTGTTTTCTTCCTTGCAAGCTACAGCTACTGAAAGGTTCCCTTAAACAGCTTTGATGGAATTCATGCAAACAAATTATCATCTTTCTCAGAGACAAAAAACCTCTCTTTTAAATTGCCAAGGAAAGATAGGTGTTATTTTTCAAGAGTAGTTATTTTCAAATCAAATAGAACTGTCTGTAGGCCAGAAATTTGAATTATAATTGAAATAATTGATTCTATAAATTATTGAAATTGCAACTGATACAGTGTTCTTCGGTATGTAACATTACTTCTTGCATAGTGTTAGGGGGAGCTGATTAAAATAACCTCCACTTTCCACAAACCAGACATAGCTATGTTTTTGTTATGATTGAAACAGTTTCTGATTCTAGTGTTTATAGTTTATAAAGCATTTTGGGATGAGATTGTATTATGGTAAGGCTAATATTCTTGATAAATTTAAGAATATAATTCTCTAAAAATGAACTGTTATATGGCATTACCTTACTCTCTTCTGAAAGAAACAGCTTCGGTTACTACACAGCAGTTAAAAAAATAACCCTGGTTTGGTTGGACTAGGTTGTCTCACACTCTTCTGCCTTTTCTCAGATCCACTCTAGTTTCATCCCATAGGTCTGCTCTTGCCAAGCAGTTTAACATGTAAATGATCTTACTTAGGGCATTGGCTATCTTTTGTGTTGGCACTGCAGCAAAAATGGAAAYGAGGAGACAGCTGAGAGCAAAATGGACAGATTTAAAGACTTGGCTTCAGCGAAGGACTGCTTTGTTCTCTTACTGCGCTTCAGCATTGCAAGGCTGAAGTTCATCGCTCTGCGGGACTCTTCAGCGTGCCTGAAAAGGAAATAAAAGGGCGAGAGAAGCACAGCTGTGTGCAGTTACTCTGTAACTGTACCTAGAAGCTTAGTCTAAGAAATTAAAATCCAGCACCACAATGGTTTTGGACAGTAGGAGGAATTTAGGTAAGCAGGGTGTACTTACCTGAGCTGGCTCTTGGCCAAAGCASTGAATGTAACAGAGCTGCTCTAGTGAAAACTGGGGTTTCTGACCAGCGTGGTTAGGACCTAGGTCTTTCTTTCCATCCAAGAGGTGGCACTTCCTACCCCAATTTATCCACAAAAAGCTATGCTGAAATAATCATAAAAAATGCCTTTTCCCCCCCACTCTTAATGTTCTAGATTTCCTCTCCAAATGTTGGGTCTACCTCAGTCATCAGATGTGGGAAACTCACCCGTTTGTTTAAGAAATGTTTCCTTTGATTTTAAAGAAAAACAACACCCAAAGCTGTAGTCCTATTTGTACTCTGTCTGAAGATTATGGATTTCATTTAAATCTTTTGTGTTGCTTGTAGCTYTTACTAGATCTCTGTACTGCTGAAGAGAGTTGCTGAAATAACAAGGATCTATGTTAAACTGATGGAAGTATCTGCTATAGGTTCAGTTTTTAGTGGTACTGATACATGGTACCATAATCTTTTGAATTGCATTTCTCTCTGAAAAATCCTGGAATTGAGACTGTTGAGATTTTTTAGGTAATTTTAAGAAAAATAAAAATAGTTGCTCTCAGTTTCATGATATAGAAAACTATTTTAGTTCATCCGATATGTAATGAAAAATATAATTGATTAAAAAAAAAAAAAAAAAAAGACAAGAATGGTATCTTTGAATAATGTCAAGTTTCCACAACAGGATGCCTCAGAAAACAAAAACAGCAAAGTCGAGCTAATGCTAACGTGTTCACAAGGTATCTGCTGCTACATTGACTTCATGCCAGGCTAGGTTCATTCTGTTTAATGCAGAAAAGTATGWAATCAAAATCAACATGTGACATTCAAAAATCAGATTTCAAATCAGGTTAGAATCTGAATGTGAGTGAGTGCAGATGGAAGAGTTGGTTCAGCATATCTATACCCAGAAAATGGCAGGATGCAACTGCCCATTAGAGTCCTAGAAATGTTGCATTTAGCCTTTGTATCCAAGACTTCCAGAGCAAAAAGTTCACGTGGAAGAAATTCTGCTTCCATCGTCCTCTCCCTGCATTTGATAAGCACCGGGTTTTACGTGTTTGCAGTGCATCACAGCACTCCAGGGCTGTGTACGTGCTGTACCGTCAGACTGCAGCCAGCAAGCACGGAACACACTGTTTCAGAGCAGCTCACAATGCTACCAAATAACTCAGTATTACTGGCTGTTGTATGACCTCGTGGTGTCCTAAAGACCTTTTTTTAACTTAATTTCATTAGTCAAGACATGGGTTACCTTACAACTTTAAAATATTTATTTGAGATGTGTTGCTGTCCAAACTAAAATGCTTTTGGAATTCCTGTATCACCTGCTTCATATGTTTTATGCATATCATTGTTCAAAGTCTGCCAGGACTCAGGTGGCAACAGTATTGCAGTGAGCCAGTGATCAGCTGGCTTAATTAAAGCAAAATCCCTGCATCTTTCCCTGTGGGAGAAAATTTCAGATGGAGAGAGTTAAGTATAGTGACCTTCTCTTCTGTGTTTATGGTTGTTAGAGACATGCGGAGGAGAGGAAGAGGATGTAAAGGAGGAGATATCCTTATTCAGCATGGTTTACTTCACTGTTGCAGGAAGTGCCAAGAAAAATAGTAGATGGCAGGGATACAGGTTTATTTTAKTTTGAAAATATGGTCCTTATCCACCTAATGGGGTGGGAAATTTATTTTAAGAAAAGCCTAGTTTGAACACAAGGGCTCTGTAGAGTCTCGCACATTTGCAGAACCTACTTAATGTCTGTTTTCAAGCATGAAAGGCAAGAAACTGGTTAATGATATATAACTTTACTCACCTGCTTTGATTGTCTGTAGAGTCTGCAGAGGCAGCCCTTCTGCAACTGGAGTGTAGGAGTCTCAGCAGACCACGGCTTCAGATCACGAAGATTTCTTCCTCGCTTTCCCCAAGTTTTTTTTTGGTTTTTTTTTTTTCTCTCTGTTTGAGGTAGATCACTATTCATGTTGCAAAATTCCTCGATTTGCTTCCTGTTTATCTGATCTTTGTGTGTTACTGAGGGAGAAAAATTACCATCTACATTGCAGAATTCTAATTACAAAATTTCTGCTGTAGTCTTCAAACTGCATTCAGATAATTTCAAGTATGCACAAGTGGCTGAACACAGAGCTGTCTGAACTAGCAATCAGCTAGCATTTTTAGTTTTGAGCAGCCAGCAAATTGAATTGGTAAAATTCATTCTGATGCCAGCAGGGGGGGGTGCTCTTGACTGCTGCTAGTTAAGAGATTCATTGAAAGTGCACCATAATGGGAAGGGAGTTTTGTAATAAGCAGTCATATAGCTCTCTTGATTAACAGGCCTGTTAGGTTAAGAGGTACGTTGTTCCAGTACTTCGCAGTGTGATGACAAGAAGGGCAGGGAGTGGAGCTTGCCATGGTGTAGCTCCTTAGCGTTGCGAAAGGAGAAAGAGAAAAAAAAAAGAAAAGTGTTGCATTAAATTTAGCAAACAGAAAAGAAGTTGGTAGCCGAATTTCTCTGCTTTTCACGTTATTAAAACCTAACTCATCATTTTTCCCTCACTGTTAGCTCATCATTTTCCCCTCACTGTCAACAACCTGAGAGTTCAGGCATCTGGAACTCTGCGGAGCTGTGTCACAGGCAGTGAATGCAATGTCTCAGTTATGAATTCAATATTATTCAGATTAAAGATTTCAAAGGCTTGGGGTGATCAGATTTTCTTATTGGCGGTTAATTTTACAATAATGTTTGTTTGCAAATAAGGTATATGTTCCTTTAAAGACAGAGCTTGAAATAGTTGTCAGCACCATATCTAAGTTAACATAAAAGCTAGGTGTTACAAGCGTGTGTAGGAAATAGGCTAGCTTTTATAAGGTCTAACTGTCTAAACTGTTACTGTAAAATAACATAGAGAAATATTGTGTTGAACTTCGGGCTGGCCAAGCACCTCTCTTAACTGTGATAAAGGATGATCTTCTCAATTTAYGATTGTGGTATCATTGGCAACTATGTCTATTATTTTTTTTTTTAATGCACTACTTTTCAACTGAATTTTATGGCATGTATGCGTAGGTCAACTAAGATACATGCTTACAGCATTGCAGAACGAAGTCATGTTCGAACACATGGTGCAGCCTGTGTGTTGTCTGAATTTTTGCCGATGTGCTCAACTTGAATTAGCAGTTAGAGAAAGCCTGAGTATGTTTGCAAGTGGTATCGTATCACTTAGCCATAACATTGAACGGATAATTGAAACTGTGTTGACTCGATCCCATCTGATCAGCACTGTTACCTGAGTAAGATCAAAATCAGAGGAGGTTTCAAACTTGGGAGAGTTCCTGGGACAGGGTTCAGACTGAGCTGGATGGCTCTAGWCAGCAGCAGGTGTCTGGAACCACTGAGATTCGGCTTGGGACGGAGCTAAGGGAGCATGGTGTCTACTCTTTTTCCCCAAGCTTGGATGTTGTATAGATGTCTTATGGTCTACTATAAATCCCCTTACCCCCCAAACTCCAGGGATTGACAGGTAGCCTGTTCCAGTGCTTGATGATCTTCAATACCTAGAACATTTTCCCAGTATTTATCCTCAGTCATTTGTACACTGAGCAGATTAATTCTGCTGTGTGTTCCTAATTTTCCATTTGGGCATTTGATTTTTCTTTCCCATCTGTAGTATTTCATATGTGGTTTTGGCCTGGTTTTTGGAACATTTTTCCAGTTTATAAAGATTATTTTAAACTCTTATCCTGTCCTCTTAAGTGTTTGCAGACTCTTATGCATGTTATCATCTAGAAGTTTTGCAATTTACTCTTTTCATTATCCAAGTCACAACTAAATACATAGAAATGACCTATATCCAGGACAAGTTATGATTTAATAGAGGACTATTAATTAATAATCTGAGTAAAATTTATACTACTGTCATCCGGGCTATGTTCCTTTGTTATGACAGTGTCATATAGGGCAATGTCAAAAGGCATATTAGAGTTAAGACATGTTACATCCACCTTCTTCCTTACGCTTACAAGGCCAGTTAACTCGTCAAAGAAGAAAACTGCACTGTGCTGATGGATTCATGATAATATTTGTTTAGTAACTTRTTTTGTTATCTGTCTGGGTACCTGTAATTTCTGAGATTCACCTTTTTACCGTCTTAAAACCAGAGATTTGATGTGCCTCCAGGGTCTCTGTCTTGAATGAATTGCTGAAGATAATCATTAGCAGTTACAAGGTTTGCCGGGGCTAGTTTCTTTGAGGTACTCTAAGGTAAATTTCAGCAGGGTCTGCTGGTGTGAATAGTTTAAACTTACCAAATGTCTTGTAGTTAGTTCTTTGCGTTTTCTGGATCATATTCCTATGACGCATTTGTCGTCTTGTTTCTGAGAAATCTCAGTGTTTATTTAAAAGGCCCTAGGAGGTCCCTAGCATACAGGTTCGTTCACCGGAGGAAAGCCTTCCAAGTACTGGGCGAGCAACGTCTGCCTTCAGTTGTAGGCAATCTGAAATGGGGTCTTTGGAGGATAGATGATCTCCTCTGTTCRACTTTCATTTTGAAATAAAAGTAAGTGTTTAGCTGTCACAATTGAAAGGAAAACTTTAAACTTCAAATACAGTTAATGCAAAAAATTACAAGYCTGTAAAGAAACTGGAAATAAAAAGTGAACCACCCTATTTGTGTTGACCAAGGGGATTGCTGAGGAGTGGTGTACAAAAGCCAAGGGCCAGGGGAGAAGGGCACAGAGAAAGCTCTCTTGAGCATGGTGAGACCAGTTTGTTTTTCAGAGCCTCTTTCTGCATTTAGCGGCATGCATAGAAGAAAAATGTAGGTGGAAAATTACTCTTGGCAAAATGAAAATTTTATCAGAAATGTCTGTTTTCTGTTAACTAGCTGAGGGTTTTGTTGTTGTTCTTTCGAGAGGAGGAAGATTTTTTTGTGCAGTTTGTCAGTGGAAGCACTTTCTTTCAAATTTAGATTTTTTTTTTTTTTTTTTTTTTTTTTAGCTAAAATGAATTTGCAATTTGTTTTCCCTCACATTTTTCATGAAAAACTTGAGCAATGAGTAATAATTTGACTGGCTGACTCCTCTAGACTTGCAAGTTCAGATTCCGCCTCCTCGTGCTTAGCGTTCTGCTTGCAGTGCTTGCTAAGATACAGCTTCACCCGCTTCGAGGTRGGCTTTAGCAGGACGATGCCATGGCCACCGGGGTGCGGTCAGTGTCGGGGCTCTGCGCCCTGGCGTGTGGAAGCTCTGCTTTTGGCCACGGTGAGGTACAGAGCCGTGCTTTCTCTGGTGGAGGAAATTAAGAAGAGGAAACTGATGTCAAATGAGAGTGTAACAGGTTAGGCCTCAGCCCGTCGTTAGGACTCAGGCTGACCCAGACTTTGCAATCTGTGCAGTGAAGACATTGCAATCATAGATTGGCTTTCATGGGCTCAGAGTTTTACGATTCTCTGTATTTCCTGAGTTACCTTGTAGAATTTTTTCCATAATTAGCAAGATGTCAGTTGAGAGGAGTGATTTGGCCTTTGGCCAGCAGGGTCTCAGTAGTCGTAGCTTCATGATTTAAGATGAACCAAGTGTATAAGCAGACAATGTGTTTGTTAAGTTACGGTATGCTCACTGACGAGCAGGTGTATCTGTCTTCGTTCCTGTCCGGTTTCAAAATAAATAGTTCAATGATAATAATGTGCTTTTCCAAAACAGAAAATGGGAGGGCCCTTTCTTCTTTRTCTTACAGACCTGAGTAGCACTCTGAAATGCGTTCTTCTATGATGGTACAGTAGATGATGCCTAAAAGAGTTTAAATAATGTTTACACATTAATGAGGCATTGCCCTCAGGAGCCTTTAACAAGATGGCTTTTTTAGAGGAGCTTTCTGTCTACTTCCTCCTGATCCCTACCCTAACATCTACCTGTCAGTGGCTGAGCTATGGTGATACTGGAAGTAGGAAAGGGGAACAATTAGATTTCCAAGTGTGTAAGTGTCTCCCAGATCTCATAGCAGCCCACCAGTCTTCACTCCTATTGCTAACTTAGCATGAAATACGAGATACCTTGTGGTTCTGCTCTTGTTCTTTTGCCTCTGTTTTTTTTATTTTATCTTATTTTTGCAAGTTTTTTAGCCAGAGTCTTAGCCAGGATATTAACAACAATCAGACTTTTAAGTGTAAAGGATTAAAGGTTGGAAATGTTTTTTGAATTGCATTCTTTCTCGCAAATTATTTTTTCTTTCCTATCTAAAACTTATAATTGTAAAGAGAAGCAGGAGATAAAACAGTGGGCGTGTTCTAGGGYTCTGTATTACTATACTGACTATCCCAAATTCTCATTTCTTTTTCCTGAAGGTCTCTACAGCTCAATTTTGAGATCGGGACGGTTAAAAAAAATTTAGGGAGGGGACATTCCCACCTGATAAATTAATGTGAATCTGTAATTTCTAAATTAATAGAAACAACAGAAACAACAAAAATCTACCTGGGAACTTTACCTATGCTAATTCTTTCCTAAGAAAGAAATTTGGTTCTTAATTGTTAATTAGGAAAAGTGGATATTGGAAAAAGTTCAGAATAGTAAGATTCATGTAATAGTGTTGAGTAGGTAGGGCAGAATAGTCTGTTTATTTACCATTTGCAGGTTATCACATATGTTGGTTCTTCACTCTGTTCTATACTGTTGTTTTTTGGGGGGAACCAGTCCTAACTGCAGTGTCATTAATTTAGAAAGAAGCTTTCAGATGGAGATAGGGATGGGAAGAGGGTATTTTCTTGCACTGTAAGCTATKTAGGGTAGGGACTTTCTTTTGCCTCACACAAGGAAATGGTGTTCTGTTTCTTGTGGAGTTCCTTGACCATTGTTTCAATGCAAAGCAGTAATGGCAATGTTAAGAATAATCTGTTTTATCTATGCCTCTGAGTCTGAAGTCATCCTGTGCCACTAGAAGGCAATATAAAAGCTCTGCTGTGTATAATTTCAGCATAGCTTGCCAGAATGACCGCAGTATTGTGTTTATGCTATGCAGATTTTCATGCGGRTACATTCTTGGCTGGTAGCTGAGTTGCTGGCCTGGAGAAACAGTTGACTGCTTTTCATCCTTAACCCCAGTCTTTGATTTGCCTAGTTTTGCTAGTCCTTCTAGATCAGCTCCCATATCCAGGAGAAGTCCAAAAAAAGAAGAAAAGAAAAATCTTCTTTCCCTCTTTAATGTGTTTGGCAAATACTTCTTGCACAGGCCTATTTATTCTAAAACTGTAGTAAATGTGCTTCCCAATAAGGTATTGTTGAAATGCAGCAACTGTGACACTGATCACAGCATAGGAGAACACTGCCCATCAGTGTGGAGGAGGGCATTTTAACCTAAAGGACCTGGGCACTGCTCTTGAGAACAGGGCCAGGAACTGCTTGTGACACAGAGATAGAGACTTAGGGACTTCTCATCCTGAAGTCTCAAGTACAGCAAAATATATTCTGTACAATCTTTGCATACATTTCTCTTGCATTATTTCTTCTGGAAAAGCTTTGTCTCTCCAACTTTCATGGAACTACTAGGCCTTTCTTCTGGCAAGTGGTCAAATAACCAAATCACCAGAAGATTTCTGTGTTCAGTTTGCTGTGCTTGCTCTGGAAGCTACTACAGAGCAGTGCTTCACACCATGTTTGTACTGTGGCTATCACAGCAGATTCAGTTGCCTAACRTTAGTGCTGATAAGCAGGTTAATGTGACTTTGCAAAGAGGTCAAGTAATGCCTAATGAAGCTTTCTCTCTTTCCCTTTGCAGGTGGTTAGTCGAGTGGCAGCTCAGCAAGGATTTGACTTGGATCTTGGATACAGGCTACTGGCAGTATGTGCAGCCAACAGGGACAAATTCACTCCAAAATCAGCTGGTAGGAAAAGCCTTTTTTTGGTGTATTACTGATTCTTGGATGGTCATATTCTGAATAAATGCTACCTGCGACTGTCTTGCATTCTTTAAAAACCAAAACCAAACACGTATTTGATGGTAACAGTGCTGCTGCTTTTAGCATTTCAATGGCATGCTGTTCTGAGGATACAGGATTTTGGAAATTTGTATTTTCCCCAACTAGTGCTRTTGGTTGCCGTGTTTGATCTTATAGATAAAATGTTGCTTCCAGAAGCACTGATGTTCAGTAATTTCATGGTGGGAATGAACACACTCAGGCCCCTCCATCTTGATAAACCATTGATTTTCTGTCATGTGTCAACCTCTCAATCTTTCACATTCATTCTGCACTCCCCGATATATCTATTGCCAAACTTTTATTCCTTGACTGCATGCGTCTATACGAAGAAGTACCATGGTTTCTCGTACATCTAGTCATTAGCTTTAGAATTTTGAGCCAAGAGTAGGTGGCAATGCTATTGGTATAGTATTAAGTAGCCATTTTTCCAGTATTTTACAGCAATAATCTGTTACAGGGCTCTGATCAAGTAGCAATATTTGRTCATGATGTATTGCCATTGCTTCTCTGTATAGTAAAAGTAGAAAAWGCACTTTGGGGTCTTTCTGCTTCTCACATGTTTAATTTAACTGGAGCATTTAATTCTGGTTCTCCTTTTCTTAGCTGATGAATGTTAACCTAATGTGCACTGGCTTGGAAAACAGGCAGATAACTGTTCCATTCCAGACTGAGCATGGATAACTTTTCTGCTTAGTACTAAACTGGTATGTAGTCCCCATTTTAGAACATCAGAAAAGGTTACCTTCTTCCAAAACAGTAATTTGTAGTCAACTGATCAGATGTTAACATTTCTTTTCATGTTCCTTTTCAGTTCATATCAGCCCCAAACTTCTTTACTCGTGGCTACCTTTGGTCCAAAGTGCTCTAAGCAGTTCCTCGTGCAAAAGTGGCTTTCACATCAAGGCATATTCACTGGACTTACTAATTTATCTTTTGTATGGGAAGGGATCATTAATTTTACTAAATGTCAGATAAACTGCCTGATTTTCATCCAGGAAAACTGTGTGGAGGATAAAACATTCAGTTGACCAGGCACGATCTCCCTTTTTTTCTGAGTTTCTAGTAAGTTTCTCCAATAGTTAGCTATCACATCTCTTCTTGATTTTTATTTTTTTTTTAGAAAAGCTTGTGAAATGAAGATTTCTAGCTATGAATGCATTAAGTGAGACATTAAAACTTTATTTCCTTTGAAAATATACCTATTAAAAGTAGTCATACTCCTTCTCTTGCCAATTCTTTTCCTGAGGTGTGTCTCTATCAGTGTGTTAGTGAAGGTGAGGTTGTCATTCTTTGGATCTTTTCATGTTGTAGTCCTTTTCGTTTAGGGCTCGGATGAGGCGATAGTCTTGAAAACTGCTGGTCAGTTATCACGTCCTAGAAAAGCCCAGTGTCAGTGTTTGATTTCTGCTTTTTGGGACTATATGCTTTTTTTTTTTCAACTCATTACCCTAGCAATCTGTACAGATTTCAATTTTTCCATTGTTAATTGACACAATACTGGGAAAGCTGGTAATGAAATCATGTGCTCTCCTCTCAGCGTATTCTAAAAACCTTCTCAGTCCTTTGCTTTGCTTCCTATTTCCCAGTTGCATATACAACTAATTTATTTCCAATGATCTTAAATATTTGGTTTCACAACTACTTTAGTTTTACCATGTATGCAGTTGTTTCACCAGTTATTCCAGGGATTTCATCATGCCTATCCACATTGTGTTTTTTAGTGCTTTTATTGTCTGTATTAAATACTCATATTTTGGGGCATACCATATTTTGTGAAATGTCATATATAGCCCTTACTCTAAGGATGTCACATTCACATACAATCTGCGAGAGGTATGTCATTGAACGGGCAGGGCAACTTGAAAGACTTGACAGGCTGGGATTACAAATATGAGGCCGTTCCAGACCATCCTGACTTTTTGAAAGGGTTAATTTACACATCTGAGTGCATTAACACTTTCTGATTTCTAAAGCCACAGTGGCTCTGCTCCCTCATTCAGTTTTTGTAAAAATGTTGAGATTGTCCTTTGCTTTTTTTGGTAAACACTGTGCATCATTGAAAGCTGCCTTTCATGATTTGCTTAAATTGTTGCCAAGGATTGCTTGCATGTTGTTTTGAGTAACTCATTCTTTTTTCTGTGACATCTTTTGAAAGACACCTTCAACACTTCTTCCAGTCACTTTCCTACAGAGGTTCCCTGTTGTAGATATCAAATGGCATTATTTTTAATGAATAAGCATTTGTTTTTCCCTTCCTTAGGCTTAAGGGGAATTTACAATGGTTTGAATTCATTCCTCCAAGTATGAATTTAACGCTGCCAAAGGGATCGCTCTGGAAGCATTTTTAATCCATATTGTTTAGTGTCTGGCATTCTGAAATGTAAGGAGAAAAAAAACCTTTTCTTATTAAAACATATTTGAGTAGGTGAACACTGAGGAAAATATTTGCACCAAATCCTTTCAAGGGCCATCCACTATTAGTACCTCTTTGCAGCTTAGGACAAGGCTTGTTGACTGGTGTCCTGCAGGCTGGGATGCCTGGAGTGGCCTGGCAGTTGTGGCTGGCAGGCTTTGCAGCTCTGCTGTGCGGAGCAGGCGGACCACCCCAGCCTGATGTCCCTCAGGTCTGCTGGTTTGCAGAGGCAGCTGAACCAGTAGTCCCGCTCCTGGCAGCTGAACCAGTAGTCCTGCTCCTGTTCTCCGGCGATTCCCAGCCTGAGCTTGCTCAGGGACCTGTACTGGCAGAAGAGCTATTGCTGGTATGGCTTGTTTTCTGTTCGACTGGCTCCCTGAGCTGGCTCTCTGCAGGGCCCCAGGAGAGTGAGGGTCCCCGTGGCAGTGCCCAAGGGTCTCGGTTATCCCTGATGGAAGAGGTCTGGAGCCTGAGGCTAGAGGGCAGAGCAGCCAGCTGCCAAACTGGCTCGCTCAGCTCTATGGGAAACCCACACCCCTGGCTCATGCTATCGGCCCGCGCTGTTTCATCCCAGTTGGTTTAAACCGTTTTGGTGGTAGCTCCCTGCTAAGCTGAAGAGGTTGAGGAGTGATTACAGGAGCTGCAGGTGGCAGATCAGAGTACAGGCAGGCATGGGGGGAAGCAGGGAGAGATGAGAGGCTGGAGTCAGGTGGGACAGCARCCTTCTCAGGTGGCACAGCCTCAGCTGGGGGGAAGGCAGGGGAACAGACCAAGAGATGTCAGCTCCTTAGCCATTGCCATCTAGGATCCTTTGGTGTTGCCGAGAGAGTGTTTGATGTCCTGCTTTTTTGTCCTGTTTTACTTGGCCATGGAGATAGTTAACAATTAGCTAATACAAATTGTTTTGGAGAATGCCTCGAGGGGAGACCCGTGTGGCATGAGAAGTATTAAAAAGTTGTCATGTGTGCTTTTAAATAGTAATGATGATTTAATGACTGTGCCTTTTGTCTCTGCTTTCTGGTGTTTGTACCTGAAATAATAGCTGTGCCTCCTTTCATTCTTCTAGCCCATGCTGCTGCATCTGGGCTGCTGCCTCAGCAGGAGGTCAAGTACAGCGTTTTCCACCCTGAAGACAAATGACAAAGCCTTTAAAAATATATGTGTCTCTTTTGGTGACAGCTGCTCCCCAAACCTTCCACGGCAAATTCCTTTGCCTTGTGACACCTATAGGGAATGGCCCAGCGGGTTAGCTGCCTGCTCGTTTGCTTTCAAACTGCAGCAACCTCAGTCACTCTTAGTATCTGAGTGCATGGGCGTTTGCGTATTCTGGTTTTTCTTCCTTAAGCCTGATGAAGACCTTCTTTCTGAATAGTGCTTGCTTGGACCTTTTATGAGCATGATCTCTGCTGCTTTTGTCCTTCCTATAGAAGATTTTAAGTGATTTGATAGCTTTATTTTAAGGTCTGCTATTCAAGTAAAACAGATTTCACCGATCAGAGTGTTTATTTTTAAAAAAAAAAAAAAAAAAGAAAAAAGAGAGGGAATAATTTTCTGTTCTGAAATATTTTTTTTTAAATACTTTATCGAGCTACTGATCTTCATTGCTCTTGTAGCTACTTTTGCTTTTGTCAGGAGGCCAAGCTGAGGCCAGACAAGGGGACGACAGGATGAGATCATACAGGGAGCTTTGTCAGAAAAGGATAGTGTTCAGTATCTCTGTAAAGAGAGAGAGAGAGGGAGGAAGGAGCCTGAGGGCAGAAGTGTGCAGAAAAGGTACTTTAGCAATCACTGAGAAGCTACAGCAAACAAATGCTGTGATAGCTTGGATGGGCAGCTAAGTGTTAGATGTTTGATAGCAGAGATAGCAACCCCTTTTTGATATTGCTTTGTTTTCAGTCCCTTAGGCTCTGCCTGTCGTATTTTGATTTTGCTTTTCAAGAGCAGTATTACTTAAATAATCTTAAGTTTTAGTTTATGCTTAATATAAAATTTATGGTATTTGAGGATTTTACATTGTTTTGTTTATTTCTTCAGCTTTAATTATTGTAATGTAATTATAAAATACTAGAGCTGTTCTTAGTGGATCTGATACCAAAGCTGTCAATAAATTGGACTCCAGGTTAACAAAGGTATTTGCAGTGAGAGTACTGGCAAATGGTGGTGTTAAAACATCACTGGACAAGATACTGAGACCTAAGGTATGTCCTGATTAGGATATATCATCTAACATGTTTTACTGCCTTGTTTCAAATAGTATAGATTGGGCAAAGTGTATTTTGGCATATTATCAAATCAAACTTAGAGAAATGAGAGAAAAGGACAGAAGAAATGAGGCTGCAATATGAATGAGGAAAATGTAGAAAATAAGGATAACCTCTAGATTATGGGGGGACTGTAAGGCTAGATGAACACTTTGCCTAAGTTTCCAATAATAATGCTCACATTATCTGTGGAGGCAAGGCAAAGCGAGGCAGCTAAAAGGATTATGAGTATAGAATGGRAATTACTACAGCCAAGGCTGATGGCATCCCTCCAGCTTGAAGGGACTGGATGATCGACATGCCTGCATTTGGAAAGAAACAGCATATGAATTGTCAGTCTCATACCTCACACCAAAGATTTTCAGCAGATCAGTCAAGTCAAAGTGGTCTGATATGACTGGAGAAGAAATACAAATGCTGTACCTGTACTTAGGGAAGTGGCTGATAAGAAGAATGAGTAGGCAGCTTTGAGAGCAGAGTAGAAGAGCTTGGCTTGGGTTGTTCATGAAATGAAAGCTGAGCAGAGTTATGAAATGTATGTAAATACTAACAAATAAACAGAACAAGAAGAGCTATGAAGCTACAGGACAGTCTTGGCACAAAAAAATATGGGTGTAAGTTGAATAAATTATTGAAATAAGGGGGAAATTCTGAACTATTAGGGCAGTTGCATTTGGAATGGGTTTTCAGTTAGAATGACAGCAGARAGGGAAGGAAAATGGAAAATCAAACTGGCTTTTTAAATATAAAACTCAATAAACATATGAAACTGACTGTATAATGTGGTTCTTGATGTAGTTGGAAGCTGGTTAAGAACCTTTTATTTTTGTATTCCTAAATTCTTGCTACATTTCCATGCAGCTGTCTGGTCCAGTGGTACTTAGAGCTAGTATCCTAAAACTGTCCACTTGACACTCCACTTAAAATAAAAGTATCGTTTTCATTTAGCTGTTACCTTCTGAAACAGCTTTTGATGCAGAAGGTTGGTTATATTTCAGGTGATTTCTAGGTTCCCTTCCCAGCTCTTAGCGCAGATTCTCACTGTGTGGTCTTGGCTGCTTTGTTCTCTGTTTTGTAGTTTTATATCTCTGAAGCAAGGATAATAATGCACCTTCCATCTCACTTTTATTTGTCTGGTTTAATTAAATTCAATATTATGCAGGACAGAAGCTACCTCTYCCCCTGTAGGTATGTATCTAGTGCAGTGGAGCCATGGTTTCAGCTAGGACACTCATGCTTTGTTGTTACACAGATAAAATAGTGATGTTCTGGAACATATATCGACAAGATATACCTTTGTTGCAACTCTCTGTTGGTTCTCTTTCCTGAAGATTTATAGTATGGATACTGCAAAGAAATGAGTAATTCATTCTTAATTCATTCAGATCATGGGGTTAGTTTCATTAGTTTCTGCTAATGAAGTCAGCACCTCCCCTTGACCAAAGGGAAGCACACTCAGTACTGTTGCTTAGTGGCAAGAAGCATTAATTTATGGCTGTAGTCTGTGACAGCCACCTTTACATTGCCTGCAGAAAAAGGGATCACAAGGAAGGCACAGTGGACTTTGCCCATTTGTCTTGCCCATGAGTTTACTGAGAACAAAACTCTAAAAGACCTGCAGTTTGGAGAATTATATCCTGTATCTGGAGCCGCTGTCAGGTTGGCTTGGCATGGGRCAGACTTGTCAGGAGTCAGCTCTCAAACATGTCGAGATGGAGCATCTGAGGAGCGTGCAGAATGAGAGATGCTCTCCCCCACTGGGCCTTACTTGTTAGAGCTGTTCCTGTTCCCTTGCTCTGAGATGTCTGCTGCTGATGCGTTTGGTCTTCCACKCCTGGAAGAAACACGATCATACTTGTGTCAGACTTTCATTACCCTTGGGCTGGCAATTCCTCTTTGTCTTTAATRTGAGTTTTAGGGCCTCATGACATACCTATGTAGATAGGTATTATTTTTCTGGAATTGAAATTTACTTCCTTTCTGGCATTCACTGCTCTGCTGTGCACTTGAACACCTATATTTATAAAGGAGGTTGCATGGCYGAGTTACTACTTCTTTATGCTGTCTAGCCAAAATATCAGGTGGTTTATCTGGCCTGTTCTTTTTGACATTTGACAGGTCTGTGTTACYGTGGTACCAATTCTGACTTTATGAGAGATGTAGCAGTAAAACTCTGTTCCCGGGTTGGAACATTGTTGTGGTTTAACCCCAGTAGGCAACTAAGCCCCACACAGCCGCTCGCTCACCCTCCCCCTGCCCAGTGGGATGGGGGAGAGAATCGGAAGAGCAAAAGTAAGAAAACTCCTGGGTTGAGATAAAGACAGTTTAATACTTGAAATAAAATAATAATAATAATAATAAATTTGCACTAATTCCTTTGCTGTAGCACTTAGGAAAATTGCAGAAACTCAACTATAGCAACAAGGTAGCTCTGCTGTTTTCTTAGTTTGTGCCTTGGATTTTCATGAAGCTGGTACTTACCTGAATGCTCACTTTTCTGTGGATTTGTATAGTGAATTAGCTCATCATGCGATTCCTGGGCAGCATCTTTTCCTAGTGTGCGCAACACACTTTCACTTGGACTGGAACTGGCATTCTCCAGAGAAGATTTCTGTTGATTTCTATCACTGTTTTCTGTCTTCTGCTTCAGGGACCCCATATGTGCTGAGAGCAACTGAAAATTTGGTGATAGAGACAGACTAGAGCTTTGTCTCAGTGTGAATTTTGATGTTTTGTTTTCTCTTGTTGTTTTGAGAAACGTGTCTGTCCCTCTGAACATGAGGCAAGTCACAAATGGAAAGTAAGAAAGGAGGCAGCTGTGAAAACATGCATATATTCATGGGAGAGAAGAAAGCAAACTCTTCAGAATGGTATTTGCCCTTTACAAGTTACCTTTTCTCAGCTTACAGCATGCAGTCCTGAACGTGTTCCCTTTGAGCTACAGCGCATCCAAATGTACCTCACTGCCAGTGCTCTTTTATCAGCCTGTGTGTCTTGGTGGCATTCAAAGAAGTTCATGAGGAGCCCAGCTATGAGAATAGTAACACAGCAACTTCCACGGGGATTGGTAGCTTTTTTGCTGTTGGAGGGCTGAACGACTGAAAGCGTGAACTGTGCGAACAGATCAGATCATCAAGCTCCAGGACAGCAAGTTCGCTTCCTAAAACAATTGAGATTCCACTGGTCGAAATTTCAGATTCATTCCTAATTCCTGCAGGTTGGTCTGCAGCATGTAGTCAGCCTGTTAAGGAAAGTTCTTGCTCCGAATACTCTAGAGACGACACTCTGTGAAACACACTGCTTAGTAGATTTATGTGCTACATTATAGTAGTAYAGTAGTACTACATTATATGTAGTATTTCTCTTTAAAAAGAGAGATTTCCGTACTGAGAAATCTTACTGAATAAGTGTTTGTGTTTCATCTTTTTTTAATGCTCATGTTCAAATACACCTGTTAAAGTATGCCAATAACAAGGTATTTACATAAGTGCTATGTGATAAAATACATTCATTTAAATACCAGTTAAAGAATAATCAAAGAATCATAAGGATTCATCATCATAGATTGTTCTAATTCGTATTAGTCTTTGTGCCTCTTCATGAGAGGGAATTCAAGGAGAAAGACCGCMGAATAACAGAAAATGGATTTGGAGAGAGCTATTAAGTAATATATTCCCAAAATGAATGCAGTATTGTTCCTTACAATGTGTGCTGTTTTTCTGAGAAGTTCAGTAGAGGTTAGTATGTTCATGTTTGATAAGGCTTCTGGATTGTTTCCACTCTATGGATTCTTTTTGTCTCAACTTAGTTCAGTTTCAGTAACACATGTAAAGAAAACCATCAAATTGGCTTTTCTCTGCAGGTTTTCCAGATGCTGAGGTAAATAGTCTCTTTTTATTTTTGATAATCTGATTAAAACGGCAAGGAAATTTGTGTCTCGTTGTGAACTTTTGTTAATATCCTACTAAATCCATACTTTCCTTATTTAATCCTGACACATCTGTATATGCTAAATCATGCTTTGTAGCAGTTATCAATAACACCCGACTTGAGGAATAAATGGAAGAAACAAGATTTCACTCAAAAAAGTCGTGAAGTTTAGTAGCTTAACAATAATAAAACCCAAAAGGTGTGGATCTGAAACTAGAAACTTAAGTTGTCTTGAATCTTATTTCTGTGACTTAAACCAGGCTTTTATGAAAGTCTGGATGTGAAGTCCAAGAAACAAGTCTATGATGGTGAATGTGTCTCTGCTCCTGTAAGATGTCTGCATAGATGTAGTTGGTTTTGGGGCTGGGGCTCATAGGTAGGATTTCCTAATTTGCTAGAAGGAAAACATTATCAAATGTTAAGATGCCTGGATATTGTGCAGTCCTAAGCAAATCCCTTTGAGTCTTTTATCTGTCTGTATAGTAGGTATCTCCATTGTACGTATGCTTTCTTTGTTGTTGTGAATATGTATTTCTTCCATGCACCATGTTACAAAGAACCAGTGTTTCTTTGTGTTTTGTATGAACCAAGTATCTGCTCTCAGCAAAACTTGAAGTAGTAGCATTTCACACAGAAACTTAGCTTCTGTGAAATATCTAATCAAACTAATAGTTAAGTGCAACCCCCTTCAATATATTCCTCATTTCTTTGAGCAATGCCTGCATTTAAAGTGTGCTGGGGTGACTGATTTTAGGGGACAGAACAAGTTACTAATTTTTAAATCCTGCCTGCCTCTGTTGTCGTTCCCAAAGCCCTGTTTAGGGCTCTGTAGATTCAAACCTGCAGCCACAGACACCGATCCCTAGTTTCAGGTTCACAGACTGGTTTAAAATGTGCATCTTCTAAAGCAAGCTCTCACAGGAAATATAAATGTAAACATTTTTAAAGGCAAATACTACTSACTTGGCTTTGAACTCAATAATAGAAGGCTGAACAGGGGCTGCTCCTGAGGAGATAAATTGAACCYTGAACATCTGCATACAAAGCAGGGTATTTGTTTCTTGTGTGATAGTCTCCCTTATGATTGTCTGGTCAGACCCAAATGACATTAATCTTGCTCACTCTGGAAGATATTGTCTTTCCATCATAGAAAAAACAAATGAAATTATTTAGTGTATTTACTACAGAAGCAATTTCAATTAAGGCAAAGAACCAGAGAGATCTCTAGGTTCTCAGTGTGAAAAATGACTCACTGCTGGTCTAAAATGAGATTGGGAGATGTAAATTGTTGGAAATTTGTAACAGTTGCTGTCTCCCACTGGGAACGTTGGAGTGGTCCTAGGGGTTCTTGAAAAGCCAGATACCATTGCAAGCAGTAAGGGGGTTTTGCTTTAGAGGCTTCTAGTATTACAGCCAAATGTGTTTGTTTCAAACAATTAGCAGTAACTACTGTAACTGTGACTTGACCAAAGGAAAAACAACAAGGTGTTGGAGTTGTGTCACTGTTGTGCTGTCTTGAGAGCAAAAGCAAAGACTTCAGGTAGATTTTTGTTAGAACCAAAATTGTGTAAGCCCCCTTTCTCTGTTCTGTTACGACATCCAGCATGCTTTACAGGACAGTAAATTGTTTTTAAATTGTGACTTAAAATTTAACTCCGTTTAGCTAAATATACATCCAGTAACCTAGGATGAGCATCACTGTGAGCTGGAGAAGGGCTAGACTGATACTGTGGTCTAGCAACTGTCAGAATGGAAGAAAGAAAAAATGTTCTTCCAAAAGAGAGAGATTCTTTTTTCTTCTTTCAGTGTGTGGAAAAATTAATGGGTAAAGACAGTCTTTGGTTGAAGCAAATTCTCTGTTCATTTCATTCTTTGCAGCCAAATACTGCTCCCAACTTGCAGTGATAAGAGATGGAGGGTGGAAGCTCCTCAGCAAAGKCAGTGGCAGTACAGTATGATAGCTGCAGCTCCAGGAGTTCCTGCCTCTGCGCTGCTCTCAGTTGTATCAAAACAGGCATGTGAAGCTGTGTGCTTGGCTTGGGATTTGGGGACTGATCCGCCTTTTGGAGAGTCTTGATAGAGAGGTGGAAAGAAGTGTTGTGTTGCCCGTTTTGTGTAAGCGGGATCAGCCCCCCCACAGAATCATTCAGTGTCTCTACAGGGACAGAAGGCTGTGGTGAGAAACAAGAATAACGTTTGAGAGCAAAGTCTTTAAGCCTGTGACACAAAGCTGGTGGATCATCAAACCACTGCTGGAGGCTCAATGGGATCCTTTGGTCATTGATTATAAGATAACTCTGACACACACCAAAATTCAAACTTAGTTCAAATTGAGTGAATTTATTGCTAATATGAGAACCCAAACCATGTGTCAGGGCAAAGAAGACAGCTGAGCAAAGTTCAGCAGACAGTCTTCCTGTAGAGTCCTTGCTAGGAGCTAGGCTTCAAACAGACTTCAGTCCTTATGAAGGACAGCAGAGTGGTTTTCAGCATCTCTTTAGAACACCTACATATGCAGAGGCATTTCAGCATTTTTCTTTTTTTCTTGGATTGTAATGTGTGGAGTAGCAAACAYTGAAGGTGATGTTAGAAAAACAGAGGGGAAATCCTGACTGCCATGTCTGACTTGGCCCAGTCCCCTTTGGTTCAGTCAGCACTACAGACTGCCAGACTTTCACAGTTGAAAGTAYGTTCTGTGTTCCTCATATTTTCTTGATCTGGTAGAATTCACATCTTCGTGCATCAGTGACAAATGTATGCTTTCATTCAGAGAGAGTGGAAGAGCCAGAGTCTCCAACTCTGGGGAGGGTTATGTTTTTAAATCAAAGGAGGATGGGAAATATATTGGCCCCACATTTAATTAAATCTTAAACTTGTCAATCAGATAGTCTTAAACTCTGTAGAAGGATGATGATGACCTCTAAGGATAGTCTTCAAAAAGCTAACACTGATAGATGGCTGACAGTCTCTGCGTGATACAAGTCATGCTGGAGGGAAATTTTGTAGAGAAGAAAATAAAACTAAACTGAGGATCTGGAAGGAATGTGGGGGTATATGTGCATCTATCGTGAAGTAAATATATTTGGACTGTGGTTTGAAAACATACTGGAAACTTGGAATAGTCAGATATTAATTATATATGTTGSCCCATGAAAGGAAACCATTTATTCTGCAGGTGCCATTTAGTCTACAAAGGTGAAAAAAAAGTCTGTAAAGGATCATTGTTCTATTGTTGTATTTATTTGCATAGGTGATGTTTTTATCTGCCTTTCATCTCTCTGTCCAAAACTCTTTAATTACTGTGAGGTCAATAAAGCTATAAAGGACACAGAGAGATTGAAAATCTAAAACTATGCTTGAGAAGGCTCACGTATGCAGAAATAGCTGCCTTCTGTGGCGATATTGGAATTACTGTTTAAGTTTCCATGTCTAGAAGCATTATTTGTTAGTGATGCCTTTTCTGAACTCTTAAGTCTTCCCTTCCCTGGAGAGAAAGCCTTGATTGCTGGCTGCACAGGATGATGAGAAATGGTAGATTCGGTGTTTTCAGTGTGCCCAGACCAAACATCATCTGCCCTGCACATTAAACAGTGTCTGTTCTTCTGGCAGCTGTTTGTAAGTTTTTAAAGCAGTAGAAGAGTAGAGATGACAGAGTTGAAATAGCTCTATTCCTTTCACTGATGCAGCAAAAAGATACAGAGCAAAGAAGGGAGAGGTCACAATGTGGGAGCAGAGCAAAAGGACAGCATGTGCCTGCTCTGCCTGCAAAGCTGGCAAATTCTAGACCAAATGAGTTAGTGTGGGAGAGTCTGAATCTTAGGCTAAAAATAGAAATTTTAGGATGAAAAATCTAGATGTGTCCAGGGAAACCCAATCATGTAGTAGTGCAAAATCCAAAGTAATGGGAAAGGGATAATGAAGTTTTATGAGATCGGCAGGTAATAATGTGGTTCTCATTATGGCATGCACAAGTTAATAAGCAAATAATACCCCCATAACTAAAACTGCTAGCTAAATGAATTTTTTCCTACATCTCCTTCAACCCCAGTATGTCATCTTAACAAACTAAATGGCTTTAAAAGAATTTTATTAGTTCTGTCACTTAAAGCATATTGCTTTCATAATCCAACTGGTATGTTCTTATTCTGTTCTTGTGTCTCCAAATGCACTCATGAAGTAGATGGATAGCTGATTTCTTTATATCATCAGCTTTCTCTTCAGTGTGATTTGAGGCTGGACCTTTTTAAACTTTTTTCTAGTGTTCTTTTGAAACGTTAAGTATGTGCCAACAGTTTTTGAGTAAGTGAAGGAATAGCCATCTTGCCACATGCACACAGTTGTAAGTGGGATTTCTGAAAAGTCATGAAATCAATGGGATTTCTGCTGAATATTTTTCAAAGACCTGTTGGTATTTTAGCTGTGTATTTACCAGTACAATTAATGCAAACTGCGTAACAAATCCTTTGCTGTTCCAGTTGCTCAGCGCAGCTCAGGCACCTGGCAGTCGTTCCATTAGCGGTGCGCCCAGGTGCAGCCCAGTCGTCCCACTGTGTGTTGCGGCATCTTGGTACAGAGGATCGGGGAACCYCCCAGTGAGCTTTGTGGGCGAGGATTGTGACAGACAGCAGAGAGTCTTCAGAAGAAGTACTCTKAGGGGTTCCTTGTTTATTTTGAGTAACTCTTTCTGTAGTGTTTTCCATAGTGAACTCACTTCTTGGTTTTCTTTCAGTTTTCCTCTTCCCGCTCCACTGCTCTATCCCTCCAAATCCACCTTTAATTGTAGCGTGCCTGCAGTTAATAATGGCTGTCATGTATTCCAGGTTTTAAAAGGCCATAAACACAGAAGAATGGGCTGAAGTATCTGAGTTAAAAGGCTTGTTCAAGATGCTATCTGTGTGCTGAATACAATTGCATGGGCATGTTAAAAGACATCAGATTTTCCTCTAGAGGTGTTTAGCAGAGCATCGTGGCAGGAGTTGGGGCTTTGATCTTGCTGCTTTGCTCTGGTGTGTGTGCTATGGAAGCACCTAGCTGTCTTTCGACCTCTGGGAACTTGAAGTGTTATTTCTGTTGTCTGGATGAGTGGTGTTCAGTTTTTGGCATTCTTAATGCAGTTTTTTTTGTTGTTGTTTTTGTCTTTTTTTTTTTAATTTATAGCTTCATTATCTTGTGTTCATTTTTACTTGGCTTTAAAATATCCCAGATATTGGGACCTAAAAGCCATCATTCAAATGAACAAATAAGACATTTACAACAGGCTCCTCCACACTACAGATCTAACAACAGTGAAAAAGGATTACTATATAAAATTAATTTCTCTATGAAGTAGCTGCTTACTTATAAATTTTCATTTATAGTATGTGGAGCACAACTTTTTGCTCTTTAGTTACATAAATGGAAAAGGACTTTCTGTCTTTTAAAAAATCTGACTTACAAAAAGAAAGACTGGACCATCCAATTTACAGTATGAATGAAATAACTCTCCTCTCTCATCATTCTTCAATCATGAAATTGTCATTATTCAGGAAAGCACTTAGGTCTATGCTTATCTTTTGAGACATGCTTAGCCTCTTTTTGCATGTTGTGAGTGAAGATGAGTTGTTTAAGTGCATTCCTGAATCAGAACCTTAGCACTAATCCTTCAGTCACTGCAAAGAATAAATGAGGGGCAAAGACAAAGGGCCAAATTAAAATCAACGAGATTCTATTCAGATGGGCTCTGCTTCAGCAAGCACATATCTAATTATAAGCACACAAGTGGGCTCACTGACGTCAAAGTTAATTAAACTGCTTAAATTTAGGCACATGCTTAAATTCTTTGCTGAATCAGTATTTTTGAGCCAACGAATAATAGGMCAGCATTGCTGGTCCAAAGCATGATTTTGTGGATGGGAAGGAGTTTGAACTCCCCCTTTCCTCCATCAGTTCTTCTGAGGTCTGCCTGCTGGCATTTTGAGTCGCAATGGTGAAGGCAATATGTTAAAGTTTCTTAGAGTGTTTGCTAACAATAMCTCAAAGATGACAGCTGGATCTCTGGTATTTTTTAAGGCACCTTTCCTCCATGCAGTGTGCTATGCAGTGGGTCAGGACTGTGCCCAACACAGTAATCTTTCCAGCTTTGTTTTTCCTGATACCACCCTTACAAAATGAATTCCTTTGTCCAGTCTCTGAAAGCCAAATTACTAACTCATTTAGCTGGTGAAGGGTCTGGAGCACAAGTCTTATGAGGAGCACCTGAGGGAGCTGGGGTTGTTTAGCCTGGAGAAAAGGAGGCTGAGGGGAGACCTTATCGCTCTCTACAACTACCTGAAAGGAGGCTGTAGCGAGGTGGATGTTGGTCTCTTCTCCCAAGTAACAAACAATAGGACGAGAGGAAATGTCTTCAAGTTGTGCCAGGGGAGGTTTAGATTGGACATTAGGAAAAGTTTCTTCACYGAAAGGGTAGTCAAGCACTGGAACAGGCTGCCCAGGGAAGTGGTGGAGTCACCATCCCTGGAGGCGTTCAAAAAACGTGTGGATGTGGCGCTTCGGGACATGGTTTAGTGGGCATGGTGGTGTTGGGTTGACGGTTGGACTTGATGATCTTAGAGGTTCTTACCAACCTTAATGATTCTATGATTCTGTGATTTTTCATAACAAAACTAGAAATGAAGAAAGCATGTAGATGGAAGTATTACATGAAGAACGCCTGTCATAGAGAAGAAGCTTTGATTCCTTTGGTTTCATGTGTTATTTTAATTTATGATGTCATAAATAAATAACCCATTATTTGTTGGCCTTGAATCATTAAGGGCCTAATAAGAATTTCCCCTGTAGGAATACGAAGGACAACATGATACTTCTTACACAGAAATACACATATGGGAATTTCAGCCACATTTCGTAAATGAGCTGGGGCTGGTTGTGAGCTTTTAACTATGCTCTCTGCCTAAATAACACAGTAAAGTTGCCCTGGTGTACTAGCAAGGGATTAATCAGGGAGGTGCACTGCAAAAGATCAGATTTCTTCCACTTGGTAAAACTCACGCCATGGGGACTTAGGGGCTGCAAAGGAAGTTAATAAAGTTATCAACAGCAATAAGTTCAAGAAAGAAAAGTGGGTAAGAGAGCTAAATAAATCTACACTTGTGTTTTAAAAGGTACTCAACATTTTGTTCGTGTGTATATTATCTTCTAATCACTATTTCCTGGCTGATTGCCTCAGTCTAAAGCTTAAATTTAATCATCTTCCTTAAGATACGAGAAAACAACAGGTATTCATTTATGTATTCAAATCTTTGTGGTTTCAAAAAAAAAAAAAAAAAAAAAATTGCCTTCTGTCCTGATGACTTCTGCATCAGTTTCACCAATAGTGACTGAAAGCTATTGCTTTTGGAAAAGTGCTCCGGTACCTGTGTAGGCTGCCTTGACGGAGAATTGGGTAACCTTGTAGTCAGTATTTGTCTGTATCATGTAATTTATTTCATGCCACTTAGCAGCTATATTCACAGTCTGGAGTAGCATGGTCTAACAGGTGGCTTGTAAGCCAAGTCGGAGCTTCAGTTTGATTTGGTTCCCTTTGCTAGGTAAGGTAAAGTAAGGAGAGAGGGAGCAGCGGTTTGAACAGTGAATGAGAGACCACTCTCTAACAAGAGAGCTGGGCTACTGCTAGTGACAAAGCGTCGGCTTTCCTCTGTTGGGTATCTCCCACATTGTCCTCCTCTCTCTTGTGGCAGCTCATCATCCTGCCACAGGTCAAGAGTATAACCTGTAGAGAGTCAGAGCAGCTACTGCAACTGCTGAAGTTGTGTGCATGGAGTTAGAGGAACGAAGCAGCCCATCATGTAAGCAGCTTTATCATGAATATACTATAAATTGTCTTTTTTGCTGGACATCATCTCAGCCAGCAAAGTAGAAGAAAAACTCAGGCCTGAATGGTGGATTTTTTGACCATCTTTTTTGTAGAGTATTCCTTGACTGCATCCCATGTGTCTCCCTGAGATGATGGTTTAATTAATTTAAAGCAGGATATTCCTTTACCAATTTTCTTTCTGAGATTTTTTTTTCAGTCATATCTCCATATTTTGCATACTAAACAGGATTAAAGTGTCAAACTATATCTGAACAACTCATCATGATAACAGAGGATCAAAGTGGGGGCACAGTCATTTTATACATAGAAGTTGTCTAAGTGGATAACAGGTTACAGTAGCACCTGTAATAAAATCACCTAAGTGGGCAGATTTAGTTATGATTAGAGCATGCTACCGGAGGTCTTGAATTACAACTGGGGCTTCAGTAAAGACTTGTTTCTCTTTTCTTTACAGCCATCTATCTGCATTTCCATTCTCAGTTACCCTTTGGAGGGATAGCAGGTGGATATTAGAGCCATCATGCAATCTTTTGTCTGCATGAGGACTTTGAAATCTTTGTTTGGAAGCATCCCAAATACAAATATTTGAGATTGTATAAAAACAATCAATTGAAGAGAGAAAACAGTCATTTGCCAACCACTAGAAAGAGTTCTTTGAGGAGCAAATCCATTTCCCACTCCTCATTCTTTTCCTTTTATCATCTTTCTTTTTCTGGGGTTGCAGTTAAGAACAAGTGGTACGATCTGTCTTTCATACTCACATTGCAGAGAGCAAGAGCATGAGGCATCCCATGGACTCTAAGAAATTATGCAAATCTCTTAAGTGCTTGTGGCAAACGACCATCYGAAGTGTACATATATGCAGGGTCTGTGCAGTTTGAAGTACTCCCGCTATTGGTAAATAACTTTTTATTCAAAAGGCTAATCGCACATTCTTATTAGAGAAGTAAAAGTGGAGTCTCTCCAGAAAGCGYTGCTTTCTGACCTTTAAAGCTGTTACCTCCAGGGCAGAGTGAAGCAGGATATTTGCCTCACTATTGACTGTGACATTTCTGTCCTAAAAATAGATCACTACAATCTCTTTCTGGTTCAGACTGGCACCCTCTATGGGTATATAATATTMACTCAGGTCCTGATTTTCAGAGGTTTTGAGTAGCTGGATATGCCAGATGGAATGCTAAAGCCCCCAAATTGGGCCAATAAGGTGCAAAAAGAGGAAGGAAAAATACTTCACTGTGTTTTCATCTGCTGTAGTACAGAAAATGTTTCCTGTGGAAATCTTTAGCTTAATCTGAGTGTGCTGAGATCAGAGATGATTAATCCATTTAGTGGATCCTTCAGCAATGGAAAGTGGCTGCACAAATCTATGTAAACCAAGGGATCTTTTCTATCTCCTCAATTTACATAGTTAAGAGTTATTATGTTCTTAGCTACAAGCATATAGGTTTATTCTGTACCATAACAAATGTTGTAGGTTAATAGCACTTACTAGCAGTATTTTAATCATATAAAATAGATATTTACTCATACTACTTATATTCTTTGGATGTCTTCTATACTCTATATGAACTGTTGATTATATTTAGGTTTTTATTTTTGTGCATGCTTAGTCTATATTCAAAAATCAAGCATTTTTATGAATATGTTCTATTTCCTGCTAGTTTTGATGCCTGTATAAGGCACTAAATATGAATTTACACTGGACTGGTTGAAAAATGTTAATGAAAATGAAAAACTTCATAATGCATTTTATTTATTTATTTTCCAACCAATGCTGTTAGTCATCTAAGGCCATGCAAACAAAAGTACCGATCCTGTTTAGCCAAATCCGTGCTGACCTTCATGTAGTTGAGTTGCTCCTTTGATATCGGTGTTAAATGATAATGTATGGGAGTTATTGATCATGGGAATACYGAGAATTAATTTTTGCAGCAGAAAACACTCTTTTTCAGTGGGACATTCAGCTTGGGCAAGCTGACATGGTTAGATAGAGATCAAGTTCCCTCTCACTAAATCTGTTTGCCTACCTACATCTTAGTCAGGTCACAGGCTAAATAATTTGAAGTCCTGATAAGTCTTTCAGTATTTGCAAGAAGACTTCATCAGCGTTTGATGTTGTCCCTTCAGTGCCCTGGGAAAGAACTGGCATGCCATTTCAGCTTATAGTGGCACAAAGAGCTGTGTCAGATCCCTTTAGAAGTCCTAAGAAGACACAGAGGGAAGCGGAAACCGCAACAGGGGAAGATGAAAATGGTATAGAGGAATAGTCATTCATATCGCTCAGGCAGGTAAACACAAGTGCTTGTGTTGATCCACCAGTTACTTGCATGGAGGACACTTTTAGATGAAGATCTATTAGAATTAGCTGTGGGACTAACCTTTTCTGTTTGCTTGTCATCTTGGAGAACTGTTTGCTCTTCTTTTGGGGATGGAGAGAAAGCAGGAGAAATCACTGTGTTACAGAGAAGATACGCTCATCATTTCAAACCTACCTACTGCTTCTGCCCTACAGGTCTTCTAGTACTACAAGAAAGTCATGGGAAGTCTGTAACTTTTGAGCTGAGGAAACACATTCTTCACATTAATAAGCAATTTCCYACAACAAATAGCAATGGGAACGTTTGGGTTCTTCTGTTGGAAAGAATGACACTAATTGTTTTGCCATAATAAAGTGGCTAATAGGAGCTCCTTCCCCACATCCCCCTTTTTTCAGGTCAGTGTGGCACATTCCAATTTGTGTTTGCTTCAAGGCACAGGAGGAATCCCTCATGGAGGGGGAGGGTTGTTTTATCACGCTCGAGAGYGTGAGCAGTAAGCCTTTTGCTTTCTTCAAATACCCCAGTTTCAGAGTAGTTGGGAGGATTCTGGACTTCCCCCCACGTGCTCCAAAAATGCAGCATTCTTTGTTTTTCCACCACAAATGAACTGAAACCCATAATCTCTGTACTGAGCAGAAGTGGTTAAAATAGTGAGGAACAGATGGTTTAAAAGCTGCCAAAGATTGAATTTTTTGCTATTTTGTTCCTTGAAACAACTACGTTACTTCCTGAGTCAGCTTTGAGTGGGCCATCATAACTCATCAGAGACAAGAGAGCATACTTGTTTCTCTGTCTTTGGCTGCTCATTAATAGCAATTAATTTAAGGTTTTTTTTGTTTTTTTTTTTACTTTTTTAAAAGGTCTATATGTACTACAAATAGAGGTAATGCATCATTTTCATGCAGGACAAAAATGCAAGTTTTCCACAGAGTTTTTAACAATATTTTTTTCTTGGAAATTTTGCTACTTGTGATTGGGTTTGTTCCCTGGAGGGAAGACCATGTTCCAGTTACAGTACTTAGAGAATAAAGATACCACAGTACTTTTAAATGGTACGTGGTTTTGATGCTCAGGATGTGTGAGTTTGGCAACATACACGCATTGATTTGTACAGAGAAGTTTCTAGACAATCTCATGGTCCAGAGACYTCTCATAAAGCCATCAGCATCAGGTGTGCTCTCCCTGCTGTTCCAGAGGAACAGATACCTTCCATAGAAGGCTTACGACCAGGGGACTTGCAAAAGGTATGGATTCTTATCCTCCCCAACGCATGTCGTGAAACAGCATCTTCCTCTTTTGAGCTACCTTTTTTCCCTTTTTTTTTTTTTTTTTTTTTTTAAGCTGTAATCTGTAGTTTAGATCAAATGAAAATTTTTACTATTGAGCCAAAGCATGTCAGCTATATAAGTGAATGTATGATGGCAGAACACACCATACTGGTCTCTGGTCTTTCACTTCTGCCATGGAGCCACTCTGGCAGTTTTGTAGGTTGCAAATTCTGACAAGTTCTTTGATATTCCTAAGTACCAATAGTTTACTAGTGCTACTTACAGTGTATTTTACATAGCGGTTCTCTGCTCTCAGAAAGTAGATCAAAAGGTTTGGCATTCCCTTAAGGAACATTTTTAGAGATCGATTTCGTGGACTTAGAAAAATATTTATTGGTCACATATAACTTTTGTGCAACCTTGTGATTTTCCTCTTGTAGTGCAAACCTTGCATGAGCTCAGCCATTACCCTTTTGTTGGTTTGACCCTAATTAAATTTAAAGTTTTCAAACAGTGATCTTCCTAGCGAAGTAACATTTATTTTTACATATTTGATAATGCAAAAAGTCCCGACTTTCACATTCAAGTTGGGAAGTAGAATGCTACCCGTGTATATCGCACTAATAAATGACTTCTAAAAAGGAAGGTAGCAAAACCAAGCTGCATTTGTATTTTTATTTAAACATGCTCCTAATTTCRTTAAGGTTTGCAGTTTTAAATTAGAATTACAGAAATCTAGTAACTCCCTGATTTCTGTAGATGATGCTCTGCTTAAGCAAAGCARTTTTGAAAGATGCAAGTCTCACCGAATGATCGCTGGAACTGAATCTTGTGGCCGTCTCCCCTCACGTTCATGGGAACTGATCTGTTTGGCCACCTCATTTTCTGTTTTCCTCTCTCACTGTAGCAGCTACCCAAGTAGAAAAAGCTTAGCTGAATACTCCTTCTTATCTAGGCTCTTCTGTGAAGTAAAGAACCTGGCTTCTGAAAGATGTAACTAGAAATAAGGAGGCAGCCCAGTTGCTCAAGTCTGGGGGGTACCACCACTAATGCTGTTGCAAGTTAGAGACTTGGATTCTGGAGAGACTGTCCCCTGGCTCTTCTCGGTGAAAGACTTTTGCTGTTGTATATGCTGCAGGTGTATTCGCTATACCTGAGTTATTGCAATACACCTGAGACCCACTAGGACTGAGTAATGTTTCATCTTCTAAATATTTACTCTGTTTTGCTTTGTTTCCCTAAGGGATTAAAGGCTTGATACTAAATTGGTTTTTATTCCCTGTTTTTTTCCTTCGGGGGATGCAGTGTCTCTTGTTGGTCAAACCTCGGTTACTCAGTTAATGGACTTTATATCTCCTAAAGTACCATTTTTTTTCTAAGGGAGAAGAAGGATTTTAAAGGTTCTCTATTGAAACTTCTGGTTTTGTTTATTTTTTTAATTCTCCTAAATATGCAGTCTAGGAAGTGACATAATTGCATACACTTTTAATTTCCTTAAGGCTCTGTGTGGTCTTCATCCAGCTTCTCAGATGTTGGCTACAGATGTTTAAAATCGCTTCCTCCCAATTAAACATCTGCTCTGAAGTGACAAAGTGTAAGACCGCATATATCTGAAAGGCCAAGGTATGCACAAACAGTTTTTGTTAGTAGATATAACGGAAACTTTTTCCCTTGCCTCGGCTTTTAATGCACAGACAGTGAGAAATTGCTTTGCTTATTGAACTGCATGGGAGAGACTGAGTGCCAGTTTTAAGTACGCATTTAAAAAATGTGCTGTTTCTTGTTGATCTTCTGTGTAAATCTTTTGGATGTCTCTTACTCAAGGATGTCACTTGCTCTACTATCTAAGGGTTATTTGCTGTCCCACTTGGGATCTTTTTAGATCAAAAGTAGTGATGTGAGCTGATCTGGTGACTTTACTATTTAGTTGGAGGGAATATGAAAAAACTAATTTTTTAAAAAACTTGGTGCAGTATGGCTGTTGCACCGAATGAGGATTCACGTAGCCAGTCTCACCCTTTGATCACTCAATGCCTAGTGGTCTTTGCCTGGAATGGCAGAAGAGTGGATGTATGCAAGAGGAAAACTGACTATGAATAAATGGTAATAACGGTACTATGTATGGGAGAAGAATGCAGAAAATGGTAGAGATTTTTTTTGTTATTTTTTGGTTGACAGAGGTAGAATATTGAATTTTGATGACGTCAGGTAGAAGTAACAAAATATTAAAATAAATGAGTTTCTGAAGATGCCAGAGAAAAATCTTGGGTTTATTCCGTGGGGGAGAAACCAACAAAAAGCAAACAATGGCAAAGAAAAACCTTTGCTGATGGAAATTCAGCAATTTAAGTTAGAATTAAAACATATATGGCAAATCAACTTGAATTAAAACATGTATGGGGAGATTTTGCTTGTGTGTGTATGTTGTTGACACACTATGGTGTTAGATAATAACATTCTATAGTGTGCTATTTCTTTTGTTACCTCTTAGTCTGCAGAAGTGCAAATGGGTTGTAAAAGTGATGCGCTTTGCTGCATCGGTCCTGCTACGTAACTAATTTAAGGATATTTAGTGGGGGAAAAAGCACTATATGAGAAACATTCAAAATTACAGGTAAGGGATAATGTTTGTGGGATGCAGCCTACTGATTAAGAGCTTATTAGGCATTAGATAACAGATGTAAAATGAAATGTTTTCAAAAAAAATGTAACATTTCTCAAAGCAGAATCCCTAAGTATGAAACTCTCTTGAACTGTGGACAGTTGCAACATGAGCAGAGGATTGGCAAACCTTCAAAAGTAATTTAGGTCTGAACAAATTAACCAGGCAATATCTGTTTTAAGTCCTTTACTTCTTGATCAAAATTGATTTCAGAGAGGCTGAATTCAAGATAACGAATTTAGCAATGTAGGCATGTGAGCTGAACTATGACCAGTGCGCTTATTCTGTATATGCTGCTGAACAGCTACTGATGGTAACGAGATAACCCAGGCTGTATCACAACCCAACCATAGCAAAAGGCCACTCAACCAAGTTAACAAAATCTGGAGCTCAGTTGTTATGGTCACATCCTCGATTATAATGATACCTCTTTTTAAAAGGAAAAAGTATATCACTCCTGGCCTTCTTAAATGTATAATGTTCCCTTTTTAACCAAGTTATTAAAAACTTTAGTTCTTGCCTTAATCTGTTCATTAGATAGCTAAATATTTGCTGTATCAAGTACTGACTGTAGTCAAAGTACTCTCTGTCCTAGGAAGGTAACCTCATCTACCTCAGTCACCAAAGAAAAAAGTGCAGAACTTTTCAAAGGATCTAACGTATGGTTTTTCTGGTGCCCTGATGCAGTGTTGCTTGGTTGTGGTGTTGATGTTACTCACTGGTGCTCTCAAAGATCCCATGTGAGATCAAGGGCAGCTGCGCTAAGAAACTCTGCACGCAGTTTGAAGGTCCTTTCTTTGAAGAACTTGTAACTGAGGTAGACAGGAAAGAGAGTAAATGAAGGCAAGGGTCGGGGAGGAAGAGGTGGGAACTGAGTTAGCCCTGTCAGAGAACTGGGAACTGCTGCCTTGAGTCTCCCAACTGCCTTGATCCATGTAGCTGGTTTTCTGCTACTGCCATTTTGGAGAGAGAGGATAAAGAATTTACTGTAGTTGTGAGGCTTCCTCCTGGATCTGACGTCATCATCTTCAAAGTGATGAACCTCCTGTGGAAGTGAACAGTGTTAACTCATTTACAAGAGCTTTTGGACTAATTGCAATTTACCACTGTGAGTTCTTGTCTGAAAGCAGTCAGAAATCCAATTTAACCAAACGGTTTAAGTATCTGTTTTTATGAGGCCTGGTTCAGGGCGATGCAGTCAGTGGCAGAAGGGAGCCAGTCTCGCCACAGGGGACTGAGGCCTCTGTATCTGTCCCCAACACTGCGCCCCTCAGAGCAAGGCGACCTCCTCACCTCCTGCCTGTGGGATATACCAGCAGCCCTTGTCGCTCGTTTATTCCCTGAAGTGAAGATAGCAGACGAGCAGTGCATTTGCTGTTATGCACTAGTATAATCGATTACATTAATGTGTTGAATTCCTCCCAAACAGGGCTCAAATGGCGACACAGTGACTTCTTTCCTTTTTCTCTTCTCTGTTTACTGTCCTGGTAAATATAACCAATTGTATTGGGGGTTGGGTACTGCTTTTACTTCCTAAGTTTCTGGGCAAAAGTGCCTTCTTTTCTCTGTCTCTGTTTTTTTTCATCTACAAACACAGAATGGAAAGTGTGCCAGGTTACTTGGGAGGATTTGGTTTAATTTGCAGGAATTCCCAGCGTGGCTGCCTCCCCAAAGCACACCTCAATCTTGAAAGCTTTTCCTTCCCCATGCTGCCGCCTCCCAGCTCTGCCCTCCTGGAAGGCAGCAGCAGCGGTGGCTGCTCCCCCTGTCTTGGTTGCTCCTTCCAAGGGCACCACTTGCTGCTCTGGCAGTTAAATGCAAGAGTTAAAAGAATGTATGGATTTTCCTTCAGATTTGCAGTCCGTGTTTGAGGTTACCTGCTAGCTTGCATTACAGTTGATTGACACAGTCATCCTCAGTAATGTTAACCACCCAGAAGCGTTGTTTTCCCACACCTTTTTTTCTTACCTTTGCATTCCTCTGCCTGCAGGATGACTACCCTCAAAGAGCATTGTTGCTTAAATATCAGCTCTTTAATCTGATGTAATTATTTAGAGAATGTTTTCATGTTTTTGATGAAATCAGATATCTCAGTCAATACTTTGTCTGAAAGTAACATAAATATTTTATAAGAATCATGTAAATTATGTTCCACATTTTAGTAGGTTTAGGGTTATTACTTGCCTTCCTGTGGCGTTCTGTAGGGATTCATGCCTTTTTTTTCTTTCTTGCTGAATGCCCATACATCATTCTTGTTGTTATATGAGGCAGTGTCAAAGTCTTAAGAATTTAGTTGCATTTTTAAAGCTAAAAGTTAACGAGTAGTACTGATCATTTCTGTTATGATGATAGTCTAATCCTCCTTGGGTCTCTGGGCAATAGTGTAACTCCAGTGATTAGTCATAGGAATATTAATTACATTGGACCTATACTTCTTCAACCTAGCTAATGTCTCCCTGTGGCAGTGGGGATACTTAAGACAAAACAAAATGTTGATTTGATCAATGTGCTTTTTTTTTGCTTATCGTAAACTGATGGGATTTGCATGCTTATTCCCAGAGTATAGAAATTACTTGTATGGGCTTTCTTCTTTTGTTTTTAAGTAACTCTCAATTTAAAGGCATTTCATTTTTTTTTCCTGTTATCTCTTACTTTATTTTGGAAACCATATTCAGTAACGCAATTAAGTTGCAACAGAAAAAACAAGAGAGTGTGTGTGTGTGTTGGTTTTTTTTCATACTGAGGCCAGTGGAGAGAGCACAGGTCAATAGAGGTGAACCGCGTTAGAAGTGTTATCATATGTGGTTTCCTCTGGAAGCCAATAAAAAAATTTAAGCAAGAGTCATCACCTACTCCCATCCTTCCTAAAATCTTTTCCGTAGAGGAACTGCTACCAAAAATGAGGAAAAACTGAAGTAAATCCTGGTTGCCTTCGTGGAGAACCCAAGAAACAGTCTGTTCTCCTCATGTGGAAAAAGAAAATTGTGCTGTGGAATTGAAATAGTTTGCTTATAGTGTACCAGGAAATGTTTTGCAGTGAGTGGCATGTGTTTGTCATGGGACTAGGAGCACAGAAGTGATATATTGAGGGTTATTGAGAAACTAGGATTGTCTCTCTCCCATCCTTCCCTTTCCACAGATGTAAAAAATAARTGAGGAACCAACTTTGTATTTCCCTCCATCTTTCTCCCCCTTACTCCTGGGAGCAAGAGAAGATGTCCAAGAGCATTAGAAGACATATAAGTCTTCTCAGCTTGCTGAAGCAGTCATTTCTCTCTTCTAAATGATGAAGCTGTTGAGGAGTGGTATTGAAGGGTACTCATTAACTTTTCTGTTCCGGTTTTGTAAAGCTGGCTTCCATTTCCCCCTCTCTGATTTTGATATATGACAGACCCCTCTGATTCTGATCTGATCGAAGTGAGGAGACTTAGTTCACTGAACTTCGCTCCTTCAGCAGAGATAAGAGCTACTATTAAATCCCAGAAAGTGAATGCAGATTAGAGTGGAGATAGTACTAGAATATAAACCCTAATTTTGTCAGGGCTATAAATATTAAAATTAGAGAAGAATTCTTCAAATAAGGTAATGGTGATTCAAAGCAAGAGAAAGGCAATTTGGAGAGGATGTCCTATGCATGAGAAAACAGAAATGGTTTTGATGAGACCCGAAGTGCTGTAGGATCTTTGTCTTTCCTTCTTGAAAGTACCTGCCTCCTGAAGGTTTAGTATCTCTAATCCCTCATCACAGAAACTATCTTTAAGCATAAGGCAGATTCTTTTTTCCGTTGATGTATATTTCTGTAGATATGTCTACTATTCCCTTTCCCAAAGTAAAAAGAAATTTAACTTTTCTAACTTTATTTCTCCTATCTTTGGTAAAAGCAATGTTTTTTGAATCTACTAATTTTTCTTTGCAGGTATAAAAGTATGTTACATCTTTTTAAGAAAGATTTTGACATGAGTCATTTTAAAGGCTGCACAGCATTTTCCAGGCAGCAGTCCTCCAGGCCAAGATAAGTGGCCTGCAGAGTAATGCCAACACGTATTAAGCCTCATTTAAATAACCTGCCAGCACTTTTTAATTTAAAATGTGATGATAAAGGTGTAGTAGTCAGTAAATAGTTTGGAGAGCTGACAGTGACTGTTTGGTCAAAAGTTAAGAGCTTTGGTGATACAGGCTACAGTTCCCAAAGCAGACTAATGACCTCTGGTTCCTCAGTTCTTGGATGCTCAACTGGAAATATGTTAAAGAAGCTTAACTTTTAGCTGGAGGAGATTTAGCGCTTTTAGGAAATCAGACTCAATTACGCTTTCTCAAGTCAAGGTATCCAAAATTTTAATTTCTTTTGAGTGTCTTCTCCAAATTGTACTTTCTCATTTAAGTCAGTCTCACTACACTTGAACTTTCACTTCAGCTTTTGTAGTTAAAGGGGAGATGCTTCCGTGTGTATTCTCTAAGTACTTTAAGAAATTAAGTGATTAAAAATACAGTTGTCTGGTTAAGCTTCCAAAGAATATGTTCAGCTCTAATGTTCACTTACCAGTAGATTTAAATATGAAACAAAAAGCAAACCCACATTTACAGCTTAAGGGAACATGCAAAATCCTTCTGTTTTTACTTTGAAGGCTTCATTAAAAATAGGTCACCATCAAAACTCCCATCCTAAAGCTTTTGTCTTGAACGGTTCAATTCTCAATGTTCAATCTTTTGGCTGTGGACAATCAGAAATCAAGGTAATGTGTTGTATATAGTAGACAGAAAGACTAATCTGATGCATATCGATTAAAAAGAGGGCAGTTCCTGTCATTCACAGTGGAAGTGGAAGGATTCTTGACTTGATCAAGCTATTTTGAAGTGTCTCTTATGGACAAGATTCCTTTCTGGTGCTTGTACATCATTAAAGCACTACTCCTGTGAAACTCTCCATGCAATGTTGCAGGAGAGAAGTAAGACATAGTGTTAAATACTGATGAATAGTTTCCAGGTTATGGAGTAATGTGTATTTTCATAGCTATACTACTGCTGCATATTCTAGCAGAATGTAAATTATTTAACAGATGGATAAAGTTATTAAAAATCTTGAAGCGTGAACTTTAGTATTTCTCTGTATTCAGATATCGGAAAAGTGTGTTTTGGGGGTGGGGGTGGAGGGTTAAAGCCCCTAATAAGCTTCTCTGCTGTTTCACGAATGCAGAAATTCACTGCGTGAAAGACTAGAAACTTCTTAGGTCTTTTGCCAAATTCCCTGTGTAGGATTGCTCCTTATGTTAGGTTTCCTATGGATGTCCATGGCATATTTTTAATCGCATCAGGGAGTGGGGGCAATTTTCAGTAGTCATAATAAATATTATTTCATTTCAGAGAAAACATTGATTATATGTTACCTTCTAATTTTGTCTCCTGCATTGTGTAGTTATGGAAAACTTTGCAATAGCTATAGCTGTTGGAAATATACTGTTCTTTTATTTGGTCACCGCACTGAGAATTAAGGACTGGTTTAGATTATAGTCAGTTTCCTGGAAAGACATTGTCCATAGTGAAGTTCTGAAAAGCCTCTTTAATTTTGCATTTCTATGAAAGGGAGCAGGTCCCACATGACAATTGGTGATTCTTCTCAATCAAATAGAAACTTTTACGGAGAGGAGTTTCTGAAGGGAAGGAAAGTAGTTCAGTAGAGATACAGCACAATGTAGTAGACCCTGAGACTGCAGCAACAAACCTAGCTCTGGATTCAGAAATGGGATAGTCAATAGTGAGGTGCCCCAGCTAATTAACCCTGCCAAGAAGAAGGGTTTACAGTCCCTGGTGTAATAGTATGATAATAGTCCTGTGTGGCTTTTGGGACTGAAGTCAATGTCACAGTACAGGACAGCCTTGCTCATGGGAGCATATCAATGGCTCCTGGCTCTTTGCAGTTCACGTCATTGCAAGGTGTAGACCTGCTCTTAGTCTCAAAGTAGAGATCTATGCTAGACCTATGCTAGAAATCCTCTAGTAAAATAAGACGTGTTTATATACATGCCAGAAGCCCTCTTTTAGTAAGATCATATAATCCCTTGATTGTAAACTTAATTTCAATGGGGAGCCAATAAAGGCAATATAAGACATAGCCTCTTGCCAGTATGAACTGTGTCTATGCTTGGTAGGAGCTGCCAGTATAACTCTCTTCTATAGTTGTACTGCTAAATATTTCTCAGAGCAGTGAGTCTGCTGCTCTAAAGGTCTAAAAGACTTTTCTTTTAAAGAAATACATATACTGCTTTAAACAGAAACATGCAGAATTAAGATGATAAAAAGAAAAATCCACAATGTGAGTGTAGCTTTTTGGTAGGAATGTGCTGGACGATTATTGATGATCCCAAACTGAGGGATACTTTTGTGTTGTGTGGCAATGACACATTTTGGTAACTTCATGTTCCTATTGCTCTCAGCTGCTTTAACCCACAAGCTATGATGCTTTAAAATGAATCACAGTTTAAGAAGGATTAAAAGCTCTTCATTAATCCCTCTATATCTATATATAGATATCTATCTATCTATCTATAGATACAGATATATGGTTATGTATTTTGTTCTGAGCTATTGTATTTTCATGATTTTATTTGAGAAGATGCAATTGTGCTATCTATATAAGGAAGATGCTTCTTAAATCTAAGTAATAGGTGGTGAAGGGTTAAAAATCTGAGGTCCTATTAATGTATGTAAATGCTGACACAAGTTCTTCAGTCCTTTTCCTGACAGAACACCCATCTTTAATTTGCTCCTCTCTTTACCCATATAACATTGTACATCTGTCCTTGAAAACAGCTCTTGCAGCATGAGCGTAGCCAGTGGAGTCAATTTAGCAAAGGTTGCTGTCTATGTCCTAGCAATGCAGGCAGGCAGACAGCCTGGAGCTACGACTTATAATCAGCTAAACAGGTATATGAATAATTACTAAAGATAGAAGTCTGTGTTAATTGCTGGTTTGAATCTCGTTCTCATAAATTGCTACAGAATTATTTCCCGCCCCAGCAACAACATGTCAAAATTAATATTTTTCGCAGATTCTAAGTAATCTAGTGGATTTTGGAACATTTTAGTTTTAAGATGATACTTCCTAATATTTAAGCATACACATACTCCCTGAGAGCCCTTTCTATCCACTTTAAAGCTTTGTTCCACTGCCAGCATGGTGGAAGGAAACATCGTACTGAAAAAGCGTGAGGCCTGAAGTATTTGGAGTTGACTGAGACCTGTTTGCCAGTTTCTGAAGGCAAAAACTGATATTAAGCTGTTGTTTCTCTTAAAATGATTGGCTACCAAAATGTTTCCTTGACGAATCTGAGCAAAACCACTTTCTCTTCAGACCATTTCCTTTCTTCTGCAATCACTGTATATTGGCTATCAAAACAGACAAAACGATAAAGATTCCCCTAGTTCTATCTTCTTGTTGCTAATGCAGTAATCCTCCACAGTAAGTGGGAAAAATTAAGGGATGCTCTTAGAGATTGATTAGTGTATGGGGGGAAGAGTGTCAGTGACTGCATTTGGTCTTCACCAAGAACATTTTGCCTTATTAGGCTACTTTGCAAGCTAAACTGTACTTTATCTCAGAGTCCGCTAAAAATAACTCTGTATGGCTTTCTGGCAGATTGATATAAAAAGTGTACGATGATGGTACATGGATTTGTTTAAATACAAAGCTAGAAGCATGAGCTGGCCTCCAAATGATGAATGCCTTTGTATTCCAGAAGGGAAGCTTTCCAAGACAGTGATGCATAGCCACCAATTTGTAACTTTTCTTTTAATTTGTAACTTTGGACTTTTATCTATTTGTTTATTTATATAACCTCTCATACGTTAGATATGGCATCATTAAACGTCTATATGCACTTTTGATGGTTTTCTAGACTCTGCAGTTGTCTTGGAGAAAGTGACATTCAGTGTTGTTTTAATAGATTTTTTTTTTTTTAAATTAAAAAAATACACTGCATCTCAACTTTCTCGTTTGAATGCTCTCACAGTTCACTCATAGCACAGAAAAAGGGCTCTGTCATTAACTTTCCTATGCATAGAGTGTAAATACTATGGCTAATGAAGGACATACCTTCTCTTTACATCTTTCATATTCCATTTATGTCGCACTCAGGATGTTTGTATCACGTATTCYTTCTCACTACTGATAGCTTCCATATTTTAGTGGATTGTTTTTAAAAAGTAATAACAACAAAAGGATATAAGCAAATAGCCTAGGTTTTCTCTCAAACCCGTTTTTGGATTAGGGGCAGCTCAGTAAAATGGGACCGACAGGATTATGCAGAGGGGAGGACAGCTCAGATTGAGCCACTCCCCGGAAAGCCTGAGCAGCCCTGCTGACAGCACCRCTTCCAGGGGGCTGGAGTAAGGAGAAAGGTCAACTGGAGATGAATGCATGTATAACCTAGAAGGAAGAACTAAAGGAAAATAGTCATTGGGATTGAGGATCTTCATGGAAGGCTTATTCTTTTGAGATCTTAATGAGGAATACTCATACAGTTTATATATCTGAAAAATATTGCTAAAACAGCACAATTGTAAATCCCAAGAAGAGTCCAGGAGCCCTAGCAGGGCTTCCACTTTTCAAGCTTCAGTTTCATTTCCTCCTTCACATCCCTTTAGTCTTATACAGCCTCACAAGCTGTTGTTGTGATAGTTCTCTGCCTTCTTTCAGTGAGACCTGATTAGGTTGCTGTCTTCAGAGCTGCCTCCTTATCCCCTGCTTAGGGAGAGAAGAAGCTTGGCTGTAATTAACCCACAGGTTGCCAGAGATGAGGTGGGGCTTCAGCTACAAATGGCTACACGCTCAATAAAAACAAATATTTTGACTGAGAATATAATCTTGAGCATCTCAAAAAGCAGCAGAAAAACATGTTTTATTAAAGGGCATAGTACAACTTTCTTAGAAARAGAGGTAGGCTAATCCTCATTGCATTTGAAAGTCTTGCTTCATGTATAACGAAGTTTTTAATTCTTTGCAGAACATATGAATGCTGAAAGATTCCTTTGAAATGTAAAGAAACAGTTGATCAGATATTCCCCTGAAGTGGTAGCAGACTAAAAGTGTCTAAAGTATATGAGGAAAATTGAGCAGTTTGCAAGATGTGGTATAAAAATCTATTTAATCAAAAGTTAGTGGAAAAATATGGATGTTTTAGAAATCCACTTGATCATGCTGAAAAATTGGTTTTAGCATGGAAAGGACTTCAGTTAATTTCTATTTCTGTCTGATTTGTTAGAAGAGATGTCATGAACGCTAGCCCAGGTGCCAGAAGAGGCACTGAAAGTGGAGATGCGCACTGAAGGCATTTGTGCCATGCTCCAGTTTACCAAGGAGTTTGAATGGAAGTATCTAAATATTAAGACATCTCTCAAATTTGGAAAAACAATACAGCTTCCATCTCACAAAAAACATTTTTAAAACATTAATTAGTATTTGTAGCAAAATAGATACAGTAAAAGATGGGCAGAGCATCACAGGTGGGGTATGTTCCATCTGTCTTCAGAATTGCCTGACRGACAAGTAGGTGTGGGAGTGGCCAGCTGCAGTAGCTCGGTTGCTGGAGACAACTCTAAACTGATGCTTTTGTTGTTGTTGGGTTTGGGTTTTTTYCCAGTTCTGTAAAGCCTCTCTTCTGACTGTCATCCTACATTACAGATGTGATTTTTCCTTAGTGTACTTCATTCTTTTTTTCTGCATGGTTTGGTTGCCTTTGTTTCTCAGTTTTCTGTAAAAGTATAGCTGTGAAGAGAACCAAAGATACAAGTATGATGAACGGGGCTTCACTCTGTAATTCCGGGGTTTTTTCCCCCTCCATATTTCCCCGTTGTAATTTTACAGATCTTTTTGTTTTCCTGCACATGGTAAAGACACTTAATCAAAAGAAGGAAGGAAGGAAATAGAGATTAGAAAATTGCAACGTTGCATTTTATTAGATGGATTTAAGGTAGACCTCCTTTTCCAAAGATCATGGCAATTGGTAGAAGTGTTTTTCATTGCAGTGCCTACAGGTCTGTCCTGAGCCTCTGCATAGGTTTGAAGGAATGATTTTTCATCGTGGGGTAACAAGAACATGAGCATTTCCGTGGTCTTGCAAGTTAAAAAGGGCGTAAGTCTTTTTCAGAAGATTTTGAGTGTTTTGGTCCAATTGTTGTGTGCATCCAAAACACCATTCAGTGTTTCCCGGTGTGTAGTCCAGATCAGAGGGTCTGTCAAAACATTTAGCTATCAAGGGCACATGCAAACAGTGGTCATGAGCAGCAGGAGAAAGGGAAATGCTGTGTTGTTGCCTATTGTAACTTTCCTACCTTTGTTTTATAAAGCTTGACAAAGAAGGGGACCAAAGGGTAAGTACTTTAGTCATAGTAATCTTTGATTTAAACAAGACAGGACTAAACCACTCAAAAGAGTCTTTTTTACTTTGCTTTTTATGCTGGGTTTTCCTCTCACACCTCTCTCTGGATGGAGTTGGTTTGATCCTGGAAAAGTGGGTTACGCATGAAATACACTTGATGCAGAGTCAAAGAAGATTCTCTCCCCCACCCCCCAAGTACACCGTTGGTTTCTGACTGGGATGCAGCCCTGTGATTTATAACAGCTTCAACTGACTCAGCCTACTGTGAAACATTAGGAAAAATCCACAAGGCCACTGATCCACGTATTCTGTGTATTTCAACTATGTAATTGTAAGCCTTCTAAAGAGTTTTTGAATCCTTTGAATCAATAGTAAAGTATATACATATCCAGGGAACTAATTCTTGGGCAAATAACCTGCTCTAGACAAATGTTGTAAGGAACTACCCTGCTGTGTTCAGCAGTGCAGCAAAACTCTGATGAATAAAGATTGGTCCCCAAGATAAACCTTTAAATCTTCGGTCATAGAAAATTTGCATTGCTAATGGGTTATATTATGACTCAGTGGGCAATAACTGGTATTACAGCTACTTGAAGAGAATTTCCTTACCCCTTAATGTTTTCTTTCTCTAAACAACTTTTCTGCTCTTTCCTCTGCATACCTCTCATAATGAAATTACAGTAGAACATGATGATGTCCCCCCTTGTACAGTCTACTTGATACTGAAGCATCCAAATGGGCGATTTGATCTCTGCTCCTATGCAGCCTTTCCTTCTTTTCCTTTTAGCGGTCTGTGTCTTTTACAGATGTTCATTTTTTGCAATATTGCCAAAGGAGGAGCAAGGAGGGAGAGAAGCAAGATTTACACCCAAAGGCTACCTCACTTGAACTACTTGAATATAAGCATCGTGCCATTTATGTTGAGCAATCAAAGGCACCCGAACATACAAATCTGTCCACATCATTCTCTTGTTCGCCATACAAGTCAGTGTTCCATGATGCATGTTGCACCATCATGACTTAAGGATGGACTTCTGACTTTTTAAAAATACACTCCTTGAGAGAGAAGCGTCTGGCATGGAGAGCAAAGAGCAGTACCATATGGATGTGCTGGTGGTGATTTGTTTGTGTGCCAAGTGGTGACTGACAGGATTGAGATTCGGGAGGATTCTGATCAGTAATATTGCTTGGCATTGACAACATACATTAAACGGACAAATGCTGCCTCCTGTTTTGAGGTAAATTGGACGACTTTGAAAATCTTTCAACTCTTCTCCTTAATCAGCTAGAGGTGGCCCAAGTAAGTGTCTCCTCTTTCCCCCTTGTAGGACTAAACGATGCCCTGACCCCCTGTCTCCCCTCCCCTGTGGGGCTGAGCATCTCACTGGCCCTGCGGGAGAGCAGCTGCTCAGGATGCGAGCGGCCAGGCACACCACCAGACAGCGGGATCCCTGGGGCGTCAGTAGCCGTACAAAGCGCAGCCAAAGAGTCTGCTCTCCCACTCCTGCATTTAAAGGTGCTTCCCCAGTACAGAGTAGATGTCTTCAGTGAGTCTTGTTAATAGTTATCACTGCCTGAGATAACCTTCCCTGTGATGTAATTTGACATACTGCTGTCAGTGGGGCTTAAACATAGTAATCTTTAAAAATGATTGGGAATTTGCCCTAGAGAAAAAACTGTTATGATTAATTTCTACAAATGATAAACCACTCCTTCTTCAAAATACTGCATGCTATGAAGTGTGATTTAATCCATTTAACTACAGAGCCTGATGCTTCTGACAACTGTGACTCAAATGTCATCACAGAAAGTGATATTTCAAGTGGCAGGGTGGGATTAGAAACCTGCTGAAGATTTGTCAAAGAAGTAAGTACATAATTTTTAGATAAGTGATTTGTCTACTCTGAACCACTTCCGCTGAAAAGACAGGCAGCTTAAAAGAGAAACTTACACTGCTACACTAGAAAGARCATTTAATTGCAGAGGGAGGAAAAAAGGCAATCCTCTTACTTATGATGGTAGTTAGAAAAACATAGGATACTGGGGAATATGAATTTTCTATACAGAAATAATAAAATTATTTTTTCCCTYGGAAAATAAGTTTTCATCGAGGCTTGTATGAGGAAGGAGCCAGTCTCAATATTCAGGACCTCACAACTGCCTGGTACGTTCCTGTTGTTGCTTTGTGTGGTTTTTTTAAATATGAAATAACACCATGGCAGCTTATGAACTGTGTGAAAACTTTGTAAATGCAGTAAAACCTGAAACAAGCACACAAATGTACACACAAAAATGTGTCTRTCTAGAATTTATCTAGAGTTATAGTCAATTAGAAATTTTATTCACATCCACCAAGTCTGAACTCAGTGCAGTTACGTTAGTAGGGAATTTGGTCCTTGTTTGGCATTATCGACATTCTTCTCTTGCTGCTTTGCCAGTCCTCTAAAACTCGTGCTCGCTATTACCTATTCTGCCAACCTAGCTGTATAATTTTCATCTCCTTAAAGCATCTATCTGTCCATGCTGAAAGGCAATAAAAACAGTTGTATGAGGTTCTGTACTTTTCGTTTGTGTGACTGAATCTCAGATTTGATCAACTGCAGTGGAAACTAGATTTTGTGTAAGAGTGTTGTTCCAGCAGCCCCGTGGGTCCGCCTCCGTCTCTGAGGACCTAGTTGAAGGCTTGCCCGTGCTGTTCAGACCATTCGCTATGGATGCCAGCCCAGCACTGTGTTTCATAGCACCTGTAGCAGCCACATTGCTAAGAAGTCTTCCTTCGGTCAGGCTTGTGCAGCTCTGAGATTGCAGAAGCGTTACAGAGGGGTTGGTTTGCAGTACTGCTTATTCTGATGGCTGAGGAGCAATGACCCTGTCTGACAGGCTGACCTTGAGCTTCAGGAGTGGAAGTTAGGTGAAAAGCACACATACCTTTTACTTGTTTGAAGTGGATTCCCTGGGAAAAAAAAATGAACATGAAATCTGACAGTGCTTTTCTGTGGAATAATTTTTCAGAGAAGACTGCTCTTTGATTTCTGTGATAGTTTGCTGCTCCGATCTGTCATGTTGCAGACTCTTTCTGCTAAGGTGTTTACAAAGCACAGTTAAGTGACTGTAAGCATGGCAAGGAAAGCTGAGGCCATTTTTTTCGCTGAAAGGAATGGAGAGCCAGTATGTTTTTGTTCAGGTCCTCCTTTTTTGTTATTTCTATTTAGTTTGGTTTTTCGCTGGAACCTGGAGGCTGGCCTCACTGCAGAAGGGCCGGGTGCGCTTTAAGAGGTGGCGGTGCCTTTGTGCAGGTTGTGCTGGGGAAGGAAGCGGCTCTGCGCCGCAGGAGGCTCGCAGGAAAAGGCTGGTGCTCGGCTGGCCACAACTTAAACTGCCAGCTTTCCCTCTGAGAAGGAGCAAAAAAATTGTCACATTAGCTTCCAGTTTGGTTTTTTTTTTCTTTGACACTGTCAACTTAAACGCTGTCCACCAAAGGCTGCGTTGTGGCCCAGTTTGATACGTGAAACTTGTTTAAAACTCTTCCCTGGGCAGTGCTGAACGCGGAGTGGCGTGGGAAAGGGCGATGCTGTTAGGAGTAATGGGCGGCCGGCAGAGGCGCAGGTCTGAACTGTTAAAAAAAACCCCAACCCCCCAAGCAGACGACCCAAACAAGGCTGTAAGGCTGTCCCGCTGGTGACAGTGGCCCAGCCGGCATCCCCCCGCCTGCGTGCCTCAGTTTCCCCTCCGCGGCAGAGGGACGGTGCCTGTCGCGTCGCCAAGCGGGAGCGCTGCGCCGGCCGCTGACGCGCCTCTGGGCGGCTGGCGCTGGGCTCCCGCGGGACCACAGCCAGAACCGCCGCTTCGGCGGCCTCCCCGCCGGCCCCTCCTCGGGCCCGGCCCGCCCCGCCGGTACCGCCCGCCCCGGCGCGGGGCGGCGGCCGGTCCGGAAGGAAACTCCTGGCCGCGGGGCCGCCCGCCCCGGGCGCTGCTCCGCCGCCGAGGCGGCTCTGGACGCTAATTAGCATGACTAGTTTGATGGATTTAGTCAACAGCACTCAGCAAACAGGGGAGGGGGGAAACAAGTGTATAAGATTTCCCAAATCTAAAGACTTTTCAGCCCCGGTGCCCTTAATGGTTTGTTATGCGGACTCGAACAAGTGTTGGTTCCAATTAATTGATCGAGGGGATTTATTTTAGTATTTTGGCTGGATGCCAGAGACAGAGGCTTTGTCCTAGCGTTTTAAGCACCACCCCTCCTTGCAAGTTTGAAATGTGAGCTGCCTGGGTGGTTTTTTTTTTCCTCCTCGCTCGTTCTCTCTCTGCCTTCTGGCAAAGTGGCTGTGGCTGCGTGTGTGTGTGTGTGTGTGCGTGCGTGCATGAGTATGAGAGAAGGAGGGAGAGGTGTAATGGGAAAGCAAGAGATGGATCACTAGAGACAGAAAAGAAAACCATCAATATCAGTAACATGCAGCCGAGGTGAGATTTTTCTGAGTGTTTGATTTTCTTAAAACCCTTTCAGAAGATTTAAAGCAGCCTTCTGCCATGCTGTACGCTGAAGACGTGCTCMTAAGCAATGTCATAGGGATGCTTACATGTATATTGCCGTTTTAGGTCTGTTCGCGTACGTGTGAAGTTTTAAAGCTTAACCTGATTCTCTTTATTGTCTCTAGAGGGTTGTAGCTTGAGCACAAATAGCCTGTTGGCAAGTACGGCATGAGCCCATTAGCAAGACTCCATCTGTGATTGGTTTTGCCTGGAAACCGGGAGACAAGCAATGAATAATTGATGTGTGTTGTGCAGTAGCTGGACAGGCAAAGAGGAGAGAGAGAGGGAGAAACAGAGCAGGGTGCCCTCAGAGGGGGGAGAGCGAGCAAGCTTGAAAATAGCTACTGGCTGCCTTGTGCTGAGATGAAGGCAACCCCGGCTGTCTTTGTTCTGCACTGGCTGGTTTCTGCCTAGAAGTGTTTGCAGACATATGTGGCCTTTTTCTGCAGCAGAAGAGAGGCAGGCAAGCAGAGGAGGGGGAGCAGAGGAAGACTAGGTTTTTTGAATGAAATACAACTTGTGGGTAAGTTGGTTCCTTGGAGGGGGGGGGGGCGTACGTGTGTAAGCGGGGACGTGTGTGTGTGTGTGTGTGTGTGTGTGCGCGCGGCTCAGCCTGGCTGGGAGTGTGCGTGTGTGAGTGTGCGTGTGTGCCGGCGCGAGGGTGCATTGTGGGTAGGGCAGTGCTGCAGCTTGTCAGCGGGGTGGCAGGGCAGGCGGGCTCCGCCGGCGAGCTGGGACGGCTTTGCCTGCAGCCACCCCTCCTTCTGCTTGCCCCTTACGGGATCTGGGGACGCGAGAAGGAATTTCACGGCTTGCTAATTTAGCTGGGCTTTACCATATTTTTATTTTAGGGGGTGAACCGTTTAAATTTTACAAGAGTCTTGCTTATTGTATCTGCAATCATAAAACCAAAAGGCAACGGCAATTATCAGTGGCATTTTCTCCAACTTTAGCCTGTCTGGCACTGTCAAAACGTGATGTGCCGTTCCGTGAACAGCAGTGACAATACTGCTGCCACCATTTCATTTTTGCTGTCTTTATAAAGACCTTGCCATGCAGAACTCGCRTCTGTGGCAAGTGGTTTCAAAGAAGATCCCAAAGAAGTATTAGTATCAATGGCAGCCTCAGGTATTCAAGTTGACAAGTTTTTTGCCCCTTGTGTCGAGTAGTAACAAGTGTCTTGTTTACCTCTTTGCTTGTATRAAACCGAAAAAGATTATTTAATTTGCATATGATTTATGGAGTTTTCAGAAAGTTTCAAACTAGTGATGCCAGCATGGAATTTGAGATGTTGGTTTATATTTTGGTTTAGTTACTTGGATTAAAGCAAATAATAACTTAAAACCGAATAAAATGGCATTTATTAATGTACAGCAAAAGTGAAGTGCAAGGAATCTGTACAGCTTCAGTGTTTGCAACTCAGACATTGACAGCATGGTTTGTGGGGGAAGAGGTTTGCTATTGTAGATGACAGCTCTTCGATCGGTAAAATTGCTGCATAAGGTCAAATAGACTTTGCCTAAAGTAGTGTCAGTGATCCTGTGTCCACTGAAGTCACTGTCAAAACAAGTGTTGACTTCAGTCATACAAACTACTTCCCCTGAGTTCAGGTGAGCCCAGTAAGATCTGGCTGAAAATCCCTCAGTATCTGGCAACTTTTGAGGAAATAAAGGCTCTCTGTAGACAGATCTCATGAGGTGAACTGGCCAATTTGAACCCTCTTTTATGACAACAACTTATCTTGGCTCGTAAAACTACAGAAGATGATGTTTGTTGTACAAATCTGTAGGTTTTGGAGAGAAACGTTACTGTGGAGATAGTTTCTTTCAAGAAGTCATGTCTCAATCAGGTTAAGCTAACCAGGTCATTAGGCTGGGATGACCTAAGAGAAACAATTAGCATGGCTGAAACACTACCTGAAATGGAAGTACATAAAATGAAGATCCAACTAAAATTGCTCTAAGTTACCCCGTATTTCCTTTAATTTTTCCCCAAGTTAGAACTTTATTACAGTTATATTGGTAAAGAAAGTAATTATCAGCAGCTAATCATGCATAAAAGTAGAAGCTCCTCTCAATCGAGCAAAAGCATGTTTCCTCCGTGCTGTCACCGATCTGCTTAGCAGGATTTTGTTCCTCTTTTTGCTTAGCACTTAAATCAAGGTGGCAGTTAAAGTGCAGTAGAACTTGAGAAGAAACATTTGGTTTTATGTAAATTTACTTCAGAAGAACTCGGTCAGTAACGCTTCAGTTTGAGTTTAAGCCAACGGAAGAGTGTTACCAAAGGCTCAGTTTTGAATTTATGATTAAAATTTTGATTTTAAAAAAATACTTAACATTAATTTGATTCCCACCCACCCCACTTTTACCCCTTCCTGGAGGAGCCATCAGAAAATCTCTGGGTAAATATGTCTGCAAATGCAGTGACATTTCACTAGTAAAGAAGTCATCTGATGAATGTGCAAGGTACAGTTTCATGGTAGCAACTGAAAATACCCATCATACAAGAGGTTTGAAACTTAGTCTTAAGCCTTTAATCTTGCATAGATTGTAGTAGAATGGGCGCCAATGTCAAATCTGTGCATGTCAATGTCTCAGTGGTCCTGGCAGAAATGTTGCTGTGTTCATACTTCAGTGAAACACATGCACTCTTACTGGTATTACTTGTGCCGAAGGTAGCATTTAGTCCTGGAACCCTTATGCTGGATGCTCCGGGAACACCCAAGAAAGCTTGTCCCCACAGGGGGCAGCTGTTGGTTACGAAGCAAAAAAGAAGAGCAAGAGCGTGCAAACTAACAATGAGAGAATAATAGAGGATACTTTGGGCTCAATGAAAAAACAATTTGTTGTTGTAGTAACAGGTACTGTATTAATTACAGTGAGAKAATTCAGAGAGAATGGTCCAGCCAAACAGGCCTTCTGTTGCCATAAAGGTTAGTATAGCAATTAGATTAAGAGAGTCTCTGAATCCAACACCCCAAGACCCCCCAGTTACAAGATGTGTAACTGAGACGAGAGAATAGTGTTTTYCTATGTCACAAGGTAAGCTGAGGACACAGAAGTTGCCATGTTATCCTCAGTTGTCACTGGGGCKGGGACAACACAAGGCTGCTTTCTCATGACCAGGACACCAGCAAAAGGGATATTACTGATCAACAGCGATGAAAAATCTTACTAGAGTGCAGCCAACAGGAAACTGTCACTCTATGGGCCTTTGCAGTTGTAATTTCTTTTTTCTCTCACAACAAAAGACAAGACAGCACATTACATTCAACAGCAAAAGAGCTAACCAGGGGAGGAGCTAATCAGGGGAAAACAAACCAACCCAAAACCTTACCATGTGGAACGTTGCTAAAATGATGTTCCAGAGATCTGAGTGAAGATGCTCTGTGGTTTTGTTCCTCTCAGGTTGAGAACAGAGACTGCCACAGGAAATACCTTCCTCTGAGGCTGCTCTTGCAAGTGGAACTTCTGTTTTTTCTTGGGTGGAACAAGCAGAAGAAGGTGCTGTTTAACAGACCGCCATGAAACTCCTTGTAAGCAGCTGGACAGCAAGACTTTTGCTCAAGGAAAAAAAAAATCAGTGGGGAAAAGTGGCTTCCTCTCAGCACTGCTCAGCTATTACTGCATCGTAGTTCAGAGCTATGCAAGCTAGAGCTGGGTGATCTAATCTGGGTATCAGAAGACTAGCTGGGCCATGTGGATAGCAGTGCATGCAGAGTGGATGGTTTATTACCTCTGATACCTTGCAGAGTACAGCATGTGGTGCAGCCTAGACATATCCTGGGAATTTTAAAAATATTGCTGTAACAAACCACCCCACCGCCTGTCCTCTAAATTTCCTAGAGTTTGCTGTGGTAGTTTTCCTTGTACTGCCTTTATAGAAGAAACCAGGAAGTTCTGTGAAAAAACACTAGACATGGCATCTGTTTCATTGTAGTGTGGAGTTATGATCATTTCTTTGGAGTGACCAAAACAAACAGGACCTTATAAAAATAGCTAAAAGTTGACACACTGGAAAGAAGATATTGTGTTAATATGTCTTGACTCTTCTAACAGCAGAATAGGGACAGAAATTCCACCAGATATACCTGCTTCTAAAATGCTGTAGCAAATGGATGTTTAGGTATATAAAACAGTTGTTCAAGAAGTAACTAAAAATCAACTTCTTCAATATAGGAATAATTTGAAGTTACTGAACAAAACCTTTTAAACCAGAATGTAAAAGGATGAGCTAGCCTTCACATGAGATGGATGTTTCAATAATTATCAGAGGTACACCAATGCTCAATAAAGCAAAGCAGTAATAGCTTTTAAAGCATGGTGAAGAGTGCGTATCCGTTCATCATCAATGAGAAAGCAGCCGGCCAGATTGGCACATACGTAGGCTCTTTCACTGAGGATTCAGTAAAGAGACAAGAGAAGCCCAGAAAGAACACAGACAGGTTATTTTCCCCATTTTTAATTGGAAGTTCCCTGAAGAATTTTCTCCTTAAAATCAAAACAAGGTATATTTATAAAATAAAATGAGTGACACTGGGACAGTAATTACTTCAGGAGTGTGGACAGCTGCCACCCAGCCTATCTGTAATAAATATTGTACATTTCTCCAGTTCTTGACCTGGATCATTCTCAAATGTCTTGCATTCTCTGGAATATGTTACTAATCCTGATTCTTAGCTTGTTGGGGCTCATTCTGTTGACAGTAATCTAGTGTGACCAATGGCAGTTTTACCTGTTCGAGAAAAAAAAGTTAATTGTGTTCTCAGTTGTCTTTATTAGTACCAATAAAATGTTCAGACACCCAGCTAAGCTCCTAATTCTTGTTGTTTATTATAACTGAAGTACAGCTTTCACCAGTTTGATGAATAACCTTTAACATCTGTTTATCAACTTCTAATCCTCTGAGTTTTCTTGCTAATAGTTGGTGTTCTTCATACCTCCTCAGTGCTCCTTACATCTCTTAAATCCCTCTTGTCTGTGTTGACATCTTGGAAGCAGACAAAACCCCAYGATTGTTGGTAAATACGAGCTCGTTAGAATGCTATTTGAATATAATATTATAGTACCTGGATGGGTTCCTTCTTTCACGTGCTTCACATTAAAACTGTTTGTACTGGATTTTCAAAATCATTCTGACCTAACTTAGTTACAAGTGAAGTGAGTAGAGGTTCAGCAGAAGCAGAGCTAGAGCAACCTGGGATGCTCATAAAAATCACTCCTTTACTTATTATTGGGTATCTTTTCTTACTGAAGGCCAAGAAGGTAAGAGAGAGAGCTAATAGGAGATTGTCCTATGACTCTTTTCAGTACTCGGATAGCTCTGCCAACCGGCTTTACTGACCTGTTGTTTGTTTTAGTGGTTTAATATATTTAACATTTTAATAACAACCTTATTTCTGCATTAGTAAGTAGTAGGAAGAGAAAAAAAATTGTTTTTTTGCCACTTACTTATTGCCACTTACTTATCCATATTCTAGCCAGACTTCAAAGAAGGGTGTTAACAGTACTTTTACTGTCTTATCTACTGACACTATCCAACTGTTTAAGAAAGTTGCATTTTTCAAGCATCGCCCTAACACCATGGCTTTCAGAGGAGCCTGTCATGATTTACTTATTCATACAGATTGCAGTGGCTTATGTAGTCTTGATCCTGCTTGATCTGCCAGCAGTATTTCCTTCTATTGATCACAGGCTGTTATTTGACTGCCTTGAGCAGCTTGTCGGTCTCTCTGGTTCTGTTAACAGGGTCTACTACGGATATTTCTCAACGTTCTCATTTTGTTGCTGTCGATAGTTTTAACTCCAACCTTCCCGCTCAGACAGATGTGCCACAGGATTGTGTCTCACACCCTTTGTGTTTTTTCATAAGTTTGGTAATACCTTAGTGAACTTTGGCACTGTAGCTGGAGTTCTGTCCAGATTTGGCTGTTAGCTCTGATTTATAATGCATGCTTGGCAGTGTGCCTGGGTGTCGTGTTTGGTTGTAAGTGTGTAAAAACTCCTCCTGTCCTAGGTGTAATAAAATGRCATATTTTTGCAAGTAAGCGCCAGTGCTTCGTCTTCCTACGTACTTGTTCATCCATATGCATTCCTACTGCTTTTCTAGCAATAGGGCAGTTGAGAGGTTAGTCTGGAAGAAACTTCTAAACCATGTCGTTTTCTTGCACATAGACAAGCACTGTTAAATTGTCCTGTTCCAGTCAGCTTTCCAAATGGCTATATATGTTTTCTAACTATTCCTCAGGGTGGAAATACTATAATTCCTTAACTGGCCGATTTACCTGGAAGGTCCTTAAAATGACTATCTAAAGTAATTTGTGGCTGTCAAGAAATACGCTTCATTAGGCAAAAATTGCATTAGAATCAAGTTAAAACCAGAAACACTCATGTAAGCTTTTATATGGTCTTAGTCCATTGGAAACCAGAGACTTTAATCTTCTTACTAAATGACTTTATGGCTTGTGAATATACCTTTAAGCTCTTTGAAAAATAGAAGCATAGATGGTCCTTGTGTATTTGTGTTTCCGGTTTTAATGAGGGTGACCTTCTTTTGAGCATGCAATTAAGCTTCTGTCTGTTATTATTTGTGGCTCCTTGTATCATTTTCATAGAAAAAGGGCCCAGCAGATGGTGTCTGAGCAGAAAGAAGAGATAGCCAGTGGCTGGTTTTTAGAAGAAATATTTGAGATGGAGAATTATGGGGACCAAGTGATTTTACTTGTAAGGAACATGTTTAATACACGATGACCCACTGTTTTCAGCCTTTCATATAGACACTTTTACATTTAGTGAGATTAGGAGGTTGGCCTTCTGGCTTGCTGGACATTCAGCAAGCTGCCTTTTTGTCTCTCCATCTACAAAAAATATCAAGGGGGATTATTCTCTCATCGAGAGAGTTTTGGACTTGGAGAGTTAGTTCATCATTAGTACGTAATACCCCATAATCTTGGATTATGTATTTTGCAATAAGAAGAACAGAAGATACAGTTTATGATTTCTGCTAAGTAAAGAGTCGATTATAAGAGGTCAGAAAAAGGAAGTTTTAAAGTCCCATCTTAAGTGTTGACTTAAAATGGCTCACTTGAAGCACTCACGAATCACGTTACAAAGGCAAAAATGTCCTTCTTGTTAAATGACTGTAATCTAAAATGTTATAGAGAGCTAAATGATTTATTGATGTCTATTTCTGAGGCATTTACCTGCACCTGTAGCCAGCCCATTCCATTTATTTTGGCTCGCTGACAAATTAGCAAGCTATTTGTATGTCAGATTTGGTCAGTAGGCAACTCCTTCCCCCTTACATATTGAACAGCTTTTAATTTAATTGTTTGTGGTGTTTGCAATTTGTTATCCAGATAGATGTCACTCAGAGGAGCTCTTTTAAAAAAAAGAAAAGAAAAAGCTGAAGATTTATTTGTGAATATTCTCATAGTGCCTTATAGAAGAGAGTACGCAGAGCAGCTTTCAAGCCTTTTCCACACACACAGAGGCAATGATCTGTGTGATACCTTCCCTTCCATTAACTAGTTGGGAATGTGAAATATTAGGGTTTATATTTAATGACCGGAATAAGATTAACTCTGTGATTATGGCCATTGTCATTGTATCTAGACACCTTTAAGGAATGAGTAATCAAAATTACGTGTCGGAGTTGCAACTGCATAAATGTGTTGCATAAATACTCTCAGGCAGAATTGAAGTGTGTGTTGCCACCTGCAGTGATTACACCGCTGTTCTTTAATAAGTTTTGCGGGGGACTTAAGGCAAAATTATTGTGTCTTGCTAAATCGTTTTAACTGTTGGCTTAGATTGTCATCATGGTGAGGATCTGAGTGCTGCTTTTCAAAGTCAGAATGCTATACTGTTACACAGGGGCAATGGCAGGTTGCCTGACCTTAGCTGCCAGGATGTCTCCTGCCCTGCTGCTCCYTTGGGGCACCGCCGCTGCTACTGGCTGCACAGCAGCTGCCGGTGTTTCCCAGCTGAAGAGGACTAGTGAAATCTAGTGTATGGGTATGCTTTCTTAATCTTAATTAATCCGATCTTGCACTTTATGAATTTTAAGTAACATAGGAAATTTGGGCTTTGATATAGCAAAGAGGATTTTCACGTCATGTGAGCATGCCCGGTGCTGGCCATCCTGGCCACCTGATTCTGCTGGGGCTCCCTGGGACTGCAGTTGGTGGGAAGACCCAACTATTTTTTTCTCCTCTCAGACGGTTGCTAGTTAACATTGTTGGCACTATACAGCTTGAAATGTTTTATGGTCCTACATCTGCTTAACCTTTAATGTTTTCTGTCAACATCTATCATGACCTGGTGGCCTATGGTTAGTAAAATGTGCCCTTGCAGGCTGCCAGATACTATAATGGAATTAGGCCTTTAAAATTATCAGACCTGTCAAAGGGGCTTACAATCCTGAGAGCTTTAAGTGGTTTCTCACCTCCACTTGAACACACATTTGACCTGGTTGAAGTGTTTTTTCGTGATTGTTTTGTTTTTACTGCCTATTAATACTTTAAAAATTGGGGGAAAAAAAAAGAAAAAAAAATGGTTTCCTTGGCATCTTTATGAGGAAAAACATGGGTTCTCCTTGGTTCTGTCCCAGGTGTCTTTTTTGGTTTCTTTTCTCTTTCTTGCACTTGTAGATTTTTCAGTGGGAACTGGTTCCCTTAAGTGAGGGAATAAGGACGCTTTGTTATGTGCGTTAGTGTGCACCCAGGGCTGACACAAGTCAGGAGGGGGTGTTAGGCCTGCTTTGGGGGGGTCGGACTCAATGTAGTGCTCGCAGAAGGTGCTGAACCAACACCTCTGCAGAGCGGGGGTGGGAAGGACAGTAGCACTGCACAGTTACTCGTATTTACCACCTCTGTGCTTTATCCTGAGCAGAGGATAGTACTGGAGGCGTGAGATGGTTTACCTTTTGCTAGTTAGTTTTCAATGACCTGTGGAAATGCTGAAAGTAGTTTTGTAGCACCTTGGTGGTCTCCATGTGACTATAACACAGTGCCTAGTGGTCATTAACACAGTGAGAGATTCTGTAATGTTTCTAAACTGAGAGATATTACATGTGTCATATCCAATAGAAATTGAAATGTGCAGTAGAAGAGGCGATTTGACGCAGCTTGTAGCTGAGTTTGGTAAGTCACCTTATCTGAGCCTGTTTCCTGAGTCCCACTTCAGAGCAGTTTCCTGTCTTTGTGAGGTTGTTGCATCTGAGCTGTTTGCTTCAAATTATTGCAACTTGTTAATACTGCTTTTTTTAGTTAGAGTGATCCGACTTTGGCTTCTGAAGTAGTGCCATGCTGACTCAGTTTCTTACCACCAGCAGGGTGATGCAAGGTGAGGAAAGAGAAGAAAGCTAATAAAATGCTACTGTTTGAAAATACGTCTTGTTTGAGATTTTATACGTAAGTGATAGACAGAAATGCGCTGCAGCCATTTCATTTGCAAGGAAAAGACCTCCTATCACAGAGAGTGTTGGTTTTTTTTACATCTCCATTGTTCTCATATAGCACAATCAAGCAAGGTAAAAGAAAATGTGGTCCCTGCTACTAAACTGTGTGTAGGCATTAGTTGCATACAAAGAATTAATTTAAAAAAAAAAAAAGTTCGGGTTGTCTGAGGTGACATTAATTGGGATAGATGCTGGAACAAATTGGCCTCTGAGCAAGGAGGACAAATAGACAAATACCCATCCTCCAGGAAAAGTAACTCCTGTTTCATTTTTTAGAGCAATTGCACTCAGTACTAAATCCTGAGCTGGAATGCTCCAAAATCCTGACCCTCTGAAAGTTACAGGTGTAATTCTCTTTTCTTTGAAATACAAATCCCAAGAATCTCCCAGAGCCCCCGCTGCACTAAGCAAGAAGAGATGGAGATGTAGGAATGAAATCAGTCATCAAGCAGCCCTTAGAGTGTCATGAGATGGGCTGTCCCTTTGATCCAAGAGCTTGAGTATATTGACAGGTAATATTTTTACTTCATGACAGTCTAGTGAATGATCTCATCAGCTGTTGCTAGCAGATGCAAAAATGATGAGCTTGTGGTAGCAAGCCAGACATTACACTGTTTCGTGTGCTTGTCTTGGGATACGAGTGACAGACATGTCATCGATAGTTTTCTTTTTGAATAAAATGGTTTGCAGCATTTTGGAAAGGTACAAAGTAGGTTGGAATTAATTGCTTAGTGGAGGGAGAGGAGATGACCCCTCCCAGGTGGTGGCTGCCTGTTGATGAAAAGCTGGGATTCTTTCTGGCTCCTGGGAAATGGATGTTTTAAAGGTTTTATAGCTATCTTAAGAGGAAGTACCTGAACTGTTGCTATTTCTGCTTTCATGGCAAAGACATGATAACAGCTTTTAAAAAAAATGGGGAGCTATGAATGGCTCCTTTCAGTACTCTGCTGTTTATTTAGCTGGATCACAAAGACCTCAGATACCTACTTTTTAATAGGTTTTTATTAAACAGCAAGGAAAAAGCAGTTTATGCAGTCAGGCAAGCAGCTTTCCACAGTGCCAGATTCATTGGTCCTGATTCTCTGCTGTGTTCTTCTTAGTGTCAAGTCAAGCAAAGCTGATGCAGATCACTGGAAAATGGGACCTCTATCACTGTTTAGGTTATTTAATCCTCAGTGTTGATTCCCAGTTGTGATGGTTTCTGTTAGCAGTACGTTTACTCTGAGCCTCCTACTTCTCAATTGTAAGTGTCTCTCCTGTAGCCAGAGCACATGTGCCTAACCCATATGAACACTCAGAGTTTGCCTAAGTCATCCGAAGTACTGGGTGACAGATACTTTACTTGAAATAATGCATTTTGTTTTCCAGCCATTTAATCAGTTTAAGGATGTACAAATTGCAAAAGGTGTCAGGGTGACCCAAAGCAGATGGAAATGAGGGAATTTATTTGAATGAGGCAGAGCCTGATCATAAAATAATACTGTATGTGAGTTAAACATTTGTTGTTTTAATGAAGTCCTAAGTAGTAGCCTGAGTATTTCCTCTGCAGCTCAATTCTGCCTACTTTCAACTCTGTGTTTAGCATATAATGGCACTTTCCCCTAACATTGCCTCACTTTTGCCTGCATTTGTGCAGTACCTTGACTGTCAAAATGTCTGTTTGACTGCAGGATGAAAGTTAATGTCTTAGTGTGCAAGTAATATTTATTATTCATTGTCTTTACACTGAAATGTCTCTGTATTTGTTGATCTTCACAAAGCATGTCAAACAGCTGATAATTTTTCAAATTTGGTTTTCTATCAGTGGAATCACCATAAGCCACCCTTCTAATTTATGCCATTTCAAGCTGTTGGACAGTTTCACTCATAGTATTTGGCAGATTTTTCAAAGTCTTCTTCAGAGGACTTTAGATTGTTAACAGACTAAGGCATTTTTTTAATTTTTTACCAGTTGTCACCATCTAAAACTGAAGTCTACAGTTGAGTTTTCCCATATGTATTTTAATTGTTTGCCTAATCTGTTTCGAGATCAGTTTTGCATGAATCAAGGACCCTAGGGGGGGGAGAAAAAAAAAAATAAAATCTAAGTGTCTCTCTCCAGAAGCTTSTGCTACAGATTTCATTGATGATTAAGATATTTCTGGCCTGTCCTTAACTCCCCTTTTTCTTCCTAATTACACTAGAGATTGAAGATTATGTTACATACTGCTTGAGTAGTAATGTCTACATATACCAGTATTGACTCAAGCAGCAAAATAATCCATAATCAGATTTCCTCCAGTGATGGCAATTTCTGTCTTAAAAGCTGGAAGATAGCTCTACCTGTGTAGGAAATAGAATAGACCTGTGTTCTGGCTGGACAGTACTGTAAGTAAGTAGGGAAAAGAGAAAAAAGGGAGTGGGGAAGAAAAGGTTACCAAACCAACAATTCTTCAGTAGTTATGGAATTACTAACATTTTAAATTTAAGTTAAACTTTGGCTGCTATAAATTAGCCATCAGACTGGTAACTTCTGCCTACCTCATAGAATCCCTTCACATTTTCTCACAGAGCTGCATATGCTTCCCTTTTTGTAATCTGAGCTCTGAAAATTTACCTACTCTCCACTGAACTTCAGTTTTACATGATGTGAAAGGCATGCACCTTTTGGGAGATAGTTTGTTACTTGGTTTCAGTGATTTCCCTGAAACCTGGAAGGAAGGCATTGAGCTACAACGACAAGGAGTTTTGTGGATTGGGGATGAGATCACCTCTGAAGTGAGATCTACACATAAAACTTGTGTGAGCATGGAAATGTCGTTAAGGACTGTGCTTATTTATAACTCTCAATACAGGCAAAAGTGCAAGGGTAGGTATAGTTCTACAACAGAAATGGCCTTTTGCTGATGCAGCTTGTTTCACTCCAGGAATTATTGATATAAGCTATAAACTAGCAAGATCACTTTTCATTGCTGATACAAACTGTATTTGCAATACAAATATCAAATATCAGCATATCAAACTTTGAGGGTGGTTGTGCTGGCAAAAATATCTGTTGAAATGGTCACGAGGAATGGAGGAGGTAAGAAACATATTCCTGGAAGTAGCTGCATCTCTTACTGCTTATATGAACTTGCCAACCTTTTCACTAGGCACTGTTTTCTGGGTAACGCTCTGTTGCTATCTCGCTGTCTCATACTGCATATTCAAACTCAGATTGTGCCTTTAGTTGATGTAGTTAGTCTGAAAATGTATTGGTAGCTTATGAGGTTAGTTGAGGCATGTGTTCTAGCAAATTTGTTTCCAAAGACTCTCTCTTGGATCCTCTTCAGTATCTCCCTCTGAAACAGTCCTCTTCCCCATAGCATCATTCTTCTTTGTGTTATGGATCGTCCATGAATTAACAGTAAACCTGCCTAGTCTACAATTCTGTAGGGAAAAAAAAAGGCTGGCTTTTAAAGATTGGTAAGCAGTTGAACTACACCAAAATGTTATACACGTGTTCATGAAAGTCTTCTTGGCATTATGGAAATGCATAAATAAAGCTTTACTCCTTGAGAGTCATTTTTAGGTTCAGTCTGATGCAGACCTGTATGTAATTCAGAGGTTTCAGTCCAGAAGGGCTTGATCCCACCCTGAGTTTCATTTTGAGTTTCAGGTTCAAATAACTATCAAAGAAATTATGAACTCAATTTAAGTGGGCTTGACTTTATTAACAGCAACATCTTCCATATTCTTCACTGAATTTGTAGTTGCCCAAAACTGTTGACCAAAATGCATCCCAACCCCTCTTGCTCTTTCAGCAATCTCAGCTTTGTTTCCTTTGATAATTTCCTGAAGAAGCAGTTTAGCCTAGTTTCAGTATAAAAATATTCAACTCTAGCTCTGAGTGCAAACTGTTTTTCATGTATTCCCAAGGCTGCTTGGTTTTTTTTTTGCTCTTCCATGCAGCAGCCTACCCTTTGGAAAGAAATTGGGACTTGCCAGAGCAAGGCATATTTGCAACTTGAGCAACTCCTGTCTAAACCACATCTGTGAGCTTTTTTGTAAATGAATTAAAATGCAGTTATGCCTTTTACACCAAAATTGATGTGGTCCATTTTTTCAGCCAAATGGTCTTTAACTGTTTTTCGAAGATCTGTTCAAAGATAAATATTGCTGCTGGTCGTCTTTTTCCARTGCTGGTTTGCTTTTGTAGAAATGTGATTGTTTATTTTTTTTTTTTACTTATCTCTTAGGTTTTGACAGAGGAACCAGTATTTGGATCAAATGACAATAACATGGGACAACCTCTCTCCATGTTCTGGCAATTTAAGTGTAATAAATATTTCTAGCATTTGGTAATTGCTTGCCTGGAACATCATGTTTAGCCTCTTCGAATATCTTGTTAATCCAGCAGTAATGAACTGTTGGTGTTACAGTTAAGTGGATCCAAGCCATAAAGTGATAACCCAATGATTGACCAACCCGTTACACAAGGTGGGGCTAGAATTTGTCCTCATGTGGAGCCAGTTTGCAGAGCAGTGTATTTTCCCTACCTGGGGAAGCCTGTGCTGAACTCAGAACTGTAACATTTGTCAGTTCTGSCCTATTCCTATGCATGGTGTGCTTGCAGGCGGGGAGCCGCAATGCAAGGTACTTTGGTTATTTTGGTGTAGGTAGTTTTTCCATTTGAAAATGAATTGTGTTTTCATCTGCACGCTGGTTACTTGAAACAACAATTGAGAGTAAAAACAAATCAGTGACTTGTTTTGTTTTTAATAACTATATACAGCTGTTTATCATAAACTGAATTCTTTCATTTCTGTTAATGACTATTGGAAGTTTCTATTTTCATTGGAACAGAAAAAGTTCAGGCAAAAGAACAGAACATAAGTTCAGGCAAAACCTTGCAGCTGCAGTCCTACAAAAAGCTCAGGTTAGGTGAAACGCACTCAGGACTGGGACCTGCTGTGYGCGAGTAACCAGCATAGCGGTCCTGATCCCCACATACAACTTCACTGAAATCAGACAGACAGACAGACAGTCTCTCCCCCCACCCCGATAATGTCTTTTCTCTCGGCAGAAAGATTGGGTCTGTCAGCAGGAGAGAAGTTGTGTGGTCTTTTTGGGCTGCATAACTAAAGGTGCTGTTAGTAATCCAATTCCAGGATAAGGACAGCTGAATGAACAGGTATAACACCCAAAACATAAGCAGGATAGCTGAAGTCCATGAACATAGGAATAACAAAATGCCAATACACAAACCCTGGTAGGCCATACACCTGAAACTGATCTCAGTGAAGGGTGAGGAAGAACTCCCTAAGTTAAGGAAGATATTAGGTACAGGTGAGGGGAAAATCAAGTGTCCAGTAGCAGTACTGAAGTTCAGATGTGCTTTTTGCTCTACAAGCTTATAGTTGGCAAGAGACTTTCTTTGAAAAGTTCAGCTAACAAAACCTTTCAAGAATTGAAGTATGAAATGATACCAAAATTTTGCCTCGCGTTTGAGAACAGGTTTTCAAGATTTCTCTTGAAATCTTGAAGTTCCCTCTTGCTTGGGGAAGGGGCTGGCCAATGTTATGGTAGGTCTGTGTGCATAGGCAGATGGCCTGACTTCCTGCATGACAGCTGTACCCATTAGTCCGCATTTGCTATCTCAGTCTCTCTAGTGCCATATGTTTTTTTCTTTAAATAAACAGGTATATAATAGTTAGGACAGATGTGAATAGCAAAATGGCATAAGCAGAAGAATGTTTTGGAACAAGACTCAAATGATTAATCTTGACACCAGTAGTCCTAACCAGTTCATGATAGAACTGAACTAGTACGTGCCATACAGTTCCTTTCACTGWCCCTGTCAATGGAAGGGTATCTCTAATCAACTTGTCATTTTACTTTCTTTCTGCTCATGACTCATTAGTGTTTGTAATTCATCCTTTTTGAGCTTAGCGGCTTGTATATTGCTTACTAATATGCTTCAGGAGTGTTGCAGATGAGTGTTCTAGACGGTCTAGTCCGTCTCCGCAGCGGAGAGGCTCATGCAACTGTTTTTGTTTTGTTTAATTTAATTTCACCAGTACAGACTCATTGAGGTAAATACTTTCTTGAAACGCCTTAGAAAACAATGGTATTAAAAACATCAAATATAAACATGAAGGAATTAGCATTAAATTACAGTGAAACGGCAGCTGGAAATGTAATCGTGTAGACAGCTACTTTATAGCAAGAAATCCAAAAGCAGTTACACAGTGTATTGTTGAGTTACACAGATTTTATTCAAAAAGGTATCGTGAGTGTGTCAGAAGATTGGAAGGGGCAGGACATCCCCCTTCAGATATGCAGAGGAGAGGTGTAGTTTCCCCTCTTAGGGAGGAGTTCTTTGATTTCTATTTTATCCTCAATTCTGAAGTCTAGAAGGTTATTTTTTGTTTAGAGGAGAACATCTTTGAAAACAGTGTCTACTGTTATGAATCTCATCTTTTTCTTCCTTTTCCTTGTGTGGTAGTTTTACCACATCTAGTTATGAACAAATACAGCTCTAAAACATGAATGGGATTTTCATTATTTGCTACCTACACTTGATTACTCTTTCTTCTCACACCTTGGTGTTAATGAGCATTAGTTCACAATAGTTTCCTATTCTCATAACATGTTTTAGAACAGGCAGTCCTAAGAATTAAGGAGGATAAATGAGGAACCTTAAACAGGCCTTTTTATAGTTGCTTATCAGAGTTTAATTCCCACATTGATAACATAAGGTAAGGATTTAGATACAAACACAGTTCTAGATACTACGTTCTCCGTGACTGGTTTTAACCTGATTTGTTGCTGCTACTTGTGCATTTACACTTCTTCTTAAGGTATTAGGAGGAAATAGCGTATCATAAATAAGACATCAGCAGGCAATTTAGTATACACCTTAGCATCTGTTGCTAGGAAGATAGAAAAATAGTGCCATTGGCCCGATTCAGCACAATTTTGAAAGAGCAATACTGTGTAAGGTCACTGGGAGAAGATAGGGAAATCCCAGATGAGCTGAGAAAACTGTTGAGCGAATTTACTATGGGATTCTCTCCTTAATAACCCACTTGGCTTTCCAGGGTGAAGTACAAGGATAAGCTCTGCACCTTGGTATGTACTCCTTGATGCTCTGCAGTAGTTAAGTGGCCCAGTCAAGTCCTCGTGCCCACCGTAGGAAGCATATGCATGTGGAACTGGGGGTGCGGAGGGGGGCTGAAGGCCTGACAAAAAGGTCTCTGCTTCTACTCTGCCCAGAAACCAAAGGGTTGCTTTGTGATGGAGAGGGCGATGTCAGCATCCTTGGCCCTAGGACAGTAGTTGGAATCCTACCTAGCAAGATAAAATCCCGTCCTTGCAGTAGTTGATGTAGGTTTTGCCGATCTCCTAAGCATGCTCAAGACTTTACCAGAGGAGTTCATTTTCCTGTACCTGTTCCTCCCATTCCCCATAAATGAAAGAGACATTATTGAATAAATTCTCTCTCTTCAATTCATGTGCGTTTTACTTTTGGCATGATAGCTAAGGACTCCTGGTAAGCATTTTATAATTCAACCTTTAGGTTTAAAATGCTGCCTCAGATGTAGAATGAACTAAGCATATTATCAATGAGACCTGCACAAACCTCTTGTCTTTTGGATGTATAATCTCTATGCATCATCGTGTTTCCTTCTTCACATTCTATTAATTTTTTATGAGCTTCATCAGAACTATAAAGCACAAGCTGTTTTCATGTAGATGGTTTTTATGGTGACTAAACATTGGAGAAAGGAAAACAAATAATTGTCCCAATATACATATTGCCTGGGATGAACAGATTGATTTAAAATGCACTGCTCCAGTGCTTTGTATAGGCAGCAGGCTTGTATGATTCAGTTCTTATTTTCTGGCCTTCAGTTTGCTAATCCTGATTTTTCAGCTTGTCATTTTTTTGAGCTAAGCCTGTTGCCTTTTTAACCAATACAAGAAGTTTACACGTGTTGCTTTCATTGTGGAGGTAAGCATTGAATGGAATCCTTAGGTAAGAATAATTTCTGGGTTGTTTTTGAAGTTAGTATCCTGCATTTCAGAAAATGACTTTTTTTTCTTCCACTCTCAATCTTAGACATCACATGTGACAAATGTTTGAAACTTGCTATACTTCAAAGAACAAGAGCTGATGTTTAATGTCCATTTATGTCATTTATCTTTTCTAATGTCAGTGAGCATGTGTACATATAAATGCTTAATTTTATTTTGAGTTCCACTCTGTTCTTGGCTTCATAAATACTTTGTATAGGGGTTTCAGTGAACTTGACTGTTTGAACTGTGTAAAAGAGAAAACTAGCAGTGGTAAAAAAACATGTATTCATTTCTGAGTACTAGTAACATAATTTTGAAACCTTTTCTAACAAGTGCATCTTTTCCATGAAGTGTCATGTTTCTATATTCCTCTTTTTATCAGTAATRTAGTTTTTTACTGTTACTCATTCAGGTGTCTTTGTGTTTCTTCAGTCATGTTTGCTGATCTCCGAATCTTTTAACTGTTCGCTTAGCTTTTTAAGGCAGAGAAACCAAACCGATATACTATATTCCATTGAACAGTGAGCCTTTGACTTAAGTAGCAATAATTAAAGTATTATTGCTGTTTCCTTCTTATGTCCCACTTTTCTATTTCTTACTATATATTGATGATTTCATGTAGTTTTTTACGCTGCCATGCCCTTATCCTGAAAGGCTGTACAGGTTTAGAACCCAGTCATGTTTTAAACTGGTGCAGATGGTCATATTCATCAAAACAAAATGTAGTGTGGCATCTGCTTGACCGTACATTATTTTTTTTCCTTCCCCATCTTGTCCTTTTCTAACCCAGAAATGTGCCATCTGCAAATTTTGTCATCTTACTTTCAAATTCTTTTTCCAGAGACTGGGTGAATACATTAAACACCTTTTATTTTTGACGTGATTTTGATCCCCCTCCCACGTTAATATTGAGAACTGTTGATTCTGTTTGTCTTTCTGTTAAGCAGTTCCGAGCAGATGACAACGCTGTTTGTCACAGATCCCATGACTACTGTGTTTCTTGATAGTCTATTGCTGGGGATTTTGTCCAAGATTCTTCAAAAGGGCAGTTGAGTTACATGAGCAAGCTTCACTTCAGGCATGTCTTCATTGACACCTTCAAAGAACCGTGCTGGTTTACCTCTGTCGTATGTTGTTATGAGTTTCTGGCCATTAAATTAAGGTTAAGTGATCTGAAACCCTTTAAACTGGGACTCGCCACACCTCAGATGTTTCACTGTTAAAGAAAGCAATAGGATTAAATGTCCAGCTAAACTCTGTGCACTATGAAGAAGGACAGTGCTTCTTGTTACTGTTGCTTGCCCTGTTGCCAGTGCAGAGCGTGGGTAATTTATATCCTCTGTAATTGTAAGGCACGTGATAAATTGAACTCTTGGAGCTCTTGTCTGGTGCTGTAACTGTCCATGTTAACAAATACTAATTGGTGCGCCTCTCCTTCAACAAACTTTTCAAATGTCTTGTTCRTAAGACTCAGATTTCATGTCAGCGATAAAAGCCTTGCAGGCAAAGTAAGAACAGGGGTTTTGCTGACATTCTAGTGCAAGTCAGCTGTCTGCCCCTGCACCCTGTTTTTATAAATATGGTACACTGCCTCAGGGTCTAGCAGATCAACAAGGTCAGTTTGAGAGAGCAGATAAAGAAGGCAGTAGTGTCTGCCTGCTGTTTGCACCATGCTGGATAGATGGACTCTGATCATGTTGCCTGTGTGGGATTTATTTTTTTTTTTTTTTTTTTTAATTCATCATGCTCTACTGTAGTCATTTGCACAAAGGATGCTTTTAAACGAGTAATGAGTGCTTTCCTGTTTGGCAGTTGGTTAAACTGAACTTTGTGTCACAGCTCTTTACGATTCACTCGTACAAGACCTAAAATATTCAAGACTGGTAGGGGGGCAAAAAGCTCTGTCTGGCTCATGCTGTTTCTAGGAAAAGGGAGTCTTGGGGGTGGGAAAAACCCTGCAAAGACCTACAAATTATGCAGTGTTCTTTCTGTCCATGAATAGTTTCTCTTGTGAGTGAATGAGGCTGTATTTTTGGACTCGCAGACAAAGCAACTTTTGCTACAACTGGCTTTTCTCCAAAGCACACTTTCTGTGCTTATTCTATTTATTTTTATTATTTTAAAAATATAACGATAGCCTGAAAGTGATCTGTGGGCCTGAGTCAAACATCCAGTGTCCAGTTGGTCTTGTCTGTAGTAGTATTGCAGATCATCTTCCCAGGCAGCGAGACTCCGTTGAGCCTCTCAAGCAGAGAGCCTCTCTGTTTTAGCAGAAATTTCGTTCTCTGGCTTCTCATCTTCCTACTGAGAACTGCCTCATGCCTGCACAGAAAGTCAAAAGCTGAATCAAATTCAGATTTCAGACTGCTATTCTTTACCTTTTACTGCACCTTGTAAATAATGCTATTAAAATTTTACAGTTTCATCCTGAATTAAGATCATTAATGTAATACACACGCTCAGCTCCTTTGAGTACATGGCCCTCTGTGACCTCAGGACCTAATTTGAAAGGTCAGTTTGAAATACGTTAATTTTAACTTCTGGAGCCAGTGGAGATCTGGTATAGGGTACCAGCTTGCTTGGCTTCAGTTGCATTTCATCCTACTACTTACTCCAGGTATGAATTCATACCTTTGTGGTTTAGCCTACCCAACTTTCATGCGGGAATAAAACAATTTTGTTGCAGGTTTTGTGAGAATTCGTTATTTTTAACTTTAAAAAAGCATGTGCAATAAAATCTAATAAGGTGACAAATTTTACTGGCCTTTATAGAACACTTCTCATGTAATCTTTTTTTAAGTACAGGGTGTTCTAATAGCTATTAAATCAAGTGTGTGTTTATCAATTTCAGTATGGTTTTACCAGCTTTGCCAATCATTTCTCAAGACATCCGCACTGCAAAGTCCAGTTTCCTGAGCTGTAAAAATTAAAAGATGTCTCACRAAAAATTAAAATAACTTGTTAAAAGTGAAAATTGCAATCCAACAAGTTGAGGCAGCTTCAGAAAAATACATTTTATTACAATTAAGAGGCCCCTCTTGCACTGTAATTTAAGAATTATCTCTTTGGTGGCATCACTGGCAGAGGTAAAAAAGAAAATCTCTAGTCAGTGTGTCTCTTTGCAGTTATACTGGTGGTGGAGGTGGGAGCAAGTGGTGGGAGGAGCAGAGTATTGAAAGGTTGCAAGATAGCACTGCTATTAAAAGTGCTTGTGAAATTATATTCTTGTTTTAACAGCTGTAAGTTTAAGATCTGTACTTGGACGCATCATATGGTCCCACCTCTTCTCTGTTTCACTTTACAAGTACTAAGAGAAGATCACTAGCAGCCTAACAGTATAAAGGCTTCACATTCAGATGCCCATTCATACACCCTTTCAAATGAGACACTGACTTTGTTCCCGTTGGCAGTAGATGGGGTGTATGGTTTTCAACCTGATGTGCTATAACATCTGTGAAACGTTGTTGGTAAACAAGGGACTGGGCTTCAGTGGGTGTGGAGACCCTTAAGGTCTCCAGCATTGCTTGCCCCAGCGAACGAGGCTGGTAGATGAGTGATTGCATGAGGCAGGAGGAGCCTGTGAGGGGGAGGTTGGTTTGTTTGGTTTTCTTCTTGAGCTTTTCTCCAGTTAAATAGAGGTTGTCATGTCAAAGAACATCACTGTTGTAACTATCATGAATTCCTAAACTTTCACTTGTTTAAAAAAAAAATTTAAAAAAAAATCAGTGTTTTTTGCCTGCTGGTGAGGATTGATGGGAATGTTACCATATGTTATAGCTTGTTGGCGCAACCAGAAATTACCTCGTCACTGCCACCACCAACAAAATACTTCCCAGGACTTTGTATTAATTGGAATTATGGGATGCACTGTAATGGTTCATAACACCTCTGAAGAGAAAAGCAAAAAGGGATTTTTATATAAAGTCCCTAAAAGATGCCCATCCTACAGTACCTGAGTTTCATTACTTAGGAAATTGTATCCAGGGAAGGTTGGTGTTTTGTGGGGTTTTTTTTGTTTTGTTTCAAATGAAGTGTAGTCAGGAAGAGGCTGACCTGACCAAGGACAGACCGAAATAAATAACCAGACAGGAATCCTTTATCAAGGTTTTATGCCATATGCTCTAAGCAGTATTGTAGTACCAAAATTATTTCAGCAGTTACAAAGATAATTTCACCACTCAGTCTTTGTGGATTTAAAGTGGTTGTCAGACCATTTTTTAATTAGTCTTACATGGGCAGGTGATAACATTGTAGCTCAACTCTAAGTATATTTGCAATAAATGCAGGATTGTTAGGGCTCATCGTTCGCATCATGAGACCGTTTTTGGGTCCTTACCCTTTTACTGGGTTTTAACAGTTCAGGCTGAAATTTAACAAAGTAGGCATCTGCATCTGAAGGGAAAAAAGAGGGAAAGGAAAAAAAGAGGGAGGAAAGAAGGATTATATATATACATAAAACTATATATGTATTTCAGAGAACAGGCTAGGCCATTGTTTATGGAAAAAAATTCTATTGACCTTTTCCTTCTAGATAGCGTGTTTCCCATTTGGCAAGATGCTGGTCTTTGAGTAGCAGAGTTGTCAGGATGGTTTTTGCCATTTAAAAAAAAAAAAATCTACCCAGAGTTGGCTAAGTTGATACACAGCTGAATGACTGTGGTTTGCAAGTACTCACAAGGGACCTCCTTGGCTTTAGAAGAGAAAATCTCAGAAGACCTCCTCGTGGCTGACCATGTTTGAACTGCTCCCAGCTTTGACTGCTAACCAGCATGTTCAGGCGCCGGCTCGACTTACCAGCTGGGCAGGCATAGCCGGGGAGCACCAGTGAAGCCAGACCTCTTTGGCAGCTATTACGAATCACACTGAAAACAGAAAGAGGTCATATTATCAGTGTCTATTCGTAATAGTTTGGATTTCAGATGCATAATATATCCATCAGAAAAATTACAGCATTTACACTAGCAGATGCTTTGTCCTGTGGTGCTTGTCAGGACATTTGCATGTTCTGCTATCAGAAGTATGAGATATTTCCCACCTGAAACAATGTGGAAGCTGAGAGGTTGCTGAGGTGGACCATATTGAATTTGTTACTGCTTAACAATATAAATAATTGTTATATAATTATATAAATTGAATGCAACTTACTTTACTGTAACTGTGCAAAATGGAATACTGATTTGCTAGTAGTGGAGTAATACCCAGCTTAAGTGGTCAGATAAAGGATTTTTTTTTTATTCTTCATAGTTATTTTTTCTAATACAAGCAAGCTGTAAAACCTGAAACCGTTTTGATAGCAGTAGAGATGTTGGAATTGATTTAAATAATGTTGAAACAGCATCTCAGTTTTTCTTTTAAGGATCAAAAATTTGTGGTGCCATTTATTCCATCAGTTCCCTGTCCATCCTTGAGTTAGCTGGTTAGAAGTGTGCACAGAAGAGGGATGCACCCCCTCACATCCCTCCCTCATGGCCTGGAGCTCTGGCTGGTATTGTTACACAAGTAGTAAGGGTTAGCTCAGATATGCCTGTGTTCTGGCTTGACTTTCAGCTACTGAAATGTCAGCTTATTCTAATCTAGATGGGCTCAGTCTGCTTTCTGAACCACAGTAACTGCTTAGAATAAGAGGGGGGGATAAGCCTTGTATCATCAGCTTGTGGCCAAATATCCATAGTGTTTGTGTGCTTTTATACATCAGTCTTCTCAAGCTCAGTCATCACCAGCTAGACTTGAATTTGTTTGTAACTGAAAATTTGGGTTAATTGTAAATACTCAAAAAACCTGGTGGAATTACTCTTTGTAGGAAGAAATCACCGTAGGTAACTTCTACACATGTAAAAATACCATGGGATAATTAAAATATAATCCTTGGACTTGGGCAGTTAATGTCCTGAATTGTTGCTTTCACCCCTGAGTTGAMCCAAGCCTTTTTTCAGCCGGCAGCCTGCTGCAGGGGTCAGCAGCGTGGGAATCAGGTGTCCTGCCGTGCCAGGGCCTGGTGGGAGCTCATTCCTCTCTGGGCCTTGGTGGACAAGGGGTTCTCAAATTGGGGCATGGCATGTGTGCAGGGGGTAACGGAAGAGCTCATGAAACATGAGACTGTTTCACTTTCCACTGCTCGCCCACCCCGGTTTCTCTCCCGCTTTTCCTCCCCTTTTCTCCCGTTCTCCCCCGAGCAGATCTGCAGGTCTGTCTTGTGTACTGTTTCCAAACACAAGTTAAGCAGTGCCCTCCTACTTCTTGTGCCCGTTCCTGTCTGGGTTTTTCAGTGCATGGGAATCATGCCCTCACCTACTGTGTCTGTCCTTTCTCCTGTTTACTTTTTCTTGCACATTGTTTTTGGTTAAGTCTTTGGCTTATCCAGTTGTGTTTACCATGTCTTAAGCAAGGTAACAGCAGCTAATTTTTTTCTTGTAGCCAACATCACTGGTTTATTCTTTCTTGTTCTGAGTGTCCTTTACTGCTAATAGCCAAAGCATTCCTTAATATGGAGTTTTAAACTGAACAAGCTAAACCCAGAACTGCTGAGTCCCCATGGTGCAAGTTGTGAGGCAGCACATGACAACATAATATTTCTGACATTTTTGATAGTATTTTAGAATGCTACGTGACTTCACCAGATCTGGGCACTATCACTCTTAATATTTCACTGGATGGGTTTTTTTTTTTATGATCCTGATTCTTTCCTCCGTTAAAAAATGCCAGTTACAGATGTGCTGTTTTATTGAGGTTAAGACATTTGCCATTATTAGTTATTAATATTTGGTTAGTGCTCATATCTAAATCAGAACGCCCATTGTGCTAAGCACTGTACAAACACATTTGAAGAGACAGTCTCTGCTCCAAAGAATGGACCAGATTTATACTTTAGTCCTTCCACCTCACTTCTTAATGCTGCTTTTTTTGCACTTCAGTTATGCTTATCTAATGATCTCTATGTCACTCATGCCTCTCTATARTTATAGTAGTGATATTTAGATAGCCAATTTTTATCTTGATCAAATGCAAGGTCCCAAAGAATTAAAAAAAAAAAAAATTCCGGTGTACCATCAAATTGGCGGACAAAGACTTTGAAAAACCCCAGTGCCCGATGAAACACTGCTGGGTGGTCCTTTCTAAAAAAGGAATGTTTCCTGTATTTTAAAGGTTTGTTTTGAATCGGGGATTAATTATAATTTGCCTGCAGGTATGTTGGGATTGAGATTGCTGTGTTTTCAGTTCTACATGTATGGAAGATTATTATTCGATCTTAAGTTTCTGAGCTGATGATATCTGTCCGGACACTGGCAAGGGCTTCTCTGACCCCTGTGAGGTGCATTTGACAAAGTAAGCACGTTGGAAATACATTCTCCGTCGCCTAGGACAGATGAAAATACTCCCTGAACTCAAGAGACCATTGGTTTGATCCACTGTAGTTTCTCACCTTTACTAGAAGAGGTCTTTGGTAAAGACCTTATGACTGCTAGGCCTTTATGAATGTCTGGAACACAGCAGTATCAGTTACAGTATCAGTTGCAAGAGATTACAACTGCCTTTGTCAGTTGCTCTGTTGTTCTCTCTCATTAGTGTAGTGACTGTGCTTAGTATCTACTCTTTCTCCCTCACCTTAGTCCACAAAGGTCCAGGTGGCAGGTTTTGCAGGTTGTGTTTTTTAATCAGTGTCTATCTGCAGAAACTTGTTAGTCAAGACCCTGTCTGATAGAAGGTTGTCGTTTGTTTCATCATGATACCTACAGTAATGTTTGCTGTAGATCATGTGACATTCTTCCATGAAGAAGAATATGAAGTCTTTATACCTTTTTTTAATGCATCCCTTTTATCTTACAAAGCTGTTCATGTTGGCTTACCCATGTTGTGTTCTGCTATCCTTTTTGATTCCTAGATTTTTCCAGGATGAAATACATTTTTGCTTTACAAGGCTTCCTTAAACATACCTTCTCTATTAGTTTATTCCAGTCTGTAATAGCGGGGGCTTAGTCTRTACTCCATGAAAGCTTTGAGACACTACCTTTTATAAAGACTGCAGTGAACTGGAGTATTTCACTTCAAAGCTTTGATTGCTTGATCTTAGGCTTCAGCTTTGAACCCTCTTTTCTCTATTTAACATTCTGGCTCACATGGCTGGACTGGTGCTGGAGTTCTCTGCGGTCGTTGCTCCGGGTGTGAAACACGCTGCAGGGTCGAGCACTTTCCCAGGAAGATTTTTAGCCTATGCCACTTTGTTATTATTTCTTCTCTAGTGTTCAGTGGCCCATTTGCTTGGGCAAGAATTTGCAAAGAGGTTTTAGAATCCCCATTTTATTTTCTGCAACATGAATCTGTGCTTTCTTTCAGCTGCCTTGCAGGAACTCCTCCTGYCAGATTAGTATGGTCTAGTGGTCTGCATCCAGGCTAGGAAAAGAGCCTCTGAGCTCTAATCCCACATCTGATGTTGAGCGCATTGATCCTCTCCTCTTCAGGATGTGAATGTATGTCCCTAATGACTGGCATTATCCTCCTCCAGAGCAGTTCCTCTCTCCTTTCAAGACCCCTGCTCTATAGATGTGAAAATCCTGTTTCTATGTTAATGTCCAAACCCATTCTCTCCTTCCTGGTCTTTTTGTCAACAGTTACCCGAAAGGTCCCTCAGGGAGAGGGGATAGTCTCGGTAGGAGAAATATATCAGAATGGACAGAAATTTTCACATAGACCTACCAGTCACTAGCCTCAGAGTCCCTCACCCTGGCAGCAACTAGATGTGATTTCTCTGTACCTTTAGACAATAACTAGTCTCTCTGGCATTCTAACCTGAGTATTTTCCCCAAAAGTTTAGTTCACTACCTTAGCTTCCCTCTTTGTGAAACTAGGATGATGTTCTCTTCACAGGATTAGGTGAGGATTAGCTAGTGTTTATCAGTGACTTGCAGATAAAAGAAGTGCTTTGTTTACATGTATATCTTTTAGACTGAATGGTCTTGATCACATGGCAGTGCTCAACTCTGCATTTGAAAAACTCCTGATTTAGGATACTGCTACAAAATAATTGTTACAGACAGTTATTAAGATGTGCATATTTTTAGAATTGAATCCTGCTTCCCGAAAACTGAAGCATTTTGCAATTTGGAAATATTCTGCCCTATTATTACCTTTAAATTTTTTTGTGTTAGTGTTGATACATAGGATTTTTGTGGTCATGCTGGAAATGTCAATAACATTTCTAGCCTAATGGCTGTAAGTAGGTAGAAGGTAGAAGGAGACACAATGCCATCCTTCAAGAGTTATCGTGCTAGACAGACAGACAATGTCTGCTGTTACCTTTCCACGCCAAATATCCCTGGTTCATAAATTAAAGTATCTGGAACCTGAAATTCACAGTGTTTTTTTCTGCTTCTCTTATTCTTTCTGAAAATAAAGGTTTTGCAGCAGCTGGAATCAGCTAACAGTCTTGTTGAAAATACCTCTTGTTCTTCCCTAGCGATATTGGCTCTGTGGGGCTTTCTTGGTAACATGAACAGATATGACTCAGAAGACAGAGGGAGAACAACTATGTTGTGTAGGAAGTTAAAGAATGGGGTTTTTACCATTTTTTTTGGCCAACACCACAGTCAAGCTGCACTGCCTGCCTTTATTTTTCTTTTTTTCTTTTCCCCCATTTTTTTTCTTTTACCCTTCTTGATAGCCTTTGGCACTGGACCTGGTATCCTGAATTGATCTTAACAACGTGAAATCCGAGAGAGAACAAACCAGATGTTCTGAACAGCCTTTTTTTTTTTTTTCTTTCAAGAGGGTTGTGCTAATAACGAGGTAGAAGGATGATGTGTGTGTGTATTATACGAACAGGAGCAATTCCAGTGAACAGCTTTTTCTCCATCAATGAAATGACCCAAAACATGAAATTTTGAAATGCTGTAATTTCTAGTTTTCATAGCACCAAACTGCAGGTTGCTAATGCAGATTGATTTATATTGCAATAGACAAGATTAGATGTAGTATTGCATGAAGATATTATTTGAATTTGGCCAAATTTGGACAATTTGGCTTTTTGGGGGGCTTTCTTCCGTGGGGAGGTACATATACAGGCTCTAAGCAATGAGAAAATGTAGTAGAAACTTGTTCTCAAAGTAAAATACAGGGCCAAAAGTATGCAGGGAAAAAAAATTAAATCACACCTTCTTGGAGCCCACGTAATTACCCATTCTCCCTTCTCATTAAACAGTCAGCCAGCGCCCTCAGGTCTGTTCCTTGTTCCCTCTGTCCTTGTTCCCTGGGTTTCTGTTGCTCTTGAGGGTTCTCCTTGTCTCTTCCTCCACCCTTGTGTTTTCAAAATTACTTCAGTCTATTCCCCTTAGAGAAAATTTCCTAATACTTGGCTGAACACCCCTTCTTTCTTTCAAGCCCTTCAAGTAACCAGCTCCTTCCAGAAAACATTCCTGTGTTAATTTCCCTGAGAAATTTTTGCCCATGCCATCTTGTTTTTGAACTTTTATTGCATTTCTTTCAAGTTCCTTATGGAAGGAGCCAGTTCTTATGTGTTTGTGAAAGGCCGTTTATATAGTCCCCAGACAGTAAGTAGCCAGGCACAGTCTGTAGGCAATAAATGCATTTCTCTAACCTTTGAGAAACCTTATCTTTCTTTAACATATTATCTTATCTTTTGCTCTCATTTCTCTTGCTTTTGACCCTCTGTTCTAGCTACTTTCCCACATAACCTCTTAGTTTACGTCACTAAAATTAAAATTATCACCTGCTAGACTAACATAAAAGTACTTATCAATGTATAAAGAAGAAGATATGTTTTGTAAAGTACATTTAAAATGGTGTATTTAAAAAAAAGGATCGGATTGGTAAAGGTTACGTAAATGTAATATAAGAGATTCAGCCTTCCTGCCACTAAAACTGTTTATGGTATTTTCTACCAATTTCAGTAGGAGCAGGAGCTAAACCAAAATGGTTCTGACCAAGAATGGAGAATTTTATTTACCATCTGCTTGGATAGCATCTTACTATGTGTTTTACAGTAATATTTGGTGTTCTGATGTCCATTTTGATTTTTCTTATCCAGATGTTCTGGGAACATAAAATAGGTGAGGTTGCTATTTAGATAGGATGTTTGCTCAGTGCTGGTGTAAACTGCTGCTTTTCTACAGGCTGTGAAACAGAAATGCTGTCCTTGTGAAAAGCTCTGCAGAATTAACGGGGCTTGAAGTCTTGGGAAATCCTCTGGGTCCCTCACTGCCCTCCCTCCTCCTTTCTCCTCTCCTCCTTGGTATATGCTCTCTTCAGTTTTAGCTTCTGAAGATGAAAATCTTACTCCTGATAATGTCTTGTGGGTATTACAGTCTTGGATAAACAACATTTTTTTGTAGGCTCTATTGGTCATGTCAGGTTGTATTCTAGTCATTTTCCCAGAAAACRCCCTGAGGAGTCGCATACAACTCATCTGAAATGGTTTCCTATTTGGGATTGTTTAAGCATCCAAATCATATACATATATTTTTTTTTAATCATCCTTTTGCAGTGTTCTAGCAGATTTGCAGTAGAAAATTGGTGCTAAAACCTGGTTCTGTGTGTCATTAGGACTGTATTATTTTCTCTGTCATCCCAGTCCTCCGCCTGAAATATTCACAGGAGGCTGGGAAGACTCATGCTGCAGTTCAGCGCAAGATCGGAAAACTGTTCCAGCGTGTGGCATCCATGCTGTGCTGTCTGTCTCGCTTTCTCATCCGCCCACCCCTCCCCACGGCTGCCTCGCTCGGGCCCACTTGCCTTTTCAGTGGCTGAGATAAGATGTCAATGAGAGGGGAGGGAGGGTTAGCAGAGCTGCCGGAGGAATTGATTCTTGTCTGCCTCTCCAAGCAGTCTGTCTGCACAGCAGCACATGGTACGGTTTTGCACAATACCCCGCTAATGCCCTAGTCAGCAGCTTCCAAGGGAAGAACTGTATTGAAAAAGAATAATAGCAGTCCTCCGCCAGCCGCAGAGAGTGCGTGGACTAGAGCTAAATTTGGAAAGCTAAAGCTTATTTCGTGCAAGATTATTAGAATTATTTGGGTTTCCAAACGTGTGCTCACACACATGGATGTATCGCTGGCCAGCTTTTCCACGTGACTCGGCTGGATCCAAATGCAGTTGTTATTTATAGATGGCAAGAGCAGTGATGGCATTATCTTATAGCACTCCAGTCCTGAAATTATAGCACTTGTGTGCAGGGAGAGGGGGCCGGATGCCCTCTGCGAGAATTTAGGCAGGCTGCTCTTCTGTAAATGTCCATACGATGGGGTAGTCGCAAATAATCCTTCCCTTCTTCCCCAGTTCTTTAAATTTTCAGAGAAAAGAAAGCTATTGAAAAATCAGTGCAGGCTGTGATTTCTACTGGCTTCTTCCCTAGACGCATGTAAAAAGCAATTAGTCATGTTCATTTTTTTACCTCTCCCCTATTCCATAGATAACCTATTTATACCTATGTAAAACCATAAACATTTCCCTGAAGACAGAGAAACAGCAATTTCTGATCTGTCTAAAACTAATGTTCATACTTAGGTTTTTAAATAAAACAGTCTCATGTTCAAAACCGCTGTGTGCTTGTAGCTCAGCTCATTGAACTGAGGCATGTACGCGTGCACTGGAGCTGTGTCTTCGGATGCCGCCTGTGCAGAGAAACAGCTGGCTGATCTCCGCCTCTGCAGAGTGCCGTATCCTTGGTGCTGGGGCCGGAGTCTGAGCCGCAGCAGGGAATTCATCTAGCTGGGGGTAAAAAAACAAAAAAAAAAAAACTGCCAAAAAAAAAAAAAAAAAAAAAAGAAGAAGAAGAAGAAAAAAACCAGTCAGATCAGATCCCTGGTCAGGTTCACAGGGTGGTCATGCAAAGAGATGCTTCAGCACAGCTCGGAGCGTGCAAGCCACAGCAGGGCATGGGCACAGGCACAGACAGCAAAAGACAGGGTATCTGAAGGCAGTATTGCTGCTGAACACTTTATATCATGAAAATACAATGAAAATAATCTGAAGATCAGGGTAGGGTTATTTAGATGTTTCTTATTTTATGCCAACTTGAGTTTTCTGTGTAGCTCTAATCGTAATAGAGCATAGATTATTTGCTGGTTTTGCTTTATTGGTAATAAATAAAATAAATATAGTGCACATTGTGTCTTAAAGGGTATCAGAATGCTTTAACAAGAGCCCGTGGCTCACAAAGTTTGCTCCTTTAGTAAACCATGTTTGAGGTGAGAGAAGTCCGTTAGCCCAAAAGACACAGCTAGAAGAAACGAACTTTCAGGTTACAGAAGCCCTTCTCTTGCTCAAATTAGTTACCAAGTTCCCAGTGCAGCTTGGGAACAATTATTTGGCATTTAACTTCGGTATGTTAATTGAATGTTAATTAATTAGGCAGTTCTCAAGAAAAGGTGATTGGTACCAGAGGAGCAGAGCAGGTTGCTAGTAAAGGGAAAATGACAGGGTTTGTGGGGTTGGTGGGACTCAGAGGGGAAAAAGAGAAGTAATGACTTTGTTAGAAAACTAATGCATTAACTGGGGGGGGGAGATGGGAAACATCGCTGCCTTGAATTGCAGTGCATGCACACATCTGTCTGCTCTCTGTTGTTCAAACAGAAATAAGTAAGGTAAAAACTCCTGTAGACTGAGTGTCTCTTTGCTGGTGTCCTTAGCTGTTTTCATGTTCAGCACATAGAGATTATTTTATACATAGTTGTAATTTTCTTTCAGAATGAAAAACAAGATACAACGGTAGGGTCAGAGTGCTTTCAGCTTAGTTCTGTTCAAGTACAAAGTTTGTATAATGTGAAAACCGGTCCTGCAACCCCTGACTTTGAAAACTAACATTTTTTTCCTTCCACACTTAAAGAGAAGTTGGCAAAGGTTGTATTACACTAATCGTACAAAAATAAAAAAATTCTGGGGACACCTGATAAAACATTCTTTTCTCATAAAAAAGTGAAATAACGTAAAATTACAGCAAAGAGCAAGACTGCAGGACCAAGAAGCAAAAGTTCCTAAAATAGCTTTTGGTCCTTCTCAGAAGTTCTGGCTGCRCAATGTTAACTTTGGAAACACGTTTCTGCTATAAATTTTGCTTGTGTGGTTTTTGTAATTTTTCTTCCTCCTTGAAAGACTCTCCAGATGTTTTACAGTTGTTTGAAAATGTTCCATGGCAGGCACTGAGACTGCAGGCACAGAGCAGTAACCCCTTGATGTGGTGGTTGTGGTTTTTCCTTGCAAAGAGAGGAAGGTGTATGATCCTCTCTGTTCTGGGACTTGTTCTGTCACAAATAGTGTGGCCTTCAGCACATCACCTGCTCTCGGTTTCTTTCATCTTTAAAACTTAGCCAGCAAGCCGTGCAGCTGGACGGCCACTTCAGCAGTCTCCGAGATGTTAAGTATTTTTTACATTTCTCGTCTTTTTGGAATAATTGTAAATACAAGCCACATTTAAATATTTTTCCAATGCAGGCTGTTTGGTTGAAATTCCTGTGTTCACAATCATAGATTCGTTTGATTGTAAAAGACTTCAAAAAGTCATCTATGCCATGCCCCCTTGCCTGAAGAATCCCTAATGCCATTCTCGCTGGATGTTCATCTGACCTTTCCTCGGCATCTCCATTCCTGGAGAGATTCCTGAACTCTTACCCCTTAGGGTATTTAGGAGCATTAGGATGCTCTTAATACCTAACCTGTGTCTTTTCTATCTCTTTGTATGTTATTTTTTTGTGTTTCTACTGTGGATGTGGATAATGCTTTGTTACTCAGTAAACTGGAATACTGCTGTCAATTTTCCCTCTTCTAAAAAAAAAAAAAAACACAAACAAAAAAACCCAAACAAACAAAAAACCACAAACCAACACCACCAAAACACCAGTCTTTTCTTGCAGGTTATATTGATAGGTTTTTTTCCTAATGACTTTTCTCCCCCTTCTGTGGCTGTACATTGTGGTGAGGTAGAGAGAAAGGAGAACAGTGCATCTTTCAGACTTGGCTTCCGCTCGTTCAGCCGAGGCGGCTGGTTGAGTTTGCTGCGGCAGCACGGCGTGGCTCAGCCTCTGCACAGCTACTGCCTTCAGCTCTGCTTCTGAGAATTCCTGCCTTTGGAGATGGTCCTCACCCTGTTATTGGGAAGGTGCACAGTGTCGTACTTGGTACTTGTCCCTGTTGGATGTAGTTTCAGACCATTTCTCCAGCTTTTAAAGATGATTTCAACACCAAATTTCTGCAGTGATGCTTTTTCCAGCTTATGCCATGTGTAAATTATTGCCATGTTCTAGCCCTTTATCCATCCGCATCATGGATATCCATAAATGAAGCATTCAGTAATTTCAGACCCAGAACAAACTCCTGCAAAAACCCATCCAATGGTGCTTGTTTCTATTACTTACCGTTGGTTTAGTAGTTCGGTAAGCTTAAGTTTCCAGCCATTTTGTGTTGTCTTCAGCTAGACCTTATTTCCCTTGTTTATTCGTAAGAATGTCACGTAAAGCAGCACTGAAGCCTCACTAAAATCAAACGAATCTATGCTCAAGGTCTCTTGTTTGCTGGTGTAAAGGAAGTACAGAAGTGTGGCGTGATTTGTTCCTGACAAATCCATTTCAGTTGTTACTCATTTTTTACTTTCCTCTTGGTCCTTTTGAATAGTTTGGGTTATTTTTTGCTAGTAGGAAACTGGACCTCCAATTCTGCAGTTATTCCTTTTTGTTTTTTTGAAGATAGTCACTAGATTTTCCCTTTTCCAGACTTTCATTGTCGTATTGATTGTGCATGGATTCCCTGTGTTCAAACTCTGCTTAAATGCCTCTGCTATTTTTTTCTGGCACTTTTGGGTGTTAGTGGTAGTGTTAGTTCAGGAGTTGTTTACAGTAGTAATTGGAGGGCTCAGGATGGATTAAGTGAAACTGAGCCTCTCACCTACAGGTCACCAGTTTGAATCTAGCCAAAGATGGGTTAAAGTGAGTCATTTCCATTTTTCAGATGCTTGTATTATGTGTGAAATCTGTTGATGACTAGAACTGGCATTACAAAATAAAAGCATACAGCAGTAATGAAAGACACTGTTGTTTGAAATCTAAGCAGTGAAACCAACAATTGGATGACTAAGAAAACAAGCAGTCTAATGCTATTGGAGCGCATTTCCTTTGGAAAGCTGTATCCRAGATTCGCTTGTTGGTGGCCTTTCACCAGCTTTGTCTTCTCTTTATAATGGGGCATGTTTTCAGATGTAGCAACGTGGGTACAGCTAAGCCTAAATGAGATGCTTACATATTTTATCTGGATCTGTGCAGAGTGTTTTGTGCTTGCCAAATTGAGCCATTGTTGCTATGTTTTGTAATGTATTACTTCAAAGTTAATGTAGTGGATCTGGTAAGATGCTCTGCCAAGTTTTGGCAAGTGTAAAAGGAAATTGGGGAATCCTCGTTCCACTGGAGTCATGGGATAAGGATAGCAGTATTCAAATCTGTGTCTCCAGCGTGTACAATTCCAATTGGCAAGAGCTTTTGGGGAAGCCTATATATGTGTGTCTTGAGAGGTGTTTGTGTAGGGCTGAAGGTGTGCCAAGGCAAGCTGGACCCACGATTCAAGACCAGACTTGTACATGTTGTCACTCTCATGCAGCAGCCTTGAAAGCACATGCTAGATAACTCAGGTTTGCAGTAAGGGTTTTATTGAATAAAACCTGTGTTAATTAATTTGATACTACATTCAGTTTAATTAGGCATTCCCCGTGTTATCTATTTTGCTACAAACCTGCGTGGTGTTTGGTTTTTTAACGATAATACATAACTGCATTATAGATCCTACCGGCGCAAAACTGGGTATTTCTGCAGGACACAGCTGTAGCTATAGTAATGAAGGAGGCATTGGCGATAAAGGACATTATTTGGATATTAGTGCTAGAAACATRTATCATACCCTGTTCCACAATGTTAAACCGTGGCTGTTGACTCTGTGTTCCTGTTGCGATTAGCGGGGCAGTTCGTGCCTTCCAAAGCAGGGTTGGAGCCAGCCGCCCCGTTTGCACTGCTGGGGAGTTCAGTTCCACAGAGTTTGCTGTGCGGTCACTGGGACTAGCACTTTTTAAACCCGTGTGCATTTGGAAGTGGTACCAAAGATACARTTTGCTCTCCTCACTACTCTACTTGTGGAGCAGGTTTGTGTTGGTACTTTTAACATCAGATAAAATCAGTCATTTAATCCAACTTGTTTACTTGGACTGTTTAAGCTAACATCACTGATTTTGCCTGATGGAGAAGRGCAAGCATAGTTCTCAGCTGCTCCAAAAAAGCAGCCAGCTGGGGTGTAGGCCTCCCGGGTTGAGGTGGGAGCAAGCGCTGGCTCTGTGCCGTGGGCCCCTGCGTGTGGAGTGGGCATCTGCTGGCAGCCAGAGATGTAGGTCTGGGAGGAGGGGTGGACTCCCTGGGAACGGCTACGAGTCCATGTTGAACAGCCAGACTGCGGAGAAATGACGACTACTGCTTTGTAATTGGCATTAGATATACTCCTTTTGTGCTCTTGGCATTGAGGCAGATACAGAGCAGAAGCTTGTGTAATGACAGGGGTAGGGCTTGTCTGTCGCAGGGTTAGGACACGTAGCAGTACCTTGAAAGAACTGAAGAGGAGGGGCAAACACGCATACTCGGAATCTTTCCTAATGGATAGTTACGTCCTGTTTCCTTTGTGGCCTTGCTTTCGTGCCCTGACTGACCGTCTCACGGGTTAGCCAGCCATTGCCAGGCTCTGCTGGAGTGTGCAAGGGGGAGAGCTGCAGGAAAATCAATCCTTGAAATAATTTGGGATGACCAGTTTCTCCCTCTCTGTCCATTTCCCAGCTCCTTAAAAGCAAAATGGCTTTTACAACACAAGGAAAACATTCGATTTACTGCTTCCCAAAATTGTGGATAAAGATTCCATCCTTTTAATGCAATTGAAGTTATTTTTCTAATGCTACAGCACATTGAGCATTAGGTAGTTAACATTTTTAATATATTTTTCTAAACAGTATATAGTCTCCATTTTTCTGTGTAAAAAGAATRATGTTCTTAAATAACCAAGACAATAGTTATTTCCACTCCTCTCCTTCTCTTCTCTTTGCTGCTTCCCTTTCCACCCCACCAAATTATCTCACTGGATGAGTATAAAACTGTATTTAGATTGCAGTCTGTACAGAAGAGGATAGAAAGCCCTCGGTAGCTCTGTATTCCACTTATCTGGAATTCTCCATGTAAAAAATATGGATTTGTTTCGAAGAGCAATATAAAATKAATGGATATGATCTGAAAAAAAAATGCTGTATTTTCTTACTTATGCTGTAAATATCTTTTCAGCCAAATGCGTTTCCTTCTGAGACACAAAACCAAACTAGCGAGACGGTGCTGAACAAATAGTTCTCTGAATCAGACTCCTCCTTTTTTCCTAATATTTTCATTGCAGTGAGTAAGAAATACGGGTCTGCCAGTCTGCCTATTGAACTATCTACTGCAGCTTAACTGCAGCAAGGAAGCAGTAATCCTATTGTGCTCCTCCAGCAGTCTCCCGGGAAGCAGACGGCATTGAAATTACTGAGCTGCTGTCCTATTCCCTCCTCACCTGTCTTTGTGGCTGTAAATATAGTGTCTGCCTGTAAATAACAGTTTGCTGCACCTTTAAGCACATTCCCTAACAAGAGGCGGCGATTTACTGAGGTGATAAGCTGTAACTAATACTAGGGTATCATAATAGGTAAATAGATTAGCACCTTGCTTCTCTGTATTTTGCTTTCTAGGGAGCCCACTGGCTCATTCACTTGGAGATGCTTACTACGGCACTTTGCACCGTGCCGAGTTAAATCTGTCAGTTACAGGATTGCAGCTTTCYGTGCTGGTGTCGGTGCAGCTAATGAAATGCATTAGTGAATCTGTGGGGTAGCATCGATCGCTTAGCCTGTTTTCCTTCCCCTTTCTGTTCCCTGGCCCAAACGGGATTGTAATGGGCTGTACCAATATTCAGTGTCATGGCTATAAACTATCCTTTGAGCTGCGGCATCAGCATCCATCACATAATTGTTGCAAATACGCCGGCATCGTTTGTCGTCAAGGAGTAAGAAGCGGCGTGGGCGGCCTGGGCGTGATCCGTGGTTTCCCCCAGCTCAAGTTCCTTGGTTTTCCCAATGGAAGGGCCCGGCACTTCCAAAGCACTTGTGATGCTACTGCTGGGCAATGGGCGCACACGGCTCAGAGGGATGGAAGGTGCCACGGAGCGGGCAGCGGAGGCCTTTGTTTCTGTACTGCTGGCAGGTTTTTGGCACAAAAGGAAAGGAGCGTTACCGGGGGATGTGGCCAGTCCTAATAACTGTGTGGCAAATCTTGTGATATTTGGCATGTTCTTAAAGACCTGGCTCCTAGAGGCGTGGGATTAAATAACAATTGCTTCCTTTCTCTTTCAAGCAAGGCTTAGCTCTGTGGTTGCAGAGAAATGCTTGAAGTGTGACTCGGGCTGAAGGGAAAAAAAAATAAGTCTTTGCCTTCCAGCCCTCTTCCCTCTCCTTGTCCCCAGGATCCCAGTGTGGATACATTGCGACGTYTCTAGGATTTTTTCAATGAAAGTGTTTAAAACTGTTGGACGCATCCAGAAGGACATAAAGCGTGGCCAACTCTGGGTGTGTGGGAGTATTTGTGAGTATTTTAAGGAGAGGTCGGTCACATTCTGTGCTGAGACACACTGTTGCAACGTCTGGTCCTCTTCAGTGGAAGGAGAAAGAAAAATGGGACTGGGTAGCAGCACGCTGAATATCTCTGAACGGATTTTTTTCTCTCGCTTCCTTAGGGAAACCCCTTGGGCTACGCCTAATTGGAATTTCTCTTATTTTTAAATCTTTCTGTTTTTTTCTATTTCACAAATGTGAAAGCTGACGCTGCTCGTTTCTGTGTTGGTTTCTTAATGCAGTCATCGTTACAAAATCAGTATTGATTTATTCCTATGAAAATACATCAACGCTTAAAGTAAAATGCAATCCCATTAAGAATGATACAGGTTTTGCAAATGGAGAAAAGTAGGTCAAATATTGCACCAGTCATCCCAGAGTGTGTCCCTTTAAGCGAAATAAATGTGTGAATACACTTAAACTGTCAGCACGTCATTTGATTGCCATTATTATGCATCTTTTGGCATGAGCTGGCAGAGCCCTCTGTGACTGAACAGGGGCTGAAAATGTCAGTGCTGGTGTATTAACCAGATTGTATTTTACACCTGGGCTGCGTACGGGGGCTGTGGGGGGGTGCAGGTTTAAGGACTTTTCCTTTCCCCCCATTGCAACAGTTGACTTCAGTTTAGGCAGGAAAGCAGTATCATTATATGCAAGGGACATTGTAGCAATGCAGCACAGGAACACGATTTAAATCTGATCATTAAAGTGCCGCAGCAAGAGGCTGCGAGAGACGGTGTGGATGGTCCATCTGCAAAATCTGTGCTCCTGTTGTACAAGGAGGAGGGGTGGAGGGGGAGAAAAAGCAGCTGCTTGGCTGTGCTATGAGAGGGAGAGACTGACTGTTGGCACCATCTGTAGCTGTCCTTTGTGCTTGCTGCTTTATCTGTTCATTATAGTATGATACTGAATTTCTCGTGCTTTGAGTGTAAATGAGTTGAGATGCGCCTAATACTGTCAGCATAAAAAGCAGTAACTAAGTACACTAAAGATGAATAGTGTAATCTGTAAATTCATTTTGAGTTTGTTTCATCTTGCTTGAATAGCCCAGGAAGTGATGTTCTCCAGAAGCCAGCTGTACCAGATGTGCGTGTGGGGTATATATTCATCTTACCAAGCGGAGAGCAGAGCAGCGGAGGTGGATGGGGCAGGGGAGAAGGGAGGCCACCCCAGCATTTCCAGCAGAGGAGAGCAGACCCCTTTAGAGGGTTCTTGCTCCTGCTGAGCAGGGTAGCGGGGGACTGGTAACTCCTAAGGCAGCTACAAACAGCTGTGTTTTCATTCCGTGCACAAACACCGACGCAGGGAAGAGGGCGATTATTATACATGGTACATGAGTCGAAATGTCCTGGGGGAGGAAAGGTTAAACCTCTCCATAATGAGTGCTGTGATAGGGATGAGTAAATTTGCTACATTTTATACCTGCAGTCTCTTAGTTTCTAAAAACACGAGTCCTCTCCAGATAACTTGTAGAATGAAACCATCCAGCTTATCTTGAGGACCGCTTTGTTCTTTGACAGTTTACATTTCACCTTTATAAATGTGTGTATTGGATATTGGTAATAATAATAACAACTCATAAAGATCTTTTCTTATCTTCATCTCACCAAAGCAATGCTATCTCATTGGCATATTCCTTTTCCGGGAGTTACTCTGCTTTTTTTCCAAGCAGGTTTGGCTTTTGTTTGTAGATTCACGCCTTCAGACCCATTGGGTTGTTGCTTTTTATCTTATTTGTTAAGTGCATATAGGTGTGCAGAAGGAGCAGCTCCTTCCTCCCATCAAAGCCTCGTTTAAGATGGACAATTTCCATTTGACACCGTAGTAATTACACTCGGCTGTGGAAGTGCTCAGCATCCACTATTACTCTGCGACGGCTGCGTTTAGCATTGGGCAGAACACTTTGTTCATGTTTCTCAGAGCTGAAGTGGCCGTGGTGCACAGGAAGAAGCCCTGCGAGGTGGGGATTTGTATCTGCAGGCGGCTGGAAAAGGGGGAGGGGGGCCTTTGTCGCTGGCACATTAGTAATGATATGCCAGGGATAAAAGGTGAGTATAATTTGATCAAATGCTTGTTGACAGATTCCTTGGCTAACAGAGAAGCAGCTTAGACTGACAGTCATTGCCGGAACGTTTCACAGAGCTCGGGGGAATGCTTTCTGTAGGCTACACGTGAGGCTGAGAATTTCCGAGTGACCATATTTAGTTACATAAAGAAGCAATGTCCCCTTTTTGTTCACAACAGAGCTCTAACATGCCTCCCTAAACACCGCTCTTGACCTTCCAGTTGATAAATGCAATGAAATTACTACCTCTCCTTTGTCCAAATGTGTGATTAATTCACAGGAATGGCCCGGGCTTTAAGTATTTTTCTTGTGTGGCCAGAAATTCCAGTTGTTTCTTGGACTGAAAAATCATATTCGTGGATGTTCTTGGCAAAGCAGGTTCCTTTTTTTCCCCTACAAATACAACTTTACAATTACTCTCTTTGGAATTTGTTCTAAGTATATGTTAACAGTACCTGTGAGTAGCTACTGGAAAAAGAAGGTGGAGTACCCCGAGATGATTGTTTGCTACTACTTATGATTATGTTATTTGGTGAAAAGACAACCATTAGAAAAATAAGAAATGAAAATAAAAGCCTCAATGTTAGAGAATTCTGTACTAGTCTCTTTTAAACCAGCAAGCCTAAAATTACATGTAGACTTCTCCTACTCTAAACCGCTGTGGCAGCTTGGGTTTTGAGTAGTCTTCTGGTTCTCACCTACTTGTGCAATCTGTTGATTTGTGTTCGGTTCATAACACCTCAGGAAAACACTTAGTTAAAAATTAAATACGAAGCATTTTCTTGTTCTGAGGGTTTTGTAAAGCATACTTTGAAGAAGGAAAAACCCCAAGCACTTCCACTTGAGAATGTTTCTTCAACTGCAGAATTTTGCAATTAGTCTGCACTTTGTTCCGGTGAAACTCTTCAGCGTGTCATACCTTGCTGACTTTTTACCGGAGCCACTTCTGATGCTGGAATTAAACAGGCAGCTTTGAGGCTCAGTCAGATGTTGCTGGAGGCTTCCGTGGGGTGTCTTGGCTGGGTGCGCTCATGGGATTTCACCCAGGATTTCTGGGACTCTGCTTACTGCAAAGGAGGTGGTTTCTGTAACGGGCTGACCTTTCCGGAGTGTGGGTGTGTAAGGGAGAGGCCACGTTTTCAGACATAATGACCCCTTTCACGTCTTCAGAGGGAGTTGCAAGCTTTTTGTCCCTCTAGGAAATCTCTGCATCTTCATAGTTCATAAGCGTGATTTTCCTGTAAGCACAGAATTACCCTCATTGACCAGAAGATTAGGCACATAATGGAAATACACATTTAGGGGTTGTGCTGGGTCAAATATAGATTTAAGCGCCTAACTTTGTATCCATGCATCAGTGTGGCCATATTCTCCTGTTTGTCTATTCAAGACTGGTAGCTGATAGCAGTTTTGGAAATGAATTCCGGCACATGGGTTTCTCTTCATGCCTCTCCAATTAATCTGTTGCACAAAAATAGCCGAACAGAAAAGAGATCCTGTTGTTCTTTGTTCCCCTCAGTGAGTGATGTCTTCTGTATGTTTTTGTTATGTTTCTATTGGTGTGAAATTAATTCTCCTGAGTCTTTTTTCACTCAGCAGCTATCCCATGTCCTTGTGCCTCGTCCATTCTTCATCGCTGGGCTGCTCAGCTCAGACAAGTTCTCTTGTGCCTCCTGGGCTGTGCAGAATGTTTGTAACTTTGTAAAAACATTATAATGATAATGTGGGGCAATTACAGACTCATTTGATAGGATAATAACATGAGTGGTGGTTAGCGGACAAGCTTTTCAAGACTCCTGGGGGTCTGTCTGTTAGGATTGTGACCCCTGTTACAGTAGCTCGCATCTGCACTCCTCTGTGCCGGTTCTTCAGTTGTGCGCTTACTGTCATTGTGTTCTGTTTGCGCAGCGCTGCTTTCATCGTGGTGTGAGGAGCTGGGACGGCTCTTGCTGCTTCGCCACCAGAAAAGCCGGCAGAACGATCCTCCAGGGAAGCTACCCATGCAACCCCCCATGAACTCTATGAGCTCCATGAAACCCACCCTCTCTCATAGGTGAGTCTCAGCCTGGGCCGTAGGAGTGGCAATCTGTACAGAGGTACGCATGACAGATCTGTTAATTGAAATGCTTGTTACCAGTGACGGAGGTTGCTACACTGTTTCATGAACTGAACAGCACTACAGACAACAGGGGATCTGTAATTACAGCAAGTACTAAATAAACTCAGGTTTTGTCTTTGCTATTGCCTGGTACATAGTGAAGTGATGCTTCCATCTTCAAATCTGTGCTAAGATCAAGTGGGCTTGCTTTCAAACTTCGAGTTGTGCCCTAGAGATACATTTCTGCAACATGTCGCTCACCAGACATTTTCCTACTGTTTATTTAAATGCAACTGGCTTTTCTTGAGGTTGAAAACATTTCACTGATGTGTTCTGTTTTGTAAGTGTCGCTGGAAATGTATACAAAGCAGTTGTATAGTGGGCGTAGCCATAGATGGGAGAATGTCCTATACCACCTTATATCACGTGAGGATCACAAAGCACTTACGTTAATTTAGAGAAAATGTGAGCATTAAAGGACACTAGAAGGAGCTGAAGATGTGAAGCCTTTGATTACCAAATTACGTGGAGGAGTAGTAGTTGTATTTCTCGTCTGCAGAGCCTAGGTCAAGGCAAAAGCTGAAGTATAAATGTAGACAGGATTAAACATTCATTTCATGCTTTATGTTTCTGGGAGTTTTTTTCAAGGCTTTCTTTCCCTCAGCATCACATTAAGGAAATCACAAATAGTATAAATTGTTTTTAGTGTAGGGCACTTTTGTTAGTAAAGGATTATAAGAATGCAGATGAGGCTAAACTCCTTGTACCTAGATTCCATGGTAGCATAAGTAACTTGAACTTTGTGTTAGAATGGAGCTTAGGGGCATCTTTGTACTAGTGCATTTGCATGTGTGAATTAGTCTGGAAACCACTTTTGGTTTTGGACTGGGTATTTTTTTTTTTGCTTATTTTTGTTGTAGTTATTGGAAAACCATGCAAATGCTATGTGTTTTATTATAGCCCTTGAGAATAAAGTCCTTTTTTGTAGGATACCTAATATAATATCACTTACTTTTCAGACTACCTGGATTGCCTCTTTTTTCAGTCGCTTATGAAATGATTGACTGTAAACACACTTAAAAAAAAAAAACAGAAAATCTTCTGTTCTAAAATAATTTATTTTTACACCTGGGAGAAGCTTTGCAGAAGCCAAGGTGAAATTAGTGGCCAGTCTGCAGAGAAAGTATGGTGCAGTGTATACGCTCTCTTAGTTGTAGTATTGTAGTTTTCAGATGCCTGATTCTCATCCAACCTTTTAGTCTCTGTTCCCCTAGAGTCCATAAAGTAAGGATGTAAGCACTGTTCTATCTCACAGAGGCTGTGTGCTACATTACTAGATAAGATAGGCACAACTCTCTTCTTTCACGGCAGTTTTCCACTGAAACTCTGTCACATGTCAAAAAATAAGTACTTTCTTCTGCTAAACCTAAATACCAGCATTTCTGGCAATACTGGGTTACCCAATATTCTTCCTAATAGTAGAACATCCTGCCCGGTATCAAACAGTTTCTCTTCATATTGCCCTTGAAATGCTTTACTGAGGAAGACACTGGGAGTCAGTTCCAAATTACTGCTGTTTACCTATGAGATGCCCCTCTAGAAACATAATTTCTGTGGCATAACTTCTTATCTATAATAGCTGCAGCAGCCTCTTAGGATTTGGAATACCTCCATCACTGCTTCAGTGTGTGCTGTTGTCTCATCTGTAATTTAGCCATAACCATAATTGCTCAAAATCTCTCAGGTGGTACATTAGAATGAGGCATCTTGTGGCTCTCCAACTTCTTTTTCCAACTGGAACTGTTTATTTTCATGGATGTATTATAATCAGTCAGTAAGACAGTAGTGAAGTATGGGGTGAAGAAGAATTGAGCTTTCTGTTTGTTTGAATTAAACAAAAGATGAAAAGCCATTAAGTACAATCCCAGTGATAAAACTGTTGTTGAAGCAACATTTGTATTTGCATTAGATTACGTTTGGGTCAAAGGTTTAGTATTAAAGTTTCCAGTATTTCATCTCTAATTCACAAGGTTTTTGTGTGAATTCAAAGGAAAAAAAAAAAAATATGCCTTGCATTTCCTACAAGAAATTTATGTAGCCAGCTACTTCAAGTTTTGTAAAAGGATTAGATATTAAATTAGAACAACCAAGAGCATATTCAAGAACCTTACGTAGCTTAACAGAGGGAATATAGGAGATATGTCAGCTGCTGAATATCGCCAGACAAAAAGAAAAAATCCTTTCCCTGTCATCGGACTACCCTGAGTACTTCACACAGAGCTTTTTCTGCTATTGCTTTTACTAGCAACAAAATTACCCAGAACTCTAGTCAGGGACTAGAATCCCGATGTACCTGGCTCTGCAGAAACACAGTTGCTTAGACTCAAAGTTGAAACAGGGCTTGGCTATTTAAAATAAATTCTGACTCAAGAATATATCACAAGAATCTAAACCTAAGGATTCCTATTTAAGAAACTGTGGGCACATACACTGGAGGGAATTCAGGTCTGGCCTATTTTTAGGGACAACCTTTTATTTTTAAAAAGTGAATTGAATTGTGGGAGAAAACTGAAGTAGACAGATCAAGGAGGGCTTTTATAGTGATACTGTTGGTCAAATGCACTTACAGAGAGCAGATGTAAGCCATACAAGGATGTGCACACATGCAGCAAATGCTTTCAGAGTAGGGACTGTATTGTGCTAATTTCTTTCTAAATTTAGTTTTTCATTAGCAGAATGATCAAGTGTTGCATGTAGAACAAAAATTCAGCTAAATACCTACTTCCTAATGTAGGGCGGCTGGTTGGACTGCAAATTCCTGTGCTTTATGAGCAGCAGGAACACTGGATTCTCAAAAAAAAAAAACCAACAACTTACCTGTTTTTTGTTTAAGTCATTGCAGTGTAATAATAGTTAGCTCAAACTTGAGTGTAAGATTCTTTTTTTTWAAAAATTTTATTTTTAAACTTTTTTACTGATTCATGTAAACGTCACTCCTGAAGGACCAGTATGAGACCTATCCACCTCCTTAATCCTGTATAACTTCTAATTTAAGTCCTACTTAAAGGATTTATGGGGGACTTAAGGAGAGCTGATAATCTTTCAGCTGGCCCTTCTGCATAGGAGTGAAATTTCATGCTTTCTAGCTTGCACGGAGTAATGCAACTTCTTTGTGTTGCAGTTTTCCCAAACTGACATAATGTCTGCAATAACAGATACTACTCAAGGTGGCTGATTTTTTACTCTTAAATGAATTTAAGGTCTTTGGCAAATGCTGTTATGTAAGTACAAATTATTGTCATTATACACCTTCCTTTGCTTTGATCAAGTTCCTGCTTAACACTTCATTGCATTAAGTGGTGGATAATTACATGTGGATCAGATTGAATCTTGGTTGAAATGGGTACAGCTTCCATCAACCCCAGTGGGAATTGCACCCTAGTTCAGTTTAAGGTGGATCTGACCCATGCAAGCCCTAGGGGGCTTCTCTTTTCTTGCATAGCTTATAGTAAAGCTTACTTTGTCAACAAAACCACCTGAAAATAGAGAGTCGTTAGTTGCGGTTTGGTATGTCACCGTGAGCATTTGTGGGGTTCTTGTCATCTTCTCTCTTGCTCCAAATTTTGGTCTTCTATATTAATTGTCAGCTGTCTTGCAGTTGGTGACCAAAGGGTAGTAATGTCTGTATAGGGCGGTCAAGATTGATGAAAAATATGTATATAAAATTATTTTTATCACAAATTACTTAGTGCCAGAGGTTTTGAGAAAATTAAACAGTAGATCAAATTAAGTAGTAATTCAATATTATAGTAGGTGCTTTATTTATTATCATTACTGTTTTATGTTCAGGCAATCGCCATAAATACCTTTTATTGGTTAGACTTGCTTTACAAGGGTGCTTATTTTTAGTGTTTGTTTTGTCCCTTTTTTCTTCCAATTTAAACTTTACTAAGAGCTGAACTTTCAATATCGGTGGGAGCTCTTGGAAAAGAATGGCAATTCTGTATCTGAATTTTTACTGGGTGGTTAGGACTGGTTCTTACATCGTTTGTTAAGAATCAGGAGTGACGTGGCTATAACGTACCAGTAGAAACAGTGTCACTGAGTTTCTGCAAAGGTTGCTGCCTTTTCAATTTTGCCATCATAGACGGTTTTGACCAACAGTGATAGTCACTTTAAAAATGCCTGGGTGAGAGAAATGGTTGAAGTGAAAAGTCAGGTGCAGCACATACACACTTTTGGAAAAACAAGTGTGTTGTGCGTGTTTTATACATCAGTTTGAAGTCGGATATCACTTCATTACTGCATGTGGCTGTGGCTTACAGGAACAATCTTTGCAAAAGAATTCAAAACTCCTTAGGTGAAAGATAAGATTGTTTCAAAGCCTTTTCATCCTTCTGTTTGTGGAGTTGTGAAATAAATATAATTAGGGACTGAACAGATGGTAAATCCTAATATAAGAGAATATACCCCATAAAGCAACCTGTATTACTCCTGATTCTGCAAGAGCAGCCTCTCTTCTGCTGCTGTCTTCCTTTCTGTCAAGAAATGTTCAAATCCACCATCAGGAGAAAATAAGGGAAAAGTTCAGAATCCAAAAATGTTTCTGCAGAAGTGCCATTTCTTAAAGAAAGGAAAAAACCCTCAAGATTTGTTCACAACAGTGTTAAGGCCGCTGATGCTCTAAAAGACAAAACTAATTGCTCGAAAGTACTGTCCCAAGACTTGTTTGCCCATCTTGTCCTCTAAGTGAAACCACTGATACTGGTTCTAGCGCATACACTTATTATGGGGAGGAGGTGGAAGAAAACCTTGAAAGAACGTTGGAGCTAAAAGCAAAGGATTGGTACTCTCTAGTTGAAAACTGATAATGTGTAACCATTAGCTGTTAATAACTAAACCTGTAATATTTTCATGTGAAAAATTTGCATTTCATTTTAGGTGAGATAAGTTTGTGGTCAATTCTTGCGGTAACAGGAGAGACTGAGAGACATGATCTCTGAAAACAATAATGGGCAGCTTAACTTCAAATAAATACTCCTCACATGCTTGGTAAAAGGTATAGGATAAGGATCATCTTTTATTGTGTGTACAGCACCTTGCACAGATGTGAAAATAGGGCTTCTGTATTGATTGGAGAGTCAAAGTGAGTGCTATTGCAATAAGAATAATGTGTAGCAACACAACTGCTATACTTTTGTGATTTTTTTTTTCTGATAAGTAAATGTAAGTGTTATGTACTCCGTATTTTTTCCTCTAAGCGTTGTATATACTAGATAAGTTTTAGGTTTTTGTTTCGTGATTTTTTTTTTAATTAAAAAGTGTCAGCTGATATTTTTAAAAATCCTGATAAAGACTAGGCAAATATTGTTTAAGGTATGTGTGCTGACTGAGGCAAAATCTGACCTTCTCAGGCTTTGCCCTGTCTATGCTGGTTTTTAAAATATGATAACTAACACCTTTGAAAAGACGGCTATCATTCTTGTGTTTGGGCCATATTGAGCATCCAATTCCTGAAAATGTCCAATTGATTGCAGTTTACTGTTTAGTGACAATCACAGTAGTATCATGCTCGTTACATGAGGGCTGCTCTTAAAAGCAGATGATTCGTGCTGAGTCTAGGTGATTTTCCTCTTCCAGTGTGTTGGGAAGGTTCCCTCTGTCATTTGTTCTCAATGAAACCAACTCATTTCTGATGGCACTGGGGTTAAAAATCGTTCAGCTGTGGCAACACCCCTAGTTTTTACCAGTTTTGACTGTCAGCATGATAACTGTGTGCTGACACTGAAAGCTATACTTTGCCTAGCTCTTTGATGCAAAACTCATTAAAGTCATCGGGAGTCTTTTAACTGGACTGAGTACCTTTGGGTAGGGAACATCAGAACTAGGTCAGTGCCCTTCAACCACTGCAGCGTCGGGTGCCCATGGGAGCTTTAGCAGTCCTTTCCACGTACAGAAGGGCTGTGGGAGGGACAGCCCGAGGTTCRCGTAGGGCGAGTTCAGCACGAGTAGCTGTTTGCTGGATACCCACAGCGTTAGCATCGCGCTCCGGCCTGCCTGCCGGGAGGTGACATGGCTTCTAAGCAGGAGGGGGTTTTACAGTCTGGCAACGTTTTCAATTTTCAGTGGAGTCAAAAAAAAATTACTGGTATAAATGATGGCAAATACCTTGTCTTTTTTTAAGATTTTTGTTCTTTCTGGATAATTTGGCAACAGGAACAGAGATGTGTATTTTGTCTAAAACGTGATATTCTTCTTGATGCCTTTTCTTTACACGTATCTGTCATTCATTCACTTAGATGAAAATGTGACCCTCCACAGGAGACTTCCCTGTAAATAGATTACAAAAGAGTGAATGCCTGATACATGTCATTTTTTTATTCCTGCTATTCCTATACACTTGGGTTCTCGAGTCTCTTTAGTATCGCAACGGGAAGAAAAGGAAATAGTCATTACTATTTGCAGTGATGGAGGGCTTTTCTAATGTTTTCCCTAAAATAAAATGGGTTAGAAATTCTTGCTAAAAAATTCCTGACTGGTTTTCGCTAGCAATGACAAAAAGGCCTGCTCAATAGACAGAGCACATCAACAACCTGTGTTTGCAGATGGGTCGGTGACATTAATTAGATACTGACAGTGCCTTTATCAGGGATCGGTGGTTTCCTCCCCTGACAGGGCTGTTCCAGGAATGAGGAATAGCACACCAGCCGGGGCATCTTCTTGAATGTCCTTATCTCCACCAAGCTGAGGATGCGGGGAAGGTACCACAGTCTGTTTATGCTCTCCGTTCCCATTTACCACGTCAGGGGAGATACGATGTGATGGTTTGTCTGCCCGTGTCACTGTGTCAGCAACAGCATTTCCAAACAACTTCGACAGGCAGAGTGTCGGAGGCGGCTCGGGGAGACGCTTCTCGGACCTGCCCTGTATGCGCCGCGAAGCGCAGCCGTCCCTCACCGGCGAAGGCGTTTGCCCGGGCTGCCGCTGCCCAGCCCTGCCCGGCCGCTGCGGGCGCCGCCGCACGGCGAGGGGGCTGCGCGGCGGCTGCCCCCCGGCAGCCGGCTCCCGCCGCGTCCCGTCCCGCCGGCTTCAGCCCCGGCCGCGCCTCCGGCGCTGCGGGAGCGGCTGCCGCCCTCGCCCCGGCCGCTGCCCGCGGCAGGCTGCTGGCCGGCGGCGCGGCGCGGCGCGGCAGGACTCGCCCCCGGCGCCCCCGCTCCGCGCTCCTCGGTCAGCCGCGGAGCCCCCAGCCCGGCTCGCTTCCAGTAAGCGGCGGTGGTGCTGTGCTGCCCCCCTCCCCTCCCTCCCGCCCTTCCCGCCGCGCCTCTTGAAGAAAGCGGTTGTTTCTGTTGTCGGGGAGCGTAAATCAGCTTCATCTAAAATCTCGGAAGTGCGAGTCCGTCAAAGCTTCCTCCTAGCCGCCTGCTACACCTTGCGTGAGTCAGACTGCAGAGCTCCCGGTGCCCTTCTCGCTGTGCGGGGCTGCTCGTGTTTCCCCTGTCTCAGAGGCAAAAGCAGAAGTGGAATCTGCTCACGCTTTCAGCGGTTCCTTCCCCGGTTGTTGTAGCAGTCGCTGACCTCCAGGCACTATGAATAAACAGCAAAGCTGGGAACAAAAGGAGTCTTCTGGCTGCCATTATCTCACATTAACATAGCAGACGCGCTGCGGTGTGAACAATGCGAGTCTCATTCGCCGATAATCAGCGAGTACCCAGGCATTTGGATTACCAAGGCAACAGGCAATGGTAGAATACTGGGTGGGTGTGTTTTTTATTGTAAAGGAGCAGTCGGATATGGAAACCCAGGTATATTGATAAAGCAGAGCAGAAGGAATGCCTGGTGGCAGGGGGGGACTGAGGGCTTGGGGTTGCATTCCGACACACGTGAGATAAATAAGACATGGATGAAGCAGGTCTGTGCTGTGAGATGCAATAAAGATTAAACTGCATTTGTCAAGCTGAAAACGATCATAAGATAATTTCAGCATTTTGAAAAAGGTAACAGGTGGCATGTTAATAGTAGGGCTGTTACCGGTGGATTTTGTAACTGTAATCTGGGCTGTGGTAATGCGTTGCATGGTCTACTTGTGTGACAATAGAACTGGGTGTGATGCTTTAATCTTTTTTCCTTTGATCGGATGGATGCTGTAGTCCCATAATGTCAGATGATGGTAACCCCTTCAGCTTCTTCTGAGGCAGGAGCGGGTCTCAGTAGCATTTTTGTTTCTTACCTGCATAGCTGTGATCGTTTGTTCCCCATGGACAGAAATAAGTTGTGTTATCTCTGTGTCTTTGCGCGCGTGTGCACACGCATGTGCATGGACATATATGAAATCTATAACGTAGCAGGACTGTGTGCGTATGCAGGGGCGTGTGGGCATTTGCAGGTTCAGAAACTTCTGAATTAATCTAATTATTTGGCCTGATGCATTTTTCTAATTTCAGGGGTTAGGTTAAGATGCACTAACTCTTGTTGAGCAGCGTGGTACTTTGCAGGCATGGCTCTCTAACTGATGAGACTGTGTGTAGAGTAAGGCGCCAGGAAGCAGCAGCAAGCATGTCACAGCCTGACCTGTAGCAACCCAATGTGAGATGGAAGGCAGCGTTCCCACCGCGTGCGGTCATAAGTCATCCAGGCCTCACAGGCCTTGTCAGGATTATAAGGAAAAAGTTAAGGGCTTTCAGCTTCCAGAGGTACTTCACATCACCTGCTGAACCGCCGGCTCAGTTTTGCTGGCTCAGTCTCCACGCAAGCGGCTGTATTGTGCCTATGTGTGTGGTTGCATGAATGGTTATTGTAAATGTGTGTTGATATTTAAAAGAGCAGAGGTGGGGGGTGATAGCCACCTGCTAACTGCAGGTGCCATCCAAACCACCGAGCTGATAAATGGCTTGCTGCTTTCACCTTTTGACTGCTTCACCTGCATCTGCTCACCTAGAAGGGGTTCAGAATGCTTCTGTGCCTTCAAACTGTTTGCCAGAAAAGAGCCTTCCTTCTTCTTAACGGTGAATTATGAAATTTTTGACCACTTTCACTCTTCCTCTTCAGTTTACATTGCTCATAGCCCAGTACAGGCAACATCCAGTACTGAAACAACGCTTGAGGTAATTCTTTCTTGATAGGGAAGGACTAGGTATGGATCCTCTGTGCATTTGGAGTAGGGAGAATCGAAGCTTTCCAAAGGGTTAGAGAACATATTCATCTGGTTGGAAGGAGTGGAGGGAAACAACAGGCTTGAGAATTTGGGGGGGTGGCGGGTTTATTTTTGGAGCTGTATATTTTCTCTGTAAGATCTGAATGTTTGGAATCACGCCACTGAGAAGTAGAGGGAAATAAAGTCTTGCAAAATGCTTTCAAATTGACTTTTTTCACTTTTGCATTACATAAATACACCCAGTGATTTGGATGGGACTCTGTCTTACGTATTTGTTTAGTGAAATACACGATGGAGCCTTAACTTATGCCAATACCATTTAAACTTCTTCAAATAATGTTACTAAATAGAGGAATGTATTTGAGGAAGTCATGCATCACGTAGGCAGCATCAATCAAAAGTAAATTACTGCTAGCCATCCAAAGTCGGTATATAAGTATACACTCCACCACCCTCTTTTATTTCCTCATCTTCAGTGTAAACACCTTAGGATGCCTGTACACAACACCGGCTTTTAGTTTGCTTTATGTCAGTGTGTGATGTACAGAGATAGTTATTCTTTGGGTTTTTTAACAGTATGTCTTCATATTTCCTTGCTGACTGTAAGCGGTCTTCGTGTCCTTCCTACACGGGTGTCTCCTTGCTCTGCCATATTCCTCCGTCTGAACAGAGAACGGATTGTGTAGAGTGGTTTCTACAGTTTACGGAAAACACAGCACAAAAGATCAAGGGAACTTGGTTAAATTTTGTGTTATAAATTTTTTTTAACAGTAATGCGTTTTAGTATCTGTTAACTAGTCTAAAAACTAATTTTAAGTGTTTAAGTTGAAACACTTTGGCCAAGCATTTTAGCCATATGAAGATGGTGCATGTATCTCAGGTAGTGAGGCACTGGTTTTGTTCCCCTGAAAAAAAATTTCAGTGAAAAATGGGAAGTCAGTTGTTTCCTTCTAAACGTCTGGGATTTTTAAAAAGAAAACAAAAGCAGATCTCTGAAATGTTTTTGTTTATCAGTATGGGGAAACAAATTTTGGCTTTCAGGTGTCACATTGTTTTTTTTCAAATTAGTAGTCAAGGCCAAGGATATTTTCAGTGGAAATTTGACCATAAATAAATAAAATAAAAAATCCATTTGATCTGTTATTTATGAATAGATTGTCAGGGATTCCTAGCTTATCCAACTGGGAAAAAAATAGCTGAAGTCCTTCCTGGAGCATTTTAGTGTTGCAGGAAACTGCTAATAGTGTTCCATCTGTTCTTGCAATTTTATTTTTAAAGAAGTTGTTAGGTTTTGTTTATACTGATACAAAAATTATAAAAATGTGGTGAAATTCATGCCTGTTCTATAACATGAGCACACCGAAAAGGCGGTTCAGATTTAGTATTTGCGCTGCACTATGCAAAACAGTCTTTTTCTTAAGTAAGAGTATGCTTAAAATAAGTTTATGGTTGTCCCCTAATGAAGAATTGCTAACTAAATCTATATTAATAATTAAAGCTACGTGAGTGGTGTTCATTTGAGAAACCCAAGTAAAACAAAAACTGAACCTAACTTGTGAGACAATACGGGCACGAAACACATGCATTGGTGCTACAGTTACCTAGGGCTTCATTTCCTGCTCTGACTGTGGGATTTGTGATATTTTTCCACTGCAGACAGATGAGGTTTTAGGGGGAAGAGAGGGGTGAGGCAGGAGCAAGGAGCCTTGTTTGGAGAGTGTTGTGTTTTAGTTTGTATTAAAGTAGTGTCACCTAGAGGCTCCAACCAAGAATACAGCCAAGGGGTGCTGGGCACCCTGAGCACACAGGCACCCACAGGCAGTTGCAGGGGCAGAGAAAGGTACAGACACAGAGAGGTGCCAGCAGGCAAGAACAGATCAGGAGCCGCAGTTTTGGGCTGTGTTTGGACCGTTCTGATTTTTGGCCATGTGTAACTGCAAAGGAGTGTTTGGCCTGCGTAGATCTCTATCACCTCACTCCTTGTTGTCAGATGCTCTCTTCTCTAGGTGTCTGTGGCTGACAAAAGAAGACATGGGAGAAATGACAGTCGATGTTACGCTGGCAATTACCTGCTCATCTTGGCGTCGGCTGAAGAAGTTACGATAGTCTGTAGATTTAAAGGACTTTGTGGACTCTGTGTGTCAGCTACCAGTCAGGTGGGGTGACTGTGCTTCAGAAACATTAAAGACCCCTGCAAAACTGTAAAGCTGGCTCCAGGGTAACCAACAGGAACGAGTCACTGAAAGCCCGGTTGAGGGAAACTTGATTGCAGTGCTTGGAGCGAAAAGGTTTTTTGAGAAAGCCAACATCTGGTGCTTTTCTGCAGTAGTTGATAGATTTTCAGTGTTTAAAACGGAGATAGATGCTTTATAAAGGTAGTGTTTTAGACACCTGGCCTTCTCAACAAGTGATGTGGAAAGTCACTGGGAAGGTATAATTCCGTTTTTTACCCTCCTCCACAACATGTGAAGTACCAATGCTCTAGGGACACGTACTTCACTAAACCATCTGAATCTCTCCTTCCTCAATCAATGGAGACATGTAAACAGAATATCAGATATGCATACAATTGCTTTAATGACAACATAAACATATTTAAAATACAGCACTTTCAAATAATGCCACAAATTATGTATAAATTACAGTAATTCACTATTAATTTACAGAGCTCACTTCTTATTAAGCAATTTTTATTAGAATTAACTAACAGTCTGTGTCTGACATGAAGTCTGTAACTATTCCAAAGAGACTGGATATCTGTCTGGTTCTGTTTTCCCCGTACTGAGATTAAGAGAAGCTGTTTAGACCTAAGTGCCGATGTACTTCTCTGATGTGAGTGTTGTATTACCAATGGTTTCAGTACAGTTTGCCAGCAGCTAAGAAATCCTTCCTCCTTATTCCTTGATTGCAGTTTCACTACATCATAGTATGAGGAGTAATTTCSCTCCATCTCTTCCTCTTTGCTCTATGGCTTTCTCTGCTGTTTGGCCTTTAATGCTGACCAGTAGTATGTATAGGTTCATTAACACTATTATAAATTTAGTCAATACTCTTTTAGTGGACTCCAGCTGAGCCCAAACTGACTCACTGCCCTCCAGGGTGTAGTGAGGGACTTAATTACCCTTGTACCGTTCAACAGGAACAATGTTGTGGGCAGCATTTTGCTGTGGCTGAAGAGGTTGAAGCTTCTTTCTCTCTTGGCTGCCATTTTCAAGTTTAAAGAAAGGGATTTCGGAATAATTCACAGCTTTCTAGAATAACAGCGGAAAGCCACTGCTCTTTTGCAAATGAGAATTGGATTGGTCACGTTTCATTACAGTAGTTACATGGATTTTCCTTTGATGGTGGGAGTATTCCTTTGGGTTGTCTAAGGACAGAAATGCAAGTTGAAGGAGCGAAGTGGAGGGACAAGTAATCCCTTTAGTTGAGTGGCACATTGTTTCAGCATCTCCTACTGCTTGAAACCAAAGACGCCTTCGCGCGGTGGAGGAAGGGTGGGTATTGTATCCACTATGGCAAAAGTCGTACTCAAACATGCATGTAATTGGTGATGGGCCAGAATGTTATGCTGGGGAATGCAAACCATGAGAATGTCTTGTATTTCTCATTGGGGTAACTAAAGTGAAGTTTGTCTGAAGTGAGGTCTAGCACAGTAAGTGTAAGTTGATGTTCTGCAAGGCACATCCATCACTAGTTCAGTGTTGCCATAATTTCTGATACTAATGTTGTCTGCAATTTAAAGCTAAGTCCTGTGTTAGATAATGTAATAGTCACGTGATTCAATGTGCACAATGAATATTTCTCAAGAAATCTGTGCCTGGTCTCTTTTTCTGGCTTTCACGTGTTGTGCTGGGTCCTGTGTTGGAGGCTTTCATCATACGTCAACAATACGTTTCTTGAGGTGTCACCCATTTTAACTGTAATACAGTAAAAATTGAGTGATTTACTCTTCCTTGTAATTAGTTGAACTGATTGTACAGTCTGAGAACCCAGTGCAGCCTTCTACTAAACAAATGCTGTGACTCTACCATTGGAAAGTACGGTTGAGTAATATATGAAATCTCTTCTGTGTACTGTAAAGGAGAGGAATGGGCAAGAGAAACATGCTTTGGAGGCAAAGAAAGTGAAGAAATGGTTATAACTTCTTAACAGCAGGCTAAGGCATCGCTAGCTCAAAGTTTGGGTATGCGTACAAACGGTACGGCATATTTGCATTAGAAGAACCTTCAGTGACTCTGTGGTTTGATCCCTGCCTGTCATTACCCTTCTTATTTACTCATACACTTGCAAAATATTTGCCTTGTCCCTCAGGTTTTATTACCTGTCCACAGCACGTCACTGGGGAATAGAGAGGAATGGCTGCAGTGAGTCCTTTCACTGCTTATATCATGGAGAGAGCTTCTTTGTAGTCGTTGAAGTATACAAACACTCGTATGTGCCATAAATATCCAAACAAATCACAGAGCAGACATCATCAAAAACAGTCAGAGAAGGAAGTAAAGTAGGAGGCATCATTCAGAGCAGGAAAAAAGAGGAAAGCTTCGTAGCAGTCACAAATTCTGGGTTAGTCATCATTTGTCTCCATGCTGGTGGAGGGGACTTGCTGAAGCATTGCGTCACTTGCAAATATTAGTCACTGAAGCCATTGTCTGAGCCTCTGAATGAGAGGGGGAAGATTTTCAGCCTTCTAAGAGAAAATATTAAAAAAAAAAATGGGCTAGAAGGACTTACTGATTGTGAGATGTTAAATATGCTCTTATTCACACATTGTTTTATATGGATGCTGTCAATGTAAACATTACATGTCAAGCGTCTTACAAAAAATTACTATTTTCCATTAATTTTCCCTAATTATTTGTTAGGGGAAATTATTTTTTCCCTAATTGAATTAATTTTAAATTTTTTGGTGATTTTATTGCTTAATTCAATTTGGGTATTTTGAAACAAATAGGTCAGTTCAAATTCACAGTTATGTTCTAATAGAATGCTGTTATGCTGGCACAGCGTTATGGAATTTGCTTGAAATTTCCTAGTTGTTTGTAAAATGTATTCACTGTTTCATTTTACCTTACACAGTTGCTGTTGCTGTTATTAGATTATTGGTTACTTGGGACATAGGCAGTTTTTATCACGTGTGTGCACTTCTGTGTGCAGTGCAATTCCTATTAAATGATTTAGGCTAGGTGTTATGAACAAGCTAAAGAACGAACACATGGGTAGTCCTTGATTTTGGCTCACAGCACAAAAGGAAGGAGAAGTGGTCCAAGCCTGGAGTGCTGTCTGGGGACATGGGAGAGTCAGCTCCTTGGTCTGCTACAGAGCCCTTTTTAGGATTTTGGCAGGTTGGTTGTCTCACCGTGTCTTGTATGAGTTAATTGTGTGGCACATTATGGTGCAGGCTTTGAAGCACGTGGATACAGCGCTCGCAGAGCCTGTATGGATTCTTTAGGCAAGGTAGCCCTGTATAGAATTCCAGTGATAGCTGGTAGTCCAGGCAAAAATGAAGTTCTTGATACAAAATACAAGCCAATGGCGTTTGAAAATGAGAGCGCAATGTGTGTGTATTAAATGGTGTGTGTATATATATGTAGATGAGGAAAGATCACGTGTGTGTATGTGTACATATATGCAAATAGAAATCTAATTTACAAGTTAATAGTATGAGAACGAGCAAATTTCAAGTGGGGTATATTTTACAGTTATGGGATTAATAGTTACTTTCACTGGATTTAACATATTTCATTAATTACACTAGATGCATGCCTGTCCTGTGTTCATTTTGAAACCACTAATGCTTTTGTATGAAAAGAACTGTAAGAAATGTTTGCTTGTATCTGTGGACAAAGGTAATGGAAAAACCCAATCCTCTCATCCACATATTTTATCTGAAAGATGTCTTATGTATCTGCAGTTGATTTTCTAGAATGCTGATTAGCTAATACTGTTTTTGGCATGCAGCTTATCCATCGTGTGGGAGAACACTATCTGAATTTCAATTTACTTTTCAAAATGATGTTGAACTGCTATGCCTTTAAAGGCTTTTCTGGCCATTTGAGGACCCAGTGCAGACAGTGGAGCTGCAGTCTGGTCTCAAAATCTAATTGAATTGATATGAGGCAGCTGAAGCAACGATTGTTGGAGAGCTTGAGATGGATTGCAAAAAATAAGTGCTTCTGAGCAACTTGCCTAGTGTCCTTGTTTGAAACTCTGCCCTGAGTTTATTTTTACTTTCATTGGTAACAGACCTTTATGGTAAAAGCCCTGTGCCTCAATATAGTTAAGGAATTCATTAGTTCTATGTGGGTTTGATATGATCATGTCGCTATTAAAGAAACTTTATGCCTCTGAGTGTACTAGCCTAATAATGGAAGGAGGAGTGGGGAGTTAAGGTAATGTCAGGTGTTAATCCCTTTGTCCCCGCCAACAACTTGCCACTGTTTAAACTTCTAAAATCTCACCCTCCTAAACATTTGTTTTCGCAGTGATGGGTCTTTCCCTTATGATTCTGTTCCCTGGCAGCAAAATACAAACCAGCCTCCAGGCTCTTTATCAGTGGTCACCACAGTATGGGGTGTGACTAACACCTCTCAAAGCCAGGTAAGCTTCGTTTTTATGCTCCCTCCCCTGTCGATACGGGTTTTCACTAGTGTTTGCAAAATGGAAAGCTTTTTGGAAAATCCTCTTGGGATTGATCACAGTGTCTGTGTTCTCTTTGTTGTACATGCTGCATTTTTTTTCCAGTTGTGTCCTCTTTGGTGTCATCGGAAAGAGGAGGCGTCTGAGAGCTTGAGTCAGTAAATCCTTTAGCTGCATGCAAATGTCAGGCTTTAGCACACATTTTGCACTGTATGGTTTCAACACTAAAAGCATGATTTTTGAGTGATCCCAAACCTCTTGGGAATTTCAGATTGAGTTTGAAGAGTTGTTTTATTAAAAATAAAATTTCTAGCTAGATTCACCAAATGATAGTTATTGTTGATTTTACCCGGGGTTGTGTTGTACTTGTGGGCTGGTGAAATCTGGTGCCAAGTCGATCCCCACACTGAGGTGCTGACTACCAGCTATAGGCTATGCTCTTCTCAACCTCTCCTGTTAATACTGCCTTACTTTGCAAAAATATTTCAATATGCATCGGAGCAAAAGCCTGAGCTCCTGGCTTCCAGGTGAGAGTTGTGCTTACTAGATTTTCGTTCGGTTCTCTCTGCTCTTACCTCTCTTTTTCTTCTGCAATGTATATTGAATTATGCCAGACAAAAAGAAGCAGCTTTAATGAAGGAGAGGCCAATTATTTGTGATAGTATGTTCTCCAAGGGATGTGCACAAATTAAGCTCTCAGACAGTCTAGCCTTTTCTTACACCGTGGATGAAGTGCTCTAAACACGTCACCATCTTTAATGAGTGCAAGTGGTACATAAATCTAACTTGTCTTTTCTATCTTTTTCAAATCAAGTGACATTAGATCCCATACAAAATTTTCTGTGGATTTTTTTTTATTATTTTAATTTTGGTCAGAAAATTAGAACCAAAATTGTTATGGATTGAGCCATTTGAAAAAGAAATCATTCAGCGGTCAAGTCGTATAGATACTTACATAACAGCTATGTAAGCACTGGTTGTGGCAAGATCTTTCTCCAAAAAATAAAGAGAGGAAACAGTTACAGAATCTATAACATCATTTATTATTGTTGATTTCTTTTTAACACCTTAAAAGAGAAGGTATCCCGTCTGGGAGAGAAACACCTGAGTAAACAGGTAGGTCTATACATTGGCCAGAAAATGGAAATATAGTTTCTTGTGAAAATCTTTCACACTTAAAAAGGCAAAAGGAAAGAAAATAAAAAGACTCAGAGTTTTGTTCTATCGTAAGAACACTGTAATGTAACTTGAACTCTTCATGATACTTCAGAGGAATGCGCAGTGAAAGAAAAAAAGTGCCTAGGTAAAAAGAAGAAAATGCTTCTTCAGAAACACTGCAAGAGAAGGGTGAAACTCTGAAATGTGAAGCTTAGTTGTAGCTGTTCAGAGCAGATTGAAATGAATGGCAGCGTTAACCGTAAGTCTTCATGTTTCCCGGGGGAAAGGAATGAGCCGGGCTCACCGATTCCCTTTCACAAATTCCCAAACCTGATGACTTGGTCTTCTGCAAAAATAGTGACCATTAAATTTCCTCCCAAGTAGGAGACAGATTTCCATGCAGGTGATCCATGAATAGCCATACTTAGATCTGAATGGAAATCATAACAATTTTGGTTCAATTGAAAAAAAAAAAACAAGCAAACCAAGTCCTTTTAAAAACGGAACATAGGACTCTCTTCTAAGAAGCAATAAAAACAATCAATAGACTTCTGTACACTTTAGAGAGAGTTAGATTCAAGAACAGGTTAAGCCACTGAAATAAATTCTTTCACAGTTTTTGCATCTGTAGTACCCTTTACAGTATGCCAATGAGACTGAATGTTTGCAAGCTATTTCAAAGTCCTACATAAAAAAAAAAACAAAAAAAACACAAACATATACTTTCTGTTCATCGAACGAATTTGTCACCTACAGAGCCTCGTTCTAGCAGGTCTTTATCGTAACTTTTTTCGTAAGTGTGTTAGTTTGAGTCCCATCTAGTTAAAAATCTCCTGTGAAGGATAATTAGAGGTCAGAAACTCTTGTTTGTTTGGAAATGGCAAAAGAAAAGGAGAAATCACCAGGAATGTGTACCTAAATATCAACAAGGTGTGTGTTCATTGGAGTTCAGAGTACATGGTGGTTATATTGTAATTTATCGATTGCAGCAAATCAACTTAATTTGCTTGATGTAGTTCAAGGTACAGCCCCTTATTCTCATGTTTCTACTCACAGGTGCTGGGAAATCCAATGGCAAATGCTAATAACCCTATGAACCCAGCAGGAAATCCCATGGCTTCTGGGATGACTACCAGCAACCCTGGAATTAATTCCCCTCAGTTTGCTGGACAGCAGCAACAATTTTCAGCCAAGGCAGGCTCCACTCAGCCGTACATACAGCAGGGCATGTATGGGCGACCCAATTATCCTGGAAGTGGAGGCTTTGGTGGCAGGTAAGATTTACTTATGTGAGGTGGAAAATGGATGTAAATAGTTGATGAAGCTTGTTTTAGTGACCTGGCACAAGTGTCAAGGGCTTATTTTAATTATATGAAGTCTCAATAACTATTTTATGCTGGTTAACTGAAGTGCATACTGCTTTTTCAGCTTCAGAAATCAGCTACCCAAACTGCAATGAAATTCATCACAGTAAATGGAAATGGCTTAGGTCAATCAATTAGCTCTAATAAACCCCCAAAATAAAGTTTTAATTAAGAGAGATTGTTAAACAGACCACAGGCTTAGGTATGATTAACATTTAATAAGGCTAGGATGTGAAAGGTATTGATGATATAATTTCTACGTGCGTATGGAGGAATACGCTTGAGTATTAGACAAAGTAGGTTCCTATGCAATGGGATATTTCTGCCCAAAGACTTACTCCACAGCAGGAATTTGAAAAGAATTGGGGGTGAAGATGTTTGTTAAGAGAGATGGTCAAGCTGTGTATTTATTTTGGGGAAGTAAATGCTGCATTAGTGAAATAAGCCAAAACTAATAGCCTGGGTTTTGTTACATTTTGACTTTCTGGGTCTATGCTTTGTAAACAAGGGTGGTAAGTGCATTTAACTGACACCACTATTTATAGTCCCTCTGCAAAGCCTGCTGAAAAGGTTGTTAGCATAGTCAGTCTAGTGTGAAGAATATAAGCCTGGGACTCAGGGAACTTATCTCTCCTTTCATCTGCGCCACTCATCTACTGAGTGACCTTGAACAAGTCAGAAAGTTTCTTTAGCTTTGTATTAACATCTCTAAAATGGGTATAGTATACTGGCCCATATTTATAAAGGTAGTTGATGTCTTGGAGTGGGAAAGGCATAGTTTAGCTTAATTTATCTTATGATCAATAGGAGAGCTGGGTAGGAACTGCAAGATACATTGTGTGGGATCTGGTAGAGCTGATTGCATTGGGTCTCTCCTGGCCTTTCTGCTGAGGTTCAGACAGGAATGCTTTTACAGCATCGGGAACACTTGGCATGATTCACCACTGAGGCAGATGAACGCACTGTAGTGGAGGGAGCTCTCTGTTCATGCTGCTGTGCAGTCTGCCCCTACACTATTGGGAAATGGAGCATGCATTAACTTTCAGGATTTCAGTTCAACTTCACAGTAAGCTACAGAGCTGCAAAGCAGTTCACTGCCCCCGAAACAACTGTCGGTGGTGCCTTGCAATCCCAGTGGCAGCCCTATGACTGTTGCACCTGAGCAACACTGGTATCTCATGTACACACCTAATTCCCCATCCTGCTGGCTTTCATTAGGCATTGATATGTGGTTTTGGAACAGTTCCAGATGAGGATCACACCAACGTTCAAAACAAAATCCACCAGGCATGTCTTAATTCTCTCTCTCTCTCTCTCTCTCTTTCTTTTCTTCCCTATTAGTTACCCTGGAGGCCCAAATACCCCTGCAGGAATGGGGATCCCTCCACACACGAGGCCACCAGCTGATTTCACCCAGCCAGCTGCAGCCGCCGCCGCTGCCGCAGTTGCGGCTGCAGCTGCTACAGCAACAGCTACGGCTACAGCCACTGTGGCAGCCCTTCAGGAAACGCAGAATAAGGACATGAACCAGTATGGACCGGTAAGAGAGTAACCCTTATGTCTTCATACCTGCCTGTTCTGGACCATTAGAGGGAATTGGGCTGTCCTTCTTACTCCCTTGTTTATTAGGGTGCCTACTCTATTACTGGTTTTTTGTGCATGAGCATGGTTATAAATGCTTATGAGAAACTGCTGGAATGTGTGTATGTAGGTATGAGTCGGTCTCCTGTGTCTTTCCCAGTAAATCTTGCCTAAGTGTTTTTTGTAGTTTGGAGGTTGCCCCTTAAAAAAAATGAAGATTACCCAAAGTTACGTCTGCACCTGACGTGATATATTATTGCTGCCTTTGCCAGCCTTGTGGACCTCTAAATTTGAGTACCCAGTGAAATGTTCCAGAATCTTGGAATAGGTTTTGTACCACTTGGGTAATTGCTTATTTTGCCAACTACAGTTGGTTGTTTTTTTTTTTCCCTTGAAACAAGGAAACAACAGTAGAAAAGAGATTTGCTATTTAATGATGTTGTCTATGAGAACAGCTATGCGAGACACGCGTTTCTGGTCATCTGTAGCCTCCAGTATGTCTTGACTTCATGTAATAATTTTTTCTTAAAATAAACAAGGGTTTGATCAGTTTAGGTTTTTTCCTCCCTAGCTTTTTTACCTCTCTGAGTTTTGAAGTGTATGGGCCCATATGCCAGGTGATGTAAAGAAGCACTATGTCTTAGAAATTGTAGTGTTGTGCTGTATTTACACAGCCAACTTCCTAACCTGTTACCTTACAGTAATAGACTAGCCAATTTAAACGATCTAATTGCTCACCTTAGACTAATGTCTGTCTTTCTCTCTTACGCTTTCTACAATTCCAATTGAATTTTTATTATAAATAACATCACCACCCATCAAATGTTGGAGAACGTTGAAGGAAAATGCGACATAAATCCTTCTCATCTTCCCTCCCCTAAAAGCATGTTCAGCTCCCTCCTCCCATTTTAAATGCATGTCGCATTTTATTCTTTTTTTTTTTTTTTCTTCTTCTTCCGTTGAAGGTTTGTTCCTCTTTCCAGATGGGTCCAACTCAGGCTTACAACAACCAGTTTATGAACCAGCCTGGTCCTCGTGGCCCTGCTTCTATGCCAGGCAACATGAACCCAGCAAGCATGGGAGCAGGAATGACGCCTTCTAGCATGAGTGGGCCACCCATGGGCATGAACCAGCCTCGGCCTCCTGGAATGAGTCCCTTCAACACCCATGGGCAGAGGATGCCTCAGCAAGCCTACCCAGGCCCACGCCCCCAGTCTTTGCCTATACAGGGCATAAAGAGACCGTACCCAGGAGAGGTAATAAAATAAATTACATTTTGCTTACCCTGTTATTTTGATGGAAAGTTGCAACATGCTGGGTACTGTGTAGTGCGCATTCCTGTACGATAGGTACATCCTAACGGTAAGAATACTGCCGTTAAAATACAAGTAGCAGCAGCAGCTCTTCCTTTTTAGCTTCTAGAGTATTCAGGTTGTCCCTTGCTATGTTAGTCAAGATGACAGTCATTAAAAACAAGAAAGGCCCAAAACCGGCTGAGCCCTCAAAATGTCACTTTGAGATTCTCATGCTAGATGGTGAATTCATAGACTTCCTTCCTTAAGCAGACTTCCTTCACAGGAGTGGATTTCATTAACGTGACAACTTAAAAGAGGTGTTGAAGGTGAAATACTTTATTTGAGCCCAATACACCAGTGATCTGCATTTTCTTGGGTGGTTTTATTGTTCTAAAGAAATGCAGGGCATATGTTGTATAAACACCAATAGTAATAGCATTTATTTTAAAGACCAATTGCTTTCCAGACTTCCTGAGGCTTGATTTTCATAGGCACCGAGATGAATATAAATCATACTGAACTCAAATCCCTCTGTGTCAGCATTTATCTAATACAAGTTTATTTGGAGTGTGGTATTTCTGTCTAAGTTCCCATGCTGTTATATGAGATCTGAGTGGCTTTGTAGACAAAATTACATTGCCATTGACTTGTATTATGACCTTGGGCAAAACACTTAGGGTCAAAATTTTAAAGAAATTTAGACAACCAACGATATAGACGAGCTTTTGGGTTTTTAAAAAGCACCAATGCATTTTACTATTCAAATTGATGTGAATCGGGCAGTAGATGCTTTTGAGAATCTCACCAACTCTCTCTCAGCATCTATATGCACCTAAATGTCTTTACAAATCTATCCACCAGTTACTAGCTTCAGAGATAATTTCCTGGTAAAGTTCTTTATTAAACTGAGACTACAACAACAGCTATAACTCCAGGTGTAGAGCTTTGAATATCATGATATTGCCCTGACTATAATAATGGTAGTAAGATTTTATAGAAAACAGCAGAGAGTACCATGGTATGCATAAAATACAGCAAACATTTATTATTGAGCTGCATTTCTTTCCTGATCTGCAAACTATTTTTTGTAATAAAAAAAAATCAGAAATAATAAAAGTTATGTGCTTTTCCAGGAGTTGCTTCTCTGGGAAGGCTTTTCACTCTGTAAATACTGCCACTTATTCTACAATTAAGAAAACACAGAATGTGGCTTGTTCAGATAATTTTTATCTTCCCATTTCATATTTTAAGGAAGACTGTAAATCTCTTCTTGCTGCTTCAAAAGCAGGTTTTGCATTGTAAGTGAGTATGATCACGTTCCCAAGAAGTCAATACTGAACAGTGCCCTAAATGTTACATGCTTGCTGGTCTGGAATTCTGCAGATCCCATAGATGCTGTTTGCTTGTTGGGTTTTGAAAGCTTCATTTATGGAAATTTCTTATTAGCCAGTTAACTTTTCAAATTGACATTTTATTACCTTTAAAGTTCCAGTTTTCATGACTTCGGTTCCAAAACTGCAGCACAATATTAGCTAATACTGGCAAGGTGTTTATGACTAGTAATAGCTTCTGTTTAGTTGTTAGGGTATTGCTAAACACTCTAGCACAGGGCCAGCATAGCAGTTGTGTTGAGAAGACAGACATGAACAACACAGCTTCTATTCTCTGCCCATTCCAGGATTTTTTTTTTTTTAATGTTACTTTCTCTTTTTGTGCTTTCATTCTCCATCTGGAAAAGGAGCCCCAGGGGTGGGGCTGGTAGCACTTGCAAAAATACAGAGATTTTGTGGACATTGCATCTGGTTGTAATTCTGGTTTCTTCAAACACGGTGCCCTTTGACAGCGCTGCAAGGCTGAGTGTGTGTGTGTTAAGGTGCATGGTTATTCTTATCCCACTCCAGTTTGTGGGACTTCTATGCTTTTGAGTGAGTACTCACCTCCAGCCATCAGGCCTTTGGTTTAGGCATGAGTGGCACTAAGTTGAGGAGTATTCACCTGCAGGGTTTTTTTGTTTGTTTTGATTCCACTATTGAATGTGTGCTAATAGTCAATTCAGGACAGCTGCTTGCATGAAACAGATCTTTGTCTTCTTTCATCTCTGTCATGAAATAGCCGAATTATGGAAACCAGCAGTATGGACCAAATAGCCAGTTTCCAAACCAGCCTGGTCAGTACCCCACTCCCAACCCTCCAAGACCCCTTACGTCTCCCAACTATCCTGGACAGAGGATGCCAAGCCAGCAAAACACAGGGCAGTACCCTCCTCCAACGGTCAACATGGGGCAGTATTACAAGGTAAGAATTTTTAGATTATCTTGTTGTGTTCTGGTAGACATTTATGAATGAAGTCACGTTGATAACTTCATAGATACTGCRTTTATGTAATTAAAGGAAAGAGAGAAAAAAGCAGTGTGTTTTTACTAATGTTTTGGGTATCACAGAATCGAGTCTATCAGACAAGTTGCTTTGTAATTTCAAAGCCGTTCATAAAGAAAATTGAAAGTTAGTGCAGCTCATTAGAGGCTTTTACAAGAAAATGTTGGTTTTGCTTTAAATATAGCATGTAAAAAGAAGTACCTAATGGGGTTCAGGTGTAATACTTTCACCTATTCATGGCACCCTGCAAGAATACAACTTTGGAAATTTGTAATAAAAAAGTTCCACATTGCAGCCTCCCAATTTCTGATCTACAGAGGTCACTGTTGGATTAAACTAGCCCGAACTTAAAAGCTGTTCCAGCTGTAGAATTAATTTTTGAACTGAAGTTTGCGTGACTTTCTTCAACCTCTCCCTACTCTTTTCTCCCTTTTTTCCCCTTTGCGCTGCTTGTTTTGGGCAAGAATTCGAATTGTTAAAATGTTGCCTAAAACCTGTTTTATGGATACATCTTGAGCACTTAGTATTTTCCAAACTGAGTTTGTACTGAGGGCCTGCTGAATGCACAAAAAGTGATCTGTTGCACACAGGTACTCCAGTATGAAAACGGGCAGGACCATCGATGGTCTGACCTGCTTTTAAAGCATTAGCTGTTGAAGTCTCTGGACTACATTCTGATTTTGAACGTAGGCTGAAAGAATCTAAGACGCATATTGGTCTTGAACTGGAATTGTTCCAGTGTGTTTCCCACAGAAAACACCACTGAAAAAATGAGCGGGGAGAAAAACCCAAACCTTTACTATAGAGCATCTATTCTACATGCAATCAGGCTGTCCACTGTGGTCCCCAAAGGAATGCCTGTTGCATTGTGGCAGTTTTTGCAGTACACTGCCAGGAAGAACACGAGGAGGAGACAGATCCTCAACTAGTGTAATTCCAGTGCAGTCACTTATGCTAAAATAACAGCAGAAGCTCTCTGTGAAGTTTTTAAATGACAGATTTTTTAATAGAATCATAGAATCATTAAGGTTGGAAAAGACCTCTAAGATCATCCAGTCCAACCGTCAACCCAACACCACCATGCCCACTAAACCATGTCCCGAAGCGCCACATCCACACATTTTTTGAACGCCTCCAGGGATGGTGACTCCACCACTTCCCTGGGCAGCCTGTTCCAGTGCTTGACAACCCTTTCAGTGAAGAAATTTTTCCTAATGTCCAATCTAAACCTCCCCTGGCACAACTTGAGGCTGTTTCCTCTTGTCCTATCTCTACTTACTTGGGAGAAGAGACCAACACCCACCTCTCTACAGCCTCCTTTCAGGTAGTTGTAGAGAGCGATAAGGTCTCCCCTCAGCCTCCTCTTCTCCAGGCTAAACAACCCCAGCTCCCTCAGCCGCTCCTCATMAGACCTGTTCTCCAGATCCTTCACCAGCCTCGTCGCCCTTCTCTGGACACGCTCCAGCACCTCAATGTCCTTCTTGTAGTGAGGGGCCCAATTTTACATGTGTTTATTTTAGATGGGGTTTAAGTTTTTTGTGTACAGGATAGTTCTAACAGGGAATCTGTGGTCTTTCCAATGCATCCCCTATTTCGTATTCAAATGTCAACCTTTCTGGAAACAGTTAGAAAATAAGAGACCTTGTTAAGAAGGGAGATCGTCCTGGCTAGGGAAAAAATTCCAGCTTGTCACAGACAGGATGTGAACCTTTGAATTGTAGTGATTGTGGAGACAGTAACTGTATGTGTTAAAGAAAAAAGCAAAAATGGTTGGAAATGTAAGTGCTTAAGATTTCAGAATGCAGCTCTCTTATGTACTTTAGAGTATCCTAGGCTAGCAGCACAGCATTTAGATAGAGAATCAGATTTGAAGTCCTGATACTTTGGCTGTCTGTAAAGATTTTCAATCTTCTGACAGTCCCATGTGTATGTGCTTATGGTACACGAGCTATTACAAGAGAGTGCCATGCAATTGCGGTTTTGTTTAATGTCAGTTTACTTCACATCATCGTTATTGGTTTATTCTGTTAGCTGCAACCATCCCCTTAATTACAAGAAACAAAACCAATGGTGTTTTAATACTGTAGCTACTATTTATACGTAACTATCCTTTTTCTCTTAGTTAGTCTTATTCAGCAGCAAACTAAGAACAGAATCAAATTGTAGGTACACAGAATAAAAGACATCCCCTGACCCGCAGAGCTTTCGTTCTGTGTAGATGAGTTGGACAGGGGTGGAAGAAAGGATAAATGGAAGTAAAAGGGATGCAGACATTCTAATTGCGTGCCTTTGGATTTTGTTTTTCATGTAGGCTTTTGTGCACTGGGGCTATTTTGGGAGGAAGCCAAAGAGATACAAAGGGCTGGGTGGGTTGGGGTGGTGTGGAAAAACTGAAGTGAATGGCTGGTTGGTTTCGGAGAGACAGCATTCAGAGGAACGTGATAAGCCTCTTGACAGCCTTGCTTGTATCTGGTCACTGCCTGAATTAAGCTGGCTGGTCTTCTGGTTTCAGCTCCTGCTTTGCTTGCTTAGCCTGCCTCTTCCCCGAAGGCCTCATGGGACATCCTGTGGTTTCTTGTCCTTCCGGAGACAGAGGGGCCTCCCTACCTTATTTGTAGTCTTTGGTGTTTGATAGCAGTACAGTTCACAAGGCTTATTATTCTTATTTTCAGATTGCGGTAACAATGTGTTGTTATTTATTTTCTAGCCATCAAGGCCTGTACCTGTGGCAAATTACCCTCATTCACCTGTTCCAGGAAACCCCACGCCACCTATGACTCCAGGGAGCAATATTCCTCCATACCTGTCACCTAACCAGGATGTCAAACCACCATTCCCACCTGACATTAAACCAAATATCAATGCTTTACCACCACCTCCAAGTGAGTAGCAAACAGAATGCCCCTGCAGTCATTTATTGTCCCTCTGTTCTCTGCCACATACATTTCAGAGTCTGGAAACTAGCTCTGATTGCTGCTCTGGGAGAGGCTTGGATTGCTAAGTTGTGATAGGTGGCATGCACGGTGCAGACTCACCAGAGCCAGTGGACAGGAAGGAGAAAGATTGCTATCCGCTCCTAAAACAGTATCAGAAAAGTTCTTCCAGGTTAAACTCGTAAGAATTTTACTCCTGAAGTATTGCTTTGATACACTTCCTGAGGATAAAACACTTGATTTTGGGTTGCGTTATGTGTGCTTGGTAGTCTTGTTCATTGTGTGAACTTTCATTGTGGTCTGTTTTGTTCAAGGGCAAAGCCATTCATTGAACATTGCTGCAGAATAGCGTAAAATGTGAATATTTATAGTGGTGTCTCTATTGTGATCCATACAGGCTTCTTAAGAATATTCAATAGTATGCCAAAAATTGATATAAGTTCCTTTCAAAGCCACTCAACGTCACAGCTACATTTGGCTGGGAACAGGGCAGGAATAACAAGATCTCTCTGGCTGTATACTAACACAAGCTATTTGAGGATTTGAAGTGACTGATGAACAGTAGGAGGTATCACTTACTAGGGGACTGAGAGAACCTTTATGTTTTCTGTAAAATAACTGCTGCTGCAGTAGCACTTTGCAACGGGTGTTTGGAGTTCAGGATAGCTGAAAAATGAAGTAGAAGAAGGTGGCTTGCAGTATTTTTTGGGCAGGAACACAGCATTTAAAGACATTTGGACTTCATAGATTAGCTGTAAGTTACCACAAAACCTCATTTTATGAGATCAGATGGTAATTGAATACCATTGTCTCTGGTTATTGCATAGTTTCAGCTGATGAAACTGTTGGAACTAATTGGGTAATGTTGATCCCAGTTCAAAGTGGGGAAAATAAGCATTATCAGAGTTTGCCATAGTTAAGAGATTTGTTGTCAGTCTTCTGCCAGCAGAGTAAGCCTGGACACAGAACCTATCCAGCAGTAAAAGACAGGAATTCTTGCCATGCCTGGTTTCTGTTTGGGGCTGGAATGCTAAGGTCCTAATGTTAAGTATGGGAGAATAGAAGACTTTGGTTTGCCATCGCTATCGGTTTGAGCCCTGTCCCTTGTATCGGTTAGATGATGTAGTTACTTCTCATTTTCTTTTTTGTGTGTATGAACCTGCTAAGTTAGACCCAGTAGCAGATCACTGTGCCATTTGTTACTATTCTGTATAAATATACACATTATTATTGCACTGCAGATGCTAAAGGGAAAGTTCACACTTTCTCTCCCTCTTCGATCCCAGCCAACCACAACGATGAGCTGCGTCTGACGTTTCCCGTGAGAGATGGTGTTGTACTGGAGCCCTTCCGGCTGGAACACAACCTGGCAGTCAGTAACCATGTCTTTCACTTACGGCCAACTGTTCATCAGACGCTTATGTGGAGGTAAGCTCAGCCTCGCTGCGAGGAAGTCTCGCACCCAATGGTGGAGGAGTGGCAGGCCAGATAAGCTTCATTTAGGTTTGCCATTAATTTAACTTTAAAAATTGTGGCCTAGAGAGGAGAAATGCCTTTTAAACTCACAGATACTCTCACCTGTCACTTTCCAGAGACAACACACTATAAAATACTTCCTGGTCTGTGTTGCATCTCCTTGCTGATAGCACATGGCATGCAGTGTTTGAAAAATCACTGCAACTGTTCCATCCTTTCTGCTCTGGGTGGAATGAGTGTGGGACATGCACAGCCAACACCAGCACAAACTTCCATTTGGGAGACTCTGAAGTCCTAGGTGCTTTGTGGCCTGTGAAATGTTAGTTGCAGGAGTAACTGTGCAGGGCTGTTACAGTTTATGCTTAAATTAAATGGTGCTGAGTATGAGCAAAATAAGTAACACGCTAATGAAGGACCTGATTTAGAGGCTTGGTAAAATAATTTGGAAAGACAAGTGCTTAAATCCTCCAAACTTTAGAAACTAACTTCCGAAATTCCCCCTCTCCTATGACTCCACAAGTAAGGACAGGTCAGAAATATTGGAGCATAGCTTTCCACGTACAAAAGCTTCTGATTTTCACTTACAGCGAGTACTACTTTCCAGCACAGAGGAATAGTTTTCCTAGGTGGTACTTCCCTGCATTTAATGTAGATCTGCATAAGTGATTCCAACTTACGTCCTGATTCCACCATGCTCATGGAAGGGCTTTAGGTCAAATGACAATCAGAGCCTTAATTTTTTTTTCATTTGTGTATTTTCAAATACCGCAGAATAATTTTTTCTCCTTGTTCTGTTTTTCTCAAAGCATGTAAGTGTTTATCCTGGCTGCTGATTACATTGTTTGTGCCTGTCTCTGTGCATTGTGGAGGCTGGTTAGTTGCTTAGGATCTTGTATGGAGGTTGTTTCACAGGTGTAGCAGCTGAGATGGTAAAATGCAGCATCGTAAGCACGTTTTCCGTTACGCCTGCCTCACTTTCAGTTTATTCCTGAGCCTGGACCACATACCCCCTGACCTTAATGGGAGTGATAACTTGTAGCTTCAGCTTTCTTCCCTGCAAGGATCTTTTTCCCATTCACTGGAATCCACTTGAGACTTCTATTTTCATGGTGTGGAGGGCGTGAGGTGGGCAGAGAGGTGCGCTCAGTTCCCTGCCCCAGGGACAGACTCCGGCTCTAAAGCTGAGGCTTGATGCGGGATGCAGGAGTCCTTGCTGCCACGGTGCTCCCTTACCCTGAGGTAGCCTGGGGGTTGGAAGGGAGGGAGATTGCAGGCAGACCACATCCAATAATTAACACCTAACTTTGAGGTCAGTTATTGCTTACTTGCATTTCATTATCATGGAGTACTCGCAGCAGAGGGAGTTTTGGCAGTTATTTGCTGGTTCTTATTAATAAGTAATCACTACTGGGGATTGTGCTGGCTCATTCAGTAGATTTATAGTGCTGCACTGAGGCATGAGGCTGTTTCTTAATATCTGTTCTTTCTTTCTTCCTTAGCTCACCAAACACATAACCTTTATTTAAACTTATTTTAATGAAGACTCATAGGTAAACTGTGCTCAGGTCTGCTGTTTTGAAAAGCTTGTTAATAGCGGGGAGAACGGATGGTCCTGTAATGAAGTAATTTCACATTTAACTCAGAGCTGGATGGATTCCAGAAAAATGAATTAGTCACATGTGTGGATGGATTTCGGTTTTATAGAGAATGGTGGAATTGAGCCAATTCTTAATATTTGTCTGCCAGGTAAAATATTCGGCAAAACCTCTCATGTGTACACACATAATGAATAGCAATACAACTGTTTTTCTCCCCGCTGGGAACTTTCATGGTTACGAGAAACAGAAAGGTTGAAGGCAGGGAGAATGTCGCCTTGAAGCTGGTTCAGTCTTAGCACTGCTCAGTTATTAATAGCATCCCATGGTAGAGACGCTGCATGCTAAGAACACGAGTGCTTAGCATGTCACTGCTCTGTGACATCCAGCAGGCCTGCTCAGAGTCCTCGGGAACACACTTAATCTGCTTGGGTTTTATATTAGAGGTACCAAGCCTTGCTTCCCCCCGGCTTTGGGTGACTGCGGTGTGTTCTCCTGAGGTGAGAATCTCCAGTGGATCTTGCAGAGAGAGCTTTCAAAAAATTGTTAATAAAATATTGAAAAAAAAGTCTGGGAAGACTTAATATAGATGGATTATGTTGAAAGGTCAGGTGATTTGTATTCTATACTTGCCTTTTTAAAAAAAAAAAAAAATATGTTTTTATCCAGTGCTAAATTTTGATGTTTTGAAATCCAAAAAAAGACAATGTTAAGTCAGAATTGAAATCTCTGGTTTTGGATAAGGAAAATGGCAGTTAAGGTGAGGATCTCCTGAATGAGCTGTTGCTCGTGGATCTTACAAAGATATCTTCCTTCAGGCAAGATGAAGAAATGAGCACCTAGATTTTCAAGCATAAAAGATAAACACTCAGCTGTCTTTTGCTGTCATGAACAGCAGAATCCTGACATTTCAGTTCAGTTCTTCATGTTCTTTTAAACTACTTCTTCAAATTACTCATTCCTAACAAAAGGTTAACATCCATGTATGAAACTGAAGTCATAGTTTCTACCCACTTAATTAGTGATTAACTTATCTCAGCCTCTTCCTTTTCTGGAGGTGTTATAAAACTAATTTTTGAGGAGCTAAATAGTGTGTGGAAGTTATTATGGGAGAGGTGGGAGGAATTCATGCTCTGAAAGAAGGTCTAAATTGGGTAGATGTAATCCACAGCTGTGTTAATTTGGAATCACAGAAATACAGGGGGTGAGATACATGGGTCATTTTATCTCAGTTGATTTACCTGTTCCAAGGCAGGATTAGCTGTACCCGTATTTTGTTTGACAAGTGTTCATTCAAATACTCTTTTAAATGCTCTGAAGTAGTGAAGAATCCACAGTCTTCCAGCACAACCCACTGCAGCGTATCACTTTCTTGTTCTTACTCTTAACACACATGAAGGACCTACCTGATGTTAACATTTTTCTTTCTGCAGGATCATGCCATGGTCTAGTTTTGCAAAGTGGTTTGAGGTGTTCCCTTGGAAAGTCCTTTATAAGTGTAAAATATTAACAACAACTCTGTGGCATGCTTGCATTGTTAATTCATCATGACTCGCTTCTGTTAAGGGCTTTTATGAAGAAAGTATGTTATATCCTTTACTGGCAATAATTCTAGAAAAATAATCTGATGGATAAAGAAAAAGCATTCCTAGCATCAAAAAGACCTCCTTCTGCAATGTGAAAGCAAAGTTAAAGGAAGATTTATTGGTTATTGTACAGGTCTGACTTGGAATTACAGTTCAAGTGCTATCACCATGAAGACAGACAAATGAACACAAACTGGCCAGCCTCAGTCCAGGTCAGCGTTAATGCAACCCCACTTACCATCGAACGTGGCGACAACAAGACATCTCATAAACCTCTGCACCTAAAGCACGTCTGCCAGCCAGGAAGAAACACGATTCAAATTACAGTCACAGCATGTTGTTGTGTAAGTACACTGAGCTCACGGCTGCAGCTGCTGATGCTGAGTTTGCTATTTAGTACAGTTTGCAAATGTTGCCTTAGCCAAAAGAGCCTTACTCTCATTTTTTTCCATGCATTTTTCTGGTAAGGTGCTTGTTTGATGATGTTGACACAGTCAGAGTGCTAATACGGAAATTTTTGCAGCTGAATTACTGCAGGATATAGTGGTGTCCTTCCGATGTCTCTGAAAAGGCTTGTGGTCTAGGGGAGGAAGGGAGTTTGATTTCCTACCTATGTAGCATGTGCTTGCGTAACAAGGCGGCTAAAGTATATTAATGTGGAGTTAGATTATTGTGATGCAGACTGTTGTCCGGTACTAATTTCATTTACTTAGGTTATTAAACTGTGTTTGGTTTGACATGAAAACATCAACACCATAATCATGGGTGGTGGGGATGATTTTTCAAGTAGCTTTTCAGATGAAACACTCATATTCCGTGATGCAGTCTAGACCATGCGACTTTCCCCTTTCTCGTTTTCCATGGTTTAGTTGCTCTCAGGGACAAGTGCTGTATTTTTAATGCAGACTGTTGCACACGTACAGTCTGAGCTTTTGACTGTTCTGTTGTCACTGACAAGAAAGCAAGCTGCTACCTCTCCCAAGGTCGCAGTGTGAGGCACTTTGACAAGAAGCCATCCACCCATTTTGCTTTACTTCACACTGATGTTTCTCTGCMTAATGTCATTTATCTGGTGGCTAAGAGCAGGGGCAGCATCCTGTGAATTCACAAGCTCTGTGTTGGGGAAGGAGATTCAGTTGGTTCCAGACACATCAGTAGCAAATTGTTTTTGCAACTTCCAACGTAGTTTGAGGGCAGGCAGGTAGGCTAGACTCTGTCAAAGAATCCAGGGTTTTAAAAATAAACCCTGATGTCAGAGATGAATACGTCAGCTGTATGTATTCTGAATATTAAGGAGGGAGAAAATGCAGAAAATATTTGCTTTTCTTAAAGCCCTTGTATATGTTATGCTCCTGGAGCATGGAACAACATACTGCGCAGCGTGCAGAATATCCTTAAGGGAGCACGTGTGCACAGCAGAGCAGAACCAGCTTTCTTATTTAAGCATCAGGCTCTTACAGAAGCCATGTGTCCAAGGGAAGAATGCAGCTCTGTTCAGCAGTGTATTTACCGTGTGTGTTTAATTCTCTTGGTAACAAAATGCGTTTTCTTTCAGTCACACTTGTTCGTGTTGCAGTTAGTACACCGGCCATCAGTGCGTTCCGTACTTCAAGGTCTACTAAAGAAACGCCTCCTCCCAGCAGAACATTGTATCACTAAGAGTAAGTTTTCATTTCCAGAATGCCTATGTTCAGTTGTGATAACTTACCTAAAAGCCCCATGTGGAAAAATCACTCTTTATTTATTTAGGGCTGCTTTAAGTGCTTGTATGGCACTATATTTGGTTGAGGGTATAGCTGATACGCATGTGTGTGATGGTTTGTCTGGTCAGGAGAATGTTCTAAATTACACAGAATACACCTATGTGGGTAAATTGTCCATTAAATTGGCCCTTAAAGGTTGACGTGCTGGTCTTTCAGATTTCTACGTTAGAATTTACAGTACAGTTGTGTTTTCTCACACATACACATACCTTCTTCCTAAACAGTAAAGAGGAACTTCAGCAGCGTAGCAGCTTCCTCTGGTAATGCAACACTTAATGGGGAAGATGGAGTAGAGCAAACTGCTATTAAAGTGTCTCTGAAGTGTCCGATCACATTCCGGCGAATTCAGCTCCCAGCAAGGGGTCACGACTGCAAGCATGTACAAGTGAGTAGATGCCAGTGGCCTGGCAGTATTCCCTCAGCCATGTGTTGTTACAGTGCCTTTAGCTTGGTTATCGTATGAGAGCGCCTAATGAAATAGGATTTCTTTGGGTCTATCAACCTAAATAATTAAGTGTATATATATATATATATATGTATATATGTTTAACGTAGAGCGAGGAAGTAAGCTATTTGATTTAGTTTTCAGTGCTGGTAGGCTTTTTTCATGGCAGTTTTACTTTTGTCCAACTGATTCAGTTAATACAGTATTTTCCCTTTTGTTTTTTTTCCTTCTTCTTTGTTTCTTTCTGATAACCTAGTGCTTTGATCTGGAATCTTACTTGCAACTGAACTGTGAACGAGGAACTTGGAGGTGTCCGGTATGCAAGTAAGTGCAACCATACTACGTGAAATGCAGTTGTACAAGATTTGACCAAATTCAGGTCATATAAAAGGTCATGGAGGGGAGAAAAAGGAACTACTAGGAAATAAGGTGTATGTATTACATTCACCTAATAGCGTAAAGTCCAGCGAGAATTCTTGCAATATTTCATAAATGGAGGGAACGCCCTGGACTATTAGAAATTTAAAAACAGATAACCGATATCTTCTCACAAAATACATCATCTGCGAGCTGTCATTACAGGCTATTGAAGGGTTGCGTAGAGTTTAAAGGAAGCTCAAATATTTACATTGGTAAGACAGATATCTACATAAATGAATGAACTGGGAGTTTGTCTTCCCCTAGATTATGAAGTAAAAGCAACTACCAGACAACAATATGCCATGGCAAAAGAACAGATAGTCTATTCTAGAGTTACTTTTGTATAATTTTAGTGTTGTAATGCCCAAATTACTGAACTTCAAATATGTAGATACTGAAGTGTTCAGCATCCAGCTGAACATTAAGTAAGGATGCCAAATAACTGTCTCAGGTACTATGCTTTGAGTCACTTAGATATGCAGATAATGACAGTGTTTAAGGAGGGGGGGAATTTTGGAGACTGCAACATTTCCCAGTAATTAGGTAGGAAATGAAGTTGGATCCTCCAAGGTCAAAGTCAACATCAAGTGCAAGTTTAAGCGAGAGCAGAAAGCAGGAAGGATTCTAGTCCAGAATAAGGCTGATTTTAAAAAAGGTAAAAGATTTCTTTGGCGTGATTGCTTAAAGGAAAAGAGGGATACCTTGGCATACTTTTGACCTTACGTTTTGACCAGAGAGCTAGTCTACTGCAGAAGAAATGGAACGAAAAGCTTTGAAGCGGTTACAGACTGCCCATTCTTATGTTTAACTGGGCAGGAAGAATCGCAGAACGTCTGCAGGCCAGTTCAGTGTTTGTAACCTACTGTGCTCAGTCCACAGGGTTACGGGTTTGTTCCAGCCTCAGCTGAGGAGCCAGGGCGCTTTAGCTCAAGCAGCTGTAGCTGTAGCAGCTTGTACTTTATCTCTGCAAGTCTCCAGTTCAATCCCTGCTGCACCATCTGATGTTAAGTATAAACAGGAGTGGAGATTGTCCATTCTGTCTGCTTCTGTGGACATTGCAGGCTTGAGACGAGCTTGTTTCGATGATTATCCATGATTGATACGTATCCTAAAGTGCAGGTGCTTCCTCTAAACTACCTGAATCTTTTCTGTCTTCTAAATTAGGCTAAAAATATCACAAGAATGGGATGTCTTGCTTCTTAATTTATGTATTCATACATCCAGGCCAAAAGTTTTGTCCTATTTCTCTGAGTATGAGCACCTGCATTCAGATCTAAGTGCCTACGTAACTAAATAATTTCCGTTTTTGTTTTGTTCTGTCCCCATCTGTGCTGATCGTAAGTAAAATCGCTATAATACGTAGTTACTTTGAAGCCATATTACTGTGCAGCTCAAAAAAAAAAAGAGATACGATTAGAGAAAAAAATAGCACTAGCTGATGTTCACAGGAGAGTTCTGCTATGTTTGAAAAGCCTTTAAATTCGCTATATATTTCACTAAAAAAAAAAAAAAAAAAAAAAAACAAACCAACGATTTAAAGGATGTGAACAGCTTGTGGACACACACAAGTAGATGTATCCTTATCTCATCTATTTGACGTAGAATACTATTATCCTGGTAATGCAGATGTAGAACTAAAACTGTTTGCCCCAAATCATTCCTGAATTATGTGTTACAGATAGCAAGTTGGTGGATCCCAGTCTGCTGATTTCATCACTAACCTATCCTTTTTCCATCCCTCTTTTACACATGTGTAGCAATATTCTAACATAAGGTTTGTGGGTTTTTTTCCTCCCTAGTAAAACTGCTCTGCTGGAGGGCTTGGAGGTTGACCAGTATATGTGGGGTATTCTGAATGCTATACAAAAGTAAGTGAACTTACTCATTTCTGATATCCAAGACTAAGCATCTAGAAGATATGTTAATGAGTACTGAGATAGTCATGCCAAAGTAGGTCTTAGTGATTGAACATTCTATTTCATGGCTCCTTGGTGGAGCTAGTGATACAGTGAATCAGTTTCCATGTACTTAGATGTTTTTTGGGTTATCTCTTGATGGCAGCCTCACCAATGAAGCAGAGGGAAGAGTGAGAATGGGGGATAAATGCTTTCTCGTATTTACAAGTAGTCCCTCTGATACGCATGTGGCAGACCACATAGATATGTTTGGATTTTATTGTGTGGATAAACACAGAAATGTGCTCTCACAGTTGCCTTTTTTTAAGACTTGCTTTTAGCACACGCTTAAGGAGTGAAAGATCTTGAGGTTGTATTATACTAGAGCATTTCAGAACATGTGTTACCGTGCAGATTCTTATGGAAACTTCAGCAGAATTGATTAAAAAAAAAAAAATAAATCAATTAATGTGCTAAAATTTTCATGTTATTTTACAGCTCAGAGTTTGAAGAAGTTACCATTGATCCAACTTGCAGTTGGAGGCCGGTCCCTATAAAGTCAGATATTCACATCAAAGACGACCCAGATGGCATTCCCTCAAAAAGATTTAAGACCATGAGTCCAAGCCAGATGATCATGCCAAATGTGATGGAGATGATTGCAGCTTTGGGTCCTGGCCCGTCACCTTACCCATCTCTACCCCCTCCTCCAGGAGGCAACAACTCCACTGAATATGGTAACCAAGGTTAGTTTTGGAGCTTTGTGCACCCAGGTGGTCACTCTAGAAGTCAGTGGTTCAGTCAGCTCTGTGATTCTGGTATGTCAGTGCATCTTCTCAGAGGGATGCATAAAGAAAGCAAATTATATGGCTGCAATTCTGAAATTCTGTGTCAGTCTTTTAATTTAAGATTCACCTGTTTAGAGGAAAATATATTTTAGTAAGGAAACTGGTGTTTGTCATATTTATTGCCATGCAGCCCTCCCTGAATCAACAAACATTGTATGTTACCTTACATATTCATGGCCTGCCACAATATACATCTTTCCTAGTTTTTTCTGTCCATTTTCCTTCTGTTCCCCTCTCATTCAAGTGAAGGCTTCTAGTGCTACAGGAGTTACAAAGCAGAGAACCTGACCCATTAACCCTGCTACTTGGGCCACTAAGTTTAACTTGTGGCCAGGTGGGTGACATTTGGTAGGCCACCCAGAAAGTGGATGACTTTTAAAGAGATTTTAGCTGCTTTGCAAACACCTTTGCATTAGAAAATTACTTGTGAGTTCTTGTGCCCATGTGCTGCCAGACTGAGAAGCAGGGAACTAAATACAGACAGTGGAGATATGTTTTCAAATGACTGGTATATTGTGAATAACTCAATTATAGTGACAATTCTGAAAATATGAAACCAGAGACTGTTTCTTTTGCAAGTAGTATGATATGACTCAGTTCAGCTTTGGGAAAAGACCAACTGTTCACACCATCAGAATCCCCAAATTGATTACAAGGTGATATATGTGCTTTTTGCAGGCGTTTGAAGAAAAATATGGATTGCATGCAAAATGTGGTTAATTTGCTCCAATGACTGCAAAACTGATGACAGATGATAAAACTTTTTAGGTTTTCAAACAGATGAATGATTACTATAACAAAGCCAAGAGCACTGAATCACAAATTTTTCACTCATTTAGTAGGAGTGAAGAGCAGTCAGAGCATGAGAACAGAGCTATCTATTCTTCATCATCTCTCTAGCTCATAATCGGGAACGGACAGTGTAGTCACGTAAAGTGGGGTTTAGGGTTTGTGTAACGATTGCTGCCTAGACTGTTATTTCCTTGACTTCCCCGGTGGATCCTGTAGCAGAGGTAGTCATTGCTTCTCGGGGCCCTGACTCATCAATGGCAGGTGAAACCCACGCTCTCCTATTTCCCCTGCAATAGGCATATCAATGCAGAGCGTCACGTTATCCTAAAGGTCTTTATAGGTCTGTCCCTCAGCATGTGGCACAACTCTTGCCCCGGAGAAGGGCATGCTGCTGCACGGCTGTAACTCCCTGGGCATACTGCCTAGCATCTTCATTATCCATCAATACAAGCACTGAAACATAGTGTTAAGAATTAGGTAATGTCCTCTGACTAACGGTACGCTAGAGCAAAGTAGTGGTAGTAGTATTACTACTGTGGTTTATGTTTGTTTATTTGGGTTTGACAGTAAGCATACTGAAGTTTAATTTGCAAATATAACAAGTACTCAGTAATGCAAGACCTTACTCCAGCTCTCTGCTATTAAACCTTTCCTGAGAAGCAAGGCAAGACTCATCCAGTTTGCAGATTAACAAAATAAGAATTAGTAAGGCTCTGCAGTATTTACATGATAGATCAAAGTCCTGACTTCTTTGAGAAATACTCTTACATGGCTAATGACTTCTACTCCTCTGAGATTAAACTTCTGCTTGTGAAGCTGTGCTAAAGAGCAAATGATGCAGCTACTTCAGTCTGTCAAACTCCCTTCTTGACTTGAACATTTAAAGCTGCTGTACTTCAGCTGACGAACTGCAGGCTCTCTGTGCAAGCTCCAAAGCCATTCTATTATTTCAGAGCTCAGTATCATCCAATTCAGTTGCTCATACGAAATTGCCAAGTGGCTTTAGTTCAGTTTTTGCTGTTCATAGCAAACAAGCCACCAGTGTTGGTATCTCAGTTGGAAGTGTTTAACAGAGGGATCTGGACAGAAAAAATACGGAGAGTAAAATCCCTGTATTGGGATACATGCTTGCTTTAGAATTCAAGTGAAGATCACTGGGCTAAGGTGGGACGGATCAAAACATACCGACGATGGTCATACAGTACTTGTCCTGCAGATCAGCAGGGGACTCCAGGCTTGTTGCTAGATGGTAGATGTGTGAGGGTAAATCCAGATCATTTATTCTGAATTGGTGTGAAATTTTGGTGCTTTGGAGAACATTGTTTCAGGCTGAAGTTAGATGGATTTCATAAATCCATCTAGTTTTTCATTACAAGCATGCATACCCACATGCTGAAACACAGGCTACAGGCAGCCAGTTTGTAACTCTGAAAATGAGAAGCATAGATCCAAGAGCGGAAAATTGATGTTGTATTTGCAGACAGTCAAGTGAATTTTATTAGGTTTTGTGGGAGCAAGGAGAATTACATCACAAACCCCAGTTAGACATGAAGGCCTCTTCTGTGTTACTTTAATGGAAGTTGCCTGTTTATACTGCAGAAGAAGAGGTAAAATGGATGCTGTGCTGTGAACAGCATAGCTGTGGCATCTTCCTGATACTTCCTTCTGTCAGTTAGCTTACTGAGCGCGTAGAAGCGTAGTCATAAGTAACACAGGTCTCCTACAAATAATTTTGGATTTGGGCATTCGGTCTCAGTTGCACTGAGATGCAAATATTCCATAGAATTTAATATCCCTTTCACTTCTCGACTTGGTTAAGTTTATGTGGTGACTTGACAGTAGTTTTTCGAAATGTCAGCAGTTTTCAATTAGTTACAACATGTACATGAATTATTAGAGCAGCCAGTATTTGAAAGCTGAGTGCCCTTTGTCCCTCCCTGTTCCTTCAGCTCACTCCAGCAGTGGGGAGCACAGTGTTGTCGCGTTCAGCGTTGCAGTTGCCCTGTGCTGTGCAGGGAGGATGCCATGCCGCACAGGTTTTACAAGATACTCTGAGAGATCAATGTTGGGAAACAAATAGTTTCTTTCATATCACATCTGTTTCTCTTTTAGGCAACAGTTACCAAGGTCATGGCAATTTTGACTTCCCGCACGGGAATCCCGGTGGCACGTCTATGAATGACTTCATGCATGGGCCACAGCTGTCACATCCCCCAGACATGCCGAGCAGCATGGCAGCTCTCGACAAACCTCTCAGTCACCCCATGCAGGAATCTGTAAGTAATGGTGCTGTGGACCTAGATTTTCCTTTGCTGGGGGTAAGGAGATCTCATCCAGCTAATGGACTTGCCTTGTGAACTGCTTTTACTTCTTGTGGATTCCTCACTTTGGAAGTTTGTGAAGTAGAGTAGTCCTGAGAAATGCCAAAAATGCCATTTTTAGTTTCTGGCCTTTTTGAGTTTTTGGAGAAGCATTTCTGAGCTTTGTGAATTGTCACTTAAGCTTGTTTATCTGAAAGAGACAACCTGGCTCGGTGTGCTTGTGTTAATCATTGTGCTTTGCTCTGACACCTGAAAAAAACTAGACTTCATTTGCCAGGCCAGCAGGGTCTGTGAATATCCATCTTCAGCAGACAGCTTGTTATAGCAAGACATTGACTGACTTCAGAGCAGGGACAATATCTTCCTTGGCTTTGTCCCTGAGGGCAAAATTTGCATCAAAGCTTTTTGAGGTGGAATTCTACCCAAGTAGCATGAAAGGCACCTTTAAGCTGTTGGGAATGGGACAAGACTGTAGATTGCAAGGAGAGACGCTGCCACTGGTCTGAGAGTGCATCAGTGTAAGAGACTAAAAATGGCGGTTCCTCAGGTCTCAGATGGAGAGGCAGAACTGTGCATTGGAAAAGCAGCTTGCTCAGAGCACTGAGTTTTATATACAGAACTTTATGTATCTCCAGAAATGCAGTACTGCAGCAGCTAGGTGATAGAAAAGCTACCAGCAGCATTTAGCTCTTAGGCATGGCTATAGTCATCTATTTTAACTCTGTGTGTGGGGTGTGTGTATACATCCTTTTACGTTCATTTAAGTTACAGGGCAGGGGCTTTATAGTGTGCTGTTATGCACAGGAAGGATGTTTAACTTGACAAGTCATCTGTGCCGTGTCTTTAGTGAATACTAGAAAGTACAATTTCAGAATGTAATGAGGAAATGTGGTAGCAGATGCTCGGCAAAAGCCTACTCAGTCAGTGTCTCCTCTAGCTGGCAGTGGGTTTTCCAAGGAGGATGGTGAGAAATAGGAAGAGAGTAGAGAGAGAGTTCTTAGTATAGCTTGGAGAGAGCCCAAGTAACAAGACTGTCTGCAAAGGAGGAGTCCAGAAACAGTAACTACTTTACCACTTTACAGGCTAATAAAGGACAGAACAAACATGCTGTGAACTTAATTTTACATTGGCAAATTCCACATACCCAGCTCAAAGAGCAGTCTGAATTATCTGTATCAGAACCAACCATACAGTATTAGAATATAGTAGCGAGGGGAAATCCAACCAACCTGAACCACTCAACAGCTGCTTACCTTTGAATCAAAGCCAGAGGGAATTATTCTTTGCCTCCCATTACCTGACACCTACCTCTTGACTTTGTCAGTTAACTGCTATACCTTTGCTATAGTAGTTGCCCCAGTGAAATTTCTGAAGTGGTAGGATATAAAGTGGTTGAATATGAAAGTGAAGAATCTGTGGCTTTCTGAAAATGGGACTTCTTACAGATGATAGCAGAGATGAAAGCTGCTCAAGGCTATGCATGTTCCAGAGCTGTAAGAGAGGGTATTTGGGCAAATGTTAATAGATTTTTTTGGTTCTGTGGGCCAGTCTGTAGCAAATCTGATACTTGCTTATGATAGCTGGCAATTAAAATAAACCTTTGCCTCACTTCTCCTTCGTCTATCATGATACGTAAGCTATACTGCTTGGGAAGGGGAAGAGGCACTAAAGCAGTTAGACTAAACTAGTTCCACCTAGTTTATGTCAATGCCTGATTTTCTCTAATGAGGATCAGTTTTCAGGTCTATTACCACAAGGGAATTAGCTTGACCTTGTCAATGTAGCCACGTAGTCTTCAGGCTGCATTTGAGGACTGTTAGCGCTCCCACACAGCTTTTTCAGTATTACAAAGTCTCTGCTTTCTGCTTTCTCTCTTCTTCTCCTTCTTCCTTTCTTCTCTCTTAAAAATGAACAGACACTCAGGAAATACAGCTTTAAAATTACTGCTTTTAGAGAAATGCGTGCCATTAACACATTCCTCAATTGTGTAGCTGAAAGTCTTTGGACAGACGTCTCTGTACAAAAATAACTATAAATCACATTGCGTAATTGAACTAAGGTTTTAAGATGTTGCCTGTGCTCTTGTCTGGCTTTGTCTTTCCTTTTTACATATTTAAGGTGTATTTTGTTTTCATCTACTATCACTTTGACCGTTCCGTGTTTACTAGGTGAGTCAGGATCAGATGTTTGGTCCTTTTAGACCCAAGATCTATCTCTAACTGGAGCTGAACGCTGCTGAGGAAGTTCCTAATTTTCCTATTACAAAGATTTATGTGGTGGCCCTTATATAATGGTAGGCAGAGAAAGTTGATCCCTCCAGACATACTCCATGGGTCACTCGAGGAAATGCAGGTGTGTTTGCCCAGTGGAGATAGGGCTGGGTAACCAGGGTTGGATCATCAGAACTACCTTCTCTCAACACCACTGTTCTGCTCCTGTGGAAGAAATAAAAATAAAGACCTGAAACGTGGCTAGAAGTAATATTACCTCTTCGCCAGTGTGAAGTGTTGTGAGAACTATAGAAGAGATGCTTCTATGTCAGTGCAAGATCGCTACAAAATAGCTGCCACAATCACATCATGTTTGTTTTCAGAAATTGTAACCAAGTTTTAGACAAAGGTGAATTCAGAGTTAGCTCTAGCTTAGTGCTTATTGCAGACAGCGTAAGGAGTGGTACCTGACTGAGCAATGGATGATCACGCCATAGTTTTGTATAGACAGTGAGGTGATATGAGCTGGTGCCACTGTAAAAAGTCATCGCTCTTGTTTCTGTTTTCACTTTTCCTCTCTCACACCAGCACAAGTGTTACTGCAGCCATGAAGTGATCTGGATCCGGGTACTGATGTAATTGAAAACTAATTTGGGGTGGGGGGGAGGGGGGAAGTTTAGCTTTGATCTATGTCAGTTCCCCAGTTGAGTTCCCTGAATGTCTGCAAGGATGCACCCAATGACAAAGGCATGGATGGGACAAGTGGCCGAGAACAGCAGCAGGGCAGGATGGCATCCTTCAGTGGTTCTGCCAGCTAACCCAGCAAGAGAGTTGGTAAAATTATGACCCTAGTAATGGAGAGAGATATAAGCCATCGACTTAACCTGCTGATCTTTTTTTTCACTATCAATTTTCTCCTGAGATGAAAGGAGTATTATTCTGCAGCTGGGAGGTCCTGTTGCTCTATCGCTGTACATCTCAGCACTCACAGAGGTCACTGTTGGGCTCGTAAAGAGTTGTGTTGTTTTGTGCTATTAAGCTGAAGATGTAGTTGTGTCTGCTATAAGCTTTTCTTTTATAGATTGTAAATGTTTTAAGAGTGCCAAAGTTTACGCTCCTAAAAACAACTCTGGAATTACTATGTAAGCAAAGGCAACTGGTTAGACTCTGCGTTCATAGTGTGGGTTAGTGTTTTTAAAATAAAATGATGGGAGTTGCAGAAGCAAGCTGAACATACACGAAGTGTATTGCTTAGAATGTTTTTGCACCACGGTAAACTTATCATTAGTTAGCTGAATGCAGATAGAAAAATGTTGAAGTCCTGAGCATTTTGGTTTCTCACAGGTAGGCTGGTGGAGTCTGTGGCCTAAGTCTGATGGATTTTGAACCCGTGATGGCTGTTTAAGATTCTGGTGGCCCTCAGTCTTACAGTTAACAATTACTCCCTATCCAACAGTTATCTCAGGGCCCAAGATACTGCCTTATCAACTAAATATTTATATATATAAAAAATACTTGCCTATATAAACATAATGTAGAATTTCTAACCTGCTTATTTGTTTTGAAATATCTCTAAGAACATACGAATGCCTCTTGGTTTAAATAATTATTGATATAAACATGCCAGTATGACTCTTGCTTTGTGCATTCAGGGATAAATTTAAGAGACTATTCAAGATAATCCTGTTCTGGTTTGGTTTTTTTCTCCGGGAACTGCTTTCCCACTTTAGTAACACTGTGTTAAATTGCTTTTTACTTTTTGTTATTATTAAGCTTTCTTAATTTCCACACTTTCTGTTGCACGTGTCCTCAATGAATGAAGAAGGAAAGAGTACTATTTGGATAGACATCTACTTTCACTCGGACTTTTGCAAAGTCCTCAGGCTGCAAATTCATTTACATTAAGGTGTGGTCCCTGGGCAGATTTTGTACAAGTTTACCCCTAAGGTAACAACAATAATGTTGCAGAATACTTTTCAAGTAGTCAAACTGTGACCGGAATGGAGAGAAGAGTGTGTCACAATCAGTACTTTTTAACAGTTACTTTAAACTCTCATATGGAAAAGAGGCCCAAATGAGGTGTTGCAGATAGAATCCTGCTCATTTCCACCAGCTTTCATACTACCACAGTATTGGAAAGGACCTCCGTGTAGCTCAGTATGACTGTCCCAATGGATCAGTATTCAGTTTTCATAAGAGTGGTGAAATGTATTTTTTTAAAATGCTTGTTTCTGTAATTTTTTAAAATTTTGTGGGAACATTTTAATTAAGTTTTGTAATAACCTCCCTTTTGCTTTTCAAAACTGAAATCTAAGGTTAAAATAACCTTGCAGTTTACTGTGATATGAAAGGGTCAATGCTGACATAGCATTTTGCTGGTTTCTGTTGGCTTGGCTGGATGAATTTCATGCTGTTGTTGTATGTATCTGTTCTTTTATTTCAGCTCCACTCTGTGGCAATATGTAGCATTCCTCAAAAAATGTTTACATTTTTTGCTTCTCCATATACCCAATTAACATGAGACATCTGATTTTGAAGCATTCAGACACTTCTTTCTCATGGCACCAAGGTCAAGCCCCAAAGAATCCACTAGCATTAAATGTGACATGCAGCAGAAGGAAGAATTGGGCTCATGCATTTTTGTTGCTTCTCTGTCATGTGAGAAAGACTTTGCCCTCGTTTTTCCATAATAGGGTGTGGAAGATGCATGTGGTTTGGTAGTTTATTCCCCACGGAGAACATAAAAAATACTAAGCTTTTGCTAGAGAACTTATCCACGGCATGAATACAAAATAGAAGTGTGACCACTAGCTTAGTTTAAGCTAATGCATTGTGGTTTGCAGTTAGCAGGTGTGCAGCCACCTACAGCAGCTCTGCTGATGGGTGGGGAGCTCGCTAGCTGAGCCAACTTGGTTTTTTGTCAACCATCAGAACCCACGAATATCAGTGAGGAGAATCTTCAGCCCTTAAAAGGGGTGTTGCATTCTGAAAAGAAAAGGAGGGGAGGAGTGGGGAAAGGCTGGTGTTCGCGAGATGCTTGTAGTGAGCTGAAACACAAGTAGGCAGCGGTGTCAGGAAGCTACCCAATAAGGGAGCTGAGCAGAAATGATGCATTTTCTCGGTTAATGAGTTTCCTGGTGTAGGGATCGTTATTCAACAAATTCTACATTCGTTCCTGGAATTTTTGAGGGCAAAAGCATCTGCCTTGCTAATGCTGAGCAGCACCCATAAGCCTCCTTCCCTCCTCTTTGTGGTTGATTATTTTGCATCTTCCAGCGGTTTCCCACATCACAAGGAAGCAAACCAACAGCACAAATCCAATGTGTTTACCTCCCCCTTGCAGATAACCTTCAAAGAGCTAAAACACTTCCTCCGGCATTGGGATATGGAGTTCTCTTTTCCAATTGCGCTTTTTTATTTCTTTTTTTGGGTCTTTTTGTTTTTTTTTTATTTTTTTGTTGTGTGTGTCTTTTTTTAGTTTATTTAAGTTATTTCTTTTTGTAACATGCGGTTACAGAGTCAGGCACCGCGAGCACTGTACCTTGTGGCCTCACTTTCTTTTCCTGCTTTTTTCCTCCTCCGCAGATCCCTCATCCCGGCAGCACTGATCAGTCCCATACTTCCATGCAGCAAGGTTTGCACGTCCCTCACCCCAGCAGCCAGTCAGGGCAGCCATTACATCACAGCGGGCCTCCTACCCAGCAGTCCCGGCAGCCGCCCCCGGCCGCTTCTAGCAACCATCCACACAGTGACCTGACCTTTAATCCCTCCTCAGCCTTAGAGGGTCAGGCTGGTGGACAGGGAGCACCCGACATGCCGGAGCCCTCGCTGGATGTAAGTCTGTGTCATACTATCATCTGCCTGCCATAGCGTGTGCTTCGCATCGCGGCGGGAGGGTGGGGAGGGTGCGGGGACGGGGAGCCGCTTCCACAGCACATGCCATCTTTTCATGCTTTGGTACATGGGCGCAGGTGCTGCAGCTGAGGTGACAGGGCGCTCCTGGCTTGCTGGGAGAACGGTTCTGGTTTGAGCAGCTGCGTGGCGTGCGAGCCATAGCCTCTTCCTAGCACCAAGGCAGGCGTTTCTTCCGACGGCAGTTCAGGCACCAGCCTGGGAGCCATCTCCTGCCCTCCCCCTCATCGCTGGACGGGGGCTTCCATGTGCTCATCTAGACCCTGAAGCCATTGCAGTGCCTGAATAAGAGGAAGGACGCAGCTGTGTGTGGTTCTGACTGCGGCGGAGCTGTGCCAAGTGAGCTGCACGCTGAGCCCTGCAGCATGCCCTGGCCAGTGGGAGGGGGATCTGTGCTGGCCCACCCCGTGGCACTGTCCCTGTTCCCTGTGGCCAAAAGCAGGCTGTGCCCATCCATACCCGCTCGTGCGGGTAGCTCGGCAGCACAGGTTCTTCCTCCCGGTACGCCACATAGGAAAATAAACAACAAGGACATCTTCTGCCTCCTTAGCCACTATGGAGGCAGCTCACAACTAAACAAAGATAAACCTAGTTTTAAGGCCAAAAATAATCTTCTGTCTCCTACCATCCGTTCAGTGGAGTTGGAACTGAATTATCTGAGGTATCTCTCTGGTTAACTACCTACCTCCCGAAATACAAATTCCTAAGCACTAGGATTGGATTTTCGTTTGAGTCGTGTGTTCCCGTATGTATATCTTCTGTCTGTTCCAAAGTCTGCTGCTGCACAGTGTAATTTTCTTAGAGAAGCGTTCACCTCTGTGCCTCGGATTTATATCTGTATATATATCTGTTGCTGTATACTTACGTCTTCCCTGTCACACACAAGCACTGTCCCGGCAGGTAGCCTCGCAGAGGGGAGGGAAGGGGTTGGGGGGGGGATAGATGCTCCAGTTACAGGAACAGTGCTCAGCAGAGTAACTTCTATCTGAACCAGACTGCTGCTGTTTCACACAACACGGTCACGTGCACATCCTTTGGGAACGACAGTTCATGTGGCAATTAGAGTTCTGAACCCTTAAGGACCCTGTATGAACAATATTAATAGGTGAAATAAAAATGTCATTTTTTTTCTTCAAATATTTAAGCAACATAAAGTATGCTGTTACGGGTCAGGCACTCATTCCTCGGTGAAAAGCAAAGTAGAAAAACCTGTACATTTATCACAGTACTGTGGTTATCACCGATGGAGGCATGCTGGATTCTTAATGGGAGGCTGAAATTATCTTAGCTAGATGTGAAGGCAAGTGCTGTACAGTGTGGGGAATATGGTTCTTTGAAATACCTGTGAGCTCAATCATGATCAGATGGATTATTTTAGTGGGTTTAACTTTCAGTGGCTGTGTTGTGGAACTAGGCTGAATAAAGTCCCATGCAGCAAACCAAACAGGGGACTGTACCGTGGGCAACTTGGTCTGCTCCCTACTGACACAGTCACATTAATTCTTCAGTCTGATGCAGTCTTAGGTTTAACCTGGGTTAAAGGATATACCGCATATAGATACAGATACAGGCGATCTGCACTTGTACCTAAGACAGCAGAGGCACAAGACTCTAATGACTGGTTAGACCTCCCAAGTATTCGCTTCAGGAGCACTGGGTGCACCTCTCCAAATTCTGCCCCTAAGTCTAGCACGTTCCCGTAGCCTCTGCCCCGATCCCCCTGCGCAGCCCCCGGTGCTCCTCTGTCACTTAGCTCTGCTCCAGCACAGCACCCTCAATGCCCAGCAAGTCCTTTCTGAGCGCTCTGGTTTTCACACCAGCTGGGCAGGAGGCAGGCTGTGCTGCCTGGCCCCTCTGACCGAGGCAAGCCGAGGGCACCCTCAAAACTTAGAAGACTTCATCTTCAGAGATACTGAGCATATTGTTTAAAACTTTCACCTTTCTAAAAAAAAGTTTTAAAAAAATCCCTTGTATACAAGAACGAGTCTCAGAGACATTACGTTAAATTTTTAAGAATTGAGTTATAAAATCGTAGGACAAATTCAACCATTTTTTACTTTCTACATGTTTGGTGGGGCCACATTTTTCCTCTGGGCTTCTGTACTAGGTATTCATAAAAAATTGTGATAGCAGGTGAAATACATTTAAAAGCCTTATATCTTTAGTCTAGTACTATGACAATAGCATTTTTACCATGAATAAAAGGAGGCAGTATTTTAAGAAAAGCATTCCTACCAGGAGATTCTGTTTATGTAAACTTGACATTGCTGGTTTTTTTAAATGCTTAGGAAGTAATAAACTTCCTTCTGCATTTCATGTTTAGCTTACTGAAAAATATGTTCATCCATATAACGTTAGAAGATGAAGCTGCATTTGCACAGGAGTAATAGAAGCATATAAATACAATATTTGCATGCTAAATGTGATGCGGTCAAGCTTTTAGTTTTACAGTATTTTAACACATAGAACAACTTAAAATTAATTTCTCATACCTACTATTAAGTTTGTTAAAGCAGTCCATATTTTTCTCTCTTTGCTTTAACACAACACCGAATATAAAGGGAGTTTATTACAAACTCTTCCCTGCCATTTTTTATATATGACACTTTTGCTTTTGACTAGGATATGGTAAGATGCAGAATAAAGCAGAAAACATTGCCTGGTACACAACCCAGGAGTTATGATTTGCTTGTTGTCTTTCAAATCAAGAAGAATCTGAGTGATGGTTGGAAAAACAAAATTTTCTATTTGAAACACGGTATTAATAAAAATATAAATAACACCCCCACAGCTATTCCTTTTGATACTTTAAAATATTGTGGAGATTAGTGCATCTTCTGTTGGACTGGGTGTTATGCCCCTGACCCTTTAAAATGTCTGGAATTGCATGTGATGCTGTAGTTGAGTAAGTACTTCCAACCACTGTAAACTCGCTGCCACAGAAAGGAAAAGGACTTGCGCACCTGCCTTGTCACTCCTCTCCCCATACTCCGTCTCAGTTGGGTTTTTTCTTCTTTTTTTTTTCTTTTTTTCTTCTTTCTGGGCTAGTTTTAACCCTGGGTGAGTTCCCTGCTCCAGCTCACTGCCCCAGAGCTTACCAGAGGCGTTAGGGGGTGACTGAGGGGTGAGGAGAGGACAGGGCTGCCTCTTTCTATAGGGATGCAGCCTTCAGGTGATCATCACACTGACATGTGTGAGTCAGATAGACCTGTCTTTGTTGACCTACCTTAAAGCTCACATATGTATTACTCAAACTGCATGTTTCAAGTTTTTATTCAGTGTTTTATATGAAATTAACATACATAACGAGCATTTATCAAGAAGTTTTTGTCAGCATCACTAGCCAGGATATATGCTTTGTTTATTGAGGAACTTTGTGATGGGGAGGTTGATTGAGAAACCCTAACTGAGATGGTAATGTAATTCACAGGTGAAAACTGAGCAAGACAGACTTTCACAAACAAGTGGCTACTGCAGCATCTTAGGGTGTTAGGTTTGTGTTGCTGCCTTCCGAGTTATTTGGATATATACGTACAAAAGCCAGTTCCCAGGAATGTGTGGTACTTAATCCCTTTTTTTCTCAATTGTGTTTCTGTTATCTGTAATTTTCCTTTTATCTTTATATTTTATAGCTGCTTCCAGAACTCACAAATCCAGATGAGCTGCTTTCGTACCTGGATCCTCCTGATTTGCCAAGCAATAGCAATGATGACCTTCTGTCTCTCTTTGAGAACAACTGAAACCATATGTATTCTCCCATCCCTTTCACTTGTTCCCACGTGTGTGGCTGCACAGCGAGGAATCTTAACACTCCTTTTCCACAAGAGAAGAAAAAAACTCACAATTTGATCCAATGGTGCACTCCCTGCTTTCTTCATCTCAGAACTGCTTTTGTCAGCTTCAAAGACTGCGAAAGTGACGGGAGAAAAAAATACAAAAAATAAATAAATGCAGTAATCTCCGAGACTGCCGTGCTACACGTGACAAAGAAGCATAGACAGTTGTGCAGCTATTGGAAACCCCATTTGTTGTTCATCCTCTAGAGAGAGAGTTCTGTGATATACATAGTGTGAAGTATCTTGGCAAAAAAGAATCTTGGCAAGGGAAGAAAAGGCAACAAAATGGAACTCTTTAATTGACCCGTCTCAGAATGTCCTTCCAACGCATGTTCTTCCATTTTTTTAAAACTGTATCTGCCTCCACCCCACCTCTCCTCTGCCCCCCTCCAACCACAGGCTGGCGTTGGAGTGATTGTCCTGGCCACACACACAAAAAAAACACAAACAAAACAAACAAACAAAAACACTTACAAAGCTCAAAAAAGCACAAATCTTACAGTCAAGTGGCAAAGATAGGGAAGACATACAGGCCCGTCAGAGGGAGCCAGCAGTTTAGCTAATGCGACTTCAGTAACCGAGTCCTGAGAATCTCCAGCCTGCAGCCGTGGGTTTTGGTATTTCTGCAAGTGCAGGAATCTTAACCACCTCTTTGCAGAGGATTCCTCTGGCCAAACACACAGATTGGAAGCACCCAGGAAAAATAATAAAAAAAAAATGTTTGCAATGTTTAGGGATTTTTTTTTTTTGTGGTTTTGGTTTCAAATCAGTACCGTTTGTGGCTGCGTTAACATCCAGCTGTTGAGATTGCTGTAATAGATATTTTTGCCATGTATGCCATACGGAATGGAAAAGAGAGGGAGGGGGAACGCAAACCAAACTGTTCCCGATTATTACCTCCAGCCTTCGGTGCCCCGAGCGTTTGTGTCACTGTCTGTACTGCACAATACATAGTAAGACAAGCTGGGCTGAAGGCAGCCAGGAGATCATTGCAGGATGACATCACTATCTGCATAATTATTTTTAATAATCAGCTTGAGAAAGGGGCATTGATGTTGGACAGACATCTTACAGCTTCACTTTTGTTTTGCTTTGCGTTCTGTTTTCGTGACTGTTACAGACAATTCAGTCTTTTTCTTTTCTCCTCCTTCAGTTTCTTTTTTTAAACTTTGGCTGCTGGGATGAGCTCTTTCTCTTGAAGGAGCGGGCATGGGGAGAATAAGTAACTAAGTCGGTAGATTGCTACTGCCCTCGAGAGACCCTGCTGCCACAATCACCGTCTTGCCCCTGTGATCTGTGCTTCTCGTGTGGTTGCTGCTCCTGCATGAGCTTCCTATTGCTTCTGTGCCCATTTCTGTGCTCTTTGTCTCTCTCCTCTCTCTCTCTCCTCTCTCTTATAAATGATGTACAGTAGCTGTGTAAGAAGTGCATGTGTGCCAACTTTGCCCTTGTGGTGCAACATTTCAGCTTTTGCCCACTGTACAGTTATTGGTTTCATTTCTTTTTGTTACTAAAGCAAATCTGACCCTACTCCTTATCCCAAATCCAATCAAACACCCTTCATTTGCTCGCCACAATACATTTTAAACTGAAGTGCCAGGCAAAATTCTGTTTGTTCCTGTCAGTTTGACTAGATAGCTTCCTAGCCCTTGTGTTTAGTTTGCAGTGCTGTAAATGGCATGCTCTGTGCTTATGACTCTGGATTTGTTTTCCTCACCAAAGTCATATTTGTAAATTCTTTGCGGTTTTTATTTTGCTCTTTTTGTTAACATTTCCCACTACTGCTGTACATGCGTCATGATATATATATCCTAGTCAGCAGCACCTTGCTGTAGATATTAAAGGAAATGGCGGTTTAGTTCTTTTATTTTCCAGTAGGAGTATTGAATCTGTCAAACATATTATGTAGAGATGGTCCCACACTTATATTTTTCCTGTTTCAAGTTTTTTTAAGAAAGGCGCTGTTCATTATGCAAAATCAATTATTTTAAGAATTGCTATTGTAAATATCTTTGTGAATATTTTAGTATCGTCTTTGATAATATTCAACATTTTCATGATCTGGTTATACTTTTGCTGGTGTTTTTAAATACCTTATCTGAAGAAAAATATGGGTCCTTTTTTAAAAAAGAAAATTGAGGGTTCTTTAACAGAATAAGGGAGTTGGTTTTTTTTTCTTTTTTTTCCCCCTGTTTCATTTTGATAAAGTAGCCCAAATTTCATATCCATTTATGTGATGAATGAATTGATACATCAGGCAGTACCTGGACAATCGGGGCCCAGCTCTGTTGTGGAAACATAATAATAAGTGATTGCCTAGGGGAAAAAAAAACCAACAACTATCTGACTGATGTTCATTGACTGTGGGTGATTGTGGGCTGGTAATGGCAGAGATTTTGTTCGTTTGCCCAAGTGAGCAGAACACCTAGGACCAGCTGTCTGAACAGGTAAAGGTGTACTAAGGCAAACAGCAAGTATGTAAGGTACCATATTTATATCACTGTACTGGTGCTCCGGTCTCTGAAACTGGGGCACTGTAACACTTAGGGATGTTGGTTGGTGGGTGGGGGAGGGAAACAGTATAGTATATTTTACTCTGTTTAGAAGTGTCTTTTTTCTTATGTAGGCTTGACAACCTGTAGAGGATCTCTGCAGAATATTAAAGATACCTTGGTGTATTACATGGTAGTATGGTTGTGGTGTGGTGCTGCTATCACACAGTTCCTAGAAAGACCGTTCTTCAGTTACAGATGTGTTTTGTAGCCATTTTACTGTAGTAGTTTCCCCCTGTATTTTTGCTGCATTGTTTATATAGGTATTGAAGTCATTTGCAGGGGTGGCTAATGATAAACTGACTTTATGCCCTTAGAGTTTGGGGTTGGGGGGGGGGAGGGGAGTTTCTTAAGCCATAGGTTTGGGAATAAAGATGATTTCTCACTATTAGTTGGAACTGGTTGCTCAGATTTTTTAAATTCTATTTAATGTTCCACCCTCCATTGATACCTGAGCAGCTAAGTTAGTCACCTGAAATGAATTTTCTCTTAAACAAAACATTAGTGTTTTAAACCAGGTATATTAAGGATTGACCTTTTGCTAATTGGTAGTATTTAAAATGTATCATTTAAAAGTACCTGTTGGAAAGCATAAAGGGAAGAAAAAAACCCTTAGATAGTAGCAATATGTTTGGAGCAGTGTTTGCATCTGCTTTGTACAGTAATAGAGAATTAAAGTGGACGGTTGACATTTTTAAGCTTACAGAAACGTTTAGTTTCTAAGCAGAACTTAAGAGAGAAAATACAATTTTTACCCATCACCCAAATATTGGACATTTGAGAGAGTTTTAAAACTTATCTGTCAGCTAAAATCAGGTACTGTATAGTGGAGTCAATATGAAAAAGCTTCTAAATGAAAATTTAGTTATTTTTTTATCTGTTCACTGCCGTATTAAAGTTTAGAGAAAAAAACCTAGCAAATAGGGTAATCACAGTCATTTCTTTTAAAGCTTAATTATTATATGAAATTCCAGTAGTACTTTTATTCTTCTTCTTTTGTTTGTTTACTTTTTAATTGTTTCCCTATGGAAGTTCATCTGGGAAAGAACCCACAGAGATCTACAGTTCTGCTGCCAAGACATTATTATAGGACTGACAGATACACGCCAATGTCTGCAGTGGAGACTCAAGGGACAACTGTACATATGTAAATGACAAATAGAGACATGTTAACAGAAATGCATTCATTTTCCTTGGAATGTGCATTGTTTTTATTTTGCAGGAAAAAAAAAGCTTGAAGCTCCATCTTATGTGGAAAATGAATCCTGTTTGTTAGCGTTTGTGGAGTCTCAGCATTTGTTTCACTTTCACTTCTGTAATATACTCTGATCCTTTGTTTTGTTTTGTTTTATCTACATGTAATATTTAGCTTACGTGTACTAGTCTATCACCTGTGTATTTTTAGGGTGCTACAGAAATAATGAAGAAAAATAAGGGGATTAAAAAAAATTGTAACCAAATTCATACTTTGTACAATTTTTGATATCACGATCAGAGGAGAATTAAAAAAAAAAAAAAGTACAATCTGAAGTAACATGCAAAAATGGCCATTGTCTTTGTTTGTACATTGTATGTACAGTACAATGCAATCATTTCATACTTTAAACTGGTCAGAAAAAATAATTGTGATTTTTAGTCTTGCAAAACTGTATGTAGTTAGATGATGTGACAACCTAATATTTATCTAATAAATATGTATTCAGATGAAACCTGTATATTAGGTGTTCATGTGGTTATTTTGTATTTAAAGATCAAATTATTTGACTATTGCTAGACATTTATATACTCTGTTGTAACACTGAAGTATTCTCATTTGCTCATGTTAATTTTTTTTTTCCTAAATAAATTTGCAAAATTAAGGTCTGGCTAATTGGCAGCTGCTTTGTAAATTTTAAGTTTATTTTTGAAACAACCAGTTTCCCCTTTGCCCTCCCTGGTTTGTGTTAGTGTGGAAGTCAGTTGCGCAGGACATACCTTTTCAGGGAGCGGGACTTGCTGCAGGAAGGGAAAGGTGTGAACCACCCTGGAAGAGACACAGAATAAAAAAATTACGAATGCAGATTTACTGATAGGCATGGGATCACACAGAGAAAAGCCCCTGCCGAGCAAGGTATTGGTGACTTGCAGTAGCAGGGCACTGCGTATCACCTGAACAAGTAATAATTACTTGGAAATCTTTGCATGATATGGGTAACAGGAAAGGAGGGCTTGTCTCTGGTGTTGGCACGTGTGGAGGGATTAAACATCCAACACACTAGAGGGTTAGCTTTGTCTTTGTTTTAAATCCTCATGAGTCTGATACGTTTCTTTCAATTGGAGCCCATCGTTAACGTGAAATTGGTGACCTTGGAAGATGACTAAGATGAGATGATATTTTTAATGTATCCCCATCTTAAAGTTGAAGGACTTGGTTTCAAAATGCAGCCTTTGAGTTACAAAGTCTGCTTAATTTATCTGCCTGTTTAACTGTAAGCAGTCTGAATTGTGACACAAGGAATACACACAGGCTCGTATCAACAACAGCCATGGCATGCGCAGGTCCTGTCCCAGCGGAGTTCTGCACCCATACTGAGCCACGGCCAGAGATGCCAGTCACTGTGCATCTGAGAACTTGTTTTAATAGAGAATTACTGAGTATCTCTGTATTTGTATATGGCATTTGTGGCAGTGTTTAGTTTAAACCCACCTTTGAAATGCATTCAAATACATCGGAACAACCTAAGCATTTCAGAATATGAGTATCTATACAAGCATGTAATTGAGATACAGCAATTACTCCAAGGACACAAGTCCTTATTGTTGATTGAGATGCACACAAATATACATACATATATACATATATATATATATATATATATAAAAATCTAGACTAGAGATTTATTTTCTCAAAATTGGGAAAAATCATTTGTTTCTGACTCTGAACTTCTGCGTTCCTTGCAGGCACTACCCATTACAATGGGCTTTTAGGATAATGTAATAAAACTGAGTTACAGCGGACTCGGTAGTGAAACAGAAAAAATATTTATCCATTCCAGCCAATAATTAATGAATATTTTGTTTTTGGTGTTCTGTTTTCCTGGAAGCTGCCAAGAAGTGTCAGCGAGACATTGTGCAAACCCATTTCGGCACCGTACGGATGGAGAAAAGTATGAAGAGCTCGAGTGATGTCCTTAAGCGCTGTACGTTTTTCAAGCTTACTTTGAAGTCTGAGGAGGCTACAACAATTCTGAAAGTGGAGTTTATCCCAGATGTCATCCGAGGACCCCAGGATAGGTATGATGTGTGTATCCAGTTGATGCCGGTGTCTCCCATCCCGTGTTCTGGCAGTGTGTTCTGTGCATCGCGCACTCTGCGTGTGCTTCCAGGCAGCCACCTACATGAGTATCTGTCCATGACTTTTCTGCTTATCAGTGTGCTTATCAATTGTTAAACAACTTCACAACACACTTATTTCCCTTATATTTTTTCTCTACTCTTCCTGATCAGTATGGATCTCTGAACCACATTATTTTCGTTGTGCCCTTTGTATTCTGTTGCCATGCATTTCATCATGCCTTTTATAGGAGCAAGAGACTGAAAACATTAGAAACACGGAGGAAGGACCCCATTTGTTTTCTGCTTGAACAATGGGGATGGGACTCCTGTGTGTAGATAGAGCTGCCTGCTTTCCTTTAAAGTAAGCTAGACAGCATATAAAACAGTTGCACAACTCTCACCTGATATGCTGTATATAATGCTCTCATTTATTATCCTCCTCTGTTTCCCTTTAAAACTAATTGATGTATTTTTACATTTGTGTACCTAGTCTTTTATTTTTATGTATATTTAACCAGAACCCACTTCCCTCTTACCCGCTTAAATTCCAAGTCTGTACAAATCTTCCTGTATTGTGAAGTTCCAGTCATGAATGATTACCTTTCTTTTTTACATTTTGAATTATTACCAGCATGTCACCTTATTACAGTTTTCCACTTTCAGTGTCACTGAAATCCTACCGACTCTATGTAGGATATTACTCCTAATGTCTGTCACTGTGTCAATGCACTATTCACATTTGTTCTCTCTAAAAGGAACACAGGATTTTTGTTGTATCAGACAGACCTCTGAAATCTTCTGCTGAGGTATCTTTTCTCCATCACTCTACAGGATTTTCCAGGGGAACGTAAAAATAGTCTGCAAGGAACCTAATCAATTACGCCATTTCGTTTCTAAAGCAAGCAGACAGCAATTACGTCGTGACTCCTACAGGCATTAGCATACAGCATGGTACAGATGGACTTACTGGTTTGTTTGCTACGTCGTTCATCTGCATTTCCAGAAACTCCTTGCCTAAATCATCATAACTGGTTTTCTGCTATTTAAGTCTATCCTTCTGTTAACCTCTTTTCTAACTGTGTGGACTAGACGAAATTAAGCTCTTTCCCCTGTTTATTGAATATGTCTGCTTGGTTTGTCCAGTATCTTTCCAATTACTGAACTCACTATATTTTTTGATAGATCCAGTTAACACAGTAAAGTTAGCTTCTCTAGAAATACTAGTATGTACCACTTTTAAATACACTGGTTTCTCTACACTTTTTGGCTTTATTAGACATTCGAAGAGTTTTGGGATTACCAATTCTGTTTTTCCCCTAGGTCAGAGTGCTGACCAATTACATTTTTAATTGAATCTTACAATCTAGACTTCCCTGTTTGTCCATAGTTGTTTCATGATGTTGGTTTTTTGGATTTTGTTGAACTATTTGGGAACATTTAGTTTCATTTGTCACCTTGTTCACATATCAACACATTGATTATTGTGAACATGGAGGCAGGTTGTTAATTCTAATAAATTTTAACTAGTCAAACACTAGAAAAAGTAAAATATTTTTTTTAAATATTTGGATTGTTGTCAGGGTTGTATTCTTTTTTTTCTTTTCCTTCAGTTGATTTGCAAAAACTATTGAAATACCCCACACTTACTTAATGAAATGCTGGAATTGAAGTCTTATTGAGGTTTTAATGCGTATTTAAATCAATTCAAATTTTCACCAACTATTCTTATGTTTCAAATTAATAATCAATGCTCATTTTTTTCCTTGTTCATTGCTTCTGTATTTCTCAGAATGCACATTTTGTACATTTTTAAGACATGCAAAATGAGTGAGTTTTGGACTTACCCATGTACCCATCTGATTAGCTGTCCTAGTTGGTGACTGGTGAAAATACCCAGTTCATAAAGTTATGCAGAATATTTTGCTTCACAAGAAACCCTGTTTGGCTAGCAGTTTTCCTTTCTAAATTATGAATGATGGTCCCTCTGGAAAGAAGCATTACTTTCATATTGCCTCTATCAAAGTGATGGCAAAATGTGCAGGAGTGACACTGAGACAGAATCAAAAGTTAAGGAAACCTAGACTCCTAACTCCTCTAAATGCTAATAGAAATTCTTACCCTGAGCTTTTAAGTATTTCACCAAACATTTCATTATCCAAAAATGATGTTCTTCAATTGTAAATGTGACACACGTTAATTTGCATCTGACAGCTTGTTAGCTCAGTTGGTGGGACATTGTGTATTCAGATGATAGTCACATGCAATTATGTCATATATGTATGTCATAATGTTCCATGCAGGCTAATGCAGTAATGCTGTTATATGCTGATGGTAAGCAATGCTTTCTGTAGTGAAATTGCAAAAAAGCAGAATGGAATCTGAGGGATTCTGTGTTGTGAGGTTGGTTCCAGCAGAACTGTTCATTAGAAGAACTGGTGGAATTTTTTTAGTCTTGTTACATCTGTGAAGCTTTTACTTTCTGGGTGATTCTTGTGCCAGCTGATGCTATCTGACCATTTTTAGCTTTCAACTCCTGTTGTGAAGTTGTACAACTAAAAAACATGTCTCAAAACTATGATTATTGTTAGAATTAGTTTAGTGCAGACAGGCTAACTCATCTTGTACAAGGTACAGAGGCAGCTGTTACCTCAAAGACTCATCATTCAGATTTACACAAGACAAATTCAAGGGAAAGCCAAGGCTCTACCAGGCAGCCGAGTGAAGCAGAGCTCTTCAGAAACAGTGTAAGAAAGGTCATGAAGACATGACAATGTAAGGAAAATAATTGTGTAGAAAGCTGCTAAATACTGGGGAGGGGAAAAGATCAGAAAGGGGACCAAATTGAACCAAAGACCTATGAGAGAAAATAATTCAAAAAAAATCAAGTACTATAGCAGGGATGGAGAAAGAAAAATGTATAGTTGGGAATCTGGGGTGCTGCTGGTGACGTGCTGTATGGGACCATGGGTCCCACATGGCCCTGTGCCTCTGTGAATACTGCAACCATTTCCCACTTGAGTTGCAAGCAAAATTAACTTCTAAAATGCACCTCAATCTAGAATGTCATATTACCACCCTGTCAGTCTTAAAATGCTAAATGTATTATGTTCTTCCCCTTTCTTTCACCTGGCTGCATTTTCTAGAGTTCTTGACAGTGATTATAGGAAGTGTCAGTACTCCTCTGGTCTTGGTTTTATCAGTTATATATTTGTTATATCACAGAAACAAGACCTGGTCAATGGAGTCACACAGCGAGAGACAAGACGAGGCACGGCAGGAGCTGGTAGTGGTGAGAGAACAGATGTAGGTTTCTGTGCAAGTGGGCGTTGCAACAGCCTCTCGGGATAGAGCGGGGGGCACTGCGCTGCTGACTTCCACTCCCCGGGAAGGAGCTGCTAAGAGTCTCCTCTGATGAGTAATTCTTGGGCAATTCCATTTTCAGGAAGATCATCCCAAGCTCCAGACTCATACAAGATGAAGTAGCATGACTAATCAATTCTAAAAGCATTTCTGATACTATTACCTTATTACTTGTTCCTCAGACCAGGGGTGGTACTTCACAGGTAAATAAACTGAACTGATCCCTCTAAATTTCAAGTTCTGTTGTAACTGAAATTTCTGTGTTTTAGAAGATAGAAGGGCTCCCCTAACTTTTGCTGTATCTTAATACTGTTTCATAAGTATGCAAAGCATCCCCCCACCCACCCACAGACAAACCACCTACATAGACATCCTGAAGCTTTGTGAGTCCACTGGGAGTAATAGCTGCGTTTTTCTTGTAGCCTAAAAACATGCATTTAAAATGTCCTACATGCCTCGCCAGGCTGTTGTGATCTATCCGTAAACGTCCATGGACCAGCTGTAGTGGTGTATGGACAATCTTCTGGGAAGCTGCAGGCAGCTGCAAGGTGCCCTGGGCACTGCATAAAGGCACGGTGTAATCTGACATATTAGCAGTGAGTTTCCATACATTGTGCAGGGAGATTGAGTAATGAATTCCGAGGAAGCAATGTCACTCAGAACTTCTGAAACGAAAATGCTAATCACGGCTATAAAGAGCATGAGTGGATTGAGGTTTTTCTTGTATGACTATTTGTAAGTAATTAGTATGAAGTCATGTGGGGAAACTCCTCCTTTATGTACAGTATGTGCTGGAGAGAAGGTTCACATTGTGAGCTGGGTTACTACAAGTTCCTAAGAGGAAACCTTGATCGGGGGAAATATTTATTAGCATTTTTTCCTTTTATCTGTAAATGTACCTGTGTGGCTACACTATGCCCTTTGAATTCTTGTATGATTTAATTTCACACTACAATCACTTAGTATAATGGAAAGGTCTTTCACCATCTCCCCCACTCCAGTCCCCATTCATAAATAAATGCATATCACAGATACAGATCACAGAAATCCTTTCCAGCTCTCAACTCATCTTCTAGCTTAGCCAAAACCTTGAATAAAAAATTACGTTGAGTTTTTTAAAGTGCAGCACATCCAGGCTCTGCAGGTGGAGGGTGGGAATGCCCGCTGCAAATTCCTGCTCTCCCCACTTAAAATCAATCTGAGTCCCTGTGTGACCTCTCCCTCTACTAACAGTCCAGATTAGCAGAGTCCTTGAGATAACTAGGTCCCAGATGTGCAAGGGTTCTTAAAATCAATGTTAACATCAATACCATGAGAATTCCTTGTATCAAGTGATGTTCACGTGAAATCCACTTAATAGGAGATTGTTGCAGTCTATATTTGAGTTTTTATTTGCATGGTTTAAGCATACAGCCCCATGAAGAGCGTATCAAAGTATGCCACAGACGAAAATGAGTGGCATGTAGTTGCATTCTTGCAGTTGGTAGGTTGCAAAGTGTGATCTCGCCACCGCTGCCATGATCAATGCAACAGCAGCAATCCAAGATTGAATAATACAATTAACCTACATTCACGTGTCACAAACAAGTAGGCATGCAGTCGGACAGTTAGAATCATGAATGCGTATCACCTTTTTACCAGTGCAGTGTCTGTCTGCTGGGAGGTAACACCATTTCAAGCCCCTTGAAATCAAAATCCCCAAATTTAGGTCATGTTTTAAGCATTTATTCCTTCTGTTTCTTTAGAAGAGTCACTTAACCACTGTTGTTGTTTCCTATCCATGTTGGCACAATGGTGGTAATATTTACTCAGTTACCTCATAGTCTTGTTTATAAAGACTTTTAAGTTGTAAGCAATGTATCAGTATGAAATACTGTTATTGTATCATTTAAGGTTCTTTTTCCTATGCAGGAATTTATCTGCTAGGACATAAGAAGGGTCCTTTAATAGGTGTGTTTCTAAAAATACCTGTTTAGAAACTTATATCAAAAGGGTCCTCCTTGTTTATCCGTCTGCAATTTCTATGTTGTCTTTTGAGATTGGGGGAAGGGAGAATGATGAAATCTGTAGGGCGGGTACCCACCTCCCTGATGGCTCTGCTGAAGCATCTATCTTGACTTTTGTTTGTGCCGTCACATTCTGTTGCCTATCTTGTATAGCACAGGGACGCCGGGTGCCCTCGTTTTCCCTCCAAATGTATTTCTCTCCTAGCCAGATGTTGCAGAATTTCAATGATGGACATATCTTCAAACGGATGTGTTCAAAGCTCCTCTAAAATCATTTCAGCTTGCTGAGCTAGCTCTAAGCCTCATTTGGTAGTGATCGAAGGTGGTCTTCGAAAGAGTTTTTTGAGCATTTTTTCTGTCCTTAGAAAGTGACCAGTGTAACTCACAAGTTCCTAGTCATGCTGTCTGCATGAGTTTTAATTCACCTGACTCTGCAGGAGTAGACCATAACGAGTGATTTAGTAGCTCTATTGTGTAAGCCTAGAGATAATAATTCAGTCCATATTCCCAAATAAAAAAATCACCACTGTGAAAGAAAGCGAGTCGTTTTGCCTTTCTCACCAAGACCTGCAAATGAGGAAAACTGCATTGTTTGCTCTACCAAAGACACCTGTGAACTCTTAGCAAAACAGTTCAAAGCTGTTCTGCCGGTGTTTCCCAAGTGTGAAATAAGATGGTATTTTCTTTTGCTCATCTTTTGTCTTGTTTATTAAATAATAAATCCTTCAGGGCCAGAACTGTCTGTTGTTATAGGTATGCACAGAACTTAACACCCAAGGGCTAATTTTGGTTTGGGCTTCTAGTGGCTACTACAGTTAAAACAACATTAAACATAGTGGGAGGGTTTTTATGGTCACTAGAGAATAAGCAGATTGATGGTCAGATTAAGTGGAGTTATCATTTCCCAGAAATGGACTTGAAGCTGAGAGGATACAACAAGGTAACTAGAAAATGCATACTGATTTAGCTACTGTTAAAAAAAAATAAATCACCTAATTGAGTTGGCTGTGACTTTCAGTCTTGAAAAGAAATGAATGAGCAGAGAAAAGATGTAGGTCTAAAATCATGCACAGTATGACAAAGATGGATACCAATCAACTTGTCTCCTCCAGTACACAAAGTAGGGCACATTAGATGAAGCTAATGGGAGCAATATTCAAAACAAACAGATTCCTGATGCACTGGGCCAGAGGCCTGTGGAAGGGCAGCTTCCAATTCATTGCCAAGGAAGCTGCTGATGCTAAGAGTTAAGACAGGTCCTATGAGTGGATAAGTACACAATAAAAAAAAAGAAAAGATTACTACATTCCAAAGTCACATCCAACTCGGGAAGTTCTCTGAATTAGAAGCAGTAGGATGTTGAAAGCATACTGGCCTATAACACACCCCTCCCGTTTTCACTCTTCCTTAGGCATTCCTTTGGGACAGGATTCGGGACAAGATGGACCCTTTGGCATAGCCTAATATGGTTCTGTAGTTATAAAGCATGGTATGTGCTTTAGTTATCCCTACAATACCGCCAGCTGTTGAATTGCTATCTCAAAACTCCTAACTTGCTAAATTTATCCCTGATCTCCTTCCACTTAATGGGCATGAAGTATGGGTCTCTCTGGAGTGTGTGCCTGAAAAACAGTGTTCATCTAGGATTTCTCAGCCATCTGTAATTGTACGTTGTAGTTCTGCCCTGAACTTTGTGGTCAGGACAGTGCCTTGATTGACAGCTTTCTGACGATTCAGTGAAGTCACTTTTAGCTGCTTCACAAGAACGAACTTTGGCAGAATTGAAAGTTTACTATTCCTCACAGTAGGGGCTGTCTGTGTGTGATTCTGTCATACTGTGTTACATGGTTGCATTACTCTAACCTTCATTAGAATAACTTAATTTATAATACAAGGAGCGTGAAAATTACAGGTGCATAACTACTAGAATCACCCTTGGTTTTCTTTTTTTTTTGAAGAATCACTTTAGGAACTATTTTCCTGCATTCAGGGGCTACCCCTTTTAACAAGGGTAGCCTGCAGTACTATAGATAAATGCTATTTAGTTTTGGTGACTTACTGCCTTAAAATAATCTGTACAAAACCATGCATCCTTTTTAGAAATGTCCAAATAGAAAGCCCATTTCCATCTGGGAAGCTGAAAGAGCAGAGCAAGCAGACAGAATGCCATGTATGTGCCGAGTTCATTTTGCAGAGACTCAGTGGGCCAGTTGTGTCCTGTTAACTGCAACGTTTATCATAAATTAAAAGCATTAGGCGTCCTGGGTGTCCTTTGCCCAGGTGTAATGGGTCAGAACACTGTAGGTGTAGCACACTTGCATGAGCTTGTCGTGGAGAACAAAACTTCTTTTCCTGTTTGTTTTCAATGAAAAAAACCAAAACTGGTCTCTGATACCGGTGGGCTTGCATTAGTGATATGACTGCTGGTTGAAGAAGTGCTGATATAGTAATGGTAGGTTGTGGTTCACCTAGGAGTGTAGAACTGTAGCATTAATTATTTGGATGAAATAAAATGTATGCAGATTGTAAAATATATCCCAACAGGAGTAGTTTTTTAGAGATGATGTATACTGGCTTATGAGAGGAGTTGTCTTGCTGCTGGAATGCTGATGGAAGAGCTTTCTTTGACCTCACAGACCAGGACCAAACCAAAGACATTTTGTGGCATTAAGAATTTGAAAAACTTTTGAAAGTTCTTATATACAGAATCAGGATGGCAACTGGAGAGGATTTCAAAATAATATCTGAATATGACTAAAATACGTACAATGTATTTTGATCTAAGTTACTAAGTTGGGAAAAGTAAAATGATAAATGTTATTTTCATATAAAACATGAACAGTATTTCCCTTTATAAACCCATTTAACCTGTACTACTACTACTCACTTTTGTAATCCCTCAGGCAGGTGTCCCGGCAAAGCCAAGGTCAGTCAGGCTATGAAACGATGTCATGGGCACTCCCGGGGGTCTGTGATGACAGGGTGACACCACAAGTACACACTCAGGTGCACTTATCTGTTTCGTCATGTGTCATGATGTAATTCCCTGGGTGATGTCGGTGAGTAACGCTGCACGGGCAGCCCGTGACTCCCATTTCGCCACTGCCCCCAATTATCCCACGCGCGTGATGGCGCAGCCCAGCCTTTCCCGCCGAGGTGCTCCCCTTGGGGCCTGCGGGACAAGCCCAAAGGCATTGCGTTGCAACTACAAAGGTTTAGAAACTTCCCGTCACTGTTGATCCCTGGGGTAAGGGCCTGTGAGGAAATGTGAACAAAAAAACCCAAAACACCCAAACAAACCAACCCCCAACAGCCCCTAAAAATCGGTGCGAAATGGCAGGCGCCGAGAGGACAGCGCGGGTCCCGCTCGGCAGCCACGAGGGCAGCCGGAGCCGGAACGGCCCGTTGTCAGGGGAAAGCACCGGCTCCCTCCGTCCCCCTCGTAGCCGGCCGCCAGCACCCCGCAGCTGAGCCCGCACCGCCGCCGGCGGGCCCCGGCAGCTCCGGCGCCCCAGGGCGCCTCTCCTCGCGGTGCCCCACAGCCGCCCGCCGCCATTTTGCCCTGCGCGCCGTCCGCCGCCCCCAGCGGGCGCTGTGGCGCCGCGGCGGAGCCCATAAAAGGCCGCGGCGGGAGCAGCCGCGTGCCGTGTGTCGTGTGCGTGCCGGTGTGTGTTGGAGCGTCCGCCCGCCCGCGGCATGCTGGCGCTCAGCGCCGCCCGCCGCCTGCTTCGCCCGCCCGGGGACCTGCTGCCAACGCCGGGGCTCGCCTGCATGTGGGCGGCCGGTGCCCGCGGTCGCTGCGGGGCTGGCGCCGGCCCGCCGAACCCGGTGGTGTACTTGGACGTCGGCGCCGACAACCAGCCGCTGGGACGCGTCGTGCTGGAGGTAGGGGCGCCCGGGCTGCCGCGGGGCAGGGGCTGCCGGCAGCTTACCTGGCGCCGGGGCCCAGGGGACGGTGTCTGGGGAACCGAGGGCGGCGGGGCGCCCGGGCATGGCGGCCGGTAAGCGGCAAGGTCAGGGCAGGCCCGCGGGGGGGCGGCTGGCGCGGCGACCAGTGCGGGCGCCCGGAGCCGCGGGGAAGGTACAGCCGCCCCCGGTGCGGGCGTGAGAGGGGCCCGGGGGGCGGCGGCCTTCGCCGGGCTGCCGGAGCCGCTGCCCGGCCGCCCTCGGGGCTCTGCTACCCGGGCGAGAGGGCGGTGAGGTGGCTGCCTCCCAGGAGGGAGGCGAGCAGGCGTTGGAAGAGCGCGGGAGTGGGGCAGCTGGTTTCGGTGTGTCGCGGTGAGGCTGGCCTCTGGCAGCAGCGGTAACGAGTCACCCCAGCGGGACGGGTCGGTGGGGCTTGGTGCTTGGGGGTGACTGCGGCCCCCGAGGTGGAGGGTGGGCCGTGCCGTGGCAGGGAGCCTCAGTGCCAGCGAACTTTGAACCGTGRTATGAAAGCTGAAATACTGAACGAGGGTAAACTTACTGGTGAAGCGAGAGAGAAACGAGCGCGGTTCCAGCAGTGAGGAAGCGCCCGCAGGCCCCGCGCGGCAGTGAGCGGCTCGGCCCTCGCCTGGCCGCCCAGGGGTCCGCGTGCTCCTGGGGCAGCGCGCCCGTGGGGGTCTTCAGCCACTCTTCCAGCTTCGTCCTGTTTTGTTGTGGGTTTGTTTTTTTTTTTTTGTCTCCTGGATGCTTATCGTTTGTTTCTTAGTCTTTATTTTTCTGAGGTGCTGCCTCTTTGAGCTTCCTGCTTCATGTGCATTGAAGGGTTTGCACAGCTCTGTTTGAACTGGCAGCTAGCTCAATAGCCAGCTAGCAGTCATTAAAAATGCAGTCTCTGCAATCCTCAGCCATTTAAACAAGGCCTGAACAGGAAAACTGCGGTACACTCCGCTCTTATGAAAAGCACGATAAGCGCCAAGACTTTAATTGTGGTATACCACGTATCCTTAGGGCCAGGCACGTGCCTCTGAATAAATGTGTTGTGTGCGGGAAGGAATGAGGGTTGTGCTCCAGAACCTCATGCTGGAGAGGGAATGCTGCTCTTCTGAATTGCTGCCTACTGAGGGAATTCAGTGTGGCCTTCTGCCTCCAGCACCCACGTTGGGTCTGTGTTGATAGATTTTTTTTAAAACGTAGTTCATAAGGGTTTGCTCTAAAAGGGTTTCCCTTGAGGCTAGAGCCCAATTCATTTTTCTTCATTGAAAGTATCAGCATATAAATTAATTGGATTCTGCCAGCTCTCACGTTCTCAGGAGGTAGCATTTGAGGGAGTCATATGTAAAAACGTTGCTGTGCAAGTCCCTTATTAATCAGTGAGATTTAGTAAATAGCTGGATGGTATTACAAAAATTAGCATTAATRTTACTATATTTCTTGTGGTAGAATTTCACTTCCATGTTAAAGATTTTTAGTGTGCCCATTTTACAGAAGATCTGAATGTATTGCACCATCGCCTTGAATCTTTGGCTAAGTTGTGGTTAGATTCAGCTGCAAATTATAGGCATCCGAGGAGAGCATCCTCGGAAGGAACATTAACCTCTTGCCACAGCCATGCTGTTTCTTAGGTGTCTACTGCTGGCCACTGTCAGGATGTGTGACTAGATAAAACTTTGGTCTAATCTGATGTGGCCATTTTTATGTCACTTTTTCCAGGCAATTATAATACGATACGTTTTTAGGATTAGTAAAAAGATGCATACTAATCAAAGTCAGAAATTTTTGTTGGTAACAAATGTGTATGTAACATCATGAGTCAATTTGGATATACAGTTTCTGCTCTTCTTTTTCATCTGCCTTTTTTGCAGATTTCAATGGATGGGTCTGTGTTGGGGAGACTTTGGTCTCTCCAGTTGTATCCAAACTGGCTTTGATCCATCATAAAGTTTGTTCTTAGCTATTGCTAAATTATTGTGTTGATCGATGAAATCATTAGACATAGCTCAACTTGGTCTTCATTAATTGGCCAAAAGTTGCATTGAGGGGATATTTTTAATTACTAGCCAAATGCTTGGAAAGTCTTAAGGTGTTCTTGGAATTCTGGATGGCTTGTGGTTTCAGATAGCTCATCACCTTGGGAAGAGGGTTGAGTTGTACCAGCCTCTCATGCAGAAGTTTTTCTATGTATGTATGTATGAAAAAGCTGACTTACTAATCAATTTGTTTATTTTTCTTTAACAGCTGAAAGCTGATGTGGTTCCAAAGACAGCAGGTAAGGCAGAATCTCCAGAATTTCATACCTAAATATTTAAGGTTTAGACTGTGATTTTCAGGAACAAGAATATTCTGTTACCATTTGGAAACTATTTCCATATTCCATCCCTATTTGTTAAATAGAGAAATATGATACGAACTTTGTCAGAACAGTGCTAGTGAGGAGTTTATAATTTGTTGTTGTTCCAGTTTCATTTTGTAATTTGTGCCAAGACAGTACAGTCTATATGTTTGGTTGTCAGTAGTGAATAGATATGTTTAAAAACACATTAGTTTGCATTAAAATCAAACCCCAAAGCAAATGGGAAAGGGTAAACCAAAGGGATGGTGTCTCTTAAAGTTTCCAGAGAGCATATAGGGTTTTGTTTTCCTTGTCACTAGCTGACCAGTGCATGCATGTAACAAAATTTTTGTGTTTTATCACATGCTTCCTTCCTTATCTGGTTATTTAGAGGTTCTGAAAAACTTGTATTTTTTTTTTCAGTTCCTAGTAGATGAATATCCTTAAAAAAAAAAAAAAAAAAAAAAAGCATCATCTTCACTATAGAGAACAAAGGCATAGAAGTCAGAAAATGCCATCTTTGACTCCAGAGGAGTCAGGATCAATAATACCTTAAAGATACTATAAAATTTTTGAAGTGTATAAACTTGGGATGTAGTTAATCTAGTTGTGTTTGATTATATTGTGTATCATGTATGGCAACATAATACTTTATGCTTTGTTTTCACAGAAAATTTTAGAGCTCTTTGTACTGGTGAAAAAGGATTTGGGTATAAAGGATCCACTTTTCACAGAGTGATTCCTTCATTTATGTGCCAGGTGACGTTTGTTGTTTTTTTTTTTCACTTTTGCTATTAAATTTATCTGTATGTTATTTATGTATTTTTAGAACCAGTTAGACTAGTAGTAACATTTAGGCTCTGCTCTAACTTTTGCTAACTACAGAATAAAGAAGTGAAAGTGTGACTTGCATTTCTGATCTTTTTGCTATGGCTGTTGCTTAGCACATCTTTTGTACAAATAAATGTAAATTATGTGTAGGCTGTCTTAAAAACAACTGGCTTAAGGCTTTGTGGTTTTCTATAGCAGTGTACTTCAGTGTGGGGCATATTTGGCAAAAAGACGCTTGCTTGGGAGAAGCATTTGCGGGTAGAATGACAATCAGCCTTGTGTTCTAAGTGAGCTAAGAAAACAACATGTCCATTCTTTATTCCCAGTAGAATAATCTGTTCACAGTAGAGAATGTGTTTTTTAAAAAAAAATATTTATTTTTTTCCTGAACATCTCCCTAATACGGAGGGGAGGAGGGAACCAAAAGGGTTGGTTGGGGTAGATTTTTGGGATGACACACCTGAAATGGATTTTGTTTTGATTTAAAGGATTAACTTTTCAAAATTCTGAATTAAAGTCTATGCATGTTAGCATTTTTTTTTCTGAAACAGCAACAACAAAAAAAAACAGATGGAAAAAGCCCTTTTGAAAGCCTTTTTTCTTCTGTGCTTGGCAGATGAGCAGGATTTCAGCTGCTGTAGTGCACTAGATTATATGATTGGCGGTGGTCCTCTCTGTTCTTAAAAGAAGCTACATTTCAACAACATTGCATCATAAAATGGCTCTGTAAAAATTTAAGATGAAGGTTATAGTAAGCGTGCTTTATTTATTAACTGATGACTGTGATGGTCCCCACTCCTCACTTTTTTCTTTTAAGCTAAAAATACAGCTGTCGGAACAAGAGGCCCTAATCTTATGACCTATTTCCAAGAAAAGAAAGGGGACAAGTGTGCTGTAAAGGACCTATTTTCTTGCCTTGGAAACGCAAACTAAGGTTTTGTGATATTGACAAAGGGACAAACTTTAGAAGTCTTGCTGGGGTCAGAAATACGTAAATACAAGAAAAATAGAAATCCTACTCTCAGTTCTACCACTAGTTTGTGAAGTTCTGTGTAAGTCTATTCTCCTTGCCTCCCTGTTCTGTCCCCACAAACGGACCCGAAGTGAGGATACTAGGTGGTTGACTCCATGGTACGGTGAGATGATGAGCTGATGTGCTGACGTTTAGGAATTCCTTGGTAGTCATTACCAAAGTGGAAATACTATCATAGGTTTCAAATATTTTAAAGTGAGAGGAAACAGTAGAGGCCTTTCCACTTGTTGAGACGGAGYGTAAATATGATTCAGGCAATTGGTATAGCCTAATTGGAGGTCATCATACCCAGGACTTGGCAATTCAGATGCCTCCGCATGGCATGCAGTGCATGCTTCTGGGACTGCGTAGGAGTAGCTGTAACACCACCTGTAATAGATTGCTCAAGGTGAGAATGGAAAGATTAACATCACATGAAATACTTGTTAGGTACGAGTTCTTTGCTGGCGTGGGTGGTGTCACTTCTGGGAGAGGAGATGGCAGATCGCTGGAAGCAGTGTTTAGTGGGCACCTTGGGGGGGAGTTGCTGTGGCTGGGTTTTTTTTGTTCGTTGGGTTTTGTGTGTCTAACCTCAGACAGGTGGTCACATCTATCCCAGCAAACAGCATGTAGCTGAGGGAAGTTTAAAATAGCTCAGGTGTAACACTTAAACAACAAAACCTAGAAATAGCAAACAGTAATAATGGAGATCCTGACCAGTATATATACCTGTTGGGAGAAAGAAAGAAATAGGAAAAAAAAAAAAGTTCTCCGGTCTTGCCTATGGTAATGAATATGGGTGATTTTGTTTTGAGGCTTTGAGGTGGTTCTTAAAATTACTGCTATTTGTTGCATCACATTTGGRAGCAAGGCTGGTAACACAGAAAGGTGGCTGTTGGAGTTACAGATGTCAGAGAATATCAGCAATATCTGGAGCAGAAATTTACTTTCARCTTGATTGTATCTTCATCTAGTTACATGGTTTTAAATCCTCATGTGACCATACTCATTCTTAACCTGAAGAAAATTTGCTTATTTTATTACTTTTAAATTAGAGCAAGTGAGTATATTTTCAATAGCATCACTTCTGATGTAAAATAATGCTTGTGTGCTCGTAAAGTTAATAGCCATTTGTATTTCAGGGTGGCGACTTTACAAATCATAATGGAACCGGTGGAAAATCCATTTATGGCAGTAGATTTCCAGATGAAAATTTCATACTTAAGCATGTAGGACCTGGTAAATAAACATATTCTTTCTACCTTCTGATGACTRTAACCTCTAATGAAGCATTGTTTATGAAGATGTATTTTTAAAAAATAAGGTGTTTTAGATATGTGGGGCACTTGGTAGTTACGGAAATATCAAGGAAGTTTAACCATGAATTGTCCCTGGTATGTGCTTATTTGTGTAGACTGCCTGTAACAGGTGACATTGCCAGTCTTGCTCTTACTATAAGAGGGACTGTGCAAAATAAAGTATGGGTTTTTTTGTATTTTACTTAGAAATTCGACAAAGGTGAAATTACTGCTTTTATTTTCCTCTTTAGTAAGTCATAGACTTGAATTTTTACTTAGATGATTACTGTAGAAGTGAAACAAAGGAATCTGGGATTTTTTATTTATTAGATAACACGGGTACATCCTTTTCAGCTCAAATTAAATCRAGAAAAAATAAAGGAAAAGCGATATATAAGAACATTTGATTGAATTCTATAGTCTCTCTCTTTCGAATTGTTACTTCCTCATCACAGGAAACTACTGCTGCTGTTGAACCACAGTAGAGGTTACCTGTTGTTAATCACTTTCAGGATGTGTACAACTAATTATATTGCTAACGTGCTTGCTGTGGAAAGAAGGGAGGCCGGGCTCGAGRGAATAGTCAAAGACAAGAAGTTGGCATTAAAAATCATTTGGAGATGATGTGAGACCATCACATCTTCCATCTGTCCATCTTTAGTCTAAATGTGCAGAGGAAGATTGTCTTCTCCATTGCATACTTGTTAYACCAATCTTAATAAGCTGCTGCTGCTGTTGTTTTAGGTGTTCTTTCAATGGCCAATGCAGGACCCAATACAAATGGATCTCAGTTCTTCATTTGCACGGCAAAAACTGACTGGTAGGTTCTCAGCCCGGCRTATTAACCTGACGAATTGATGCCGGGATCCGGAGGGTTTGGGATTTTCTTAGTGTTTTTGTTTGTTTATGGGTTGATGGTTTTTTGTTTGGTTGGTTKGTTTTGGGGGTTTTGTTTTTCTTTTTAATTTCCAAATTACTTGACTCACAATGGAAAATAAATTGGTTTGTGCTACTTGAGGGAGGAAGGGGGCTGTGTGGGTAACAAGGCTGCTATCCCTCATAATGCTTCGAAGGTCCAGGTGAGAGAGCTATGAAGATCTGCTAACATCCCTTCACTGAGCTCGGTTTGGTTCAGTCTTCATATTGCTTTAAGTAAAACTGCCTTTGTTTATTTGTTTTACAGGCTAGATGGAAAACATGTTGTTTTTGGGCATGTAAAGGAAGGAATGGATGTTGTGAAAAAAATTGAGAGCTTTGGTTCCAAGAGTGGAAAGACCTCCAAGAAGATCGTCATTACTGACTGTGGCCAGCTGTCCTAGCCTTTTGCCCTACCATTCAGGACAACTTTGATGCTGTGAAAAATGAATCATAAAAAACCCCAAACATTTCYGATCCCATGAGTAGCACCTATGGAACCATACTTTCTATTTAACTTGGTCCAACTTTTATACTTATATTGAATAATACTGATTAAAAGCATAAAAGAATAACTGAAACATGTTTTAACTGAGCTACGTTGGTAGCCACACTGTCACACTGATTTGGTAGAGTCCCATTGCATTTTGAAAGAAGTAGTACGGTCACCCAGAGCATATCTGACTGCAGCGCTGATACTGTTCTTAGTATTTGGATGTTTCAAGTGTTAGAATTGGTGGTGGAGTTGACAACTAAGTGTTCTATAGTTGGGGGTTAGATACAAATTAAGAAATACCATGTTTCCTTTGGTGCTAATAAACGCCTATTCTGTTGTTCTATCTCATAATTTCGGAAAAAATAATACTAACTAGAGCTCTCAAGGCTGTCTGCAACACGACTGTCAGGTATTTTCTTTCTGTGTCTCAATTTGAGTCTACCCAACAAAATTAATGTGTGGTTGTGGGTTTTTTAAAATTAATTCTGTTTTAATATTATTTTTTTTGTAGTCTCAGACCACTGTTTAAAACTGAACTCTACCTTACCTTGCTTCAAAGGAGCGATTTGACTTTTGGGTTAAGTAAATTGCTTTAGGTTGAGTTAGCCTACTACTAGAGCTCTACCTGGGCAATAAGACCACAAATTAGCCAAAAGATSATGGGACTTTTTTATTATGCCACTGTGAACTTACTTGAAGTGCAGTTCTGCTCTGAGATCCGGTTCTGTGAGGAATACAGCACAGTTCTCAATAGATAGCCTATTTTTGTACTTTGAGAATATAATCAGCGTATAGTGAGCTCACATGAGTGAGAAATAGGTTTCATTGCTTTTTTTGTCCTATTGGTCCTGCAAAGTCAGCCCACCTTGGGTATTACTTGGATTATGATTTCTTATGCATCATCATCAAAAGTCAAAATTGGTCACTACGAAATCACAAGGCCTGATTGGTGCAGCCAAATCATTATTGCTGGGGTTGATGCATGAGAAGGAAAGAATTCAGCTGATCAGATAAACGCATTTCATTTGTATAAACCAGTATGTTTTATGTGGAGTGCTTGAGCAGTCACAAATGTTGGAACCTCACAACATCACTTTTAGAATCACTAACGCTGTAAAATACTAAAATTCGTGGGGACAAGCACTTGACTGTTTTTGTGCAATAATCTTGTTACTGAAGAGAAAAATAAAATGTGATGTCTCTCTTCAAATGTGAATTTACTTCCATTGCATTCTGATAATATGTGGGTTTAAAACTATTTTGCACTGGATTTTTTTTTTCCACTGATGGCTGCATTCTTGTGTGTACGAGGTAGTATTCCGAGTGTAATTTTTCAGAAAATGGAATTGAAAGGCTTTTTATTCTTTCTACTATAGTTTCATCTTTCTTTGTAGTATTTTTGAAATACTCATTTGTGCTGGTTTGGTTTATTTCAGTTTTGTAGAATAATGATTTTKTGTGTGTGTGTGTTCTCTTAGTTTATACATGAAAAATAATTAAATACAGCTTTACCACAAAAAAAAAGTCTGTTCCTTTCTTAAATATGACTTTGCACACTTACTTGAAATAAGGAGTGTGAGGAGCTGAAACCTGTTGTGTTATTTGGTCTATTCTATTCTGTCCAGTTTGCGATGGGTCTGATCTAGTGGTATTCAGAAGCCATGCTGTCGTTCAGAGATGCAGCCAGCGAGAGATGGGGTAACGGTATCATGCTTTGCCTCACGCTGGTGAATCTAAAATACCTGGTATGTGGATAGYGGTTCAGCTTTTGAGACTGTTCTCTTGTCTGATTTATTCCATCAATTTGCAGAGGTAATAGGGGAAGTGTAAATTCGCTAGGTGTTTTTTTAAATTTCTGAATTCCTTTTTGAAAAGTTGGTAGTTCAGCATTTTGTTGGACAATTGAGGAAAAGCTCCTTCCTTGCTGTGCGATCAGAAATGAGCTTAAGAATTTAGCATTTTCTTGTGTATCAGTGGTATTTGTAAACTGGAAAGCCCCAGGGAAGATGCTTTGCCACAAACCAGTCCATTTTCTCAGAACTGTGTTAAGCCTTAAATAATAATAATAGAATTATGCATGTTACAATGATGTATTACATATGTCTGTGGCTTTTACAGACACATTTATGTCCTAACTTCTGAAATGTAAATGCCAAAATTTTGCATCAAGGCTCACGGTTTTGACTAGAAGATAAATATTAAGACCTGCAGAATTGCTGTGATTGGTAACACTGGTTGCAGTGTCTCGATGGGGCTGGCTTTGGTTTCTAGATACCAGTCCTCTGCATACTTTTCTCTACCAGAAGAAAGTCTTTGCTGCCTGGGTGCTTAGAGTAGTGTAATGTGAGTCTTAATGTTTTGACAAACTAAACAAGTCAATCTCGTAAAGCTTTCCTCTATAAAGTATCTTCCTCAAAACTGATTTTTCTGGACTTCTGTTCTTTGTGGTTTTTCTTTTTTCCTCCCCTCTCCCCCCTTCCCTTTAAAAAGAAAAGGCACAGAGCTCTACTCTAGTGTAAGCCTTGCACCCTGCAGCACTGCGAGAATGTTCCTATACTGAAAATACACAACTACAGCTTGTACTAAGTACACCCAAGCTAATTTAGTACAYCTGAGCTAATTTTATCTTTGCAACACCAGGGTTGCAGGACCTGGCCATGCTGGGTGGCTGGCCCTAGCCCTCTGTGGTCCTGTGGCTGTCGGTCTTCGGTAGCTTGTCCACTTCCGTACACAACCCAAAGTCAGAATTGCAGTTCATGGGTAAGTGTGCAGAAATCGGCCTTTGCTAGTAATTCTCTGCCAGGATCTAATTTTTACAGGATCCTAAGTGCCCACCTCTCTCCTATTAGCCCTCATGTATCACAGACGGCTACTAGGAGAAGAGGGTTCTCCTTTTGCAGCCTTGCTTGGTTTTGTCAGCTTCAAAATCATGGGCTAGAACAAGAAGAGTGAGGCAGTGCCACCACTTGTTTGTGACTTCCTTACTCCAGGATTTTGTAGCCCTTCATAGCAAAATGACATGACAACAATAARCTCTGCCTCACAGCTGTGTCGCATACAGAAAAGGACTTTGACTTCTAAAGTTAACCCACTTCAACTGTGAGATAGGAAACTGCCCCAAATTATTTTTTAAATAYATTTAGATGTTAAATGGATATGCTTTCCTCTTGTGTTGGTAAAAAGCATTGATCTTAAATCAATTGAGAACATGGTTCATTTTAAAGCAGCTGAGTGATCCCAGAGTAACTAATGTTATTCATGTATATATTAAAAATGTGAAAATTTGCTGCCATACAAGCTGAAGTGCAGTGTGATCTTTCCATCCCCTGCCCAGTGATCTGTTACTTTGGTGCTGCTTCTGGCACAGCCGCTCTGGGGCAGAGCTGCAAAGCTGGCGCTTGGCTGAGGTGTCCTGAAGTGCTGGGGAGTCCCTGCTTTCGGTGCAGCAGAGGATTAGATACAATCTTTGCTTTTCTGTTGTAAGAAATAGATCCCTCCACCACACGATCAGTGTGGAAATTATTTCCCCCCCCAGTGTGTTAGGTTGTAATTGTCCAGTTCGGTTTGGTCCTTGGCTACTGTCACTGGTCACAAACTGCACCGTGGATTGAGTACTTCCGTAGCAACTCAAGCAATTTATAAATTGCTGCCTATAGTTGTCTTTGGCAGATCACAGATGCTGATGATCCGCTCCCTCCGTCTTCCTGCGTCTCCCTCTCCTTTCTGAACTCCCACGGGGCCTTACGCTCCCCAAGCCTGGCTCCGGGGCGACGGAGGAGACCCGCTCTTGTCCCGCTCCCCACCAGGTGGCACCACGCGATCGCCCATTGCGTGCTCGGCCGCCGCCGTGACGCCAGCGCTGACGGCTTCCGTGGCGCCTTTGCCTTAATAACCACAGTGAAGGAGCTAGATATCAAAAAGCACCGCTAAACTCAGGTGAGAAGCAGGTGGAATTACAGTCGTGTTGGTAACAAACTGTCCTGTAGCTTCCTTTCAGCTACACTGGAATGAGATGAGCTGCATTTAATTACTCCTGAAGTGCTAAAAGCTGTGGTTGCGCATCTTGCTGGGTATAAACCCTGCGATCCCTTGAGGGGCTGCTTCAGCTCCTGCGGGATGCRGAGTGAGAAGACAGATTAGTAAAGTAACGTCTTTCCCAAGCGCAACCGCACATTGCCATGATCTGTGGCTTACTGAGGTGCAACGGCAGATGTTGATGCAACTGTCTGAAATGGTTTTTTGGGGGACTACTTGATTAGAAATCCTGCACAACTCTAATAGGTCACAGAAGAGAAAGAAAKGTATTCACTATGGAGCTGTGGTTTTGAGATGAGCTGAGGGATGGTGGGTGTGCTACTGCAGGTTTTCACCCGGCTGTTGAGAATAAAAGGTTGCAGGCTGGAAGAGAGGTTGGCACGTCCGGGCTGCCTCTGGGGTGAGGCACGGGCACGCCGGSAAAAGAGCCTGCAGAGTGAGCTCCACGGTGGCTACCACTGATGTACTTCCAAATGCAACACAAGTGAGAAATAGCACACTCGGAGGGCACCCTTAGGTAAAGCGCACATAAATATACACAGAAAAAATGAGTTTATATTTCAAAGTTGTTTCAACAAACTCACAAATGTTTTTGTTTAGTCTCATGTTTTGATTATTTGTTCCAGACTTTCTGCTTACATAAATTGCTTTCTTTGGTGTTAGACTGAGGCTGTCTCTCTTTGTTTACAAAGTTTAAATGCTTTGAAGTCAAGACATTCGAGGTATAAAATGTTGTTCTCTTTTGTAATGCCGTATACTCTGCTGGTAGCAATATATCAACAATCAGAACCTCAAAGAAGTTAATGACTTAGAGTACAAATCATTTTACGTGACATTTCAAGGACAATCTGGATGTCCTGCTGAGAATTTGTAGTTGGACAGACACTCTCTACCCAGTTTAGAAGCAACCAGACTAAAAAGACATTGACCTTCAAGTGAAAAACTTTTAAATCTCGAACTGCAGATTTTTGTATTGAGTCTGATTCTATTTAAAGACATCGTATGAACCAGCTGATCACAGGTGAATTTTGGCCCAAAATCTTCACAGCCTAAAACATCAATTTGTTGCACTATCAAACTGAAAACTGAACCTTGGCAACAATTGTCTTGAGCCTTGACGTTCCTTCTCCAGTTATCAGCTCTCTGATTTTTCCAGTACAGCTCTGGATACGCCTTTTCCATGCTCTCCCGCCTCCATGCGATCCCTACCTCTGCCAGGGCATGCTGCATGGGGTGCTGTGGCCACCCAGAGCCTGCATCCTACGTTAGCCGGGGGTGAACTGCCAGATGGTGGGAGAGAAAAGAGCCRCAGCACCGTGAGAGCACAAGTACCTCTCCCATGTAACCTCTTTCCTCTCGCACTGGTCGAGGCCTGGGAGCCCCACATCAGGGCCGTGCCGTGCCGCAGGCTGGCTGAGCCCCTGCCTCGCGCCCCTGCACATGATTTCCACCCTCGTCGGAGGGGCCCACGTACAGTTTGCTTCACGTGAGCAAAACTGCTTTCCCAGCAGTACCCAGCTGGGTGAGGGCAGACAGAGAGGCAGACGGAGATTAGCAGTGTTTTTTTCTTCTCCCCAAAACCTCCAAGAGAAGGAGCTTCCACTCCTGCACAAGGTCACCCATCGTGCCCTGGCACGGTGGAGAGGTGGGCTTGGGGGAGCCGTAAGACAGAAAGAAAGGCTGCACCTGGGGAAGCAGGTGACTCACCGCTTTGGGAGGCAAACAGGAGCAAAGAGGTGGTTTTTAATTTTGTCAGAGCTGAGGCCAAGGGTGTCAGGGGCTGGCAAGGGCATGATTTAAGAGCTGGGATGCAGGAGGACCTTCACTGTGAGCTATAAATGGTGGAAGGTGAAGGGATCTGGAGGCAATTGCACGAGGCAGGAGAGGGAGGTGGTTCTGTTACAGGGGATCTGAATGAGGACAAGCTTGTTTGACTTCAGATGCCGTGCCTAAATGAAGGAAGGTTTGAGGGACCTCGCTGCAGAAGGTTGTCAGTACCTGCTGCCTGTTCTGTCAGTGGTGAAGGAGATGTCCTGGGATATAGCTGGAAATAAAATGTTGCTGGTGTTTTTCACTTGCGTTCAGTGCAACCRTATCAGAGGTTAACGCTGACTCCAAATTGCTCGTTATTTATTAGCTAGTTAAGTGAACAAAAACCTAAAATTCGGTCATCGCTGGGATTGATGAATTTTGAGAAGAATGGAGGAAAACTTGCTCAGCAGCACACCTCATCATCTCTCAGCAAAACATTCAGGTCCCAAAGGCCCCGGAAAAGAGCAGCATAAATGAGCAGGTAACCGGACTTCAAGTTCTAAAACTGCTGCTCCAGTCTACCTGTCCCCATTGAGGGGACAATTCTTCACCTGGTTTGATAGCACGTCATGCACTTTGCTGGACGTTAGCCCATGCTTACTATGCATATATATTTTTGAGAATTAAAACGCAGGTTATAGCTTGTCTGTAAATGTCGGCGTACCTCCAACCGAACAGCAGCCCTTGCGGTGAGTGCTTCGACGTGTGTGTGTTTCAGCAGAGCACCTGCTTAACTGCAGGGCTCAGAGAGGGTTTCTCCAGTCGTCCTCCCCCCATCCTCTCCAAACGTGGCCGCTGCAGCTGCGAGCGAGGGGCTGTAGGGTGAGGGGACAGGCACAGCGACCGCCCTGCGCTGCTGCTCCTCAGGGCCACCTCCACGCAGAGGCAGGGCATTGCTGAGGTCTGCCCCGGCATGTGCTGGAGAGAAACCATCCCTCGCCAGGTGGGAAGGAGCAATGGCTTCATGGCATTTATTATTTATTAGGCAGCTGCATTTCTTTTTGCGTCCGTATCTTGGACCTGGAGATCTGAGGCTGGCAGGTCTGGCCATGTGGGCTGGGGTGCAAGGCTGGACCGGGGTGCTGGTGCGGCTCCGTCCTCCTCYGACCGGTCACTATTTTTAACCACCCTTGAGAAACGTTGGTGTGAATTCCCGGTTCTTTTTACCAGCCAGGACAAAACCCAYGTAACTGGGGAAAATAACTGACTGTGTCTTTAAGATGGGGTCAGGGAGAAGTTAAAAATGTGCAGATACAGAGGTTTGGGGGGGGRAAAACTCTGTCACTGTTCTCATTTTCACTCACCTCCTACTTAAAATTCATCCAGGAAGGTAGGCAGAGGAACACAAGAGCTGCTAAAATTACTAGGTGGAAATCATTTTTAGCAGGCGCAAGTGTCTTGTGGTTTTCCTGCTCACTCTCTCCCCCTCCGCTCCTACCTCATCCCCGACTCGCTGCAGTTTCCTCCAGAGAGGCTTTCGTGTCGCTGGTGTCTCTCTAACAGCAACCGCTGTCACAGCCAAGCCAAGAGCAATCTGTTAGTGATGTGTGGCAGCTGCAACACCAGCCCCACCGGGACCCCGGCCCCGAGGAGGAGCTCTGGGCTGGCCTCGAGCCGCTCTCGGGGGACTCGATGCTCCGACCCCACCACTGGCACAGCTGACACAAGGTGGTCCTCAGAGATGCAGAGGAGTGTGAGGAGGAGGCAGCAGCTGCTAGTGTTTAGGCTTTGCCAGAGCAATAAATTTTGCATTAGTACTAAACAGTGCACGCTCCAAATGATGCAGTGTCTTAAGGGTTTTTTTCCCTGCCAAAAGTCAGCGTTTGGTTAGGATTTTATTTTTTTGGAAGCAGTGTTGCTATTAACTTGATGGTTGCCAAGGCCAAACAAAGTGCAAAGTGTCCTTGGAGAAAGCTGCGTGATTCTGTACATTAAAAACCGGGGGATGCCTGCACGCAGTCTCAGCCTCACAGCCTGTCACGTGCTTTGCTTATGTCGCCAGGATCCTATAAACGCTTTTGCTGCGTTTTTTAAAGAACGTTTCCYTGCTTAAACTGCAGAAGCTCAAGCTTTGCATTCTTTGGTCTGATTCTTTTTCGGTGCGGGGTTGTGCAGCTCRTGGGAGGAGCGTTTAGTGGAGCCAAGGCAGGCTGGCTGAGCAGGGTGAAAGGGTTTAGCTTGGGGCCAGCATGCAGTTACACCCAAACACAGAGCTACAGCCCGTGTCCCCCACCCTGAGCGCAGCATGACGTTACGTAGCTGTTAACCCACTAACCCTTGGCCCCTTGACTCACTGGCGTACGCAAACAATAGGCTGGCCCTGCGCAACGGGGAAGCAATGCAGATTGCTGGCGTGACAGGCGCCGTGAGCATTAATTACCCATGGCTGACAAGGGAGGTCTTTAAGATTGCTGTTGGGTCTGTGGCAGCACCTCGGATCAAGAGCTGGGGCCAACTTTGCGGGGCATGGTGYATGTACACCAGGTCAAGCAGCTCCCAGCCCAAAGCAGCCTGAAAAAATAGCCCTTTGGCTCGGATGCCTCCCTGCTTGCTCTTGCTATCACCTGCGCTCCTCTGTGCACAGTCGGTGATGTCAAGTAACAGAGAGTTCAGAGCAAGGGAGCTGCAGAGAGAACTCTTCCTCGGCTCCTGATTTGAGGCCAGGCAGCTCAGTCCCCTGAGATATGTATTCCCTCCACCCTGCAGAGGAAACCTGAAGGAAGCTGCAATTTAGCCCGCTGCCAGAAGATTTGGCCGCGCCTGTGGCATCCCTGGGTCAGCAGGGTGCAGGCAGAGCTTTGCCGTGCCCTGTGGGGACGGGAGTGCGCACAACCCCTGCGCGGCAGAGCTCCCCGTGCAAGAGCCGCTCCAAAAGCCCGTCTGTCCTCCACACCCCCTCCCGATACAGCAGCTTGTTCGCAGCTGTGGCACCAACAGCCGCGAGGTTCTGAAGGTAGGGCTGGGTTCAGGGCTGCAGGCTGGTGGCTCTGCAGGTGTTGCTCCCCGCAGGGTGACACCAGGCGGAGGTTGTGGCCGTTGCTGGCTTTCCTTCCCCAGCTGCTGGGCTGGCCACGGGGCCAGGCAGCGTGGCATGGGTAGGGGGATGTGATGGTGGCCATCGTGGTGCTACTGCCACCGGGAGCGGGTGCAGCCAGGCAGGTTGTCGCAGGATGCTGCGAACACACGTGCTGCTGCTTGTGCTTCCCTTACACGGGCATTTGGGTGCCTGAAGATGCGCTCCCTCTCATGTCCAGCTGGATCTTGCCCTCTACTAAAGTAACTCCTCTAGCCTGCAGCCAGAGCATGCCATTCCCTCGGCTGTCTATGAGTCACCCGCCTGAAATCACACCTTAATACCGTCTTCTTTCCAGTAAACCTCACAGATGTTGACTGGGAAGCCAAACTCCAGGCGTGTGCGGTGTTTGCTGACTGTCACCAATTCGTGCCTCCAGCGGGGAGTGAYGGGGGGCTCAGGGTGCCTGCCTTCAGCCTGCGCTGCTCCCACCCGCCTGTGCAGAGAGGGGGTCCCCTGGCAYGGCTGCAGCTCTTGGGCTCTTGTCACTGACCCACCTTAGAGGGTGAAGGTGGACACGACTGCCCTGGCTCCGAGCAGTGCTCCCGCATCCCTTTGGGTTTCAGGCTCGTCCTTCTGTGGGAAATCTGGCCCGTCTGGCTGAAAGCATCAATCCCAAATCGCTGAAGCTAAAAGAGGTGCAAAGATTTAATATATTGGAAAAAAAAAACCCCACTCTCTTAAATGCTTTCCTTTGACTGCAGGGTGAACAGGATCACACAGAGCTTGAGGGCTCGAAACACAAGACAGCAAAAAGGGAGATCACCGGTGGATTGGCCACCTCTGGGGTAGCTGTTGTTACAAACTGTGTGTTGGAACTGACCGTGTCACATTGGGTCAAGGAAAAGCAGTTCATTTTTCAAGGGCTTTTATTCTGTTTCTTTTCCAGTTGTTTTGAAACCACTGGAAAAGTGGTTTGATGCCCCTGGATTTTGGAAAATAGTGTTCATGCACACATATGCAGGAGTGCATAATGAAGGAAAACTAGATACTTCTTTTAGTTGTAAGGATGACTTCATTTCTGGGGTGAACTGGAGGATTATATCATGGTTRGTTACAAAATGCATAGAAATTGGTGTGGAACAGCGGGAAAGATAATTACATCTTGCTCTTCTCCACCTTTTCAGCACCRTTCCCTTCATGCCGAAATGAAAGGAAATGCTTTTTTCTCTTCACAATAATATGAAATAATTTTCCAGAAACCATCCTGGCCCAGATCGCCTTAAGCAGAGTTATAAAACTGCATCTGGTTCAGCACACAATTCACAAGAGAGGGCGGCCAAACTGTACCCTGATGGCTGGATGACATGCCCTTCCTGTGGGGTCCTGCTGCATGCAAACCCAAAAGCTGTGGCTGGCCCGTAATTCTAGAACCCCACGTCTTGGCCACGCTCAAAAATGTGACTTTTGAAGTTTGCAGCTAATGCTTCTCTCTGCCATTAAGATCTGATTCCTGAGAAAGGTGGAGGAGGCAGCGGGCGCGGGGGGAGCTGGGGGCCGGTTCCCTTCGCCTGCAGGCAGCACAGCAGCATTTCCCAGCTGCGGATGATATTTTTACTCCCATTTAATTACTGCCCCAGTTAATGAGGTTTATATCATCTCCTTCCATAGCTGTTTCTGAGGGTGTCTGAGGAGCAGAGTGGCAGGGGGCACCTCCACCCGCCGCTGCCCGAGGCGCAGTGGAGGGAGGGATGTCCTTCGCTGCCGATGTCACACCTGGGGTGCGACAGCAGTGTCCTGCATCGTGGGGGCAGAATATCGTATTCCTTCCACTTTCTATTTTCTTTGCTTTCTAAGCTCAAAACACAGGTGAAAGAGCAAGGGTGCGAGATTGAAGAGAGACAAAGCCACGGTAACGTGCAGCAAAGTGCCAGGTGGGTCAGTGAAACAGAAACAGCTCTGAATCCACAACAGCTCGGTGTGGACACAGTACATTAGAATACAGAAGAAAAGAGTATTTTACTTCTATAGGAGAGGAACCAATACAGTATTTCAGACAAAAAACCTGAGGTAAACCAATGTATTTTARGAGCCACAAAATTGAAAAGATGAGAGCACTGATATCTTAGCTGGGAAATCAGCTGTGTATCTGAGCCTGCAGCTGGGGAGGAGGTACGAACACAGCACACAGCTACTTGCAACTGCTGCAGGGCTGCGACGTTTCCCGTCCCCATTCCCCCTGCCAGCGCTGGCTCAGGGGTTTCTTCACACCGCCCGAGCCTGAGCCATCCCACTCCCCTGCAGCGAGGGGCTCTGCGGACCTGGCGGGTGGAAGCCTTTCCATCCCTCCTGCCCGGCTGGAGCTGGGACGAAGCCGCGGGGATGAGGATTTCCCGGCAGGGCTGGGGGTCACCCTGGGAGCTGGGCTGGTGGTTCCCATCCAGCTGACAGGCTTCTGCAGAAATAGTTAGCATGTGGCAGCATTGCCTCTTAAGCCTTCAAATATAACTTAAACTTTCAGCCTGAAGGTGCTGCCTTGCTCTCGGTGGGACTTTGCAGCTGCAGTCGTTATTATCCCATCCAAGAGAACTCTGTTCCTTTATTTCCCCCTTTTGGGGCATCTGGAGCACGGTCTGTGCCAGCTTTGTCTGCCCAGAAGCTGCCTCAGTTCCTCAGGAATGAAGCTGATGGTTTTTCAATGGCTGCTAACAGCCTGCAGATAACGTAGGTTTGTTCCCTGTTGTTCTTCGAGAGCAGGGCCCCTCAAAGAGCAGACTGAACTCTGTATCAAGGAGTCAAAGGGTTAAAATAATATTGGCCCAGCGTGTCTTTGCTGACTAAGGTCCTGGGCTTAACAAGACCCCAAATTGTTCCTGTTCCACTGATGTAATTTGTTATCCTGAATTTCCCCCTCTTTTATTATTTCAGTGTTCCCATCTCTAAAGTCATAGCTTCAACATGGATCCTTCAATCACCCTCTCAAAACCTGGCAGAAATATGTGTCCAGATGATAAACTAGTGGCAATTCTGACCTGGTTTGTAYTTGACATCGTTCACCTGGCGAGCCGGTTCCCTGCTGATCGGGGGCTGGGGCTGAGTCTGTCCCCAGCCCCGGTGCCTCTGGCTCATTCCCTGCTGTTTAGTCACGTAAGTGGGATGTGCTGGGAAATGGTGGTGGTCCCAAAGGGGGGAAAAACACCAGGCAAAATGACTTGAACCCATATGGTGTGATCCTCAAGCTGATACAGATCTCCTATGATCAGAGAAATTTTTAACCTATTCCAATCCAGTGTAATTTATTAGGACAAGACTCTCTCCTCCTGGGGAAACAATTTGTAGCCAGTTATTTCTCAGCTTTTTTCTATAGTCATATAGCTAGGGTATCAGTGTTAGGGTACCAGAGTTGCAATGGCTTCTTTGCTACCAGCAGACCATCAGCATAAATGAGGACAGACAGTATTTTTACACCTATTTTATACTTAGCTGGCACAGAGCAATGGAAAGCTGGAAGAAACAAAACCACAGCCTATAGAGCAGAATGAATAAAAACAAAAAAATAAGCTAGGTCCTTTAGTTTTGGAAACTCTCCAACAGCCTCTAATATGCATTACTGAGATATCAACTTTCTGCCTTGCACGATGACCTATAAAATATTATATCTTAGCCCTGCACATTTTCAAGTTCCTTGTCCTTTATTACAGCCACTGGTTTATTAAAACTGGAAATGGACCTAGACCAAACCTCTGCCTGACTATGTCTGAATGGCTGCATCCAAACCCTGCAGCTTTCGAAAACTGGTCTCTAATGTTTAAAACAAAACCAAGACCAACACAACAGCAAACAACTTCTCATTTCTCCTCCCTTAGTTCCCTACGTGGACAAAAATCCTCGCACCTGGATGTACAAAGCTGTAAGGTTCATGGGTTAACTTAAATCCTTGCCCACTAACGTTAAAGGCAAAATGCCCAGTGTGGTTAGCAGTGTCTGAGGATTAAAATTCAATCCCACTTGAAACTCTTCCCAAGTATATATGATCAGTGATGAGTTTGAAAGTATATATATATATTTTTTTTAAGTCCATTGATGTGATTTGTTCTGTTTGTAAAGACTAACTGGCAGTAAAAGGTATTAATTTCCTATCACTTTGTTCCAAATTGTCCTTCCCTTGTCCTTGTATTTTATGGCCTCCATTAAGGAATGTTGTCCTCTGGATCATTTTTATTGGCTTTGCTTTTTAATAATCAGCATTCATGCTTAATACAGCAGTTTTTTGGTAACAAAATTCATAGCTTAAAAAACCCAAAGCAGCCCCTCTTTCCCTTGACAGATTTGAAATGCAATTACTTATTATAAGTTATAAATAAAGGCCTGGTAGTTGATGTTTAGTGGGAAACTCTCCCAGTGTATTTCAGAGCCCTGTTTTTCRGTCTCCTCCGATAAGAAAACTGCTGACTTGGCATTTTGGGGAGCTGTTTTTTATGCTTTGTGTTCTTGCTGTAGCTGCCAGGGGTTAGTAAACCTCCAGGCTGCAACGTGGCCAAACCAGGAGCTGCCTGAGCCACCCTGCTCCGTGCTAACCATAACGCCACGCTGGTGCGGTGCTGGGGTTTGCCCGCAAGCTGCCAGAGCAGGACAAGCTTTGGGCCATCAGGTTGCTGTCCCCAGGGTCTTGCTCTTGGTGGCATCTCCACCAAGACCTGGGAGGGGGGTCTGTGGCAGCCCTTACCCCCACCTGAGCACTGCTCACCCCAACCCGCTGCAGTTCACCCTCACCATTAGGTTAGAGATGGTCATCTGGGACAACACGTAACGGTGGCTGCTTTTTATGTTTACAACTCCCGTGGAGAGAKTTCATTTAAAAGAGAGGTAATGCGCCTCCCCACTGTTTATATTGTCATTTTTTTCCCATGGTAAGGCATTGGGCTAAGTCTYAGGCTCGGAGAACGCCCCAGGGTGAGCAGGGACTGGCCAGCCCTTCCTGCAGATAAGCCACCACTGGCTTCATCGTTCCACAGGCTACTGATGCCATGATAGTTTGGGGAGAGATAGGTATCTCTAGTGATAAATGAATGGCTTCAACTAAAAGCAGCTACTGACAGATACGGCTGAATTACTGCATGGGTTTTGTAAAGCGAAGGGAAGAGTTTGCAGTGATTAAAATGACACCTATAAGCCTTGATTTGCAATAACAGTGTTTTCTCTTGACCTCATTTAGTGAGATCCTTTTGTACCAAGGAGGGACCAAAGAGCATTCACAGATCCAGAGGTTTGCTGAAGGGTTTGTCATTTGGCAAAAGTGTCTCTAAATGGCCTGACAAACCAAGTGCTTGGTTTTGAGGAAAAGGTGCTTGTCTGTTATTGRGGTTCCCTGTCAGCCTGTGCTAGAGATTTCTTTTTTTTCTTCCCCATAATCTGCTCCAGCAGTTCAACACAGGAAAGGGGGAAGTAACCCTTGTCAGAAAAAAAAAARGCTGTAAAAGTAATCTTTCTGATCCTAGTGGGTGAGGGCCCAGTAAAAGAGATGATGATCCAGCTTAGAGCCTGCTTCAGTAACCAAAAAAAAAAACCAACCCAAAACAAATCTACTATTTAAAATGGAATTAATTTACTCTTTGGATTGCAGTCAGGTTGGAATSAAGTTTAATTCCTTCAAGCTAGCTTTCCCTAACTAAACACCATTAGTTTTTAGAAACTTTCCTAGGAGAAGCCAGTTCATTTGTCTTACAGCACATCGTACTGCTGGACTTTGTCTTGGTGGAGGAGGAAGGCTGGGCTGTAACTGCAGTCTCTCCTAATGACCTCATACTTGTCACATATCCAGGACTAGATGGGCTTGTCTGCCCCTCGCACCCACCCAAAATATAGCTGTGTCTAGRGAGATGACCTCCACCCTGGGCCCCACAAGGACTAGGCACAGGCTGATGCATCCCTGCCCAGGGACTGCCGGGACGTACGGCTCTGGTACTGCTGCCAGAAAGAGACACAGGACAGCAGAAACAGCTCAGCAATCCTACCATCCCGAAGGAGCACAGAGACTGTGGTTGCACCGGGAAGTGTACAGGGAGTGTGCTGCTGCAGGCAGCTGCCTGTCCCTCCCCGGCTGGAGCAGGAGGGGCAGGAGCTTGTGACAGGATCCCAAAGACAGGATTTTTTTTTCCAGTAGCTGATATATCCATGCAAATAACGTGAGATGAATTAGAAATGCTCATTAATGGCAGAAGTATCATATAATTGACAAAACTGAACCTTAGAGCGTGATTTGCTTGCCTGAAATGTCAGTGCCTCTGGCAGTAGCCTGCTCGGGCTGGGTGGGCAGCGGCGGAGGGGTGGAAGGCAGTGCTGTGTGAGAGGGGCCTTTCATGTACATGTGAGATATGAAACCTCCACATCAGGGCTATCTCTAGCTGTCACGTCTAGGCAGTCCTGCTGTGCACAGATGACGGAGAGCGAGGCCGTCATGTCAGAAGCGGCAAACGCGATGGCTCTGGCTGTGCAGCCTGGCATGGCTCCTGAACGCTTCCCTGAGCTCCCCCATCCGTACTGCCACTGCAGCACCTAAACCTGGGGAATCCAGGCTGCGCTCTTGGAAGAGATTATAGATTTGGCTAATAAAACCAAGGGTATGACATAATGTGCTTCACCTTCTGTAACACACGTGACTTAGGACATCATGGCTTTCTGATTTAAGAAAAAAATAATTGTAACATCATTAAAACACCTGAGAGGTGAATTGGAATTTGATACCCGATAACTCTCCTGAATGTGGGGAGGATGTGTAGTCAGTGGCATTTTGCAAGGACTGGGACTTCTAAACAGATTCCCGATCAATCCTTTTCATCAATGCCAATATAAAATCACTGCTGGTAAAACTTATGGACAGAATGATGATAAACAGGTAATGATGACACCAGGAAAGTCAGGCACAGTAATGAGAGTGACTTGATGGGTTCATGTCTACAAATGTGTTTTTTATATAGCCAACTACAAAGCTATACTTCTGAGAACACAGAAGCAGCATGTATAGATAGAGTATTGCATCCTAAAACCTGCATGTTTGAAGGAGTTAAGGGCTGCAGTGGATGCAAAACCCTGCACGAGCTTCCATTACGGTGCTGTGGCAAAAGGGCCACTGCGATTGCTGGGGGTAGGAAGCAGAAAGAGGGGGAAGCTCTGTCCTTAAAAAGGAGAGACAAAGGCGTGCTCTGTGTGGTTCAGGGACCATTTTCAAAAGACGTTGAAAAACTAGGCAAGTCGCAGAAAAGAGACACAGAAATTATTTGGACTAGAAGAAAATCCCTTATAAAAAGAGACTTTTTAGCTTAAAGGAAAATAAAATGGGAGGGGGGGGAGGAAAAGACTGAGAGTGACTTAATTACTAAGTGGAATGTGGGAAAAAATACCAGGCACTTAATTTACCAAATGAAAGCACAAAAAGACACCTGGAATCTGAGGTGTGCAAATTAATATAGGAAATGAGGATCAATGTCTGACCAGTGAGGATGATTAGCTTTGGGCCAAGCCACCAATTGATGCGGGTCTTCCAGTCACGACAAAATGCCTCTTTTCAAAGATGTGCCAGAAGAGTTATTAGGCTAAATATGAGAGTAACTGGCTGAGATTTAATGACTTGTAGCATACGGACTGTCAGAATAGATGCTTTAATGCTCCCTTTTGGCCTCCAACTGCATGTAAACCCCTCTTTCCTGATGTGAATCTTGGCTTCCCAGCACTCCTTATCATTTCTTTCTACTCTTGTTTTCAGTCTGTTCTTGGAGGAGTTACTCTCCCTCTCTCTCTCTCTCCCTCTCCCTCCCCCTCCCTCTCTCTCTGCTTTTATTATGCCACTGCAGACAAAAAAATGGTGGTTTTGAGGTCCTGAAGGGAGTTAGACTCCCAGCTTCATCTGAATTCAAAGAGAACTGGCTGCCAAATGCAAATCTTTTGAAAGCCTCAACCCAGAGCCCTGAAATTTGGTGTAGCTTTGAAAACCTTATAAAAAGCAAGCTTGCTGATAGTGGGCTGTCTTGATTTTTATCCCTTCATCTTAAGCATTTTTCTGATGGGGGTTCTATAAATATACACAATGATGACTAGAAATAAGAGAGTACATGTCTGGCTGTCACATAYGAGTTTTCTGCAAGGAAAATCACCACAGTTATTTTACTGGCTGGTTATCTCAAAGCAGCAAGTATCCAGACAGTTGTCTCCAACTGTTGTTATTAAATTCAGCAGGAAATCCATCCTGTCCAAAAGAATTATTAGTTTCCATTGCTCCTGGAAATGTCCAGAGATGTTAATTTGTGCGTGTTTGTGTTGCACAAGTAGCCGGCCAGTGAGTAGGGCCGTGGTTTGATCTTGTCCTTGAGCTCTGGGAGCTGGGTGGCAGCTGCAAAACCAATGTCAGCGTCCAGGCCAGGGGGTTATTTATGAAGGCAAGTCTTCCCAAAACACCCTGACTGCTCCAACTATAAATATGTTCCACATCACACGGCAGCGTTTGGAATTAGTAGTTTAACATCTCAAAGTGAGGCCCAGATGCCATTAGCGGCAGTCCTCGCCATGAAGAAGTTGGTATTTGTCAGCTATTTCTGCCTAGAGGTGTGTGAGATGCCACAGTTTCCCCTTTTACTTACAAGAGGAAATAACTGTGGTGGCAGTCTGGTCTTTGTCAGTRCTGTAGATGCTCAACCACAAAGCAGTGGTCCCTTATTTATACCATAAGGTCTGTCAGGGGTGGGAATCATCTACCAAAAGGGAGCGGGAAGCAGAAGCAGGACCGTGGGGGATTTTGCCTCAGCCGACTGCCCGGGGCAGGGTTCCCCCTCGCCAGCCTCACCTCAGTGCCAGTGAGGAGGGACCACCCTGGGGACCTGACCCCTCGCTGTGCAGGGACCTGGGCTCCCAGGGGTGCTGCGGGAGCCCTCGCCCACTGCTGGGGACGCTGTGCTTCCAGCCACCCTTGCTGCCATCCCGACCACCAGGAAGGTGACCAGATGGCAAGGCGGCCATCAAAGGTAATTCCTGGTGCTCTGCCTGTCTCCAGCGTATAGCTTTCCCTCTCCTCTCTACAGCACAGGAGAGCTTGAACATATTCCCTGACTTTCCCACGGGACCTCTTTCCTTAGCCAGCGGACAGCTGATGGGATGGAGAAATGGCAAGCTCAGGCTTGGCCTGACCTCATGCTGCAGCATTACTTCTCAGGTTGTGTTGGCCATACCGACATGATAGATGTTATCCTGGCGTAAGCCCGGCGGCCTGTCAGTGTAATTGCAATACTCAACCACCAGCCCCCATTTGTTTTTCAGAAAGAGAAAAGCTCTAACATGTTTAGAAAAGTTCAGATTTGTCTTTAAAACTCTGATTCACCTTGAAAATCATTGTATTTCTGGCAAACTAAATACACAAACATTTTTAAGAGGACATCTGCATCAGGTCTCCATTTAGCTCTCTCAGTAATGCCACAGCCATGTATAGCCAGCTGTCTGGCAAAAGTCTTCTAGAGAAACAGGACAGCACAGAAACACGCTGCCGCAGCCTTGAGAAAATAACTACGCAGCACTGACATTGTTCAGATGTTTGATTTTATAAAAGATACTTCTGGACATAAATAAATCAGGCCTCGGTGAACACACACACACGTAGCAGGGCTCGCTGTCGGTGGTGGTGACGCTGCGGTCAGTGGTGTGGGGCATCCCGCGGCACCGGCGGCTGGACCAAGGCTGGAAACGCAGCTGGCCGGGGTGCGCCGCAGCCCCCCGGCACCAGCACAAGCTGCTGGCATAGCCCTGGGGCCCGGGGGGTTTGGGGCTTGCGGGAATCGCTCTGGGTGCGTGCCAGCGAGGTACACCTAAGCCAGAAGGTGAATCCCTGGGCTGGCCTCAGAGGGGGCAGGCAGTTTCTCGGAAGCCTTCATTGTGTCCTTTTCATCTCATCCTGGGTGCATGACGGTGTACCCAAGGAGCAATCAGCCTGGCTGGGTTCACCCTGATGTTGGTGAAACCTGTGGAACCTCCTTTCCAGTGTAGGACTGGTCCGCAGGTCTCAGAAATAGGGGCCGTACCTGCCCTTCATCCGGAGAAAACAGTTGATGGCCAACAAGGCTTGATGCACTGAAGTTTTAGCTGCACTAAAGCCAACCATCTCATTTATTTTAAAGGAACAGTTTCAAATACATGTGTAACTTAGAAGGGCAGAGGTTGTTGTGCTGCAGTCAGCCCCACACACTTGCTTTATAAATCATTAATAAATGGATGACATACCCTGCAAGGCTTTGGGTTTTATCTGTTGCGCTTTCCTGTCACCACTCCTTACGGCGGGGGTGCCTGTGTCAGCCAAGGAGCACTCCTCCAAAGGCTAACAAAACCCTGCTCCCATCTTCTGCAGATGGTCAGGGCACGTTCCCAGGTGCTGCCCAAATACCCCGTGGTCACCAGGCTGCCTGCAGGTTTTGCTTTTCTCTATACTGTGCTGCCAGGTAAATAGGCCTGGCACTAAACCAAAGCAAATGGCTATTTAGTAAGCCTTTAGGTCAAGATTTTCTAGAAGACAGCTATAGAAAAAGAAAGGTATAGAAAATAAAGCACAGAACCCAAAACTTCGAATATCAACGGTAGATTTCTTTTCCCTTCTTACCAAGGTTCTTCTTACCCGTCTTACCCAACCTTACCAAGGTTCTCCAGCTTGGAGCCCCGGGGATCTGTAGTCAAAAGCTCACACCCTCTCTTTCCTATTTCCAGAGGATATTTCTGAACTCCAGCAACAATCACACTAATTTGGTGTTCAGAACTTCTCCATCTTTTGAGCTTCCCTTTTCCCTCCCCTCTGCCTCCAGGCAGGTAGCTTGGGCACTCAGGAGTTTTGCACACAACCGGTCAGTGCGGCAAATGCAAATGCCTCCCTTAGCTCACATGTGGTTAGTTGGGAATCACCAAGTTTCTAGTCAGCTTTTTTGCCTTCTCCGAGTAATTTGCTCTTCCTTCCCAAAGCTTTCCATGGATTTATATGCTCCATATATAGAACATTAATTGCAAACTGATGAACCTTGGTACATTTGCAAATTCTCATGGAGAAATTAAATAGGAGTGTGTTGTCCAGCTGTCTCTGGGGCAGCGTGCCCTTACTGCCTTCTCTTGCTCTGGGAACTTCATGCCATGCGCACTCTCCATCACAGCCCGTGCAAATGAGGCAGGGCTTTGGCAATTAATAACGATACTGAAATACAGCCATTTAAAAGAACAGCACTGAAACCACACATACAAGCTAAAAATGCTTTTCCAGTGATGAGTTCAAGATGGATAAAACCCTTTACATGTTGCAGGGCTCCATACAAGGAAGAGTTTGAAGCGTCGACCCTTAACATTTCCTATCTTTCAAGTGCTGTGTTTTACTATCTAATGGCTTACTGCTGACAACTCTTGATTATCTGGTGTAGCAGAAGGATTGGGATGACCAAGACAAAGTAAAAACAAAGATAATACAAAGCATATGGCAATTAAATGGTAAGAAAATAAGAGCACTGCGGAAGACTGAGCAGCACTGACCCGGGCAGGGGTAGCCACAGAGGACTGCGTGATGGGAAAGGGCTGCAGTTCATCCAAGGCCTTTTGCAACTCACTTTGGACTCCCTGTGTTCCCAGTATGATTAATGCCCAGCCTGGGTAATCTGCCCAGGAGTGGTTGAGGGCTGTTTTATTTTCCTACATGGCCATAGCACTCCAATAAAGCATTTTGCACTGTGTGTGTTACCAGTGATGGCGCAAAATGAGGTCAGCCCAGAGGAATGATGAGCATTTCACGCCATTAACCACCCCTGCTTTCCACACCGCAGATCCACGCAAACCACGCTTGGGCTGGAGTCGGCCAGCCTGGCCGGTGTGATGCCCTCCCAGCCCTGGCCCCGGATGGGCAGCGCAGGCTGGCTTTCCACAGCAAACTGCCTGCAAATGGAGTTCAATACAGGTGTATGCAGGGAAATGATTTGGGAATCATTCCCAGATGTTGTAAAATGTCTCCAGCTCCCAGCCAAGTTGCTGGGGGCTTTCAAAACAGATTACCACTAGCTGGAAAATGTTTATAGAGGGGAGAAAAAGCCCAGAACATTGATTCACGTTTGATTGCTCAGTGTGAGCCTGGATCCCTTCCTAGGGCTTGGGGTATTTGGGCAGGTTGGCTGCAGGGAAGACATGCAAAGCCTTATCAGGCTTCATTCAGGAGTGCTTGTGACTTTCTCAGATCTACTTTCTGACCGGCTTTTTTCCAAAGTAACCATCCTCATTCTTTCCCTCTGGCACTGTGACCCTGGAACAAGCGTATCACAGTTTTGGCATGTTTGGGACATGCTACCACAGTACAGCAAAATTATGTGGCAAGCACAACATATGTTTTGGAAGAGAGTTTGATTTATTTTAGCTGCTCCAAATTTACTTGACCTGTTTAATCCAGCTTTCACACTACATCATCTCAATCACTAGGATTGCTTTTAGGTCATGCCCCACACAACATGTGCGGCCAGTTGGCCTTTCATCTGTATGCTTAATTGTCCAAAATGATTTCCATGTGATTAATATAAAATGCCAACATCCATGATAGGCCAGGCTGCTCCATCCTCCACGTTATGTTTGGCAGGTGCAGGGTCTGGCCCACTGAGAAAGGAATAGTGTGAACACGGCATGTTGGGGAGCCTAGACAGCTTCCTAGCTGGGTGTTATCTGATTGCTCCCTGTCTAGGCTGGGTGTAAGTTAACATTGACCCAGGCACCTATGGGAAATCAGTGGGGGGCAAAGCTCGTAGCATGGGCAGCCCCATCCTTCTCTGGATGCTGAGCCATGGCTTTGTGTGGCTCTTTGCTGCTCTGCGTATGGGAACAGCACCTCAGGCTAGTTCTGGCATGGGAGCCACTGCCACACACGGTGGCACGTAGGCATGCCTCTTCTTTTGGGACCTGCCCCCCCGAACCTGTGCCGCAGCAGTGGGAGCAGCGGTGGCCAGAGGCTGCTGCAAGCGCTGCTGTGGTCCAGAGGCTGAGGCACTGCAGGCGAAGGTGTGAGTGCCAGGTAAGTCCCACAGCTGCTGCAGGTGCTCTCCGGCACACGCTGAGCTGGGGGACGGGGCCGCYGACGCTGCCCTGCTCACGGATCACACCAGGAGAAATGCCACAGGTGTCATCCAGGGATAAACAGCCACAACGGCTACACCCTCGCCCTCACGCTGCCGCCTGTCGTACCTGTGCTGCGGCTGTACGCGAGTTTTCTGTCTTGCAAGGACTTTAGTGTAGTACCCTGAGAGGGTCTGATGCCCCATACAGAATGAGATGATTGCCGTCGGCATCATTTCTTTGAAAGAGAGCTGCTCTGTCCCCACTCCTACCCTCTGGTTTCTCCTGCCAACAGCAACAACCATCACCCCTGCCCGTCAGCCACTCCCTTGCCAGCCAACTGAATCATACTGGAGACGGGAGGCTTTTTTGGGTGCTAAAACTTTACAAGGCAAAGACTTACAAAATACACCCATATGCCCTGCCTGGAAACTGGCTCCCACCTCTAAGGAAAAAACCAGGCAGTCTCAATTAAGCATTCATGGAAAGTGGGGACGAACTGGGGCCGGAGCCAGAGGCTGCAAAAGTTTCCACATTTGCCAGCACCGATCTTGCAGACCCGTCTGCTAACTCTGTTTCAGGCTCCTTCTCACTAGGCAACCAAATGTGCTAAAAGGAGAAATCAAGAAGATCATTTTCACACCCGGCTTACTGCATTTGGGATGTTTTTTTTGCTGCACTGCAAAACCATTGCACCGTGTCACTTTTCTCCCCTAACATTCAGGGGAGCAAAGTGCTCCCCTAAGCAATGTGCTTTCCACCCCGAAGAGCTATTCAGTGGCTCCACCTGGCCAAACAAATGAAGAGGGCTTCGAACAGGCCATTCACGGGGTAGAAAAATCAGATTCATCCCTGATGGGAAGGCCTGCTTGAGCTACCAAGCTACCTGAGGAGTGACAGAAGGAGCTCTGGGAAGAAGAAAAGGTTGGGATTATTTGTCTGTAACCCAGCTGCAGGTGGCCACGCCTGGGGACTGACAGGGCAACCAAGAACCCAGCTCCCGCCCCTTGCAAAGTAGTGCTATATCTGCCTCATACGTGGCATGTTTGGTTCTCTGTTGAGCCAGTGACCGGGACTGTGTGAGAAAGACCAGAAACCACAATCCTGACTTGATTACAGAGACCTCGCTTTGCTTCCCACAAGGGCAGTGAAATAGCCGTGGTCACGCACCTGCTTCCTTCTGATGTAGAGGTGGCCAGGGTCCGGCGCTGCTTGAAGCCTCAGTAGTTGGCCTAGCTATTTCTCCATGTCCTTCTAACAAACTTAAGGCCCTTTCAATGCTTCCTAAATAAATGCTTTTTTTTTAAAAAAAAACTAAAATAAATTACTCAACACTGTAGAATAAATAACTTTCTTAAAGTACCACCGGCAGTGGAGAGCACCAGGGTGTTTGCCTTCGCTCAGGCAGCATGTGGCAAGGGCTGGTTGGGATGTGTGTGAGAATGCTATTAAGGACGTGGGGTGGGGACAGCATGTTATTGTAACACAAAATATCGCTTTTGAAAAACCAGGAGTGGTGCAAAGTGTATAATATAACTTCAAGCTTGAAATAAAGAGGCCACAAAAGACCAACAACTGTGAAATACAGGCAACAGGGGGGAGTTGAGAGAGGCAAGAGAAACCGAGGAGGCAGGAGGCATCTAGGGACTTGACGTTTACAGTTCCWGTTATTTCATACACAATCACTCACTTACAAACTAAATCTACAGGTGAAGGAGCCTCTGCTGAAGTTGATCAACTTTGTAATCTAAACATACGTGTCTCATTCCAGTCACTGAAAAGATTTTAACCAGCTGGGCTTTTTTAGAAAATTAGTTATTGGGATTTTTTTTTTTTTTTTTTGACCTGGGGAACAGGGCACAGCTTTGGAGTGAATTAAGAGCAGATTTCTCCTACTTTTTTTTTTTTCCCTTAGGTATCCTTGAAAGGGATTGGAGACATGCTAGAGACCAGGCAGTACCTGGGTTAAAAGAAAATCAGTTTTTAACTCTTAAGAAAACACGAATACCTGCCAGTAGTGAAAATGAGGTTTATATGCCCATTACTGTAAAGTTAAACACTACCAGCTGTATTGTCTACCTTTACAAAAAGAACTCAGGTGACAAATTTCCCCTACTTTTCATGTTTAGAAAGCTGTTTGAAATCTGCCAGGTTTGCTGGTAAGGTGTTGAAGAGAAGATCAGGTTTATGAAGTGTATTAAATTTTCATTTWAAAAAAATAAAAATCTAAGCTATATTTCATATGTACAGTCCTTGAGGGAGTGAATCACACATAGATTAGAACTTAGACTGAACTTCAGCTTTCCTGGGACTGTAAGGCCTTATTTGAGCCTCTATTTCTTCTCCTGTTGTGCTAAATTGTTGTGAGGAGGTGCACAGGGCTCAACGTAGGAAGGAAGTCTGGGAAGAAAAAGTTCACTTTCTTCTCTTGGCTACATTAATTTCACAAAAGCCTCCAGATGTACCTCCTTTGGTCTGAATATTTCTKTCTGCCTCAGACTGACATTTCCTCCCCTCATAGAGAGATGGGCTGAGATATTTATGGCAGAAAAGATGAATTGTAAAGTGTTTCTCAATCCAGCTCTGCATGTCTCATCCTTTCCCCAGAGCTCCTGTGTGTTTTTACTCATACAAGAGCACCTCAGGGCTCTGAAGAGCATGAGGGGCTGTCTGGGTGTGAAGCTGTACCCCTGGAGTTAAAGACATCATTTAAGATCAGTAGATGGGGAAACATGGGCACAGGTTAACCAACCTCCACATTAATTCCTTGACTGTGGCTCGGTGCTGGGCAGAAGGGCATAGTGTAGCATGGCTGGAACCCATCATGGAAGCCCAACACAGCTTGACTGCCTCCCATCATGGCACGGCATGTGGCTCAGCCAGAGCGTACGACCTCATTCTTATGAGCGCCATTTACTGGACCTTTAGGATGCTAGGAGGTGCTTAACCACCTCTTAGAAATTTTACTTGACTCAGGAAATTCCTTTGTGACCCCAGAAAACCATATGGTGAGACTAATCAAGGGCTAAACCCTATCCTGCCACTCGGAGAGCAAGGGCGGGTGGCGCGGCCCAGCGAGCAGGAATGCAGTGTGTGGATGCGTTTAAAGTAACTCTGAACACAGCTAATTAGGACCAGCTTTTCAAACAAAAGTATCTGCAATGAATTAAAAAAAGAAAAAAAGATAACCAAACTAGCTACAGTAGTGCAATATTCAGTTGTAGACTACAAATTACGGTGGTGTTTCAATTAGTTTCCTGCCAATTAGCCCAGCCAAGCATGAGCGTAAGTGAGTCGCAAGGTTTTCTTCCAAAGCAAGAATGCTGGGGAACTAACAGGTATTTCCCTGGGCATGTCTGTCCGAGCCTGCCCCGACAGCCATCRGATGCCTGATGGGTGCCATGCAAGTGTTTCCTTACATAGAGGGCTAAAAGTATGTTTACATTCATATATTGCAGCTCCTACTGTCACACAAAGATAGTCCTTTCGGAGCAGCCCAACAATCAGACCAGCACCTACTCCAGTATCTTCTTCCCTACAACAAGGAAAGGGAACTTTACTGAGGGAAAAGATATTAAACATCATAGGCAATCAGCCTTYCGTTGGAGTCGTCTCTTGCTTCTGGCTACTTCTGTGCTTTGAGACTTCCCGAGCCAGGGTTTCAGCTTTGTGGTTAATAACCCTTACAGGATTTTCTATTTTTCTTTTTTTTAATGTGGTTTTGTAATTGGTTTTGACCTCATTTACTCTTTTGACAGCTAGAATATCCCATGACTATGAATTTCAGTATGCTGTGTGAAATTTTTGTTTTAATTTTGCTACCTCAGATAATTTTATCCAAAATTCCCTGCTTCTAGAAGGAAAGCATTGTAGAAGCAATGAATATTTCCTCTGTTCTTCGTGTCATTTATTATGTTACAGGCCACTATCACATCCGCCCTTGGTGATCTCTTTTCCAGGAGACGGAGGCCCAGTGCACAGTCTCTTTTCCTCTAATAGGGAAACTATTTCTTTCCTTTCATCATTCCTTATTTTTTTCTACTTCTGTTTTATCCTTTTAGAGTGATAAGGATCATATAATGATGTTTTCTCTTTGGTTTCCAGACTTTTACTAGATAATTTAAAATCTATTATTGAATATGCACCATTTGGGGTRTGTTTGCAATTGTGCATTTTTTGTATTTATCAATGTCAAATTGCAGCTGCCAACGTATCAGTCCACCACTGAGTGTAGAGGACTCTGTCAGCCACTGCTCCGTTTGGTTCTGCTTTTACTACTCTGAATCAGTGAATTGCTGCTCACCTCCCTACGGAAGACTAGCTTAATGAAGTTGGTTCAGTTCCTTCAGACCCTGAAAGATGCTGGTGCGAGTGGGTACTGGTTGTCTTCACTTAACTCAGTCACTTTTACCTCAGTTTAATTAAAGCAATGCAAACACATGGGGTAACCAAATGGCCAATGAAGTAATTACACCTTAGACCAAATAGCTGGGCCAGGTATTACTTGATACGTGCAATCATTGTATTCCAAAATTGTCTGACACATTCAGAAACTTTAGCAGGGTACATTGGAAAGCAGTTTGAATTGGTTCATTACAATGTGCATTATTCAAGTTTATGTCCAGTGAAGCTTGCTTTTGCATATTTCCTTGATGAAATTTCTACAGCTGCCCAAGACTTAACCGTGTTGAGATTTCAATTACTGTGAACATTAAAATGAGAGTTATTTGTCTCTCCTAGACATGAATTGAACTGTCCTTTGCCTCCCAGCTGCCCGTGARGATTCCTGTTGGTGGCACTGACGTCTTTGCACTTTTTTCTTGTAGCACTGTTGGAGAGGGCTGTTTGGTTCTGCGCTGCAGCAGGCACAGCCAGGCGGGAAGCGCCCGCACCTGGGAGGAGCTGGTGCCCCCCCCACAGCTGGCCAGCACAGCTGGAGCCCCTGGAAATCAGGGCCGGCAGCCAATATAAGAGAGGCTTTCCCTGTTAACATGGGTTTTGGTTGGGTTAGCTGGGCATGCAAGCTCCAATTTTAGCTTTTATAAAAAGAAAAAAAAGTCAATGATTACTGCATTTTTATTTAGGTAAGTTCGTGACATAGAAGCAAAATCTCCAAAGAATACCCAGGCTTGCTGCTGCCTCCATGGTCTCCTCATCAGCTGCAGAGCCGCATGCCTGGGCAGTGCTTTTAAACAGGGATGGCTGATGGTGTTCTGTTCTCTTGCAGGGTAGTGTTGGTTGTCGGTGCAAATCGGGGACACTCGAGCTTCTCATGAATGTGATTGCCTCAGCTTCATTCTTGGTCCTTTGGAAAAAGACCCAATAAATGGTGGCTGAGGTAGGTGTTTCTCAGCATGTTCAGTTACTAAAAATGTTTCCCGAAGTTTGTAAAAGGATTGTAAGAGGTATTTGTCTATGTTGTTTGAATGAGGTTTTGCAGTTTTGGTAGGTTATATCAAGACCAGTTTTCTGGGTTTTGTTGTTGTCTGAAGTGTTTTTGCGATACGGATGGTGAGGAAGAGCAATTGCATTACTTTCAGTAAAACAAAAGTGCTTGGTGAGGAGGTGTGGGCCCAATAGCTGGTGTTACTGAGACAAGAGTTTGCAAATGATCTGTTTCTCTAAGTTCAGGAGGTGAATACTAGAGAAAAGCAAAGCTGAATGTTGTATTCTATTTTTTTCAGGATCACAAACTATGTACTACGTGCTTCTCAGGAGTAAGGATTTTATATGTTCCTCCAGTTAGGAGGTTTTTTTAGTTCTTGATTCTGTAGTTCTTTGTGGAAAGACCTGACTGTCAGCATTTAGCCCCCGGTGTTTCAGGTTCCTCTCTTGCCAATGTCTCTTGTGTACATCCTTCTTCAGAGGGATATGGAGAAAGGAGGAGCCTTTTTAACTTATTTGACTTGTGTTATACACACAAGTATCAGTGAATATTATTCACTGATAATATTATTAGTATTGTATCAGTGCATGATCCATGTATGGGGGCCCTGAGCAAGACTACACAAGTGTAACACGCAGACTGTCCTTCCTAGTTGGGATTTAAGGTCTAGTTTGTATGCCTGCTAATATACTGGGAGGATCTGAGATGGGAGTTTTGATGTGATGTGACTAACTTTAAAAATAGTAACCTTGGTGTACTGTTTAAATTGTTTTTCCATGAAGAATAAGAAAACAGCTTTTTATTTCCAAGTATCAATGTTATATCAAATCCCTGTTATGAAATTCCTATTATCTTTCTTAAAGTGGGAATTACTTGGCCCTTCTGTTACGAGCAAGGTGTTGCGTTGTGTCTTGACCTTATTCACATAGAGCAGGAAGGTGAAGCGCTTGGCAATGAAAAATGAGGGAAAAGCAGTTTGATCACTTTTGTTCACGCCATATTGTGTTAGTTTACTTTTATTTTAAATACGAACAAGTTATTTCTTTGAGGAATCATAGAAAATGGGGCAATAGGGAGCTAGGACTTTGCAGTTGGTCTACTCAGCATTTTTTTTTCTGGTCTCAGTGGAGTGCTAAATCTCAGGTGTTGGTGTTTGGGGAGCCCCCAGTTGTTCTGGTGGAAAGATGTGTTTCAGTTCTGAGCTTGGCTTTCTGGCTTGTATTTGCTATGGGAACAGTGCRTTTGGCAAGCTTTATATTGAAGAGCAGTATGTTTTGCTTTTCACACAATTATTTACCAACTAGCTCTGAATATGTGCTTTTCCTTTCCATGGGGCTCAGCTGGGAGGATGTCTTTCATCATTTGATGAAATAGTCACTCTTTTCGAGGCTTCAGAATTACATGATTCCTTGGCCATCCTATCCCCTCCAATACATACCCATGCATGCACACGCGTGTTCTTGCTCTCTCTCATGCAGAGTGAATGAGAAGCGCACTCAAATCTTCCCAGAAATCAGGCTTGCTATGTGATATAAATGGTGTCACTGTGGTGAAGAACTCCAAGTGTCAAATATGCACCATGTTTGTAGGGGTGATCAGGCATAGAACAACTGTGTGCTGGTGTGTCTATTAAAAATTTTCTGTTTGAAACAAAGGGGATCTCTCATGTTAGAGGCAGGATACCTAAAGTCCAACCTTCATTTCATGACATCCTTATTTTACCCTCCAATCACAACAGTATTGGCAGTCTCAATAGAAAAATTGCTTGCCATTGAACTTTGATGGGGGATGCGAGAAGAGCATTGCTAATAAGCAACAAGCATTTAGTAGGTCTAGTTCTTGCCAACTTCCAGTGTTCGCAAAGAATGAATAAGATCCAATCCCCTAAATTTTAACTGATACAGCTTAATGACAATTAAAAATGATTGATGTTATTTTTCATTATAGCAACTTTCCAGCACGTAAGCTCTCCTATCTGACTATTAAGGATAGAAGTGTACTTTGATTATAGGAGATTTTTCTTTCAGAAGAACGTTAGACAATACCAGGCTCTTAAAAACGGAGAGCTGGCAATGTTAACCCAAGTTGTTCCACCAGCAGTGGAGACTTTGAGTGAAGCGCTYTCACCCAGGATGCGACCAGGCTCGTTGCAGCTTAGGGACTCGGCTGCAGTGGAGAAACTCTTCTTCACATGCTCTGGGTCACGGTTATGCTGGGGCAGGATTGCACCGCCAACACCAGGCTGCGGCTGGCCAGTCCGTAACTGGGAACCCAACGCAGCTGGTAGTAAAACTTCAAAGGAAGGAATGTTCAAGAAAACCATACCACGCTCTTGCTGGGTTTTTTTGCAGTACTTTAATACAGCATTAAAATGCTAGAATACTAGAGGAAAGCTGTATACTATCCAGCAAATAAGGCACATGTCGGAATGCCRTTTTATGGACAATCCACAACAGAGGTTTTACAGTCTCTTTAGCAACACAGTCACCAGATGAGCAAGCTGTCATCTTGATTGCTGAAGCAGAACTGGTACCTCTGAGGCCTTTGTCCATAGGTTTTGTTTGTTTTAGCTGTACAAGTTTAGTAACAGTTACAGAAAAAGAAATGATACAAATCACCAACTGAATCTGACAAGGTCAGTGGGTACAGCTAAACAAATGTAATAATAATTAGGTTAATTTTTTTAAAGCTGAAGGAATTCATAAGACAGAGTGTTAGTTTTAGCACTAGTACACAACGCAGTGAGTGCTGTACTAAATAACCTTTTAAAGGAAACAAGAACCCAGTACAGGGTTGGGCAGACCTCCCATTTTAGCATGGTAAAATATCAAACTAAAAACCCAATCCTTCATAATATCATCAAACTACATGAAATGTAAAGTGTAAAAATGCTTCAAATACGTGCACATGCATATTCTATATTGCTATGAGTTCTAATTAAAATAAACATAAACCCCTACAATAATCTACTGCAATCCTTTTCTCTTACATCCTTTGATTGATATTATTGCTGTAGCCGATACTGCATAGCTGAGCTCACAGTCTGCAAAGAGTTGCGAAAGTCAAGGTGTCAAACAGCGTCCCAACAAACTCTCTTTCCCTCTGGTTATGGGAAAGGAAAGAACCACCRTTTGAAACCCAACGCTTGTGCTTTGGAGTTTCTGAAAGCTGAGTCTCGACGGTGCTTTCAGTATCTTCTGTATCTCTCACAAGGCCATAAAGTGACAGTAAACTGTTATTTGCTCCTCACTTGCTATATGTCTAGTGATAGCTTCTTCTAGCAATCGTTCCCCAAATACACATAAATAAACTGTATAAGCATTTTCATATAAGTCTAAACACTTGAATAATATATTGGTTACTTAATACTGATATTTTCATCCAAGGATAACAAAAACAATATGGCTTAAAGAATTGCAAGGGTTTTTGTCAGAATTATGTACCAACTTTCATATAATATTTTATGTAGACAATATTTCCTTCTTAATGTAGTTCTGTTGCATACTTTATACAGACAAAAGCATTGTAAAAAAAAAAAAAAAAAAAAAAAAGTAAATTACTTCCATAAATATTTTCTTGAGGATACATCCTTAGTTCTGCAAAATACTTAAGAAAACTCTTACCTCTGTTAGTATCCTACTTGAGAGGAAGGCCCTTCTGAAAGCTTCCAAATTGTAAAAACTTTTCCCCAGAAAACAAACAATACTTTTTTAAAAAGGCCCTCAAATATATACAAAAAAGTTACTGCAAAGAGTTTCCAGATAAGATAACAATTCAGTATTACAAGAAATATTTGTAACCATTCAAAAATTTTAACATCTAAAAAGGTTTCCAAAATACACACATAGTATTAAAAAAAATTGAAAGAAACTCTATGTCAAGTATAACTCAAGATAAATACACATCTGCAAGTAAAACTGTAAAATACTTCATACAGGGGTAAACATTTATATCAATCGTCTATAGCTAGTAACTGCACACGATTGTCCCTTTGAAATTCATCCTAGAAACACAAACCATCATCCCTATATCTAAGATCTCAAACAGCCCTCTGAGCACTTCAGCAATATAGCAAACTGAATGGACAGCAGTGGTTTTGCAGATAGGACAGAGATACGGGTTGAAGCCCAATCGAGAGTGGAGTGATATCTTAAAGAAAGATTTTTGTATGGGGATAGTTCCATCACATTTTAAACTATGTTGGCAAAGGCAAGTGGAAAATGTATGTCAATTCACTTAAGTTGAAAAACACGTGTTGATGATTTATTTTATACTGTTCAGTGGACAACTCTTAGGATCCATACTAGGAAAAAAATATTCTACGTGACTGCAGGACAAAGAGAACTAATCTATGAAGTCTGACATTTCCAAGAGCTCTTAACTTTTAATGTTTTACGTAGTTTTATTTTCGGAATAACTGCTAGAGTGTCACAGGTATGCAACCCATGTATAATGTAAATTTCACGTTATACAAAAAGGTAAAATGTAGAGAATACTTCTCGGTATAAAGCTCTCAGGCATACGTAACTTCACATTTTTAGTTTACAAACTAAGTCCCATATAATGGGGAACTTAAAAATACACCTATTTTCAGAAATAATATATACTCTTGTGTATTTATCTGAAATTAAAAAGCAACTTTGAGACAAAAAGACCTCAAACTTTGCTTGTGTGGCATCATTTTACGTCTGTGGTAGCAGCAGTAGAAACTGGCTAAAATGGGGCCATCCTTTAAACTACAGGAATTTTCCTTCATCACCATTAAATGAAGTATTTGTAACAACTTCATTTGAGCCGTATCAAGTTAAAGCAGCTAAAAACCTACACCATGCACTTCAAATCACCGATACTTTTCTCCAGAGCAGTGCCMATGCCAAGGACAAATTCCGTGTGAAATGTTCTGACCGACTGAGGAAACAAATGGTGTTTAGTTTTTGGGTTTTTTTAAGAAATAAGTGAAAGTTTAAAAATCTCCAAAAAGGGGGAAAAGAGGGGGGAAAAAAAAGTGCACACTGGATGGTTTGGTARGCAGGCAACAGCAAGCATCTGAGGTTAAAAATCCAGTTTGCTAAATAAATGCACAGAGCCAAATTTCTCTCAGGTACACCCATAAAGAATACTCAATTTAGGGAGGCCTGTATTGATTTAAAACTTTTTACTGATGCTTGCTTCGCTTCTGGTAAGACTGTCTAAAAATGCCTTCAAGGATTACTAGCTGTAATGTTCTAAATGCAGCACTGGTTAAAGAGGACATCAGAAAGCATTCAGAAAAATCTGAGGTAAATCAACTCATCCTTTTTCCAGTCAAAAATCTGAATTTTTAAGGTTTTTCCAATTTGGAAAGAGTGAGTTAGGTCTATAGGTGAATTACCTCGGGGTGGTGAGGGGAGGGAGAGAAGGAATTTACATTTTGTAATCAATGTTTGGKTTTTTTTTCCTTTTTTGAAATCAAAATTAAGAAATCTCCCTTCTGTGCCATTAACTAAAAGCCAGTGGTCATAAGCTATTGTACCTTACTTATGAGGATATGTTTTTCCATCAACCCACAAACTATATACAGACGAGCATGGACCAGATGCCCAGGGCCAATTGCTACAATCCCGTGAGCAAACCTCGTGCAGGGAGGGCCAGAGGAACGCTCCCCCCGTGCCAGCGTGGCGCTGCCGCCCTCCCCGGGCACCGGCTCCTTAGGGAGACGAGGCTTCAGCCCCGCGCRGGAGGACAGAAACCACGGGGATGTCCTCACGCGCCTGGGCGGAAGCCGGAGTTCAGCCCCACGGCCGCGGGGGAGGGCTGTGGCCGCTCCCCAGGGACCCCCGGTCACTCTCCTTCCCCACCCCGCTTTTGGCAGAGGTGGCGAGGCAAGCGGGCTGCCTCCAGCCCTGGGGTGCCCAGGGCCTGATCGCATCCGCATCCTGCACCGGGACGGGTTTGCGGTCCATGTTAGGCAGTACAAACTGCCGCAGTGTCGTTTCTTGCTTTCCTGCACGTTTTATTCTTTATTGCTTTTCCCCTACATAAGTGCAGGGGGAAATTCTGTTCTCCTCCTCATTATTTCAAATATGCTAAATACTACTTAAATAYTTTATATGTCTGCTGCCTAGGAAAATATCGATATAAACACTGAACTCTCATAAGTATGCTTTTAAGAATTATTATTCTACACCTAYGGACATTAATYGTTTTAAAGTTGATCACRTGTATTTTTAGGGACCTTATTTTAAAGTACAACCTAAAAATCCATAAGCTAAAGGCATTACCATGCAGTGCTGAATCTGGATAAACAATTTTTAACAGGGCACTGTCATGAAAATAGCAACAATTCCATATAATGGTGTCTTTTAGTCGGTCTTTGTTCAGAASCTGGTGGTGTGCTGTATATTGATGTAGCTATATCAAGGGATGTGCTATTCTACTGATCTAGTGGTTATTATAAAATGGAAATTATTTCAACACAGAAAAAAATGGTTGATAGCAACATCTTAGTTTCAGGGAGAAAATAAAATAACATTTTCTTTCCTCTTCATCTAAGGGGGTTTCTCTACATGTCCTTTAGCTGGATGTGAAGCATCAAGGTGATTTTTTTTTTAATTTTTTTTTTTTTATTCATGTACTATGAACAAAAGGAGGAAAGAGGAAAAGATAGATCTAGTTTGGTATGCAGCTCTTTCAAAATTACTCGTGCTTGAAACAAACTATTGAGATTAAAACTAGAGGTCAAGCTTTGAAAATCCACCCCTAGATTTGCCTGTGTATTTTCTTATTCTTATTTTTATGGTCAGATTAGTATCTTTGATTAGAGAATTTGTCTCTAAGGTARTTTTTGAGTCTGTGCAAAAGAATGTGTTTCCATCTGAAAATGCTAAAACTGCATATCTCCACTGAGGCAACTGAACTSTTATTAGTGTTAACTTTCAATGATGTTATCTTCAGCTATTTTAGTTGATGGAATTGCCAACCAGGCAAAACTARTTTTGAAGTGATCAATTTAATAGTATTTTAGCATTACATAGCACTTACCATTCACTGATGTCACAACACTTTTAGATTCTAAGTAAGCCTCACAACTCTGCTGTGAGGTAGGTATACTAAAGTATTATTATCCCCATTTTACAGCTGGGGAAACTGAGGTCCAGAAGGATCTTGTGACTTGCCAAAATCAGGGAGTTAATGGAAGAGCTGTGGTCAGAAGCCAGGAGTCCCAGTGTTTATCCATTGCTCTGACCAGTAGGCTGGATCACTTGGGCTATCCACAAATAATGACGTTGGCGAGATATGTACATGACACTACCACCAGAATAAGCAGAAACAATTTTGCCCTGCTTATAGCAAAGCAGGGAAATGGCAGAAGTTTCACCCTAGAGCAAATTTGTAAAGAGCTTCACATTTCCCATATGAATGCTCGCTGTAAGTTTTCAATTTGCTTTACAAGAGCTTGACTGTTCATACTGGTAACATCCTGCTATAACTTGGCATAAAAACCCCTCTGTCTTAGCTTTATGGAATTAATCCTCAAAACAAATTTAATTCACATCAAGTTATTTAGGATTTAAAGTATTTCCACTAAGTATCATTCACACAAATCAATCTTTCTAAAGGAAACTTCATAGAAATAGAAGTTGTTGATTAAAAAAAAACCCAAAACCAAACAAACATTATCCCTGTAATTTTTTTCAGTGAATAATGCAAGTGAATTGCTTGTTGTGTCCTTTTGCCAATGTACTCTTATGTAGACATACAAACAGGATACTGTCTCGAGGTACTTTCAGTTCATGGTATTTCCCAATCCCTGATGAGATATTTCTTTGCAGCAGGATGCTCCTGCACAAAGTTCTACCTGAAATGGGACAACAAAATATAACTCCTACATTTCTCCTCAGGGTATGTAGGTGTTTCAGGAAGACATAAAGAGGGAAGGTTAGATAGTGTTCTCCATGCCTCATAACACCCCTATGGCTAAGAAGTTTTATATTATAACAAATTTTTACAGTAGAAGACAGGACATAAAAATATTTCCAGAAAGTGGCTTTAAAACTACTATAAATAGTAAGTTTGGCTAATCTTTCAATTAAGGGTTTTGGGGGCAGTTTTGAGTATTCTTATCACCCCTTATTCACAGTAAATTTAGTGTGCTTGTTGCCTAATGAACAGCCCATACACATACAGGGACCATTTCAGTGTGATTATATGACAAGAGAAGGATCTGTTAGTCGCACGAGCAAGCCAATTTTGTCTCCTCCAAAAATCTCTTGGAATCCTTCCTGATGCTCTGGGTCCCATTATGGCATTCCCTTTCTACCCAACCCACACCCTCAAACAATTATTCACTTTTTTTTGCCACATCCTGCAAAAATGATTTTGCCTAAGCCCTGCCCAAGATGATGGTAACAAATAGAAAAAGTCCAAGAAAGCAGCAGCACAAAATTCTCAGACTTTCTAAAACTGGGAAAACAATAATTTTCCTTCTTTTATGCTGTGGCTTGTTTCATCTTCCTTTGTCTTGTCATATAATAGGAATAATGTTCATGTTGTGGGAGAGTGCTTGCAATTAGTGGCCCCACAGTTATTTAACCTCTGCAAAAGCYATACATATAACATATATTCCTTGTGAATATTACACTTTGCCTATTGAATAGTACTTCATTTCACCTGGCCATGATATAGGGTCTGTGTAAACAATCAGCAGAACCTGCAACTGGGGTTCTGTTGTGAACACTATCAGTAACGCTTTATATATATGTGTGTACATATATATATAAATTTACATATATATGTATGTATACAAATCATAGTCCTGTAAATACCTGTTGCATACATGCACAGGAGAAATGTTACATTCTATTAATGGTAAGGCATATTATTAGATAGGCAATATTGGCAATTATTTTAGCTTTTCTCTTGATTTGTTGTGTTGCTGTTGATCGCATGCTGCCAGAGGATTTTTAAGGATGATGGGGACGGGAGGAGGCCACTTTGAAGGTTTATTGCACACGGCGGCAGTAGTAGCCCAAAACTTTGCACTTCTCACACAGATGCTGGGGATGTTCTTTGCTCTGATCCGAAACATCCAGGCCGTCCGGCTTTTCCAGGGGTCTCTGCAGTGAAGGGAAGGAAATCAGATTAGATCCAAGCTTTTGTCACTGTTACTCTTTACTGTGCATGTGAAGTCTGCTTTTGTGCTTCACTGAGCTTTCTCCTAGTAATTATAAAGGTACTGTATTTCTTTCCTGAAGGGATGAAATACTGTTTCAGGTCTTCAGCTCTGCATTGGTTCAGAGTGGCCTCACAACTTAATGTCATCTTCTTCATAAAGGTAGTGGTAACTTTGATGTAGACAAATTACTGAAAGACTGAATTGGGGACTATGTTTATAAAAGTAGTACCACAGAAGAGTTTATTCTCTTGGCTCCAGTAACTGAGATGTCCCAAAGGCATTAACACCTCAAGCATGGGAGTCTCATTACCCAGCAATGCCAGCAGGGATTACTAAAGTTAGGACTAGCTGCTACGACAAGAAAACTGTCTTACCCATGCACAGATATTACATAGCTAAATGAAGTTTTCCCAATACTCAGTCTCATATTTCTGAGGCTGAAATTTTTGAAGGAGAGCAGCTGTAAAGCTATGAATAAATATAACATCCCCCCTCCAAAAAAAAMCCACCAACCCAAACAAAAAACCACAACACAACCCTTTGCCCTCAACCTGAGTAATAAATTGACTATGTATTTTTAATWATATTTGTGAAATCACAGGCKTGGAGGTATATTTGGCTAAACAAGGGAATTAAACTGCTTTGTTTTTAGTAGATTTTCCATGACATGTGAAGGGTTTCATAATCATTCTGAAAATAAAATACCCATATTAAATATTGCAGTAAGGTTAAATGTCTGGGAATTCTAATAGGTAGAGAGGTGATAGAGATGTGAGGTAGAACATCATAAAGTGCACCATTTGTTTGAAAAAAAAAAAMCAGACAAAATTCCCTAACCCATAATTCCTCTGATCTTATGAAATGTACCTGAAAGACTACTTCATTGCACAGTGCCTTCCCATGAAGACAGGGGTTGTCGGACTGTGGTAGAGAAGAGCATGTGGTGTGAAATCTGAGAACAAGCCATAAGTTGCTCACTGCTCTCACAGGGATAGTAGACTTTTCCTTATCTCTTCAAAATATGATTCTTGGAGCAGGGGGTGGATAAATATAAATTACAAAATTATGCTCATTTATCTTTTTGCACCTTTCCTAAATCCTAAAGACTTTCCTTTATCTGTAAAATCTTAAAGTACACCTGATCATCTAAGTTTTCATTTATAAGTTCTTCATTCCAAAACCTGAGACCCTGTGGATAGGAAGAACAGACATTCAAAGTGTTKTTTTTTTTTTTGGCTATGTAACACTGCAAGAACAGCTCATAATCCAGAGAATGGAAGGGTTTCTCAGCTCTCTGAATAGCTAAAATGAGATATAATATATTCTATTATCCTGAACAAGGGAAGTCTGCAAATTCTTGCTTGGTTGTATTGGATTATAAGTGCAACACTCTTATTATATTGCACAGCTAGTAAAAACAATATATGGGAGTAATTCAGTGGTGATTGCCAATGGTTTGTTACTGATTCAATGTTCTTACCCATRATATTGCCTGAAGTTTTGTCTGTCCACATATTATATGTCTTTGAGTTTAATTTAATTTACAATTTAATTGCAAATTGGATTTCCTTTATCAGGTAGGGGATAAGGAAGGTAGATGGACCTAAATCTCCTCTAAATCCTTTAACCTCGCCCTGCAATCCACTGAGCTTTGAATGACTTGTTGGAAGTCAGTATGTTAGGATTTGAGATCAGAACCAGCAATCCTGTTTCTAGGCTTGCAACCCAACCACTGGTGCAGGCAGGGCTTCTGCCACATCGCAGACAAGTTGAATACGTTTATTTGGTCAGAAAAACTGCCCTTCTGCCTTTTCTACCACTTATTCCACCAAAAACTGCCCACAAATTTTCTTCAAGAATTTGYGTTCCATAAATGTAGTCAAAGATGGTGCTCAGGTTCAGGAGTCCCAGGAGTTAATTTATGTTCCCCAACACAGAATTTGAGAGTTTTGAAATGGTACACTTAAAACAGGCTATTCGACTCAGCTCTGATTGCTTCTACATGCTAGCTGTGCTCTGATTAAAGAGAAAAAATACAGCAGTTATCATGCTTATTGATATAAGCCAGATTTTTTTTTAATATGCAAGGCCTTGGGAATAATTTTTCCTGGAAATAGTGCAAAGGACATTGGGAATGCCTTGAAGCGCCAAGAGTTTTTGGACGGTTTTCAGAAACAATAGCTCTCCGTGGTTTGCTTTCCCCCTGCGTTGATTGAGCTCAGCTTTTTGGCCTGCAAAGTATTTCGATTTCAGAAATGTTATTGTTACCAGTGTGTTACGACACAGAGGCTGGGGAGAGAGGGGTTACAAACGCAGGAAAGCAGGTTGCCAAGGGCCAGCTGGAAGAAGCGGAGCTGAGCAGAGCCTGGGCTATGTTTCTGGTGAGGTGGTGGAGGGCTGAGGCTGCGAGACTGGTAGTGTGCTTGCATTGTTTGTGTCCCACTTCAATCCAACTTTTGCATAAAATGAAGTCCCAGCTTATCTCCATTTACTGTTTTTTCTTCACGGGTTTCTTGTAAGGCAAAAAACCCCCTTTAAACACCCTGAGAAGCAACTGCTCTTGTCTTGCTGTTATCTGTCACTAATTGTGGAGGACTTTAAAGTAATAACCTTACAAACTTGCACCTTTCTTATACCATGCTAAAAGGGTACGATGTTAGACAGCCAAACAGGTGTGTGTCCATCAAGGTTGGACTTCCTTGGCACAGGATGACCTTGGACAATTCCCACCAGCTTTGGCGTGGTGGAAGCAGAAGATGACAGCGCAAGGGGGGTGCGGCAGGGTTGGGCTGCTGCACACTGTGTATGAGTTTTGGGGATTGCCTGAATTATGCAGAAGATCCAAATAGCTGAGGAGGCTGCAAGAGTTCTGTGCTGCTGCTGAGAGGCCGGTAGCATGCGTTTGGAGAGGGTGTGGAGGAGGGGAAAAGCTATTTGGCTGAAAAAAATAATTTCTTTCCTTAGAAAGAGGTGAAAAGGAGCTTGTAAAACAACAGAAAATCCGCTATGTTTCTCTGGGAAAGGTATGCTTTTTTCCATTAAATGGAGAGTTTAACTATAGTACTTCAATTTTCATTGTCTTTTTTTAAATGCAAGCATCAGGATTTGGCAGTCCATATTTTCAGTAAGAGCTACTGGGATGGGCACTCTTACGTTCTTCATTTTTGTGTCTTTCCTTAATTTTCTCCTGGTAGTTGCCGGGTAGAAATAATCTTGTCCAGCTCCACCAGGAAAGCATTTGGTGGTAGTGACTAAAGCTTGTTGCCTCAGGGGAATGAAGCTGAAATAAATTTAAATKTATATAGCAATTCCTGTCCTGCAAATTAACTTTTGATTGTGAACTATTACTGTCCCAGCCTACATGCACTGAAAGAACTTTGCATTCCTCACAAGTCAGTTAAAAACCCAAAACCCTCAAAACAAAACGCTCACCCTTATGAAGTGTTAGGTGCCAGAGAAAATGTCAGTAGGACATCCTTGAGGAAAATTGCTTCCACTAAGCAGCAGAATGGAATAATGTGGTTGCTTACATTTGCATTTAGAGGATTGAATTTTTTTTGCTGTAGAATGGAACAATTTGATTGCACCACTGATGGATAAAGGATTGCATCAAAATTCAAATGTAAGAAAACACTTATAAATAATTTTCTGGACTCATTACGTCAAGTCTTAATGGAGCAAATGAGATGATTAAATGACAGATTAGATATGTGAATAGAAATGGATTCTACAATTGTAGCTGGCAGGATAATTGCTAGGTTAACAGTCTTAAGGAGCCATAGCTAGCTATGCTTCCCTCAAGATGCACATGCTATCATGATTGGTAAATTTTTAGTCCAATAAATTATGCACTGGGGAAAAAGGATGAAATGCAATGTGCGTTCTTGAGCAGCAGACCCTCTGCTTTTCCATCTGCCTGGGGGGAACAGGGATGTTAACAAGGCCCTCAGTTGTCACTGTGGATCTGAGAGGTAGTGATAAGAAGGCTGCAGATTAGAGGCATGATGCTCGGAGAGAGCAAGCAGCCTGTCAGCAGCATGCCTCTGGGACAGACCAGCTAGGAATGAATGATAACAGCATGAGCTAAATGGCAAAAATCTCTTTTTAGAGTTCAGAGAAGCAGTAGTCTGGGGTGTTCTGTATTCCTGCTGCTGGAGCACACAAGTATGGGCATGCTGGGGAGGGTTTGTTAAATCTAATGAGTCAAAAGATCGTACTTGTAGGCCTGAAACTGTTTGTGCTGGTTTTGGCTGGGATAGAGTTAATATTCTTCATAGTAGCTAGCATGGGGCCATGTTTTGGATTTGTGCTGGAAACAGTGTTGATAACACAGGGATGTTTCCGTTACTGCTGAGCAGTGCTTACACAGAGCCAMGGCCTTGGCTGCTCCTCACCCCACCCCACCAGCGAGTAGGCTGGGGGGGCACAAGGRGTTGGGAGGGGACACAGCCGGGACAGCTGACCCCAATGACCAAAGGGACATCCCACACCGTGTGGCATCATGCTCGGCATGTAAAGCTGGGGGAAGAAGTCGGGGGGGGGAACGTGTGATGGTGTTTTGTCTTCTCAAGTAACCGTTACGCATGATGGAGCCCTGCTTTCCTGGGGATGGCTGAACACCTGCCTGCCCATGGGAAGCAGTGAATAAATCRCTTGCATGCACGGCTTTTGCTTTCCCTATTAAACTGTCTTTACCTCAACCCTCGAGTTTTCTCACTTTTACCCTTCCAATTCTCTCCCACCCCACCAGGGGTGAGTGAGCAGGTGGCTGTGTGGGGCTTAGTTGCCAGCTGGGGTTAAATCACAACACTGTTGAAAAGTTTATTGGGCTTAAGTGACCAGACCCATCCCTCCCCATAATGAGAGAAGAGAGGTGGCTGTGTATGCACCCAAGTATGGGAATTGTGATGGAACCACTGCATTGCCCATGGAAGTAATAGCTTGGGTATCATGAAGAATGTATTTACATACCAAATTATTTCCAGTTCAACAGTAAATTCCTGACAGCTGGAAGAAAACAGTGTCCATGAGGACAAGTCGGTCACCAGATGGCTGGTTCTGCACCAGTGCAACAGCTGTCATCACAGACAGCACTGGACTTAGCCACAAAGCCAGAGAAGAAGCCTTGATAAGAGGCCAGCCAGGAAGGAACCACAGGCACAGATGTTGCTGCTATAGTGGGCAGGGGAAGAAAATGAGAATTCAAAGCTTGGCATCTGGGCTTGTTACAGTGCCAAGAATGCTGGTGAATGGCTATAAGGACCGGCTCCATTGCTGGAGGAAGGTAAGAAGGAGGATAAACTACTACAAGRTCCAAATTCCTTGGAAGAATAAGAGATAGGTTTAAGTCCCATCTGAGACTTCTGTTTATGTTTAGAGTAGCTAAAGTAACTACCCAGGAAATGGATTTTGGAATAGCCATAGAGCAGCTTTGTCAGGGTAGTTCTTTAGTCTCTTATTCCTCAATAAAGCTTGAGCTCAGCTGGCCTCCAATTTTTGCCCCGTGTCCTGTGAATTCCTGTAAGCACTCCCACAGGGAGTTTTACTGCTTGAGGGCTGTGGTGGAAATGCAAAAGGAGGAACACAGTGGCACAACAAAAAAGTATGCAGAGCTTCCTGGGGACAAGGAGCAGTTTTGCAGCTCAGGTGCGAGAGCCACCTGATTTCCCACTCTGTGGATGAGTTGGGGAATGAATGGCAGCAGCCCTCCTATCAGGCTCTTGTGTTTCTTCTTGTAATACATGCTCCACCATCTCTCTTAAATGCAGAGATTTAGAGCTGTAGTTATAGAGCGTGCTGAAATATATACACAGTTGTAAAATTGCTGAGAAGACTTTTCCTGCCCTGGAGAGATTAAAAGCTCATTCTCACAGATAGGGTATGTGGAGTAAGAGCACAGGGCTGAACTGAGACATTGCTTGTGGGGAATTGGCACAGGATCATTTCCTGGAGTGAAACGAGCCTCCAGGAACAAAAAGCAGGTGGCAGGGAAGTGTGGCTGTTCTCCTCTCCAGGGACCCACTAGCGAAAGGTATGCATAGGAAATCAAGATTTGAGCATAGCTGCACAAGCCATTCACAGACCCAGCATATGTGCCTGAATGGCTACCCCGGAGCTATCCAGAATGGAGATTATTATCTTCAGTACTCTGATATTATTGCTTGAGCCAGTTACATGGGAGTACTCAGGCATGAACCATCCCTTGTGAGACAATGCGGACAAGCCCTACAGGGCTGAGAAGTCCATAGATTGAGGAAAGTAACTGGGGAAGATGAAAGAGAGATGGGGATGAGGACTGGAGAAAAGGGTGAGCCTGGGAATTGAGAATAAGCTCCTAATCCACTGCAACGAATGTCAAGCAATCCTGAATATAAGGATTTAATTTTTTTCTCCTAAATTGGTGAAAATCATCTTATTCTCCAATATTCAGGATGATGTAGCAAAGCTTGGTGGCCCATGTGGTTAGATTTCATCTATTGTATAGACTCTACAGAGGTTGATCTATTTGGTGAGAAACTGAGGGAATGCAGATACTTACCTGGCAATACCAGAGGATGGAAAAGTATCCTTGGAGGTGGTTTCTGTGTCTTGTCCTATATCCACACCTTCCTCTAAGTGTCCTCTACTGTCCAGGATCAGATGTGGAATAGGGGAGTTTGATGTGATCTGGTATGAGTTTTCATTCTGTATACACTATTGTGAATGGACTTTTACAATATGCCCTCACCAGGGAAATGTGGCACCTGACTGGTTTTAGACATGGTCTGAGTTGCTCTTGTAACTTGACATAAGGCTAGTAAATGTTGAGGAACCAATAGTGATTTGCATCCACTGATAAAATGACCATTAATTTTTTTTCATAATGTTCATGATAACTTTTTTATCTGTTAGGCTGCAATGATATGTTTACCAAATGGTAGGGCAAGGAGTAAGAAAAGGAGATAAAGAATTTCCAACATATTGCAGAGAAGAAATACTGACAAAATTTTTTGAAGTAGAAATAATTTATTTCACTAGAGGTAAATAGTGTCTGAGCTTGAATGGAGGTCAAACTTCTGTCTGGCCAGTTGATCTGGGTTTTGTTAAATTAAAAAAAAAAATAATCCACTTATGSATTACTTGTACTATGATCACATCGCATAGTGCAGTGACTTTGCAGTGAAAGAACAGACGCTACAAAGCAATACTGATTTCTTTTTCTTGAATGGAGTTAAAATGGCACAAGAGAAACATGGCTTCTAGGGAGAGGCAGCATCTTTTCTTAGATGAATTGTTTAAGTTGGAAAAACTGTCTAATGGAAGATTCAGATGAGAGTGAAAATACTCTGATCTCGTATAACAAAGGCAATAGGAGCACATAATTAGCTGAGGACATCCACTAATGCAYTGAGAGGGGAAAGAAGTGATTGCTAAAAACTTCCAGAAGTGCATAGGAACTCAAACATGAATGAGGACTCTCCTATGGTAGGTGCCAACAAAGTAATCAAAATCTAAAGAATAAACAGGAAATATATACAGAAAATGTTAAGGTGATGTAGCAGTGCTAATTAAGAAAAAAACCTAAAACAATCTTATGTGCACGATAAGATTTTTTTGTGCTTTAATTCTCAAACTGGAAATATTGGACTTTTATTAAATATCTTTCACTGTGCTTTTAGAAAATATAGTCATTAGTGTAAGAGTACTGGTGACTGGGCAGAGCGTATCTTCCAAAATGGTGTGAAATAACACCACACAGATAAATGTTGATACATGCTTAGAGTGAGTCTGGTGTGGAGCTGGATGCTTGGACAAAAAACATGTATAGGTTAGCAAACACTAGGCTCTGTCAAGAAGCAGTGCTGACCTCATGCAGCCTAAGTTAGCTCTCCTTTGCTGCTGGCTCTGTGCATGAACTGATGCTGTTTTCTTTACTGTCTGGCTATTGCTGGTATGTTTAATCAGAAGCAGTACAGGGCACCTCTGGAAGAATGAAAAAATAGAAAGAATGATGATAGTAACACTGAGAAATGGAAGCTGACAGAGGTGTAGCAGAGACACAGGATGTAAAATCTTTCAACTCGAAGTTGTAAGTTCAAATTTTGGGAAAGAACACTAGTGACTGGCTGCAAGTTATTTATATCTGGAAGCCTACTTGAAATGYGCTCTTATCTTGAAGATCTCAAATAGCTGCAATACCTACTGGTGGGACATGGACACATGAATAGAGAAGAAGAGCGAAGCTCTTTCACATCCTGAGTTATGGTGTTCTTAGGGAATGATGTGGAAACATAGTGATGGTGGTCAGCTGTGGAAACCTGCACTGCACATGCTGTGATTATTCCCTGGAAAACACCATGTATATGGCTCCAAGGCAAGCACAGCTTGCAGAAGCATGGTAGACTGCAACCATTCCACAGTACGTCTTTGACTTTAGTACTACTATGCAGATTAGACTCCTCTAGCCCTGCCACGAGGGGCAACTCTGCCCAAGGGGCTATTTGCAAACCTTCTTTACTACAAAATATACATATTCCTAAGTCTATAATGCCTCTTGTATAGTGTGGATGGCATACCTCGAGTGATTTCTTGTGACCCTTTGATAAGTAACATAAATGATGGAAAGAATTTAGAAGAACAAGGTAAATATTTATGAACTTGTGTTATAAATCAGTGGTCTTGTAATTTCTCTTATGCTCAAGACTGTACTTCCATGCATGTGATAAATGACTTCATTGCTCAGCTTGGATTTTGGTGCAGTTGTCTACACAAGCTGTCTAAACAGAGGCAAGGAACTAGAGACCTTGGGAGCTTTGAGATTCTCATGTAAATTAATGGAAGAAAATTGCTTAGCTTTCTTTCCATATATATGCTTCCCCAAAAGAAGAGGTCCTTGCTTTTTTTCACTTGCAATATAGTTTCCAGTCACAGTTTTGTCAGGGAAATTAAGGTGCAGTTTCTAAAGATGACCTCTTGTTTTCAGGTTTGGAATCGGAGTGGTATTAGCCCAGAGAAAGGGGAATGGATCACATAATCTCAACTGGCCAACAGAAACAAACATATTCAGTGTCTCAACCAGGGAACTGTACAAGTTCATTGTAAAGTAGAAAAACTCCCATGATGGAAAGAAGTGATGATCATCTCGTAGTGAAGTTTATGTCAAGTTTAAACCAAGACTTCTACCACAAGTGTGGCAGGCTTCAAACATTACATTTCAACTGCAATACATGTTGCTTCAAGGTACTAGCAATTCTAAATCAATATTTTGGCTGCATTTTGGAATGCAGTGCTGMCATAGAGCCAAATCTTGCCCTTAGAATTAGATGAATATGCATATGTGTACAAGAGGAGGAAATATAGTTAATTGAATATTCCTGGCTGGGCTAAAGCTTAATAAACTTATTTGTATCTCCTCTTCCTGCTTGTTCCAATGAATTTCAATATTCCTCTGTCTTTTTATCATAATAAAGTTGCAGTATCCTCCTTTAGGATTTTTTTTTCCCCTGACACCCTCCCCTCCAAAATCTTGTGAAATGGTATGGAGTGTTCCTTATGAGCCCGTGGAAAGGGCATTTTATATGGGACACCTAAGACTCCTGATAGAATTTCCTTTTCATCTGTTGCAAATACATCCAAATGATCTGTCTATGGTTTCAGCAGTCTCCCTGAGTGGGCAGCAGGCAACTTACCTTTTTCATCGACAACAATTTTCTGTAATATGGTGAAATCCTCCTCAAATTTTTCCATGATGGCCAAATTTATTTTTCATGAGGTTGTCAAAAGTGACTTTCTGCATGAAAATTCACCTTTGACAGCCAGTCTGGAGCCTGGTTTGTCAGGGAAACAAGGGGTATGAGCTCATGCAGTTGGTCTCTCTGTCTCCYGCTAAAGACCACTGAACTGGTTGACTGCTTGTGACCAATTCTGGTGGGATACAAGCAGGAACTGACAGTCAGTTTTCCCATCATGAGCTGGAAATGCAGGAAATTACCTCAAGGGATAGATGCAACTGCAATCTGCAGGGAGCAGGAAGGAAGGCTGTGTTTCATGTGAGCTATGGCTGACAGGATGGCAGATACAGCTTTCCTAGCAGAGCTACTTCTTAGACTTGACCATTTCTGCTTAATAAAAGGCTTTCTCTTGAAGTTCTTTGCTCGGGCATCACTTGGTATTATGGAAACCGAGAAACCTCTTTTACCAGGCTGGCTTGCTTTACTGTCATTAACCAAGGAATTCTGTAGGCAGGAGTCATCTTAGTATTGTTCTCTTTTATCACTAATCTTTATAAATAGGCATAGCCCCTTGACCAAATCCAATCTTGTGTCAACAGCTGAAAAATTAGTACACATGTGAAATAACTCCACTGACACCAGTGGAATGAAACACTAAGTTGGTGTAAATATGAAGAGAACCAGAAGAACTAGGAGGCCCATTGCTACTGCTGAACTTGTTTTACTCCATCTCCGATTATAAGGCCCCACAGTCTGTTTCTATAATAAAGGCAGGCAAAGATTCTGTTTTGGAGGTATTTTACTGAAAGATAGGGCATTTGAATTTTGGAACTCTGACACCCGTCCAGCTTACCAGGACTTGAGAGCAGCAGCTCATCTGGAGAACAATTTTTTGTGCGTGCTGTAGTCCACATCAAGTCCTATTTAAGTCTTACCCATGCTTTACAAAGTCAAGAGCATTCCTAGTTCCAAGCCTGTATGCCTGCAGGTCTGCACTTCTCCTACCTGTTTGTGAGGATAAACATTAATGTGGCACTTGATACATTCTTGTCCCATGTTAGCCCAGGAGTTCCCGCTCATCCATTTTCTCTTGCATTTGGGGCACTTATATTCACCGAAGCAGCGTTTCTTGCCCTGGTATGGAGTCAGGCCTTCTCCTTTTGGACGAGCCTACAAAACAAAGGGAAGTAGCAATGAATGACCAAAAAGGGGTGTGGGGGAGTACTGGAAAAGTAAGTCTTTCTAATTAGGAAACTTTGGTCAGAAGATACTGGAGGCAGACATGAAGGTCATATCCCCTTAATGAACAGTCCATATATCAAAGCTAGAGTTTAACAGTTCTGAGAGTTACTTCTGTAAGAAGTATTCAAAAGTTCAAGGAGACTTGTAACACTTTTAAGTGATGCTGAACATAGTATTTAGAAATATGCCTGTGTGCGTTTTGCAATGACTATTTTTAATATCCATTTCATTATAATAAGATTATCTCTATTGAGTACATATTGCTAGTATTATATATAGCATTTGGAGAAGTAGCTCACTAGTAAAGGGCTATATTTCTTAAACTTTGTCTATTCCACACTAGAACAGATCATTAAGAAAACTTCTTATAATTCAGCTTTGCACAGTCTCTAAACAATGAAATATTGGCCATCCATTAGTATGTGGATATGCATTATTATATAGGAGTGCACAAACTGGGATTGAGTATGAAGGAAAGACATGTTTTTGATTAGTGGAAATCATTAATTTAATGAACTTCATTTGGTCTCTTGCTCTTGGTAAATGGTTTCACTGCTTTCTACATTTTGAAGAATATAGGAAAGGATTCTCAAACAGACTGTTGTGATGTCTAAACATTAAATGTCCCCTAAAGAAAGCCTTTTTATTTAGGGAAGCTAGTAGAGTAGACAATGACCTTATGCAAATACCATTTTTATTTTTTCTAAATAAACTCACTAAAACTGTGTGTTGTACTTAACAAAAGTATAGTAAGGTATGCTAATATGTTAAGATGAATATGAGATATTGCATACAGCTTCCTGAAGATAGCTGTAAAGATGAAGCCACTTTCCCAGAGTCTCTAGAAGGTGTTGAAATACTGCCCATGTATTCACTGTATTTTATGTATTGGTGCCCAGAGGGAGATACTTTGCCTTTATAGTGGCAAAATGGTATGATCACCTATCAAAGGATTCTTTGTCATTTATTTATATGTCATGTCTCTGTGACTTTTTTTTAAGGTTCCCAGATGAARTTTACAAAAGTTACATGACCCATCATGCTGGGAAAAGGTTTGTTTTTGTTTCGGGAGCTTGTATGATTTCTCAGTGTGTAGGTCCAAATTGCTTTCTGTGTGAAAACATGGGTTGAAAAAGCAGGTGGTTGGCAGAAGACCTGAGCTTGGCAGGAGCTCTGAGACTCGAGCTCCCGTGGCTGATGGAGATGGTGTATGCTGCGTTACCTCCAGGGTCACATGTGGGAGCAAGCGGGAAAGGAACATTGAGTGCACTCCAATCCTCACGCTGAAGGGTGGAAGAGGAGCAGGAGGACCCCAAACCTATTTTGGCCTCTTTTTTTTTTTTTTTCTGTAGTGTCAGTAAACAACATTCTCTATTTTTCATGCGTATTTGTCAGCATAGCAATATTCTTCTTTAAAAGATCAGATGCAGTAACAACCTCCATTACAAATAGGCAAACATCTACAATAATTTGCTTCATGACACTCAATCTGAYAAGCCACTGTAAATATTCTGGCTCATAGCAAAGATGTAGCTGACACTAGGACACATATATTTACAGAAGTATTGCATAGAAGAACACAATAAAGTGTTCATTGGTATAACGAGAAACATTTGGACTTCAATGACTAAATGAGTGCTGGCAGGCACCCAGAGTGTAATCTTCTGATCCATGGTGTCCCTTGATAAGGGTGGGAGATTGTAATTGAATGTAGGGTAGGAAAATTTATGGAGACATCTTTATTCTGGACACTTAATTTGTCTCTGCCTCTGAGGAATTTGTAGCACAACTCAAGTCAGTGTAAGAAGGAGCCACATGCTCTCTTCATTTAGAAATTCTTGTGGAATTGAATAGGAACCCTGTGTACAGAGAGCTCCCATGATTGAGAGGTGTTCCCCCTCCTCCTGAGGCATCACAGATAGCTTTATTTGTAGTTTCAACTGGGGTTATGTTATTGAACAGAAGACAAGAGTTATTTCTGATTCTCAGTTTCAGTGGCACTCTACTTAAACTTCTCCTGCAGTCAGAACTGGAAATGCAGCTTCATTACCCCTACTAAGAAGCAGTCCTTTCAGAAAATCTGCAGGTCACTGAGTGCATTATTTCCAAAAGTAATACCACTGACTTTGGAGACAGAGGGTGTCCAAGAAGTCTTGTAAATATTTACAAACAGTATTTAAACATAACACTCCCACTGCAATGTGTTATGCCAGCCATAAAGAGCATTTAAACAACAGACTCCCACAGCAATATGTTGTGCTAGCCACAATTCACAGACAGGGGAAACTTTCAGAGATGGCCACTCTGAGCAGGCCGATAACTGTAGGTTTCTCCAGGTCAGGTAGCTGACTTCAGAGGCACCAATGCCCTGAAATGCTCTGCCCTCACAAATGCACAGGAGGGCACTGAAGATATTAGTTGAAGTCCTCTGTGAGTACAGCTGGGCATCAGAAATGGAGGTTTTCCAAATTAGAAGCTACTGTTAAAATTTGGCTTCTCCAGCTTGCTCAGTAAATCGGAAGCAGAACCAGGAAAAGAACGTAGGAGCCCTGACTCCGGCAGTGATTTCCTGTTATAATTGCTAGACTAAACCTCTGATTTATTTTTATTTTAACTTTTCAGCTGTCACAGCTCCCTCCTCAGTCAGTGACTTTAATTAGTTTTCTGGCAAAGCTACAACATTCTCTGTAGGTGTTTCGCTATTCTGCTTTATGGATGTTTATACTTTGCCCTAACAGATATTATTTTCCTTCCCATATCCTCAGTTTCCCAAACTGTGCYCCCCAGGGAATTTGGATTCTCAAACAAGCTAGCTCATTTTCGCTAGTGAGAAACATCATTAGGAAGCACTGACAGCAGCGAAGGCAACTCTCCAACTCCCTCCACCCTTCACATCCAAACGAAACAGATATTTGACAGTATTTGGTGCAAGGCAAAACCTGAGTGAGATACACTAATGGCCTGAGCGGTCTGAGCCTGGGTGTTTTCTTTTTTTTTTCTTTTTTTTTTTTTTAGTGTCTGTGGCTTCAGCAGCAGCACAGTTGAATTGCATAAACATTTCCAAGAAACAGCCTGCTCTTTGGCGCAGAAGCAGTCAGCCCTGCCCGGCAGGGTGCTCAAGCACCCGGTCACTCTGTGATAGAGGTGTTTCAGTGCTCATGTAGCTGGAGGACAAGAACTGTTTTCACCAAAGTTTTTTTTTTAACCGAGTGCTAAAAAAGAGCAAGACGACACATTTTGTCTTTTGGTATTAACCTAAAGGTTCTTATTTTACAAAATGTGGGATTTACCTTGTTTAAGCCACTAACCTTCTATTCCCTCCCCACCCCAGCTTGATTTGAATGGTGTTTAATAGTAAACCTTGGTTGATGTTTAGGTCCTGCAATTCCCTCACTGAGCATTATCTTTTCTTACTCTTTCTGCAGATACGGAKTTTTTTATGTTCCAAGTCAACCTGGCAAAGTTATGCCCCTATTCATAATGGCAAAATATTTTATTGTTACCTTGTTAACATATGATGTCCCGTTGCCTTTAGGCTCAGGTAGTCTTTGGCCCGGTTTCTACCCTCGGCTGCCAAAGCTTGGTGGAACCTCCATCTTAGCATGTTTGAAATAATATTCAAACTAGGTTACAAACYGTAATGTGAACAAGGTTTTTAAGTTTTCAGCATTCTTTTTGTCTGGAGAGTTTACAATTTTATGCTTTAAACACTGATTTGATAGGCTTACTCTGTAAAACCAAAGCTCCCAGAATTTCTCCTGCTGTGTGACTATATGGCTCTCCAACAGCTATATGTATCTTCATTCAGACATTTCAAAGATTACTTAATGCAGCCAGGACAGGTAGGTCTTTGAGGATGATCAGAACTGAACAGATTTTTTGAGAAGTACCAGAAACCAGCTATTACTTGAAGTACGTCTCAATGTCCAGATCTAGGCCTACATAATAGATTCTTTGTGCTGCTTTGACTTTGGAAATCAGCATGGGATTTGCAGAAGGGAGAGCCTTCCTTCTCCAAGGTACCCTTGGGGTGGGAGCTGTGGTGGCCCAGAGCCCCTTCCCTCCTYGTGGCCCTCAGGCACAAACAGAAGCCACCTTGGACTGGTGGTGTTAGTGCTGAGGCTGAAGGGGACTCCCTCTGGCCTTGAATTCGGGAAGCAGCATGGATTCTGTAAAAGCCCTTGCCAGGCCCTCTGTCCGCTAGCAGTTAGCCAAACGAAAGGACCTTGCCCTCTGATTCATGAGACAGCGATACATCACCTCGGTCTTCCAGACAAATGTTAAGACAAATGAAATAATCTTTGCAGGTTTACCTAGCCAGTTCACGTGTTTGATTTAGCTAGACCCAACGTACGTACAAAGCCAGTATTTCCTGTGCGGCACAGCAACAAAAATGACATTGATATTCCATCCTTCATTGACACCCAGCTGTCTCTATTTTTCATCCTCTTCCTTTCTTCAGCCAAAACCACAGATTGGCCATAATAAGACTTTAAAAGTGTTTAAGTTGAGCTTTTCTGCTGGTAACTGGCCAGCCAAACTCTCACAACCTATCAGATTGTGTATCTCATGGAAGAATCTGCCAAATCACTTGGCAGTGACGGACATAATAAAGGACTCTYTGCTTTCCCCAGACAATTCTCTCAAAGTATCAGTTTGCAGAGTCAGCAAAACCAAAACAAAACCCCCCACATGCCCTGCTTAAAACTAGATTCTTTATAAACAACAATGCGCAGAGAGTTCCCTCAAAGTGAAACGCAGAGGAAAAATGTATTTAATGCTCATCTTCCCCCAAGTTTGTGTTACACAGCTGAAAGGTGTCCAGCACAGGGGGAAGATGATGTCAGTATGACAATGGTAGGTGGGTCTCCTTCCTAGAGCAACTCTGTATGGGTCTCCTTATAAGGATGCTTTGCCAAATAAAGCAGAAAAGCAATAGCAAACAACGGCTTGATGCACTGACTGGCTCCCGAGTGGTTTGCAGGAGTGGGAGGGCCGAAGTCTTATTTTGAAATGTGAGCCCTCTGACACTCTCAATTGTAAGTCAGCACAACTAGGAGATGGCATTAAAAAAACCTAGCACTTTTGCGCCTCTCTACATATATAGTTTTGAGAAAGATGAAATGATGATGATAAAGCATACCCAAAATGTTCAATTAGAAAAGGAAAAAGAAAGTATTAGGACTGATTTGGTGTACTGGGTGTCTTGGTATTCTAGTCCTGACTCTGCAGCAAGACGTAGTGTGTTGGGAAATTCACTGAAGTCCTCTGACCTTTCTCAGCTCTGTGTAGGCTATGTAGAGAATGAGGACACACTTGCATGCTTATGCCAAAATGGCACATAAAAGGGAATCCTTAGATTGGTCAACTTTTTTTCTTTGTCCTTCCTGATTTTTGTATTCATTTAAATCTGAGTATCAACAGAATACATAGGCAGATACAGAGGTTATATGTTTAGAAAAAGAATTCTAGCATAGCTGGTGTATTTTTCCTTGCTGAGTGTAGTCCATGTTGCTGGTGTCTGACGTTGCTGTAAAAATAACGTAAAAATAGAAGCGGGTAAGATTGTTTAGGCTCTGTGTGTCTGCTTGCTGCTCCAGGGGGTCACCATATACTGTGCTCTTGCTAGTAGTATATTCTGTCACCTTATGTGGACGATAATTTCAGTCAAGTGTATACAGAAGTTTGCTCCTACACACATTTTTCCTTCCTTTATTTCATCTTCATACATGTACCTCTACTGAGCATAAATATAGTCCTCTACTTTCTTGGCCCTGCAGTCAGTGTCTTTCTAGTAGGGTGGTGTTCAGAATGGAACACAATTCTCCAGGAGCAGAGCATTAAACAAAAGATGTATGTGTAGTGCGCAATCCAAAATAACATTAGTCTTTTTATTTTGCTTGAACAAATACCCTATTTCTGCTGTTACAAATATTTTCATTCCCCAAGTCTTACTCTTTGGGAAACATTTAAAAGTCTATCGATGAAGCTGTGTCAATGGACTCTTATAGGTAAATTTTGAAATGGCAGAAGACCAATTTTATGTTTGTCATTTCAATATATGACTATGTATCTCTTGGTTGCCTTGAAAAATCAGTGTTGTCAACATATTGTATGTTAACTGCGATTTTTGATCTTATTTCTACAATGGTAAACCAAGAGGAAGATTTGGCAGTATTTGTTACTAATAACACGCACATGGTTTCTGATGATGATTAAAGCAATAGGCATGGTTGTCATGGATATGCTGATCAAAGTCTAGAAATCCAAGAAGCTGGCTTGGCAAACATTCTAACATTTAAATCAAAATCTGGTTTTGCAGATTTTTCAGGATCCTAGCCATGCTTTTTGGAACAAAGGCTTTTCTTCTGCTACAAAATGCCTAGTTGAGCTGCTTATTAGAACCATCCTTGGGCCAAAATATATAATACTCATTTCTGTGCTAAGTCAGTTTGAAGCATAAGATTTGCAGAATTGCCAAATATTAGTTACTATCTGATGTGTCAATTACTAAACACTGAATGGTTTGAGAAGTTGATAGTGTGGGTTTCCTTCTTTGCAAATCCTAGTCATCACTCCACAGCTAGTATAGAAATAGAAAACATGTAAAAGCTCAGTATCATACAATCTGAGAAAACAACTGTATTGATTAAATAATAGTATGCTGTTTTCATAGGCCTCTGTCTTAATAAAAGAAGACTTGGAGGTATTGACACAAGCAAGCAGTGTAACAGAAAAATATTTGGGAAGAATGGCAATGTGGTGATGGGACTGGTGTTGGACTTCAAACACCTGGATTGAGTATGTAGCCCTAACAGATTTCCTGTCTGATCCTGGTCAGGTCCTGTAATCAGACTGTACCTCAGCTCTTCACTTGTGGGGTGGGGTGTCCTTTTGCTGTTCCCTGCCATTTTGGCAGTTCTTGTGGCATTGTATAATCACTTTGATCTACGTGTGGTGATATAGCTTGTGTAGCGTAATGGAACCTTGAACTTCATCTGGGCCACCTATAAGCGCTATTATAACATACCAAGCAAATAACACTTACAAAACTTTCAGTCAATCCTTTTCAGAGAAGAAAGTTTGCGTGCATAGTGTATTGCACAGAAACTTGTTATCTCTAGATGAAGCTTGTTAGCGGAGTCTTAATAGAAGGTGAAACTCCCCTTGCATTCACAATTCTAACTAACATCAGATTTTTTTTTTTCCTGAATGTTCACATGAATTTTCCAGGTTTTAGAATTTCAAACAGTGTGTGTGTATATTCAATTATGTCATGTGTTATATACAGGGCAACAGGCAATGATCAAGTGTTTAATGTGTTTGGTAGACTTTCAGAGCCACAGTGCTCAACTAATCCTACCCGAATTTTCTATTAAGGAAAGCTGCAAACAATTATCTTGGTTAACTGTACTTCAAGGACTTATTTTACCTGTGCATRCTACTCTTTGCTTGCTGAATGGCTGTGAAAGAGCTCCCAAACTGACTTTCTATACTTGTGGCCAATCACAGCTTTAACGTTTGTTCCCGTAGGACTTGAAAACAATGGAATTACTTGAGCATATAAATAGCTGCCTAATGAATCTTCTTTTGAAAGTATTGCATAACTCAGCCTAACCCAGAACCTAAAATTTCAAGAATAGGGAAAGAATAGGTCTCTGGTCCTTATGCATGTGAAGACAACCATCAAAATGAGAACCAAATGTTAACTCTCACAACGAAGCAAACGTACTGAAAAAAAATGCTCTTAGGGAATTGTGCAGCAAAAACTGTTTCTCATGTATTATTTAATGCAATATGAAGTAAAAACGGAGGTGGRGTTAGAAAATGGGGATGGGTAGTGCCTAAATGAACCTGGGTCTTTGCTATTTAAGTATTTTATGTCATATAGAAAATAGGGATTTGCATATCCAATTAGGCATGTGGAAGAGTTAAAATTACACTTGCCTGCTGGGATGCAGTGAGGCACTTCTTTTCAGTGTTACAAGATCATATTCTTCCAAACAGCTTAAGATAAAAGGAAGTGGTTGAAATCTTTCTTTCCCCTTCTCTGATACAAAATTGACCATGCTGAATTAATTATGAAGAAACTAGGAATGTATTCATTTTAATAGTTTCCTGATGTGTGGACTCTTTTGTCCCTCTTCATCCGTTGCTTGAAAACATACAATGGCAAYACCCTCCTCCTCTCTCCCTCCCCCTTCTCCTCTGGTAGCACACCATATTAGATATGCTGGCATTTTTTTCAGTAGTTGGAATCAGAGTTTTGGAGCAGTGAGGGTCACACCCTTGCTATAATGGGGCATTACCTCTTCCAAGCTGAGGTCAAGACTCATATTTTTGGACCTGTTTAATTGGTCCACCTCAGATGGCTTCATGTGGGTTTCAGATTTCTCCAGTGGCACAGCTGGGGCACTGCTCTAGTGATGAGCTGCCAAGGCTAAAGATGATGATCTTCTGTCCTTTAAAAAGCAGTGGAGTAGCTCTGGTAGCCTCCTTTTCTCCCCATAGGTCATGGGACTGTTCCAGAAGCAAAACAGATAGGAAGGCAGACAGGTGTCACTGGAGGTAATTTTATTCGAAACCTAAGTGAGTGACAGGTGCTTTTGAAGACCCATTCAAAATGTGGGATGTTGCCTTCTGCTTCATTGCTGTTCTGAGATGTGCTTATGCAAAGTCTCCACCTGAAGAGGAGATTTGGACTGAATTATGATGTTGAGATGCAGCTGCAGATCTCCAGTAGATCCTGTGATGGTATTTCTTTCCTTATTAAGTGTCCAGGTTAAGAAACTGCATGAGAAGACTCTGTCCAGTCTAGACGGGGTGTGCCACTATTTGGTCAAAGCAAATTTTCAAAAGAGGATTTGGATCAGGGAATTTCCCAATTTATGTGGTGACCACAGAGCTTGCGTTGCTTTCTGTTTTGTGCTTCAGCTGAGAATCTGAGACTTTTTTCGCATCAAACTACATGCAGAATAATAATCTTGTCTCTACTGTTTGAATTGTTTGTGAAAGCTGCATAGGAACTTGTAAGTTGCCATGTCTGCAATTAAAAACATTTAGTACTTGCTCTTCATGAACTGCTGTAGCTTAATCTTATACTGGGGGCAGCTTGATATAACTTTGGTGTGAATTTACAGAGGGGAGTAGAGAAAGGGCTTGTATTAAATATAGAGAGGACTGTAGGTGCTGATGGGAGATAGCTTCCTCTGCTGCTCAAGTGGCTTTTTAAAATCCTCCTGTGTGACTATCTGTATCTTTTGGTATTTTTATGCTTTTGTAAATCTGGACCTGTTGTGGCTTTCCTCCATGCCATAGATCTGCTGGGCTACACTTGCGGAAAGTACTTTGGGAGGGACTTTAATACCACAGTGATCTTAAGAAGCAGCCTCAGCTTGGGAATCTGCTACTTTTGCCCGTTCATTAGAAGTAAAGTCTGTTGATCTCCAGGGATGTCAGGAGAGACCACTGCTTTATGCTAAGGTACTTTTTTCTCTGAGGCAGAGCGGTTTGTAGGACTCAAGATGACATTAATGTACTCAGATGACATTAATGAGGCAATTACAATAAATAATGATTTTATTTCAATTAGAAGCTTTGACATCATTCATATACCTAAAAATAACATTAATTTCTTTGCCCAGTTTCCAAATGAAACTGCGTCATCCCAAAGCATTAGCTGTTTTTCTTCTATCCTAACAATTTGTAGCCCACTGCAAGGTCAACCTGATATAACAGATATTTTAATATCCTTAATTAAGAAATAAATTTTTAAGAAACATATCAAGTTCCTATGCARTTTCCTGAATAGTCTCTGACCTGGGCTCTGATGGTGGCCAAAAGATGATCTCTTAACTCTCTGCAGACTGGGCAAGGGAGTATGCAGGGGAAGGTATTGCACTGGGAGGTTGAGAATATATGGAGGAGGCAAAGCAGAGAATATTTTAGTTCAATGCGACTGCACAACACAATATGAAATGCGAATTTAGCAGTGTTACCACTCAGGAAATGGCTTGTTTTGCTCTGATTTGATTTTACACCGCTTGTTGCGCCCTTTGGACTGACACACTCTTTTCTTGTTCCCTTCATATTTGTATGAATCATAATAATGACGGATTTCTTTTAGGCTGAATCAGAAATGCTTTTGCTCTTGTAAAGGTTTTATCTCTTCAAAACAACTCTTGAAAAGCAAAGGAAATATTGTTAAGACGATAAGGACGAGTTTCAGCGGAAAGGATGTTTCTAGAAGAACTCAGCCTTCTTCCTTCCTTCTGCTCTGAAAGGGACAGGATCTCTTTCAACTACCCACTAAATCCTTAAGGATTCAAGACCTCGTTCATGGCATATCCTGCACAGTGCATAAGAATAGSTATAAGCACAGTAAGAAAGATCCAACAGGAGAGTGCATGTCACGAGGAGAAGAATGTAGTCTTGTGGTTATGGCCCTGGACTGGGCCTCCGCAAGCCTGGACTTCATTTCTGGTTTGACTACAACCTCTCTCTGTGGGTTTGGACAAGTTATTTGATCTCTCTGTGCTTCAATTTTTCATCTGGAGTATGGGCAGTGCTAGCGTACTTCACGTTCTGGGAGTGTAATTAATGTTTGTTACTACAAATGTGAGCAGTATGCATGAATCTTGAGTTATACAAGTCTCAGATAAGGTTTTGAACAAGGACTGCTATAGGCCTGTCACCAGTGAACCTGACCTTGCCTCTTGAGCCAATTTTTTAAAAGGCTCTGCTTAACAGATGTTTTCTTTCATACATTCTGTTTTCCCCACAACCTGGTTGGTTAAAGTAGTCAGAAATGTCATTTTCCATTAACTGCTTGTGACATCTCCACTGATACATCATTAAAAAAAGTAAACAAAAACCACATGGCAGAAGGTAAGGCAAGTACATATACAGTTGTTACAAGGATTTCTAGCTAGGAGATAATCATGCAAAAGATAAAGCATTGGCCCTCTTAGAAATCTTCCCACTATAACAAAAACAACGCAAGGACTGCCCTCACTCCCTCGAACCTCCCCACCCCAAAGCAGCGTAGTGGTGGAGGCTCCCAGGACGCTAGCACACAGAGCAGGCTGTGGCCTGTCCTCCTCCAAGATGAAATACCACAGCAAGAGTGTCATTGCTTCTAGCTGGAATGGGCCCTTTGCTTGAGCTATTAAGAAACAGGGAAAGGAAATAAAGACCAGATGAGCAACCACCCTCCCTTTCTCCACCTCAGCCTCCTTCCCTCCACCTTCCCCCTCCACCATGTTATCTCCAAGATGACATGCAAAAAACACTGATTGAATCAGTCAGCCTGCTTTAAATTACAGCATTCTTTCTGAGCCTGGAAAAAGATATGCTATGCATAGCCCAAAAATGAAACATGACTTCAGCTGCTAATATCTAAACTGCATAAATGTTTATTATGTTTAATAATGTGAAAGAGACTTTTTTCTGGTCCCAGTATTCTTTCCTCTAGTTCTGCCAGATTACACATGAGCGTGATGCATAGAAGAAAGTCATAGAAACCCACCCTTTCTGCCCACAGCAGCCATGTGTAAGTCTGTTCACCTCAAGAGCCCTGAAATCCCAGCTACCTGATTTAGTTCACATGCCTGACATCGCTTGAGAGCTCCTCGCTTGCTCACTTGCTTTGGATCCTTGTGCATGTGCAGGTGTCTGGGAGGAACCCCTTGCTAGAGTTTTCTTCTACTATAGGCTCAGTCTCTCTGTTACAAAAGACCAGGTTTTTAACATCTTAATTGAAGTGCATCAGAAAAGTCTCACTGTTTTAAACATAACCACTGGTTGAAGTGAAAACTTATAGGCATATACTATACTTTAGATGACCCAAAGACGATCATCCTTTGGTGTGGGGTTTGTGATAATACAGTATGAATCTGCACCTCTACTCTCTTCCATCCTTCCCTCCCTTCCCAGTCCATCCTGTTCCTGCAGTTGTATTTGCATTTTCTACTGTGTTCCTTCACTGTTTTTTTCCACTGTGTGCTAAGCTAGCTTGAATCATCTAAAGAATCACTTGTGTCATGTTACCATAACAGCATCAGCAGCTGCCAAACTTTAACCATTCTGTGACATTCATGGTTGATGTTTGTAGTGTTACAAGAACTTTGAGCATTTTACTGAAACTCTTTCAAAAAGAAACTGAGGCAAACTGGTTACCTCCATAATATCTTTCTTGATAACATGCAGAAATATGCAGTGCCTTGAAGATGAGGAAGGATGGACTGCAATCAATACGTACAGAGTGAGAATGCTACTAGGTATCTGAAGGGTGAGAGCACAACACAGTCAAAGCATTGGATGAAGAGGACTTCTCGTATCAGAGTTCTGGCTAGACTGAAGGAAGAGAAGTGGCATCTAGGAAATGACTGATGCACAGAAAAGATACAGAATAAAATTTATAGCCTTTTCAGTGATTCAGATTCTACCAAAAAGTTAGTTAACTGACTCCTTATATCTTCACTACTAATGATTTTGTGCTTCTCATCTGTCACAAAACAAGCCAGGAGAAAAGGACTGTTACCTGAAACTTTTTAGGAAACAGAAAGGTCATAGGTTGAATCAGGCCATGGATGTTGTATGTCTTGGTCCATAACTGTGGCTTTTGAGAGAAATAAAATCTCTTATGTGTTGAAATAGGAAACTCATGTCTGACTCATCAGGCTGCCTGGCTGTACTGTAAGAAATTAAGTCTTTTGGACACCTATGTTTTAGGCTTGTTCTGTACAGCTGTGTAGCAGGAACTTTGAGATGAAGGTAATCATTGCTGTTAAAAATTTTGAATGGAAACTCTGTTTTAACCAGAATATAGTCAGAAAAGTGCAACAAAATTGTAACTGTCTAAACAAGTGAGTTGCAATCACCMTTTCCTTTAATGCAAGTAGATGACATTTCTATTCCAGTTTTTTTCATTACCTCTTTGCCTATCCCTTCTTTAAAAAGCTAAAACTGTTCAACTGTTTGCAACCTTCACAATGTGTTTGTACAGTGGCCTCAGACAGCATTTCCTATATTTAAGCATTTTATTGTCAAAGACACTCACACGCAGCATTTCCTTATCATGGATACCTAAAATCTCACTTCCTGAAAGTCATCACTTTCCTGCCTGTGTACAGAGAAGTAGCTGTCACCATAGGAGTCTCACACTGGACTGCTCTGAGCACGTGATGTTGGCAGTACCCCAGATCTGTTGCTAGCTGCTGACCCAAAATGGGGGAGTAGCCTTGAGGCCAACCGGTAGTTCCATATTCTCTGACATATACTGACCCTAAGCAACATCAGGAGATGGACTTGGAGATGGACAGGCTTTACAGAGTAAATAATCCTTCTCCCCAAAGGGAAAAACTTTTTCAAGAAAAAAACCAAACCAACACCATACCCACCACCAAGTTAGGGATCTCTTACTACTGAAGAACATGCTGCACCASAAAGCTCGTGTGAAGGACAGCTGTGGTGTTCAGCTACTGCACGTGTACTGAGGAACATTTTTTCTTCCTAAGGTGCTAGTTCTATTTTAAAAATTATCCACATCGCCCTTTTCAGAATATCTGATTCCACTTTTGTCCTAGCAGACAGTTTTAATGCCCACAGGCAAGTAAAGTGAAAAGCTCATTATCAAACAATAGAAAGGATGAATACATGTTCTAATAGAAACCTCATGAAAGCAGAGGATCCACCCAAGGGGCTGTAGGGCACAGAAGGCATGACAAGGCTTTGCGCTATGTTCAGTACTTTTCATGGGAACGTGTTTGTGACCAAGGCCATCTTCAACTTTTCTGAAGTCTAAGGCAGTCTTCCTGACACAGACAGTGAACAGGCCACTGCAAAATGTCTTTACTAGATGCTGTCTCTCTCTGTTGTTTGCTCAAGGCTAAGAAACTACTCATTTTTGAAAGGGTATTGTGCAAGAAGCATCTGGTATAAAATGTGTGCCGTTGCTGCAGAAGATGATTGGAGAGGTGGGATGAAGATTTGGGGAAGGGAGGCGTGCAGTTCTTCATCCCTTTTGCTACTGTTTCTCCTTTCCTGTTTCACCCTGATACTCTTTCCATCAAGAGATGCTAGTCTAAGGATAGATTCATGCCTGCTCTGCTTGCAGAGATGCAGTAGGAGTCAATTTGTCTTGATCTTGGAGGGGAAGAAAAAATTCGAAACCATTGCAAAAACCTTATCAAGAGTCCTTGATTTTGTTTTTCATATTAAGGTAGTCATCTCTGTTGCATGGAAGTATTTCAGCAGTATTATTGATTTAAGAGAAAAAAATGAAAAAATCAATATGGCATGATAAAATAGAAGATGAACAGAAGCAAGTGTATCCCAGCTGACTTACTATAAGGTCTCTGAGTCTAAGGGTGTTATTTTCCCAAATCAAGGAGTACCATCAAGGCTGTGCTGTTCTGGTAAGCCACGGATTCAGACTCTTGTGCGGAGGTTGGCACAGCAGCAAACGTCTTCTAGCCCCTTGATTTATTTTTTTTTCAGTCTTTCCAAGGACCAGTTAACTTTATCCGCTCTGCATTTCAGGGGGATGTGCAGTTCATTGTGTGCCTGGTGAGAGGCTCATTATCCTCCGCAGGCTCAACACAAATCCTCGATTTTTAAAAGGCGACAAAAGAGGCGGCCGGTCCCGGTTTCCGGTCTCCCCGGGTGAGCCAGCGCGGCAGGCTCGTCGGCCCCGGCCCGGTGCAGCTGCCTCTTTGTGCGCTTGGGCATAATGAGGAGGGCTCGGGAGGAAGCTACCACAGGTGTGCCACGGGGCCRGGGACTTGGCCCGGGACGCTGCCTCGAGTGTGTGCGCACGTCTCCCCACACACAGGTCTTGTGTTTGGTCTTGGCCACAGCCTTCAAGGGCCTTCTTGTCACGGCACAAACAATGGCATCGCGCAGCCTCTCTTGTGGGCTGCCTCCCGGCCAGTGCTGGCCAGAATAATCCCCTTTCTCAGCCTTAATGCAGCAGCAGAAATGTCATCCTTATTCTGTAACGCTGGCATTTGTCAACTTGGTGGAAACAAAGAGAGCATTCATTGAGTGGGAGACTGGCGGAGGGCCTCAGGAAAAGCCCTTTGGGGGGACAGAAAATGTTCTTCTGTCAAACTTTGAACTCCACTGGAGCCACCGTTTGTCTTCAGATCTGACCAGACTGGAAACAGAGACCTGCCTTGTGTTGACCACGTCTGGGGTCGCAGGGCAAATTCAGGTTTATTTTTTAGGACAGTTGACTAGCAACAAATGGCCTTTCTTCCGGGACAGCCCCATCTTTAATAATTGTAGAGCTCTACTGCTCAGCTAGGTTCGCTCTTGCTTGGCAAAATTAAACCTATAAGAAATGGCTTTATCTTCACACTTACTTTATACACAGATGCAGTTATTCTAATATCAGAGACTTGTATCTCCTGTCCAACACTTAGCAATACAAGGCCCTTGTCAGCAGCGAGGGACAGTTTGAGCTCCATCAAAGGTACCAGTGAGAGGCAGCAAGACGAAGCAGGGAAAGCCTGCTTTTCCTTGGACATCCTAGTAAGCCCTGCAGGATGTTGAGGGACAGTAGGTGTTTCCACTGGAGACAAACATGTCAACAACAACCTATGGAAGAGATTGAGTCCTTTTGACAGTTTGCTCAACGAGTCAGCAGACTCCTCCTCACATACTAGCTGAGCACAAGCACTGAGCTCACTTAAAAATCTCTCTACTCGGAGCGATGCGCAGTGGTGGTTAACCCTGGGGTATTTGTGTTATGAAGACTGCTGCAATGGAGACCTGGGAACACTTAATAATTTCAGACAACCTTATTTTTCTATTTTAAATTGTCCTCTAATGAGGCTGTGTTAAAGCATTATCATACCTCACTGCAGAGGTTGCTGTGTTTTAGTGAAAAGTTAAACGAATTTTGTGGGCCATTAATAACATACTCTGGGCTCTTTCCCCACTTGCTCCCATTCCAGAGCACTCACCAAATTATACAGAGTATATCTGCTGGTATGGAAATGCAGCTGCCTTTGGGGTGGAGAGCAGTACCAGTCTGTGCTTTGCATTTTGCTAACTCTTCACAGTAATAAATCTTTTGTCTAAAAGTACTGGGATATGCTCAGTATGTATGGTCTTCAGGAAGAGAAGCTCTTTCTAATAGCTATCAAATGCAAGGCTGTGTTAATGACAATGGGATTTGAATCAGTTTTTGAGAAGCTGAAACAATTTTATCATAATACCTAATTACTCTAAATGTAAGATTAATAACAGCAGCAATGAGAAAAGGATGTAGAAAGATAAGAATGTATTCATTAGGCATTTAACTTCCATGCATAAATGAAAACAAAAGAGTATGTTATGTACATTTACTGTGAGGTATACAATTCACTCAGCAAATGTAGGGAATCTTCCTTAAAATGGTGAACGCTACAGTTCAATTTGATATAACATTATTGCTAGATGGATCATCAGTGAAGCTGTTGTTAAATAGCTCTATACTAAATTTCAAGAGCTGATGAAAATTGAGAGAGAAGACTGTGGGACGGCAGGATGGTGCATCGGGTGACCCCTTCCTAAAGGCTGGCACGGCCAAGCTGGCTCGGGAGGAGGAATTGTGTTCTAAGTCATTCCAGTTCCTTCTTGAAGATAAAAGGAAGAAATATGTCAAGCGTGTTGCTGTTAATCTCTTCTGATGGTTGTGGGGAGTGCTTTGGTTGTACAACAAGATGCTACAGCTGTCAGACTGGCCTGTGGGCAGCACACTCCACGTTGCCAGGATGCATTCAGGGAAACATGTGCAAGAARTCATTTTAGAGACTGCCCATCACGTGCTTCTTTTTAAGGACATGGTTCTGCACATGAAATCGGGATATAAACAGGAAAGGCCGCCTCCTTTATCTTGTTATCTGCATATGCAGTAGAAGGGGAATCCAGAGCGTCTTCATTTCTCTAAACCATCCACAGTTAAGTGCCTTATTCCTAAACCGTCACTTAGGACTTGGGTTTAAACAGCATGAACTGAAGTCACGTCCTCAAGTACTTGAAAATCCCTTCCCTTGCCTGTCCTGTATTTCCCACTGGATATAAAACAGTGGAGTAGATATTTTCTTTTTCTGCTTAGAAATATATGAAGAATGAATAAGGAGGACTCTCCAAAGTGCATGGACAGGGAATTTAAGGATTATAAACATAATCTGTAGTGAAGACAATACAAAGAATGGATTAAAATAGAAACATAACAATGTGTTATGAAGGAGAGAGATGTAAGAAAAAAATGTGGAATCACATATTTATTGTAATTTGCAGCGTAGCAAGGAAGGGGAGTGTTAATACCAAACAAACTTGCACAGAGATAGATGTGCCCATCGGTCAGAAGTGTGTATCCGTGCTCTTTCAGCAGCTTCTCCAACAGTCAGCAGTGTTTCCTGCTCCTTCACTGATTTTTTCAGTGGGCTCTGTTCTTGAAATATTTCACATTAAAATAGTGCTCGTCTAGAATGGGGGGTGGGATGATGACTGTCCGGCGTTTTAAAGTGAAAATAGTAGTTGCAATGTCTATGTACGTAGTTTTAATTTTTTGCTTTTTCTGTGCTTCTGTTTGATTTGTGAAATGGCAAAAAAGTCACTGTTCTAGATCATGTGATATTAGCAATCTTAAATGCATTAAAACTTCTGAAAAGCTTTAAGAACAGCCTCCAGAATTTACTTCATTTGCCATCGTTGATAATATAGCCATCAATTTTTCCTTCCTCCAGGTGTTTGAGAACATCCCAGGGCCAGTGAATCCTTGTTACTCTATTCAGGTTTATGATCTAATAGCTTATTCAGCATATTAGGGTAGATGCATGTGAACTGGGATGGGATGGAGCTCATTTCTTACTATGCCTGTGTTTGTGCTGTTGTTCTCAGGCTTTATCCAGGTTATTTAACACATTGTTCTTTTATATAAAACTTCTAAAGCTTAAAACATATAAAAATTTTCTGTAAGTAGGTGTAGGTAGGGAAATACAAAAGAACTTACCCAAACCTTTTAATAAAAAATTGAGTCTCTAATTAAGTTGGGATTGTCCCCCAATTAATTTATATCTATGACACCCTGCAGTTAGTGCCAGCTGAGTGATCTATTATGACTAAATTTGTCAAACCAGAGGTATTTTTAAAAAAAAAAAAAAAAAGGCTTTTGATGCCAGAAGACTGTAACCACACAAGGACTATCTTTCAGTTCTCTTATGAAACAGATGTTTCATTGCTTCATATAGAGGAAACAGAGATCAGCTGATTACCTCACAGGTTGGCCTGAAAGAGTGAGCGTGTTGCTCTCAGTCGATGACTGCAAGAAGTGTTTTAGAAATGCACAGTTTGACTTGGGAAAGGGGCAGTGAATAACCAGCTTGGAGTGGTACTTGGCAAGAAGGTTGTGATGACAGTATATTTTTGAAGGCACCATGAAACAAAGTAGTATTCCAAAAAAGGAGATATGCACAACAAATTCCAGGGCAGGAGAACAGCTGCAAAATCTTTTCTGACTTTGTTTGATCTCTGGTTTTAAACTGAACTGCTTTGTTTCACAGTGCCTGCAAACAACTGGAGCACATCTAATGCCACTATTCATACCTGTTTGTAGAAAAGTTGGAGCTATTTGCAGCCATCTCGGTGTGTAGGTGGATCTGCATTTAACAGGACTTTGTTAACCAAGGAGGAGAGGTATTTTAAAAAAGTTCAGATTTTACAGTTGTGACCTCTGCAGGCTGCGCAGCTACTGTCAGTGGGCAGCACCGTTCTGCAGGGAGGGTGCAGAAGAGCTCACCAGGGCTGGGTGTCATTCTGCTTGGTGCGTGAGGTAGCGTGGAGGACACAAGATAAGAGTGCTGCTCTTTGGTGTCCATACACATCTGTCACTGGGGTAACTTGCAGATACCTGTCTGCCTGGACTGCAGGTCCTGTCACACCCTTGGATAAGCACCCATTACACATCAGGGAGCAGACAGACAACCCCGCTTKGGTGTCGTTGTCCTGCAGCCAGACCAGGCATGCCCGCAGCAGGAGGCACGCTGCTTGTGATGCAGGTGTCTGCAGCTTCTGCTCAGGTGACTGGGGTGGGCCATGGCAGCCCTCAAGTGCCGCCATAAAAGCTGGGTGGTCTGTCCCAGCTAACACGTACACAACTTTGCAGCTTTTTGCATAGGATGCTGCTTTGAAAAACATTCTCTCTGTCCATATTCACTGGAAACTGTTTTGGGACTTTGTTCAACACTGTATAAGGAAACTGTGCTGAAAATTTAAGGCAGCCCTGTTACAGCAAAGTCAGTTTTGTAAACTTGCAGAAGAAATTGCTTTCAACCACAACTTAGCAATGGTCTGCTGAAGTGTGTGGGACCAATTTAGGATTTGCATTCCCCTCTCTCTCAAACAATTAGCTCAGCTAAAAGTGGGTTATACTACAAGTGTTTAATCAAGAGGAAAAAAAGTAATGTCTCTTCTGCTAACCAGTGGTATGAATTAATGAAGAACAGAAGTAAAATTGTATATGAAGCTCCTGCCTGGCAGTGAGAGCTTTTCAAACTGCAGTTCAAAACTCCTCCCTAGAAAAGCAGTGATCAAGATTGCCTGGATTTGAGCCTGCAGTGCCTGTGCTGTACACAGTAACAGCTGCCGGTTCCTGGCTGGGAACAGGACTGGCAGGGGGATGGGGACAGTGTGGGGCTTCCAGCAGCTGGGAGTAGGTCATTTTAGTATTTGCACTGGTGAATAGGAAGGACAAAAGGAAAGAGTTGAACCATGCCAGTAAAAGGGCATATAAATAAAGGATGGAGAATTTTTCTTCTGCCCAGGAGAGACTAATTATTCACAAACCTGTTTACTACAGTAAATAAATAAACACCTTGGAGCACAGAGTTTTGCACTCATTTGAATATGGTAATTATCTTTAGGCCGTTCCAATAGAGATTACTATCCCCACAAAGCAMGGATATATTCATTCCCTTAAATGGAGAGAGCTGAACAGCCCTTTACACTGAAGACAAGATAGAGTTTGCAGAAGGAATTAAGCGCCCAAGGCACACTGACTTCCTACGGCTGCCTTAAAATTCCTGGACTAATGATGTACTACTATGGCAAGGTATATAACAAGAGGAAAGGGCCTGTGACCATTTTGGCCAGTGTGAAGATGAACTTCCCTTTGCAGCATCTGCACTGTTTGCACATTTGCTTTCCATAAGCCAAGCGCTTAGTCATGTAAACATGTTTCCGAAAACAAATAAGCCCAGATGCTAGCTGAACCAGAGTTAAACAAAGGTCGTTCAGGTGGTACTGTCTAAACCAAGGCCCTATATCCCAATACATGCTGGTACCTGACTACAGAAGCAGCAAACTGAACACTCTTTTCTCCCATATCATATGCAATGTGTTATTCTCCCTTTATTTCTTTGGTCCTTTCTTAGTAGAAATTGCAGTGTGCAGTATCAGATTTTGAAGGGAATATTCTGAAACCTTTCATTGCAGACCAAATGTCACAAAATGGACACAAAATATACACTTGTTGTAGATGGGGGGAAACTTGGTTAGTTAAATGGAAATAAAAAAGTTTGTGTATTACATCTGAGAGAGAAACAGAGATGTCCAAAATGCTGACTAGTGTTAAAGGTGGATATGACTTTGGTGACCCTGTCTCCCCTCAGCAGAAACAGTGTGAGCAATACAATCAGTTCTTTCAGCTTTGCTTACATGCGCATCCTTCTTGATGATCAGATGCCTGAAATCAGTTCTCTTCCAGAAAACAGAAGAGTGAATGAGGTGAAATTACCATCAGATAGTCTGCTCTCTTATGTTTTTTTTCTTTCCTGCTATGACTTTCATGCTCCTCCTTATTCTTTTCTTCTTCCCTTCTCTTTTCAGGATCAGTGTTCTTAATGTTTAAAAACTTCAACAGTGGAGGAAAAAAAAAAGTATGTGTAAAATCTCCTCTAAGTCATTCCTCTCTGCAGAAAAGCAGTGCTCTGTGTCATCTACAAATGAAGCTTGCTTTCCAGTTATACCTCTCCCCCCTCAGCACTGTCCTCCACCCTGACTACTTGCTCCTTTTAGTCACATTATGATAAACAGACTTCTCTCTGTGGGGCTCAGTGGTTAGTAGTAACTCAGCCCCATGAGGCAGAAATATAACTTTATAGTCTATGTGATCTGTCAAAAGTGGTGATATGTAGGACTGTACTGTAAGTAGTTGCAGGAAATGAAGCTTACGGACCTATTTATTAAAATCTATTGTAGCAACAGACACACAAACTGTAGCAATTAATGAAAAAAAGTCACAGAAATGTGACTGTATACAACTTGCAAATTATTTTTAAACACAAAATTGTACCAGTAAACTGTTTTCAATTAATGATTTACCAGTTCCATTTAAAATTGAGCAGGAGATCCCAGCTGAGTGTAGAAATTGTAGTAGATGGGAAAATATTGCACATTGGCTTTGAGTTCTTCTGAATTTCAAACCAAAAATGAGTGCAGAAAATGGTTTTGTTTATAATACTAACAACTTGCTGGGAACTTGAAAATTTGCCTTTCTACCTCTCTTACAACATCAGAATTGCAATCACTTTCCCAGACTTGACTGGGAAAAAAAAAATGCTCTTGACTGATGGAAAAAGAGGTTCTCTCAAACAGGGAGCAATCACAGACAAACATTAACTCATATTAAACGTATTAGTAATACATGTAAGGAGACCACAGGAGCTGAAGTGTTCTGCATGCCATGACGATTCAAAACCAGCAAGAAGATATGCATCCTTTAGATGCATAGAAAGATGGAAGAAAATATCCTAGAAAGTTTGTTATCCCAGGATAATCAGCATTAAGGCCAAAGCACTTCCATGCAGTACGTTATGTCGTAACACCATTTAGCAATCTCTCCCACCCTTCTTTAGTGCAGCGGAAATCTTGTTCTAGACAGGACTTTTCACTTTTAAATATATTGTAAACCTACATACTTCAATACATATTTACTTGAAGACAAGCACAAAATGTGCATACCTTGTATTCAGGGAGGCTTGTGGTAATCCTTGATTTCTGAGTGCCCTTATTCCTGAAGTTGAGACTCCCCCATTAAAAAGGTTGCTGCCCTTGGGGACAAGTGGTAGTGAAATTGTTGGTGATGCTAATAGGGGAACTGTAGGTACCCTTAGATAATACAGCCCAGTTCATGAGACAACTTGAAGATGAGGATTTTATGGACCACATAATCAAAGATGTTTAGAATAGCCTGTGAAGTCAGTGAAAGTGTCTGTAGGATTTCAGCATGTGATCCAGCCTGTACTTGTGTTTTGTGGAAAGCTGTAGAAGACAAGCTGACTCTTGAATTGCTAGTGACACATGTTGTGCTATTCTTGAATACCCTTAGCTTCCTAAGAGGTGTAGGCATGACATTCAGGTACACAGTATTGCACTCGAGCAGAGAGGTGAGGAAGATGTGAGTCAGCAGGCTAGATCACTTCCTGCAGAGGGGCTGAACTGCAGTATTTGGAGAGGGGAAGAAAAATGTTGCTTAATAATTATGACAAGTTAGTCTTGGGGAGTAATACTATAATAGTCCTAAAAGAGTGACTAAATTTGACTGATCTTGAGATTGCGCTAGTCCTAAAACGTTTCCAAAAGCTCTCTCCTCTGGCTGCCAGTGTCAGCTCTTGTTCTTGTTCAGCTTCAAGCAGCTGTTTTTCATCCATGAATTCAATTCACCACACTGAACATGGGCTCACTATGTAGAAATAATATGGTTGCAGGCAGTGAAAACTCGCTAGTGCTATCTGTGTCACATACATACATATTGCTGGCATTTAAATGCAACCATCCTCCCTGGTGAATGCAACCACGCAGATACTGGAAGAGACCAGAGGGAAAACTGATTCTTGTGGGATGCCACAAAACTGAGCCAAGGAAGCGGGACAACTATTGGAAGTGCTGTTCCTGTTGAAAAAGACTGAAGCCATCTTAACACATCACTCTGGTTGTCTGCCACCTCTTCTTGGTTCAACAGCTGTATCTCATGGCCAGTAGTGTCAAACGCTAAAGAGGTGCAGGATGAAGAGAATGGATGTGTTCTCTCTTCATTGCCAGAACGAGGTCATCCATCAGTGCCGTTATAGTGGTTTCATTTGTGTCCTGGCTTGCATCCAAGCTGTGCTGGGACTGCTTCAGTTGCTAAGGCAGACTCCCTTAACTCTTGTAAGACACATTTCTTGCCACAGGCAGAGCATTCCTTCAGAGAACTGTATTTTTATCTATAATTTTATGAATATCTGTCAGCCAGACAAGAAGCTGTCCAAGATGTTCACATAGGGAAGTAGTAGATTGATTTGAACTTTTGCCAGGCAATTAACCAACCCTTTCATAAATATTAAAAGATTAAGTATGCACTGTGCTGTTTAAGTTGCTACTGCATTGTCTTAACCCTCCCCTTCCCCCTACCTGCTTCTGTTCTTTCAGTATCACACTAATCAATTCTGCAGACACTTGGGATCAAAAAACACTGGCAGAAAAGGGGAAAAAGCTTCCCTAGTATTACTGCTGAGCTATAGGCTGGATCTGGGATTTTTTAAAAAAATATATTTATACTACTGGCCACAAAAATGGCTTAATGCCTAGATCCTGCAAAATCATTTAATGATTCATCTTCATTTCTCTTAGAAGAAATATAACTATAAAACTGTACGCAAAATACACATTGCACTTCACTGAAAGGGGAGGAACAAGATTCCACCAATTCCAGGCATCCATCTCATTAGTCTTAGGCTCAGCAGCCTATCTTCAACAAGCTTGCAGGTAACATTTTAAAGCATTCCTTGCTTATTCAGCCTACCCAAGTAGGGTAGTAGACCCAAACCTAGTCTCCTGGTTTGTTTCCCTTTTAAGTTTAAACTTGTCAACTTTTGTGATTATGGTTGGTGTCTGCAGTTCACAGCAGATACGGGTATATTATTATTTTGTTTCATTTTGTTTGTATTAGTTGGGTTGTATTTTAATGTGAGGTCATTACAGTGAAAAAGTTTTATGTATAAATCCAAAGAGGGTGAAAGAAGGAAAAAAAAAACAAACCAAAACCTCCACTACTCGCTGAAAGTGGAAATAAATTGGCAGGGTCCTAAGTTTCTATGATTTTCTGTAATCTTAATAGAAATAAGGTGGTATAGTTCAATATAGCACCCTGGAAATGAATAAAGTGTGCTCCATGCTTAGTCAAGATGTCAGGGCTCGAACAGCTAATGCCTAGAAAGACCCTCCTCTAGTCAGAGGCAAGGCCAGCCTTGCCAATCAACCTGTGGAGATAGGTTAGGCCAATTCAGTGCGATAGCCCTTTCACATTGGGATACAGATTTGATCAAAATAGCTAGCACTGTGAATCTAGTTGCCCTGAACGAATCTCCTGACCGTACTAGTGCCAACTCCTTTACAAACTGATATAACTGACTGTCTTGGCTCAGCAGATAAGCAATCACCTGTTTGAGGTCAAAGCTGATGAAGTTGAGTGCCAAAACGCATGTACCAGCACATTTCTGGGTGCACTGCTAGCTGCAAGGATCTAACTGCATGGCACATCCCTCTTTTATTCCTGTCTTCTAGCTGTAGCATTGCATATGTACCTATCTTTCTCCCAGAAATAAAATTGTGAATCTGGGAGCATGTATGATTATTTATACATGAAATGTCATTTGCTTTTCTTCAGTGTGTGCTAGGAAAGTTCAGCAACTTTAAAGGTGACTTAAAGATGAAGCTCTAAATCTCTTGCACAATTCCATTCCGTTTCAGCATCCCCACTCTTTGGAGGAAGTTAATGAAAGTAAAACACAGAGAATAAGATGATGCATCTAAATGTAGTATAGAAGTCTTGGCTTGTGTGAGGTCAGTAACACGGGACTGTTTCACACAGTTCAAAGATTATCTTTTGAAACAGAAACCTGGAAAGAACAAGGACCCGTCGCTCCCGCCCATGAGCTTCAGTCCTGGAGCTAGTATGGTTAATCCAAAGCAAAGTTTATTTAACAGCACTGAAAGGGGCAGCCCCCCTCAACAGTCTTCAGTTTTGAGATGACTTTAGCTCTTTGCAATTGCCGATATAGCACCTGCACTAGGAACAAATTTTAAAAAGTAGGTCACAACTGCACATGCAATTATTGATTGCACAAAACAGGCAGGCTATAAAAGTGTCCTGGTGTATCTGCTTTAAGTGCTGGCACGCAATGTCAAGAAACCCAGAAAACACAGGACCACCTGTAGAGTCCTCATTGCGGTATGATCCTGTTAAGTTAATACTCTCGAGCCTCTCTGCTGACTAATACAGGCAAACATTACAGTCAGCCAGGATTTTAATAAGTGGGACACTTTTACCTAGGGCACATGCCAACCCTAAACTTGCTATGGAAAGCAAGCACAAAAGTAAGCAAGAGGTTAAAAAAGAAAACGTCTGGCTTTTTCAACAGCTGGGTTCCATTGTGAAAGGGTCATGTGGTGCCAAGGAAAACAGAAAATAGGAAGGCACACAGATTTGTTAGTTTGAAGTAATTGACCACATGGTGTCCAATGGTTTGTGTTCTCATGTTCTCCAGAGTGAGGTCCCACGGGAGCTGAGGCAGGGGTTCCAGTTCCTAGCACTCTATTGTTTACCCTGATGGTTTCCAGATGCTGGAGACAAGGACAGTGAAATCTTTGGGATGCTGCCAAAGAATGAAAAAGACTAAAGAAAACACTGAGGGTACTTTTTAATTTTATTTTTAAAGAGACAGTACTTCTTTTCACTAAGATCATCTTCATTTACAGTTCCCCTGCTCTCTCAAATACACGTGCGCACACTGCTTCTCCCTCTTTCTGCCCTTTCCTTCCCTCACTGTTTCTCTGTCTTTTTGTATTTAAACAGCTCTGTAATGCAACCAACCAAGGGAAAGCAACGTAGGGTTTCCCCCCCCCCCCTCGGCATCCGTAGTTCATTTAGCTGTAACACAGTGGATGTGCAAAAATGGTCAGAAAACCCCAGAAAAAACTTCATAGCAGGCAGATCACCAAGAGAGAGTGTCAGCAGCGATGGGAAAGCCTCAGAAGGCTGTGAGTTCAAGTTTGCTTTGGCATGGCTGGAAGAAGTTTGCAGAATTCTACAAAGCGTTTCCAAACATCTGAACCACGGAAATCAGGGAGGGGGAGTAAGAATGGGAGAGCAGTAGGCACTTTCACCGGCAAAGCCAGAAAGCAAAAAAGAGCAGGGGAATCTAAAATAATGGGAAAAAAAACCTACCCCAACACCCTCCTGGTAACTAATTCTCGATTTCCAGAAAGATGAGGTTTAAGAGCAGGACTTCAGTGTTTGGAGACCTGTATTCTAGTCAAGTTTGGCTGCCAATGCTCTGAGTCAGAGCAAATTTCTACATTGCACCTACGTGTATGTATGTACTTGGGGTTGGGCAAAGACTGTGGAAATCTACGAAAGAGTTCCTGTTGTTGCCTTCAAAAGGTGGTGGATGAGATAGCTGTCCTGTTTCATGCATTAGAAATACCAGGTTGTGCCTTTCCTTTTGTTTTAATGAAGGGTGTCTGCTACAGTCATGTCTTCCCATCTCCTGAGAGGGGTGGCAACTGAATGGCAATGGGTGTTTTGCAGAAAAAAAACTCCTCTAAAGTAGTCTTTGTAGAGAGTTTAATTTGCTAAAATAGAACTTTAGCAAAAACCGCTATTCAAAAAGAAACAAAGTTTTGAAACAATCTACAAGCTTGATTCTAGATTTACTAGTAAGTGTAAAAATCCACTCATACCATTGTTCAAACCCCATCTACACTCAAAACCTTAGGCAAACTGCTGGCCAGATTTCAGACTACTACCATCCTCTGCTTATTCAGTCTCTTCCAAAGAACCTCTTTCAAACCCTAAAGATGCTGAAACCGTATGTTCTGGGCCTAAGGTACGATAAAAGGGCACAAGTACCCTTCCTTTTATTCCTTCCTGTCTCCTGGACAGGCTGAAAGGGCCCTTATATCTCTTCCCTTTGTGGTTTGGTAGTCCTTGCGTGTAGGGCTGATAAAAATGCATCACTGAGAGGAGTACTGGTTTGTTTCTAGTGCACATTTCACAGATTTTTTTTTTAACGTTAAATATACTCCTTTCTTTTTCTTACTGTATGTGTTAACATAAACACAGAGGAGCTGAATTCTGACAGCACTGAAATCAAAAAGGGTTTAAGAAAGTGACTTCTCAGCAGATGCTGTAAAGAGGACTTTCAATGTGAGCCGATACTTCAGAAACCGAGAGCGGGGTACGTTGTACATTGACCTGTACATGCCCAGTCGTTCTGTGTGTCAGAAGTAAAGGACCGTGCTGACACACATCTCAATGCACACACTTGGTAAATCCATTCAGAAACTAATTGAGAGGCACATGATGAGTAAGTTTACGTATCTGTTTGACAACATGCTAAAAACATTAACTGTCTTATTTTGTCAGAGAATTGTGCTACTTTCCAACTCTAGAACCAGATCAGACCATGCTGAATGCTAAAACAATGCAGCTTTTTTATTGCCCCAATGCGATGAAGCACAGTCTCAACCTTCATTTTTCCCCTTTTTTAAAAAACATTAAAATCCAAACTGCATTAGAAAATAAAAGGCTCCCTGTGATTTTCTAATTAACCTCTTACATATTATTTGGGAACAAGGAAATAAATGAGCTGCAAGCCTATTTCCCTCTCCACAAACTGTAAAGAATTTCTAAGGTTGTTACTACCTAGTATTTGAATCACATCTTGAATGGTGCCTGTTATCAGCAACCAGTCAGGTGGTTCCATGTCAAGATTTTTTTTTACAGTACAGCATGCCTAATACCTTAATTTTTTGTTAATGTAGATGTAGTGGTAGCTATGGTAACTGTATTGCCTTCTCTGGAGTTGGACCTTTTTTATTTTTATTGTTACTAAAGGCAGTTATTTCCTTCATTAAATAGCTTCATTTTGTACAAGCACGTACATGTCAGAATTGCTATGCTCGGCCAGATAAAGGTGCTAGTCAAGTCTCTGGCAGGGTCAGCAGTGGATGTCAGAGGAGAGTACAAAACCAAGCTAAGAATAAAACAGTATTTACCCCAGTATGCTCTCCCAACCTCCACCAATTTGTAATTCAGGAATGCCCTGAGCCCAGAGGTGGTATCTTTTTCCAAACTCCATTCTGACCTTGCTTCTCAGAAATATAATCTGAGAGTACTGTATCTGATAGAGCACAGCTGACAAAGGAACGAATGAATAATGGTGTTGTGAACATGCTAACCAAGTGGCAGCGTTAGGTCGTAATTCACTTCCACTGAAAAAATCACAAGTGATTAAATGCTCTGTATTTCTTATTTCGTGTGGAGATAATAAACGTGACTGTCAAATGCTATGTGAAAATCCTTATGTTCCCCACGCTTTGCCTTCTAACTTGAAAGATGCAGATAGAATCAAAATGACTTACAGACAGCATAGAGAAGATATTTTTGTTTTCAGACTTGCACTTTTCTGGAGGCTCAAATGGTATCAAGTAGATTAGCAAGAATGTTTTTATAAAAGACTCCGTTTTCTCTGTTGAGGTGTCTTGGTTTAAACATGCTGCTTGTGTTGGTGACTTACCAAGACACGCTTTTCAATCCAGTTCCTGAAAGACAAACTCCTGCAGACAAAAGCCACTATCAGAGCTCGCTCTCTTCCTGCGCACGGCTCTCACAAGGGCAGAGAGCGCACGGCCGGCGAGGCTGGGCAGCTTGCGCTGGCTCCCCTGGACCTGGCCTCAGCCGTGGGGAAGAAGTACAACTGCGGTGGTACTGCCACGGAGATTGTACAGCCTCTGCAGACAAGCAGAAGAGCTTTCCCTGGGGGCTGTCAAATGAAAACTTAAAACTTCAACCTCAACAAATTTTTGGTCTTGTTACCATGATGTAAACAGAATAAAATATAGGGAAATGCTTTGAAATGGAAAACATAACTCTTGCTTAAATTAATGCGTTAAATTTGTTTGTTTATTCCCTTATTCTAACTTTTAAGACTGTGTTTACTGCAAAAGCATAGAGACAGATTTACAGTCCTGTAGAGAGACTGCATCAGTTTCTGAGTGTACCTTGCCTCCTCAATGTTTTCTGTCTTAGCAGACTTGAAATGAATAGGTGCATAACTGAAATTAGTTCTTAGTATGCATGGAAAGAATAAAGTGTATTGGATGACAGAGGGTAAAGTGGACAGAGCTTAAAAGGGCATTTAATATATGATGATTTTTCCTATTTATTTTCGTAACACTTGATTTGGTGAAGATGGTTGAGGACTGATCCTTAGTTAGTCTAAACAGATACAAATGGGTAAATGGGGCTTGATGGCTTTAATAGTGGCTGTGAATCTAGCTCCTAGCATTTCCCTCTTAAACTCTATTATAGAGATGAACTGTATGGAAGGGTATTTTCTGCGATCCCCTGAACACAGGTACTGCAATTTTGACTGGCTTTTAGGTACACCATGAAGGGTATGTTACCAATTCCCTTGTACCTTCTGCTTTTTCAAGCACCTGAATGAGAGTTTCAAAAGCTTGACAGAAATTAGTACACTTGAGGCTGCAGGTCTTTGCCAAAGCAGTATGAATATCTAACACACTGTGTTAAAGCTTAGTGGCAAGATGGAAACCTTTCAATTCCATTGCACTTTCAACTGCTGCCAACCTGGCACTCCAGCGTGCAAGTTTTGAATCAAGCCTGGTGTATTTTTTTCCAGGCAGATTTTTTCCTTACTGTAAAAACTGACTGCTCTATTTTAGAATAACGTTTCATTTATGGTATGTAAAAGGTGGCTTGAAGGAGCTCTAAGACAAGCCTTTGGTGTCTTAAAAAGAAGAAATAATTTCTTACTAAATATGTTTTTCCTCTCATCTGTATACACATTTTTGTTATTGGAGAGATGAGCATGAATCCTGGGTATTTATATGCCTTTTTCTTATGTGTGCTACTGAAACAACTGAAATGTTTTAAATAATGAATATAAGAAGGGACACCAAGTGCTTCATAAGCAGCTAGTGCTTTGGAGAATCTCTGGATTTGGATGTTCACTTTCAGACATCAAGAAAAGGTTTTGTTTTCACAAAGTACAGCTCATTAAAACAGGTTTTTTTCAGGTGTCCAACACACTAAATTAGTATTTTATTTTCTTGTATCTTTACTTCTATGATGTTTCAGAAAATTAGAAGGAATACAGTACAGAGCAAATTCAGTACCTAGTGCCAGAAGTGAAGATAGTATTTCGTTTCATAATTTTTTTTTTACAATTCAAACATCTAAGACTTTGAACACTTAATCTAATGCTCTGCCTTGGCATTGGAGATAGACCTCTGATCAAGACAAGAAATTTTAAATGGGGTATATGGATATATGTATTTGTTAGAGAGACGAAAAAAGAGAGAGAGACCTTCAACATTTGTCTGTGACTCCAGTGTGCTAATAATGTGCTTGCTGCAAGCAGCTGATTCTCTTCAAGTACATCTGACCTAGCAGATGTCTTAAAGTTAGGGAGCTATGACCTCAAGCACTGGCTTATGGAGAGGTTTGCTCCCAAAGAGACAGTCAGGGAGAGAAAATAATAAAGGAAAATGGTTTTATTTGTTGCATCCGGTTAACCGGTAACAAAACAAACAGAAAAACATACACAATTATATCCTGGATTTCCAGAGCTTCAATTCCAAACTTTGTTTGACCTGGTTACTCTGGGCTGGCTTTAGAAAATGAAACGCTGYCTTTCCTCCTAGGCTTGAAAACTGTTTCCTGCCTGGGATTTATGGCTAGTGGTGGACCTCAAAGGACTGCATAATGTTCAGTATCATAGGAAGTGAAGTAGATTTAGCTGCGAACACAAACAGAAAAGGGGGATTATCAGCAGATTTCTGCAGCGCTTGTGTCTATCACGTGTAGCAGACTCCAAGGAGTTTTCTCCCCTCTTCTTTTGTCTTGTTTATACTCAGTAGATTGCATGTCTGGGGATTGTATGCTGTGGTCAAAATGTCATCAGTTAAAATGGGAGCAGTTTTAAACTAGTTACATTGCTCTAAAATATTCCACACTAAGATGTTATCTTGTTCCCATCAAAATACAGACATTTGCTATTTCTGCTGCAACTGTTTAATGCTTTTTTTTTTTTTTTTTTTTTGAGATTCAGGCCTAAAATAGTGGTTTATGTTATATGTCTTTTGAGCTGTGCGTTTTCTTGTCAGAATGCGTGAACAGATTATGGTACAGGCAAAGCATGCTGCTGCTAATCCAGAGGGAAATCAGATAGCAGAGCACCGAATGACCCGTGTGGTTTCAAATCAGGCTTCACCGATGGCAGCAGAAGTTGTGCTGTAGAAGTCAGTGGCAATAAGATGCAGCTCCCATAGGGATGAACTTAAATAGAGGTGCAGTGGTATTTTCTCACTTGCAAGCGATATCTGGTTTGAGGACAACTGAATATAAGGTGCTAAGAGATGAGGAGTTTTAAAACTTCTTCTAGTGAGAGCCTTGTAACTGATGCAGAACTTATGACTACCAGTAATATTTTTCATTTGTTGTTATTGTGCTTTCCTTGATGCACTGTGAAAATATCACTTTGAATTCCCAATTCTCCTGCGCGCTGTGGACTAAGCCTGTGTGGCAGCGCCTTACCTCCTAGGCACCGTGTTGTCAGCCCCTCCAAAAAGTCTTATTTTTTTGGAAGTCACTGAGCATCCTCTCCCAGGCCATCTTAAATATGTATAAAACAGGTCCTTTCAGATAGAAGCGATAATCACTGGGAAATCTTCGTCCCTGTACGTTTTTAAGACAGCGGCTGCTGCCAGAATGGAGAGGACACAGATTCTTCATCACGCGGAGCTGCGCCGCAGCTGCTTGGGTGGTACCAGTGTGAGGGGGGGTTCAAGCCTTGTAGCCCCTCCAGAAAAGTTATGCCTGTGGTCTTGTTACATCTTTAGCACTTTGGTTGCCTCTTTCTTTCTTTCGTATCTATTCTTTATCTTTTCTAGCAAGCCACTATTGTTTCTCAGGTTATATCACAAAACAAAAGCCAAAACTTCTACTCAGAAACTATTTATGCAAAATACTGAGTAGACGTAATTTTCTGCTTCTCACGGTAGGCCTCTACCTACCTATATTTTTTGGATATAAAGCACAAAATATGGCTGAAGGAGAACCTGTGTTAAGGGAAAAAACCTTTCCAGAGCTAGAAGAGAACCTGAAGGGAAGATGCTTTAATTCCACTATGGCACTTGGGACATGTCGTTGCCTTTCTTATTCTTCACACTTCTCCATGGATTACTAGTTACTTTTGGCTTAATAGGAATGTGGTAAGGCAAAGTTAATAATTTTAGACTCTTCTCACTATAGCAATGTGGGTCAAGCAGAATAAAAAGAGAGTGTAAGAACACAAATAGGAGGAAAGATGGATTAAGTTCTGTTACTGAAGAAGGAAAGCTCTCTTTGAACTTAAGGATTAAGGACTGCAGAATATGGCAAAATATTTGAGAATGTAAAAGCTGTGTCTTTGGCACTTGATACCTAAAGCTGTAGGCATGAGAGCTGAGATCTAGGTGTTCGCATGTATCTTCTGTCACAAGCCTAATCACGCAAGCAAGCAGGTTCTCAAATACATGTTTAACTTTGAAAGCACATGAAAAATTATACTGAAATCAGGTAAATTTTGCTGCATCGTGGTCTTATGACTCCAATAGTAAACTTAATTTGAAGGAACCTGAACTTAAACTGTTTTTTTCTTAAAGAGAAAAAAAATATTCTTATCTCAACCCAGTTTCATTCCTCTGCATGAGTTGTGTATGTGGGGAAAAGTTCAGTGCTTATTACTCTTCCTAACACTCAGACTATTTTACAGCAGACAAAAGAGAAAAGAACCATTGCTGAATGAGACTCTGTTGCCACTGCTTAAGATGGCTCTAGTCTTGCTGTAGAAATACGTGTGAAAGCAAAAGAGACAGCTGCGCCAAAGAGCCCAGTAACCCAGAAATTTCCTGTCCCATTCTTTCCTATGGAGAATGCGAGGATTTGGGAGCTCTCAAGACAAACATGTATCTATATTCCCATATAAGACGACAGTACAGCTGCCAAGACTGCAAGATGCCACAGAGTCCGTAATTGTTTCCGAGACAAACTGTGCTAGGAATGGATAATCCTGCCTTTTATTTATACATAAAAAAATATTTTAAAAAAATTGCCTGTTAGGTTATCCATTAAACTCAGATGGATGCTAGGGTAAACAAACATGACAATAGCTAATTCCTAGGCTCCACAACTGTTTCGTTGGGACTGGGATTTTGTGACAGTTTTTGCTGTAGTGCTTTACAATGCTTGCTCATGTGCACTAGAAACACCATGAGAAATGACTGATTAGTGAGGGTGGGCGTAGTCGTCGTCTTCTTGTGATGTGCATATGGAGTTACAGAAAACTGGAAGTAAACAGTTGTCCATCACTCAGGACGAAGAAGTTTTTTGCTGAGTTCACTTCAGATGCAATTAAAATCAGAGCTGTGATACTGACTGGGATGAACAGTCATAGGAGACCTATAACGTTACCGATATAACACAGACTTTCCCAGCAGCTGTGGAAGAGAGACTGTATACCTATGGCTTTGCTCTCATTTGGTTTGAAAACTGGCAGGCATCTCATTTTTTGCCTGCAAAGCACCCTGATGCCGACTGTGGGTTGTCCTCTGCTGCAGCTGCTGCTTCTCCTTGGGAGTGTTGCTCTCCAGAAAGAGTGCCTGTGCACAAACTGACCAATTTACTTTTCCACTTTATCTTAGCTCTTAAGCTGTGAAAAGATAACAGCAAGTACAGAAAGCTTGTTTCAAAGTGACATTTCCCCTTTTACAGTGGAGCACTAGGACATTGCTCTCTGGATCCTGTCTAGAGATAAAACCTTATATGCAAGATTGACCAGAAGGACTCTTTGAATGTGCCTGAACTGGACTAGCCAAGGAAATCCATTGCTCTTTTCTCTTTCTTTCTCTCCATCCTCCCTCTGCACCTTTTTCCATTGTATGGCAATGGTGGAAAGAAAGTAAGTAAAAGAAAGGAATAAAAATAAAAGATCAAGGAAGTTGGTACGATCAGACTAAGTGACTGCTTTTTCCCATTGTATTTAAAAATCCATGTATTAAAAAATTTTGAAAGTGTAGGTCTGCAAACATGCTTGCTGGCTGCATTGATGTAAACTGAGTTACTCTGTTGTGACCTGCTGCTGGTATTTCTGCATAAGAATACTCCATCACTAGCAGGGACCAGTTCAGCAACCAGTTCTGATCAGAGAAAACAGTTTTAAATATCACCTTATTAATATCTTGTGCTTGTCTTCATACTTTTTTTTTTCTTTTCTTTTCTTTTCTTGGCAATAGATCTGAGATCTGCAGTGTTCTGATTTCTGAAAACATACATATTTTTCTCAAAGACTATTCAGATTCTACAATGGAACTGCACTTTCTCTTTCAGAAGTTAAAATCAGTTAACTAGTGTTTTTGTGGGGCAAAAAAATCTTACGTTCCAGTCTTGCAATTGGATTCATGCAGGACGACCTGTAGTACAGTTGGAAATTCCCCTGAAGTTTAGGGAAAAATCTTCATAGACACAAGGATCTGACTGTAAATTCATGACCTTGAAAACGTATGTTTTGTCACTTACTTACAATAAGATCAGAACTGTAGCCACATATCTTGATATTTGAAAGGGAATGTATTAAAAAGTCAGTCTTTTTCCTTTAATGGAATATCTAATAATTGTTTATTTGGAATTAAACATCAGCCTTTCCTCATGTAAGTACTGAGGCAAATACATGTGGTCAGAAAGACCTGATCTTCCAGTATGAGGCAAAGAAGATAAAGAAATTTGCTTTATATTGGCTTGGGATCATTTGTATTAGTTGAATTACAAAAAAAAAAAAAAAAAACCCTTATACCACGTCTCCAAGAACCAGGCATGAATCCGATAGAGACATCTGTGACTGGAAAATGTGCTACGTTCTGGCCAAGCTGCCTCTGCAGAGTGAAATATGGGGTAAGTGAAAGTACTGCCCTGGAAAACAAGTAGTAGTAAAGCTATACAGTTGTGAGACAGAGGCTTCTTTTCTGCTCAGTGATACCTCCTGCCAGTGTAGGCCAGTGGAAGAGAGGAGAGGAGACAAAAAGCAAGTGGCAAGTGAGGGACTGCAGAAAACACTATGAAAACAAGACCAAAATTAATGTTTCTTCAGCATTCAGGTTTTTTTCTTACATTTCTCACTTATAACACATTGCTAACTTGCCGTGATATGTCAGCCAGCCAGTTAGCACCCTGTCCTTGAGTAAGGCAGCTGACAAAAAGGAGGAGAATGATGCATTTTAGGAATGGCTGAACCGAGCACCGTATCTGTATGCAAAACTACAAGGCCACCTCCAAAGAGCTCATTTAGTCTACAAGTTAAACAAGTGTAACTAATATTCTTTCAGATTTATGACTTTCGAGTTGTCCAGCACAGATTTCCCTCTAATTTGTCAATATATTTCTGGCCAGTTCCTCCTGAGAGGGCTAAAATCTGCACTGGTTATTCTGCTTGTTGTAGACTAGGTCTGTAGAGACTCTGCTACCTCTTTTGATTTGGGCTATGATGAGGCCAAAAGGATGATCTGGGAAAATAAAGGCTGGTCAGCCGCCCTTCGGTCTCTGGCAGAACCATGGGACTTTTGGAAGCCACTTCTGGGTACATGAAGGAGATCACGAGGAACAGTCAGCATGGATTTACTAAGGGTAAATCATACCTGATTGCCTTCTATGATAGAATAACTGGATTTATGGATGAGGGGAGAGCAGTGGGTGTCAATACCTTAACCTGAAGCAATCTGTAGACAGGTAGCAATAAAGTGTAGAGATTCAGAAGACTCTTATGAAGGCCAGATAAACACTCGGACTGTTTAGACACAGTAAGTGAACGAGTACGTGACAGAAGTGCAGAGTGGGTAACTGGAATTTCTCCTAGCTCTTTTGCAGAGGAAGATGTTAAACTGAATTAGAAAATAACACACTGAAAAGGTTTAAAGGAAATATGCATTATACAATGCATAGTTCCAATCTTTGGCACTCCCTGAGACCAAGAACTGAATTGGATTCAAAACCAGAATCAGGGATTTATAAAGAGTGAGAACAATGAGTTAGGCATGATAAAACCTCTTCTGCAATTAATAAAACCCGTTATTCTGCAGGACACATGGCAACTACAACTCATAAAGTGTATCTTTGTCACATTGTTTTAAGATTTTACATCCACTAGAGGATTTTTTAAAACTTCTTGAAGTATTGTTCTTTACTAAGAGTGATCTCTCTTTTGAAGCTGTTCCTGTCTAATAGTCTGAGAAAAGGTATCTCCATCTGAGCTGGGTATCTCCAGGCTTTTGGCAGTGTTGGCAGAACTTACACAGCAGTTGTGAATCTGATGGTGGAAGACGATGACTCTACGGGAAGGGTTGGAAGCATGAATCAAGCAATGCAGAACACAGGATGCCATGAGAGTATAGTTGCAAGCAAAGATGGGGTTGTGGAGAACTTAGTGAAAACCAAGATGCTCATAGGAAGAGGACACTGACAAAGATGCTAGTGTAGGGGGAGGGACAGAAGAGGATGCAGTCAGAATAATAGAGATCTGAACTTAACTAAAGTGGCATTGAGCTGCAGGCATGCTGCTATTTTAGTCCATCTCCTGGAACTGCAGGGTTATTTACTGGAAATCTAGCCGCCTTTGTGTAATGCTCTGAGTAGGAAGTCACCCCAAGGGATGCGAATTACCAAATACTGTGACGCGCTGGGGTAGAACATAAACCCAAACAAACCAGGACTCTCAAAGGCCTATAGCTAAATATTTATTTCAGAGTCAATTTAAAAACAGAATTTTCATCCAGCAAAAGCACACAGTAATCCTGCAGGTCTAACTTGGCTCCACTATTGGCTCACGCCACATTCCTGGCCCGGACAGATTTTAATGTTCGAAGACTTGGGGTCTGCAGTAGTGTCAGTCCTGTCTGTGTCAGGTAACAGAAAGGGCGCTTTTCACGGTACTTAACAGTACAACATATATTAACACACATTGTGGAAACTAATAGTAACAATAACCTAAGTCTATTAGAAAAATTGCATGGAACAGACAGGGTTTATGATTTACACTAGATTTACACAGATGTTTAATAATTAAAATACCATTTAATTCTTCAACCAGCCTCAAATTAAGATTCCCTGGAATTCATCCAGTAGTAATGTGGCAAACTTACCTTTCATGAATTTGAAAGAGACTCTTACTACAAATCAATCTGTTGCTGACAAACAAATTTTTAAACATTTGGATTTCTGTAGGGAAATTTTGTGAATGTTCATTCCTCTCATTGAATGCTTTTTTATTCATGAATAACCACAAGGACACAAATGCAATTATTTCTTGAGCATGTAGTCCTCCTGAATGAATAAATGCCTCATCGTTTATCTTCATCTGTGGGCACCTATAAAACTGTGGTCTCTCAACTATTTTTTTTATACCTCACAGAAACTCTGTGTGTTAGATAAAATGCTATGACAGCCTAACAGCTGAATTAAAGTCCTCGGGTACCAAAGTAAGGAACAGTAGCGCACACTTCTATTTGTGTAATTTGGTATTTACACATGCAGCATTTTTGCTACAAAAGGTTAGTCTTTTTTGGCATAGCAGTTCAAGGATGAGCAGATTTTAGGAATTTAACTGTGGAAGTCTTATCAATTTTCTAAACAAAAAAAAAAAAAAAAAGGAAGGAATAGGATCACAGTGAGTTCCCCAAGACAGGCTATGAGTTTTTGGTCACATGCTTAATGTGTTTAACTGGTTGCCAAGGAAAGTCAGCTGTAGGTGGCAGAGTTGGTAGGTTTCAATAGTTTTGATTCTAAAGAAGGACTTTAAAAAGGTATGGCTGATAGGATAGTGCATGGAAAAGGTTTTTTGATTAGTCGTCTTATAATGAACTTACAGAGACCCCGAGGCTGCTTTACAGAGGTGAATGTCATGATCCCCATTTCACAGAGGAGAAACTGGGAGAAGAACCCAGGTGTCCTGGCTCTGGGCTCAGTTCCTGATTTTGGGCATTGTATGTTTCCTTTTAACAGACAGACATGCAAATATTTGTCCTGACAAATTGCTTCTTATGCATATGTTGCCATTATTAATGCAACCCTGAGGCAGGACAATTTAGTGCAAAAAACGATGTTTCTCTAAGTTGTGTAGATTTGGGGCCTGATGTATTTGCTATGAAGCAACCACTTTTGTCTTCCTGTTAGGACTGCTGCCACGTGGCCCCTGACACTGCTGAATCACCCCCTCGGGCTCATACGCACTGGTAATATTTATTAAATGAAACACTTATGTCAACAATCAATGCTTGGCAGTGGAGAAAACATGACAGGAGATATCTTTAGTATCAAAAGGGTTGTTACACAGCAGGATACATGCACTGCTTGAAAGTAGAAGTTTATGGCTGTTGAGCTGGGTCTTTACTGATAGGCATCTAGAGAAAAGACCTAGATTATAGAGAAGGGGCCAATTGGTGCGTTAACATCCCAATCTACTCTACTTCTTTAAAGCTCTGCAGATTGTTGTAATACTCTCTGGAACTACAAGGTTCAGACATAAAATCAGCAGCAACTGCAAAAACACACGTACCGTTTTGCTTACTAATAAGTATTAGGGCAGTACAAGAAAAAGGAGATGTATTGCTTGAACACAAAGAATAAGACACAGATGTGGCATGCCTATAAAAGAAAAGAATTGCAAGCTGAAAGCAAGACAACAGTTGTGGGAAACAGTGGGACTCGAGTGTCCAGTTCCCTAAGATTCCTTCAGAAATTTTAGTGAAGTATGGGAAGTTTATTGCATGTAGCATCATTCTGAGACGCAGCATCTCTTGGAGGCTTTGTGGGAAATAAGAAGTGCTCAGCTGTCTAAAAACTAAGAGCTTCAGGATTTGGATTGGGATGTGGTTTACAGTCTTGTTCTCCAGGGAAAAAAGAATGGGCCACAAATCACCTCATTACCAAACTTAAAAATGGCTGTAGGTGAATTTTCCTCTGGAAGCTCTGCCCTGTGCCATTAACCAACATGACTTTCTGCTCAAAAATCCTTCTTTCCAAGAAGCCACGAAGCAGAGACCAACTGGAGAGAGAAAAGGCTATTTTAGCTACTTTAGGGCTTGGGTTTCCACCAGGGAAGTGGACTTTCCCAGAGAAATGCTTTGGTTGAAAAGGAAAAAAAAAATCAACAAAAAAAACCCCCAACTCATTTGGAATTTCGCCCCTTGGACGCAAAGCTCTTCTGTTCCTGTCCTGTCACGCTAAACTTTAGTTTCTGTGTTCCAGTCCTTGAGTCACCAAATGACCAGACTGCAAGCTCTTCGACACAGACTTGCATACTCTTCTGCTCTGTTTGCCTCCCCCTTTGTTCCACTGGGATAAAGAATTATTACTTTGCTGAAAGGGAAGAATGTCAATGATTATGTGCAAGATGAATTCAGAACCTGCTTACTGAAGGTGCACACCTTAAAGATAAACATCCTGTAATTGTAAATCCCAGAACTGCCTTTTTTTCTTAAGCCTGCACTTGGAATTTGTGGAACAAATCTCTGGGTGTTCTGATCCAGACTCACTACTCAGGGTTTGCTTAGTAAGCATTACACATATTTAATAGCATCCTGACATTATAAGTGAGCGTATGCGAGGCAAAACCCAAACCAAAAGATTCAGAGATGTCTTGTATAAATAATTAGGAGTGGGCTCAGGATAAAAAAAATTGAATCCAGAAATATTGAATGCCCTTGAGCTTATGAGCATCCAGGTCCATGGTTTGGATTCTGTTCTTTTTATAACTGCAAATCCAGAGCTGGGCTGGGCTCAGACACTGAACAGATTGCTCAGGCAGGTTCAAAGATTCTCTGGTCTGGAGCTGGGGATCCAAATTATTTCCAAGAATAACTTACATTTACATTTTTTCCCCTTGTCCTCCAAGGGCCTAAGTGTATTGCTCTTGGCTTATGGAACGTGCATGGACATCAAAGGGGATCTTCTATAGTAAGACAATGTGTATCAGACCCTACACAAAAACAAAGAAAAAATCCTTTGTATGTTTTGAAATGATGATCTAAATTTTAGAGCTAATTCTCTGGATGCCACAGGCTGGTGCTGCTTGCTGCTCCACGCTGCAATAAGTGAATGAATATCGTGTTATGTTATCCCTATCCTTATTTAGCATATTTCATGGTTTTCAAACACTATTTCCTGAAGCTAGAAATCTAGCATAAAAGATGGGACAAAATCCAGAAACAACAGTGAAGTTATCAGCCATAGCTTTCTCTCAACATACCTACACTACTTTGTTCTTTTTTTCTAACTTTTAGCTCAGCCAGGTTGAGGTGATAGTGGTGAAGTGTAGTGAGACCGCAGAATTATTTTTCTTAGCTGCTAAGATATGGTGTATATGTGTTAGGCAGAATATATATTCCTCCAGGCATGTCTCAAAGGGCCTGCTCATAGAAGTGTTTACGTGGAAACCACAGCTCCCTGAGGAAAACAAAACTAGGGAGGAAGATTTCTGTCCACTCGCTAGAATTTGCTATAACCTCTGGCCCCAGATTGTGTTCCAAAAAGAGGTGTTTTGCTTTTTTTTTTTTTTTTAAATGATACATTAGAAGCTGGGGAAAGCCATGCATTGAAAGTGCATAGTCCTGTGCTAATCAGGTTTTCAGCTCGACTGCAGGAGGAGAGTGTTCTTCTGTTGGAATATATCCAACATATCTGTACTCATTTGGAGTATATCTAACTGAAAGAAGATACATAATGGAGGCATAAAAAAAAAAATACTCCTGTGAAGATGCATTTTAGCCAAAGATGCCAACCACCCTGCTGACACAAGTCAGGGCTACGCAGCTGCTAAGGATGGTTTCCTTAGGTGTCTTTGCACAAGGGAGACCTGAAAAGTTATCCATCCCAGTCAGTGTTTTTTTCATGCTGTGGAAAGAAAAGAAGAAAGAGAGGAAATCTCTTTTTCTTTTTTCTTCTCTCTTTAGATGATGTGTATGGGATCAAACGGTTCTTTCTGGAACTGGTAGGAAAGCACAGGCAGGAGCAGATGTTCCTGGGTAATTCCTGGATTTTAGGGAAGTAGAAAGACCTGGGGCATCTAATGCCTCCCCATTCCTACTAGTGAAATGGCCAATAGAAGAGGAAATAAGAGATTGAGCAAAGCTGCGTGCTGGTAGAACAACAATGGCATGATGGCAGTGATAGTAATTTCAAATAGTTAGTGAGAAGCAACTGGCTTGATTGCAGTTACAGGAGGGTTACACACATTATAACAGCTGGCATTTTGGAACACGGCCTACAAAATACACTAAAATGGTGAGTCACCTCAAATTTCACTTGGACGTTTTACGTGTCTATGTGCACCCATGGCAGGTTGTTTGCCCATTTCCCCCTCTGCTACAAAAACAGAGCCCAGTTCAATTTACCTTATTAATAAATTTACATACTTTCACATCCAAAGTGATGGAAAAAGGCTAAAAGTGTACTACAAAAACAGAACTAAACTGAGATTTCTCTCCCGAGGGCCCAACGAACACGCTGTGAACAGTACACCTCACCACCGCTTAGCCTGCTAATCTTCCAGGGCTCTGAAACCTGAGACTTGGTAAGCTACAGCGAGATTTAGAGTCTGTGTGTTGAACACAACTTAGCTCCGGTAGAACGACCTGCTCTCCTGAAGCTGATTCTTTCTCTCCTGGTTTTAACACATTTTCAGTTCTAATCACAATTGGAGCCCTCTTTTTCTTCCTGTCTGGTTCTCCCCCTTGACACACACAGATTAGTTTTCCTTCTTAAAGCCTGGGAATACACAGGCATATCTATATCTCTAGACAGATGGGAAAGAAAAGGCCCAAGTAATAAAGCCCAAACCCAGCTTGAAAGCTCAATTTCAACCAAAACAGTGGTTTAGCCTTTTATAATGAGACCCTTAAGTTAGAACATTTAAATCAAGATGAGAGCCATTGTTCCTATTTTGTAAGAACTCATATAAATAACTTGAGTGGAGGTGCCATGCTTGCAGATAGCTTTAAAAAATTTCAAGACAGTATCTTTCTTTCAGATCACGGCACAAAAGATAAATGAGTCTAACCAAAATATTGGTGGGAGAGGGATAAACTTGCTCTCAGCAGGCAGAGCTGGGTCCTGATTCTTTATCTGGCTGCTAGAATCATCATAATGAAAAAGAGAACCCAAAAAAGTCCTCATTATATGAAAGAAATGTTGCAGAGTGTTGTTTCCTGGAGCTGGCTTTAAACCAGAATCTCTTGTGTGGGTGAGACTTTAAGAATTCCTTTAAACATGACTTGGATCGCAAGGCATCTGCAGAGCATTACTGCTCAGATCCCTGGACCACCACTTCTGTGTATGGATAGCTTCAATGAACATGTTGGCTTTTTGAGGGTTTCCTTTTCCCCGATTTAAAGTTGTACCATCCTCTCTTCACCAAGGGAGTGGTTTCCTCATTTGTGATGTGGTAGCTTTTGCCAGTTTTGGAAATTCCAGCTTGAAAAAAAAAATGCATCAGCATCTACAACATGTTGTTATAATAATGTCTAATTATGTCTGAACCAAAAATAGTTTGCATTATCTAGTCAGAGGGAAGTTCTTACTCTGATCTGCGACTGAACTTTGCAACTTGACTGGCCTGCTTTTTTGCATTGCTTTCTCATGCAAAGAGCTTCTAGGTGAAAATAAAAGCTACCTGACCTGGGATAAATGTTGATGGAGCTAACTGCATGTAAATGGGTATTAGCAATTTATTTAAATGCATTTTCAGACCTGACTTGGCCCCAGAAAAAGGAGGCATTAAGCTGCCCACACCACCACGCTCATGTGCATGTTTGCAAGCAGGCTTCCTTTCCCAGCGTGGCCGCATGAGCTATGGAAAGAATTCCCTGGCTGGCAGCAGCCTGGAAGGCAGCAGGAAAACACAGACCAGAGCCGCTGTCGGCCGCGCGGCCCCTGTGAGGCCCGTTCGGCGCAGAGATAAAGTTCAGTGCCGTGCGGTTTCGCAACGAGGTTCACAGTGGGGACTGCCGTTGTTTACTTTAGGGGAAGATGGAGGCACGCAAGGGAGAAGGGAGTCACTCCGCCATGTGCTGCCAACTGCTCGACACCCCGCTGCAGCCCTGTTCGTAATGATTTATGCAGCTGCTGGATGGGGTCTGGTTTCAGGGGATGTGAGCTGCAGGAGCAGGTGGGACTCCCAGGCAAGGACTCCAGACCCGGGACAAAGCAGAAAGAGAAATCTGTCCTCTTCCCAGGGTGGTGAGGGGTCTGACAAGGAAGTACTCTGTGAGCTTAACTTTCCCCCATGACACCAGCCCAAAGGATCCCTGCAAAGCCACCTGCCACTTCCAGGGTAATAGGAGCCTGTGTAAAAATGCAGGAGAACTAGTCGAAAGTATAAGAGCAAATGTTGTTGCACTGCTCAACATCTAAGGTAATTACTGCAGTAATTTTTCTGTGTGCTAGAAGTTCTTTGTTTGGGTCTGTGTACATGCACATCTTTGCAACTCATCAACTCTGACATGTAGCACTTGCCGAGCTAGGATTTTATATCACCTCCCACATTAACTGTGGCATAAAGAGGGACAGGATGCTCTTTATTTACTGCCATTCTGGGGTTTCTTCTCCAGGGCTTGCTATTGATGTTTTTACAATTTAAAGTAATTTGTAATTTAAAGCCACAATACCCAGGCCAACGATAATAACAGTTCTCCTATTGAGCTTTGTGGAAGTTCACATCCTCCGCTTTGTATTCCCCCTCTCCCCTGCCTGCGCTTGATGCGTTTTGCCAGTAGGCTGATATCAGCTGTAATTTTCAAAGAACAGAAGCTTCTGTGATATTCATTTCAAATGCTGTTTTTACACTGAAGTGTGTGCATAGGGGAGATCATTCTGGAGCAAAAGCTTTGTGTTTGAGGATGGGGCTGGAAGGGCCCCATCCTGGGAGATGCCTGGGACTGAACCTGACTTCTCAGTCCATGCCTTACTCCTCTGCGTGCCACTTAATAGTCTGTGGCAGGGACGATGCGCTGCCCACCTCAGGCAGGGGCTGTGATGAAGGTTAGTGCAGATGGAAAGTCCTGTGCCCCAGTTCGGCTAGAGTTAGTGGGATCCTCACATGCATTTTGGGCTTTGTGACCATAGGCTTATAATTAAAGATTTGTTGGTATCAAGTTAATCTCTTTAAAAAAAAAATATTGTTATTCACTTTCTAATTGGGCTATAGACCTTCATGTATGATATATTCCTTTAAACCTGGAGGTTTTGACTGTTTCTTTTGGAAGATGAAATGTTATTGGAAGGAAGTCTGGCTCAGAAGGAGAAAGAAGGAAAAAAAGCTTTTAGACCACAATTTTGAAGTGACCTCATTAGCCCCTCTGAGTAAGCAGCTCTCCAAGTCATGGCAGTGATAGCCCACAGGACACTACTCCATGTCAAGCCTTCCTGGCCTCCTGTGTGCTGTACATATTTTTCCCATAGCCTTCTTTGCTCTCTGGCCAGGCCAAGATTTGTGTTTGGGAAAAGTTCTCAGGACAATTGGAGTCTCCTTTAGTCCAGCTCTGAGCTCCTCTTTGCTCTGTTAGTTTTGTTGACGCAGACGCTGGAGAAAAGCTGGCGTCAAGGTTACTGAATGAAACTTGTGAAGGGAGTGGGGGACACTGAGCAATCTTCATCTGTGTATGGACAGAAGTTGTAGCTCCTTTGCCTGCGCTTATGCTGAGGACATAGAGAAAACTGTCAGCTTTATGCGTTCATTTTTCTCACCTATATGCACAGGTACAGGTTGATTCCACTCTCAACCACTTCAAAGAACTGAAATTCCTTTTTTCTCACAGGTGATGCATACCTGCTGACTGGTCCCTATCGGTGTTTAAGAACTGTAACAGTTTTCAAAAGAATTTACCATGTGTACATGTTATTCTGTTTTACCACTCCCTGCTGGCACCCTGCCCTCTTAGCTGCTCTCTAGCAAAAGGGAGAGAATGTTTATAGCAGAGCCTGCAAAGCTGTGTACAGCCCTGAGTTGTCTGCAAGCATCTACATACCCCCATCTACACGTTTCCCTGTGCATATGGAGAAATAACTGGGACATGGAGGGCAGAAAAACCATCCCTCTGCCTCCAAATAGCCCATGTTTGCATCATATCAATTTTTAAAAACTAAAAATCCACCCTGCACCTAGTTATTTTAGGATTGCAACCTAAAGGATGGGATCTTCTGTTCCTTTTTGTACAAGTGTACTGAACTCCTGTCTCTTCTGGGTGGTAACTGAAAGAACTTAGTGCCCAAGAAGACTTGGAGGGATGTGTCTGGGCTTCGTTTCCCCGAATAAGAAACTCCTTTTGGAAACTTAGGTCTGTGTTTGCACGCATCCATATCATGACTTCTTGCCCTTCACCATCCTTCTAAAGTCAGGCAGTTCCACAATAAACAGAAAGCAGAACTTCTTTGCAGGCACCTTCTGTGGCATAGGTGATTTGGTTGATGGCTTTTGAATCAGTTCTTTGGATGCGTCTGGATTTCCTAGTAGAACACTGATTTCCAGGTCGTGTATTTTGGAAAGGGTATATATAATCAACAGTCACTTAATAGTTATTTCAAAGTGTGAAGCACCTAACTATGGAAAATTTAAGCTACAGGGTGTATAAGTAAACAGTTTTGAGATGCTATTTCTAAACAGGCTCAGCAGCACATAAGCCTGGCCGCTGAAATTGTTCTTGGTCTAGTTCAATGACCCTCAACAGCATTTTTTGTTATAGTGGTCTGTATGGTGATTATCTTTTCCCCCAACTTTGAAATCCTTAGCATTCGGTTTGAAGAGGATAGAAATGTCTGTTTATAGGACAGCCTCATCAAAAACAGAAATGAAAGGAAATAGAAAAGAGTTGCAAATATCTGAAGGCTTTATGTGCTTGGACCTTTTTCATTCCACGTCTGATTCCATTTCTAAATATGCACTGTCAGAAACACCATTTGAAAATTTAAGAATTTTACTTCATGGGAATTTCAAGCATAATATCCTCACTGAACACCCTGGAAAATAAGGACTTGCTTTATAGCTTAATTCCCTTTTAGTTTTCCTGGCAAGACACATGCAAATCTGTTTTGCCTGTTTGCCAGGAAGAAAACAAAAGTCTAGTTCCTCACCTTTCTAGAAAATTCCTTACTACTCATCTCCTTCCATGTAACACAAGCCATTTGAACCCTTCTGATCAGTAATATATGTGCTAGATTCATCCCAAAAGCATCATCCCCTGGATTAATGCATACTTTTCCTTTTGCGTCCATCCGCTGGCCAGCCTGCTGGCTCCCTGCCTGCTCTGCACATCAAATGGTGCATAAACCAAGGTTCAGTAATAATGTCTTCGCCCATATAACATCTCTTCACTCAGCTGAGGCTTCAGATCCAATTCTGAATTGAAAACATTTAGCTCTGATATTTATACATGAGCAATGAGGCTGACACATGTCAAGAGAAAGAGCTGGTACAGTTGTTCTTCCCTATGCTGGCAAAAGAGTATTTCATTCTGGATCACCGAAACTCGCAGCCTTCTATAAGTGTTTTTAGGAAATGTGGATTGTGGCTCTTTCAGCTCATCAGAAATGCATGCAAGCAATTTTGTGTACATTTAGGGGGAGAAACAGGGAGCAAGGCAGACCAGAAGAACCACTGTTACAAAGGCAGCTTCCACTTTACCTGCAGCATTTATGCTTTATGCTAATTGATTTTATTTGAATAAAAACTAATGTTAGACTCAGGGATGATATCAAGGTAATGCCATCCAAAGAAAGGGAAAATACTTCTAACCCACATCAAGCTCCTTAATTCCTCTTGACAACAGCAGCATAACCCTATATTCATCTAGCATCATTCAGATAGTATAGTTGTTAAATAATATTATATAACTTAACGTTAAGAGGTAAACTCTTTCTAAATTAAGTGTTGAAAATGATGCACTTTATTTATAGGAAGGTCATTTCTCCCAYCTTTTAGTAAGCTTTGTGGTTTGTCTGTGATATCTGAACATTTATAGCATTCAAGCCTTAAGGATATTGATTCTTTTTTAATGTGGCTAAAACAATAGATTTGTAAGTGCAAACATGATTAATAGAAGAAATTTGTTTTGTGTACGTAGCTTAGAGTATTTGAACATAATATTTTAATTCTGTCCATTAAAGTATGATTGTATTATAACGAGCATATATGTAAAAATTATATCTATTTGGTATATCTGATCCATCCAGGCTCATTTCAAAGCTTGCTGGAAGCCAATGGACTTTCCATTGCCCTCAGTCAGGCTTTAGATTATTCTTCACCGGTCATTCAGTGGAGTATGTGGCTACCTTTGTACGAATGGTAAGAAGTAACCTCCATGGGTCTTATTTTTTTAATGATGAACTAACACATTTAGGACACAGGCATCTGGATTACATACGGCTTCTGATTTATATGTTCCCTTGGAGTGGGTCTTTGGCTAAAAACAAAAATAGTCTCAGTCCTTCTAGGTGGCATATGGTAATTAAGTGCAATTTTCCTTTCTTCCAAGAAAGCCTGATAGCTATCTCTTTCCTGCCCAACCTCTGTTGTGTACTGTTGTATTCCTGAGGCCAAGCTGGGGCTATTGCAGGCATATCTGGCAGCCTGTGCAATGCTGTCCGTGCCGACTGGGATGGTTTCTGGATTTCTGCAGACATGGCCTGTAACAAACCCTGAGGATCTGTCTTGTAGTGGCTTCCCCCCATATAGACATCTCCTGATGGGCTGTCACACTTGCTGAGCCAGCAAAGCCCAGTGACCAGCCACCCCCCTTCTGTTTGTAGCAAAAGAAAATGGGAAAGCCTCTACATGTGCTTCCAGGTAGCCCTTTTATAACTTGCCAGATAAGTATCAGCAACTCAGGAAATAGGGGTCGGATCCATGATCCAGAGACAGATCTCGTACGCTAATAACACTATCCATAAAGTGGGATTACAGCTAAGGTGGAGACAGGGGTGGAAACAAAGACACTCCAAAGAACTGTGCCACTGTCTAATCATCAAAAATTGAAATTGCAAGTTCCTCACAGACTCTGGTTTTCGCTTGTGGCTTGTTCTGTATACAAATGAAAGAAGAAATATCTGTACACAATGCTGAGGCTTGCGGTGTCTGCATCCATGATTCAAGGACTTGCTTTGCCTGATCACGCTAGGAGAAGAAGCTCTCTCTTACTCCCCAGCTTTGATGTCACAAGTCACATCATTAGATTTAGAAGATAATTTGTTGAGCTATATGCAGGAAAGGACTATGATATAAGAACTACAAGTGGCTGCTTTGGGCTTCATGGTTTTGGGAGCTCTGCAGTTTTGTGTGGCACTGCAAGAGAGCCCATCCAGTGTGCTGGCAACAGCTCTCTCAGCAGAAGTAGCCGCTCCCCAGACCTCTGGCAAATTGAAAGGCCAGACTTAGCCATGCTGTTCCTTAAAAGTGACATAGCCACAGGAATGGATTTGTGACAAGATGGCAAGAGAACAAATCCCACCATAAAAGAACAACAATGAAAGACCATGGCGGCGGGGGGGGGGGGGGCGAAATGAATTCCAGAGTGGGCTGATGTGCTTACGCAAGACAATTTACACAATCACAGCATTGTACAAAGAAACAAAGATATGGCCTTGGGGAAGCCACTGCCATTTTGTAAGTAATAGTTAAAAAATGCTTGCACTGACTGTACCAAGAAATGCCTGTAGAGGCAGGGGCCCTAATAAGGAGCAGCAGGCAGCACTCCAGTGGGTAAACAATAAGACATGGCTCCCTGAGCAAAAGACTGGCCCCTCATAAACACAAAAGGCTTTATGCGGAGTTGCATGCTCTGGCTGTATCTCTGAGCCGTGCAGCCTCGCACTGGCCTTTGCGTAAATACTTCTGGGCTGGATATATTCTTAGAGACGCATGGGGACAAGAGGTTTCACAGCAAGAGCTTCCATCCTCACTTTATATTATTGTTTGTGTCTCCGGTGCATTGGGAACTCAGCATGCTCAGCTGTGTTATTAGAGCAAGTTCCTCCAGCACGGCTTCTTTGTTCCTGTTCTGCTCCAATCTGCTTGTATTTAGGCTTCCCCAGCAGGGTGGGAAAGCTCCACAAGTGTCAGTAAAATATTAGGGTTTGTTTTCTTCTTTCAAGCTAAGAATCTAGCAAATGATAAAAAGCGCTTTGGCAATCAAGTGTTGTGGGGAAAAAGGTGTTTTTGCAGCTAGGAATATAAATTATCGGTGACTGATTTGGGAATTTGGTAGCTGACATTTAAAACAAGCAGTAGCTCCCCAAGGTCATCAAAGCAGAATGCCTGACTGGATGAGGTGGCTTTAGAGTGCTGCACTGAGTTTCCAACATGCTGGTGATTAGGATCTCAGACCATGGGAATCCTAGTTTGATGACGCGACTTATGGCAAGATCTGTTGTTGCTCAGAATTTCTTTTCTTTCCATGTTAGCATAGATTAAGATACAAACAAAAAGGGATTTTTATAAAGTAATAAAACTTGGGAAAATGATCCATAAGGAAAAAACAAACAGTCATCAGGTTTTCTAAGGGAGCCTTAGTGTATCAAGTACTCGACTTCGTGGAACTGCAGTAGGATTTGGTGGCAAAATCCCAGTCTAGATGATGCTTTGCTAATAAATAAGTAAATATTCTGTAGATTTCAGAAGTAGAATGATACTTCTGTAGATATATCAAATGCAAGTTCCAAGGGAGTAAAGAATTATTGTGGGCAGTTGTAAGTGAAGAGTGTCAGGCTACTATAAAGTAAGTGGTGGTGGGTGGTGAGACTTTGGTTTAAATGTCTAAGAAGAAAATTCGTAAGAGTAAGATATAGCTGTTAGGGTAGGAAACGGCAGACATGCCATTCTTTCAGCTATTTGCAGTCAGACTGCATAGAGCACTTCAGAATATAGGGCCTGAAATGCAGCAACATCAGTCAAGGAAATGGCAAGGCTAACTCAATGGGCTGTTGTTCCATTTTGGGTTGTGATTGTCGCTTCCTCCCACTCTCCAACAGTATCCTTCCTGTCCATCCTGCTCAGCCATTCACCTGCAGATAGAACTGTGTAAAATAAATTTCATGTGTGTTTCTACTTTCCGATTTCCTCACTTTCTAGTCAGAAGAGACAAAGACTTGCCAAAGCTGAGATGACAATCCTTCTCATGCCCTTAGTTGGACAAGATGTACAAATAGTTATGCTTCAGTTTCCAAGTCAGTAAGTTCAGCATCAGAGAGGAGCAAAACATTTTGGCACGCATATATATGTGCAGGTTAGGTGAGGTTTAAGGCTATGTGGCAATATAAAAGGAACCGTTACTTTAATGCTACCAATAGCATTTAAGATACCTATACTTATGTAGTCTTAGGTGTCTATGCAGATCTCCAACAGCTCTCAATTTAGCAAATGTCTAACTTTAAGCCACTGCTTTGTCACTGTGTCATCTTAAGCAAAGGGGTTGGTGGCACGGTGCACCACATGAGGAAGAGCGCCGCTCTCCTGGTACTCTGGTCTCCATCACCTTCAGATTCTTCTGTGCTAACAGGATAACACTCTCTTTCAAATACACAATGCAGCCAAAACCCTGGAAATGTTTCTTCTCCTCCACTGTGTTTTTAAAATAATTTGGTAGAGAGATATTCCTGTATGTGTCTCTGTGAGGTTATGCCGATTTGTTACTAGCCTGCCTAGTAAGATACTCGGAGTTGTACTAATGACAAGTGATTACACGTGGTTGTTTTGTTTCATTTTGTTTTTCACTTGAATGTAAATCTTCTAGGATCAAAGGGCTCTATAATCAGAAAGAGGCTATGAAAGAAATGTTTCCATCTCTTCCTGCCATGTGCCTTAAGGCTACAAAATCAGTTCTCTTTCAACCCTGAAAAGAAATAATAATAAAAAAGCAAACCATTAATTAGAATGTGGAATTGACTTCAGTGTGAAGCACGGAAGTTTCATCACTGAGTCATTTAAAATGGGACAGCAAGAGGGGGAAAATCCTGCATTAGGGGAAGACTGCACTAACCTAGACGACTGAGCAGGCGTTCTCTGGCAGGATTTCTAGGGGTCTGCTGCCCAGCAGATCAGCAATAAACCCAGGAGTCTGTTGTACCAGTTGAAACATTAATGTAGACCATGAATATGTTGAAACAGATTATGTCCTCTGAAAAGAGCCTTTCTGGGGGTTGTAATTGTTTATGTTTCTAATTCTGTAATGGGAATTTCAGGTTTGTGTATAAACAATGGGAAAAGTGAACTAAGTAACATGAACTAGTATTTTACTTATTTTTGAGAAATCTTTTGTAAAACTTGATGTTTACATGACAGTTAGCACTGTACTCCTGCCAGAAGATATTGAAAAGAAAGGAAATGAACTGTGCTGTCATTTACACCCCATGAAAAGACATTTGATAGCTTAGAAAGATTTCTCAGTTTCTCTAGTGACTTGTTTCTAATGTAAGCTTGCTGTCTTTATATTCTGGTCACGTACGGAGCCAAGCAAAAGCAGCACTGAAAAAAAACAAAAAAAGATAAGCTAGAGAGCCAAATCCATTCTAATGTAGCTTCATCGCAGTTGGTGGAGTTAAGCCAGGAGAGAATTTGTTCCGAAGACTTTGGAACAACAATGAAGTATTAAAATGAAGCCTAATAGAGCATTACAGCTGACAGGAGCAACAGGAATTTTATTTGCAATTAACTTTCACTTCAGAATATAAAGAAAAATGGTAACAGGAAAACTTTCCAAAGCTGTAATGAGCATGCACCACCTCTGTCTTCTCTGAAAAAGAAGCTGTCCTTTCCCATAGGTTTCCATAAATGTATCTCCCTATAAATATATGCTGTTATCTCCTGGTTTTGATCAGCTCACTTGTCCAGTTAGGTCCATGCAACTGCTAACTTTTGAAGCTGAGTCCTTGCCAAAGCTGTCCATACTCTCAAAGTTAAACAAAACATTGCACATGTAAAGGAAAAAAAAAAAAAAAGTGTGTCACTGATCAAGATAACGATAGGAATGACCTACTAGGACAGATGTACACCACATCACATAATAAATATATCATTACTGCATATGGTATGACATCACAGATGTGCCTSAACACACTTGATGATTTAGCACCTTTTGCTGTGAGATAAAGCTGTGCCAGATTAAGGCAGAAAGCAATCCAGGCAGCTGAACTATGAAATGCTTTCACAAAGACCATAAGTAAATAATTTAATAAAGTGTTCCGTTCTTTTCAATATTGCACATTCACTACTAAAGGACAACAGGTGCTTTGTGATCAAAGATCTCCAGTTACAAAGATGTGTTGTATATAGAAGCAACGCTCTGGGGAGGCGGGGGTTGTGGTTTTTTGTTCCCTGCTTTTCTTTTTTCTTGTGTATCCTATCAAGAGGCTCTGGGCCTTTAGTATAACTCCTTTCTACACAATCCAAATAATTTGCCTTTCTACAGTAAGGATTCCAGAAATTTTTGTTTAAGCCCATCCAGGGCTAGTAGTTAACCTGATATTCTTCATTTTGATCTGGGCTACGTTATTTCTCTTTTCTAATCCTATTCGATAATGGCAGAATTTGCAGAGGTTCAGGTAAACATTCCCAGGTTTAGATTCCTACCAAAAACTTTGTAGGCCTGTTAAAGTGAATTGGATATATCTAGATAAAAGACTTTCAGTATCACCTGTACCCTAGCTGTACGAGATAAGTTGATAATAACTTTTCCTGTCCTACTCGGCATGCCTGTTTCCTGTCCCTCTGCAATTCAGCTTAGCAAAGGTCTACAAACATGCAACAGGATGAGGCAAAGCCAAATATCCATACTCTTTCAGAACTCCATAAAAGGTTAGCTGGGACCTGGTTCAGTACAGACTTTTGCAACTAGTAATAGTTTATCTGATTCAATTAAATCAATTGTTTCTAATTCTTGATGAGTATTCTCACTCCTGTGACTGAAAACAGTAACCTCTTGTGCTGCTTCCACAGTCAGCACCTAACGATGCAAGAAAACAGCACAAGCTGCTGATCAGGTCACTAGTCAAGTTTGAGGCACGYAACTGCAAGATTACTTGGGCCTCCCTAGCTGGCCTCATGTTCTTTCCTAAATTCTGATTGCTGCTGTTGTCCTGCACCACTCCAATGACCTCTAAAGAGGGTAACACCTATACTAGCTAGAGATATTTGAGACCAAGTACAGTATTGCCACTGAAACTAAAAGTCACCTGAAATCTTAGTTTCAACATCTTCCTTTGAAGGTATTACTGCAGGGTTTCTAAAACAGTACAAAAAGTCTTATAAGGATGACTTCTATAGAAAGGAAAATCATCAGTACTGGATCTAACAGGGCACTGTGCAGAGTATTTGCCTCTGTCTCCTCTGAGGGTAGATGACGTGTGCATTCTTCAGACTGGGTTCATCACCCTCTGCCCAGGCTTACCATTCTTGTTACAGTACAAAGTTTGTCAGTACCAAACTATGGAACTTCTCTCCATCCTACTCTTTTCCAGTTCTGCCCATTATGAACCTGGCTCTGAATGCGTGCAAGTTCTTTTGCTCTCGCTTGATACAATAATTTGAGAGAAGCACAGACCTTGAGAATACCACCACTTGGAACAGAAGAGTGTAGTGAAAGTGACTGCTTCGGTGAGTCCATCTGAAGCCCGACACAGTGATCACTGTTTTGTGGTAACTGCTGCCCAGGCTGATACCAGCCCTGATTCCAGTCCTTAACTCCTCCTTTGGTGTATTGACAGTGATGCAGAACTATGCAGTGCTATTTTGTGCTTGTCACAGGGTTAAGCAAGGATCAACCGTTGACTTCCCCTTGGGCTAATGATTTTGTCATGGCACGTACCTTTCTTCTATTAATGCGTACTTAACAAATTGAGGTGCTGAGACAACTGCAGTGTCTCAGTTCTACCCACTGCAATTTGCAAACTCTAGGAGAGGCTCTAAAAGGGCTTGAAGGTTTGGGAATTAACTGTCTGTTTCTTGCTTATTTATTTTCCCCTCCATTTCCCCATAATTTTGCTAGAAAGAAAACTTTGTTTCACCCTTCCCTTATTCTGGATCATATGGATCAGAACAGGATCTAGTCATGCATCTTGTTTTAATCAAAATAGGCAGAGATAGCACCAGCACAGGAGCCTATTTTTATCATCTGAGAAACAGCTGTAGTTAAAGCAAGAAATAAATTGCAGACTAAATGAAATTTCAGTGGTCCAGAGTATGGTTATCACCTGTCTCCAGAACACAGTCCAAGAACATATGCGATAGGTCCTAATATGCATACATGTGTTCTGGGGTGAGAATGATTAGGTGAGGACAAGGCTCTGTGCTACTCTGAAGAAAGACTGAAAGGTTCAGTCCATTCATCTCCTATTCTCTCCTACTCCCCACTCCAGAAAAAAACACAAGGTTTCTTACTATAAATCCTCTAAACTTCAACTTTTGGTTTTGGCAGATGATTGCACTGAACAAGTGTTTGCAGATAAACAGGGTGAGAGAGAAATCAGGCAGGCATGCTGGCACAAATGTCACTGCAAATAGCCATAAGCAGGCTAGATAAGTAGTTCATGGGAACGGTGTAATCAGAAAAATTGGGGGGAGGGGAAATGTGATCTTAACTTTTTTTTTCTCATTGCTAGTCAAGATCATCCCCTTTGTCAAAGGGAAAATGCAGAGACTCTCTGTTCATCTGGGTAGAAGTAAAGCTTCCTAGTAAGAGGGCCAGAGATCCTTTCCTATTAACCCTTGCGTGTGCCATGATTCACTGCATTACCTGGCGGGTAAAAGCTCCAAAGGAGAAAGGTCTGCTATTAACATTATTGTTCACTGTTGGTGAGAAGTTGCCTGTCACGCTAGACCTGGTAGAAGCTCATGGATAGAGGCAGTCCCTGCCCTGATGAGTTTATCCTCTAGACTATGACATAGACTGAGGATCGGAAAACCATGTTAGGATTACTTTTGTTTTGAGGGTCTGTGGAATACATGGTATCAGCTCTTGTAGTCTTGTTACTGACGACATCAAGTCCACACTCAAGTCAGCCACACTGTTCTGGCATCAAGTGGGGAAGTTCTGGGGTAAAGTAGACAGTGGTGTTAAGGTAGTTTCAGGGTTGGCTTTATGGACAGCACACTTTTCTCCTTAATTTTGTCTCTTTTAAGATTGAGACTTCATTTTATGCTTTCAGTTTCTTCCTGTGATTTTGATGAAGAAAGATTAAGCTCTATGTGAGGCTGCATGTTTACAGCACCAAAGGAAGGAGGCATGAGTTAAAAAACATTTAGACCTGCAAATAACAGCTGGGCACAGATAAAGTATGAGAAAGAACATGAATGTTTCAGGCTGTAGCTGAAGATCAAACGCATTGAGAGAAGTTGCTTTTTCCATTAGTGTTTTCACAGGGCTCTGCCTCCAGGCTTCAGGCAAGACCAGAAGCAAAAGTGCCAAAATATCATGAGAAAGGCTGCTCTTGCAAAATTTCTGGCCTGACCAGAAGTAGGAAAATCTCATGAAAGGCTGTTCTCGTCTGCTTTCCAGCCCCGCTTGGCACGTCCAGGAGGCTAAACCAGGTTCTACTTGGAAGTTTTGAACCATATTTGAATTCTTCTTTGGTTTCCCATGCCTTTTGTAAATAGTACTCTGTAAACCTGTGGCATGTCAGCTGTGCTAACTTGATACACTTATCCCCAGACCTGTGCAGACCAGCCGTGATGAAGTGTTTTTCAAGCCTCGTCTAAAAATTATTTATCATTTATTACTAAACAGAGATCCTGAGTCTTGCAGTAGGAGCTGTACAAAATCATAGAAAAACACTTTGGCCACAAGAGCTTAGACTCTAATAGATAAGATAGGATTTCGCTGCAGTTTCTCATCTATTAAACACAGATAGACAGTATCACTAACCCAAGCGCATACAACTAGTCAGTATTCAACCTAGATTTTTTGAATCCCAGTCCAGAGCTTAAACCACAAGACCATTCTCTCACATCCAAATGAATGTGCCACACATTACAAGAAGCCTAAATGCAAACAAAAATATCTGAAAAGCCTGTTGTGCAGGAAACTGGCTGGGATTCAGTCTGTTGCCTCAGTGAGTTCACGGTCAGCCTAACTCACTCCGACCACATAAGTTTGCATGTTCTATTGTTGTGCCTGTGGTAGACCGTAAGCAGAACTGATTTTAAAGTCAATATGCACAATGTCTGTGCTTATTAAAAGACAAAAAAAAAATAAATCTAATTCCAAGGTTCTGCAACTAGTAAAACCCATGATGACCTGCAGAAGAAAAAGGTATATTTTTGAGAATATATGACTGTAAAGTTGAGTGCTGGAACTACCAAAGAAAGGGAAGAAAGTTGGAAGAGCTTGCTGACTCAGCGAGCCTCCGTGGAAGTCAAGTTCTCCAGGAATTTATCCATGACTTCAGTGTCAGTTACTGAAAGCCATGTTATTTTGCTCACTTTAGAGCTCACTATTTTAGTTGCTATAATGTAATTGAAGTAGTAACATGATTCCTATTAAACAACCCCCTTCCTCAGTGCAATAAGCAATAATGATTGACTTTGATGAACTACAGACACATAGTCCAGTCACTCTTTATGTTAAAGAAATAACACAAACCCCCCATGCTGTTTCCAACCTATATTTTACAGTTACAGCACGTAGCCAGTAGCAACATGCTAGACTGATGTTCCAGGGACACATGCCTTTACCGAGGAGGACCTGGCTGTGATTTTGAAAAGCATGAATTCCCTGGGGAAAATGTGTGGGGTACTGCAGTGCCTCAGGGCAAACTGGTAGAGCCAAGGAATATATTTCTGACTGTGCTAGAAAGATGCCCCATGCAAAGTCCATTAGGCAGAACAAACACAGCTCTGTTTTACGTGATGCGAATGGATTCTAAGGGCACATTACCGCCTTCTTGTAAAAAAGGATCTTCTTTGTGACCAAAATTCCTGAGCATACTGCACACTGCAGCTAAATTGGGGAGGTCCACACACAATCTCTCTGTTGTATTTCTGTGGCAAATATGCAGTACTGCAAAAGACAATAGCAGATGGGACGGTCCTCACTGAACAGTGAATGGGATTATCTTTCTTTAGACTTATAATATTTTCATAACTTACTGAGCAGAATCGAACTGTCTACGCTCTAATACGTCAGGCAGTTTCAAAGAGCAGCTTCTGGACCAAAAGTATTTAAAAGTATTCCACAATTTGGCCTAAAGATGCTGTGATACAGCACTCCACACTGATGCAGTACAAAGGCAAAGCATTATTAGTGCATCTTGTCAATGCAGGATGTCATGAGAAAGACCAGAGTCTGTCATAGAAAACCTGAGATATTTTAGGAAGGTTTCTAACTTTTATTTTCCCTATTCATTTTGTATAAAGTAATCGTCTCTTCCATTGTTGACATTTCCTACCCCTGTGGGACTATGGACCTTTGTGACTATGTAGAAGAATAATGCTTAGCAAGAGTGTATCCAAGACAAGTGACCATACTATAAATCACTAATAGTCTTGCTCTTGCTCCACTTCTGGATAGTGGCTGCAACTTATTAAAAAAAAGTGTGATATTAGCTCTTGTTAGCTGACCAATGCATTCCTCAGAGTACCACTATGTTCTTCATTTCACCTACTTCCTGAGAATTACAACTTTCCTCCAAAGAAGTAAGAAATTAAGATCTAACTTTGATGGCAAAATAGCAAACCATTGCTTTCCAGAATCTCTCTTCTCTGTTGGTTAACCATCCCCCAGTGCTTTAAGCACATATTCTCTGAACTAGTAGGGTTTCGACTGAAGAATATCTTCCATAGACCCACCATAGTTATCCGCCAGCTGTGCTGGTTTTCTTTCCAGAAATTCATCATTAACTAAAACTACATGATCAGTACTAAAAAAAATTACTATTTGAACACTTACTACCATCCCAAAGAATGTAATCAATTCCTTAATGGACAGGACTGCCACTAGTTTGAATGTCACTGCATTTCAACATGAGATGGGGAGCTTCGGACTGGACATCTTAGAAGGATGGGACAGCATTCATGTCACATTTCAGCCTGCAACTGTGCTATGTAAAAGCCAATCATGCTGTCAGAGGGACAGGAACACATGGGAATGAGGTGAAAGTACTTAGCTGGATTTAGTTGGCTGAGATTGATTAAATCACAAAAAATTGTCAGGCATCTTGCAAAACTCTTCTGTTTGGATACATACAGGAACACATACAGGAGTCGGTATCTTGTAAATAGCTTTTGCAATACACAGCTTTTAGGTTTCAAGCCCCTGTCTTTAATGACATGAATGGTACAGTTTGTTACAGGCAAGGCTTTCTGCATCGCTCTTGCCACAGCACAAGGAAGACTGCATCCTCTGCGTGGCTCCACGCAGCTGGCAGGAATCCCCTCTCCAGCTCTTTACTTCCGACTTCCTTCTCGGGGAAGCTGAGTGAGCATGCTCGCTCTCCGAGCCCGCCTCCCCTCAGCACTCCCTGTCCCCTCACAGCCAGCCACACACATAGGCATGTGCACACGTACGCACACGGTCTTTCTTTGGGTGTCATCTGTTTTCTTAGTTTAGATTTTAACCACTTTGGCCTGTCCATAGAAGTATGAACAGAGCTGGGCTGTAGGGCTGGAGGTTAAAGTTGGATGTCATGCAGCCACTAAAGTTTGTGTTTACTTGAACCATGACAGATCCTGATCCTACTGGTCAGAATCATGCAAGATTTACGGTGATTTGTGCTAAAGAGACAATTACATTTTCCCGGGGGTTATGTACTTTAAGGGAAGAGCACACTTTTCACTGTTTTCAAGTAACAAAACATGTAATAAGTAAATCAGGGCAATGGTCTTCCTTTTTATTTTCTTTTGTTGTGACAATATAAGCATAATACTGATTAAATAGAAAGTATGGTTGGATTTGGGCTCCAGGTTTGCCAAATGCTGTGAACTGCTGTGTTATGCAGAGTACCAAAGATTAAAAGGAGAAAAACATGACTAATGCAGTTGGTGAAACTAATACTGAGATTCTTGCCTCCAGAGCCATAGTTCCTTGTTTCGTGTATCACAGTTACGGGGGAATTCATGAGGACAAAGTTAGAGAACAGGGCATGCAAGGATCTCTTCAACGAGGTAAGAGGACCAGTGGCTATTTTTAAACTCCACCGATTCACTGATAACTCTAAAAGACTTACAGCTCTACTTCTACTAACAGCAAATCAAAATAAGAAGTGAGGCATATCATACACAGAGGATTGTTTGCCAGGAGGAACGCGGAGAGATGGTGCTATAGAGAGATGGCTGGTAAAGCTGTTTAGCACCAAAAGTGAAAGTGGTCAGTGCAGCTTTTCATAGCATCACTGGCAAGGGAGTACGACAGAACCTGCTTCCACCTCCTCCTCTTTAGCAAGCTGTTGAGGTATTTCAGACCATGTTTCACTGGAGAGATATAGTTATTTTCTCCATGCAGGCAAGGTACTTACTTTTGATTTTTCTTGCTGTTGTCTTCCATCCTCCATCTTCTTGTTCATTGAGAAGCATTACCTTGGCTCCTCCTTCCAGGAAGCACAAGATCGGCAAATTGCTCATGTTTGCATGAGGTCACACGGCAATCAGTGCTCCACACAAACAGAGCATGCATGCCCTGATCAATTTGGTCTCAGGGAAAGATCCAAGGAAAAAATACTACTTTCATGACATCTCCTTGTGGACAGGAGGAATTGAGTAGGAACAGAAAATTATACAAGAGGAAGACATCTGTTGTACCTAGCTTTGCATGACGTATCTGGCAAATGCTATTGCAGTGTGGTAAAATGCAGGAGGTCAAGGTTTTGATGAGAAACAGAATTTTAAAGCAAATGAGAGTACTGCTGCTTTGTAACAATGTCCTCTTTGTTCATTCTTCATCCAGCATCCTCTGCATGGCATTGCATGAGATCATCATGTATAACTAAGATGCAGTACAGAAAAATGGATTATCATGTGCTTTGTCAAATGTTAACATACCCTACTCGGTTTCCAGAAAGATGGAAGAACTCGTCCAGACTCCTGGACGGAAGCACATTGATGCCTGTTCTTTTGTTGACGTGTAGAAAGGAGATGATCTTGTCATATGATATCCAAAAGGTGAATGACTGTCTGCAAGAGGTGTATGGGGGCAACGTACTTTGATACTGACTAGCATCTCTAGGCTGGAATATTTCCTAAGTGGACTTCCATCTTGAGACTGGTATCTTTAGTGACACTCCAGAGAATAATAATCCACACGTGCATGCTGAGCTTTTCTGTTGAAGGTATTCCCTCATTGTTGATGATTATGGTGGTGGAGAGCGTCTTCTGAAGAGGAAAGATTGTGAGAATCGGACTCATGGTAAAATATATGAAAACTCCAAGACAACATTTTTCCCATGGACTAAAGCAAGGTTGTGAGGTTGACTTGAATGAGAAGTAAGTAAAAGTTCCAGGACCAAAAGGGCACAAGAAAGCAGCATTTACTCAGACTGCTGTTCAAATGCACCTGCATCTGTAGCCTGTAATAAGTTTGTTCCAGTCCTGCATTCCATCACGTTATTTGCTTTCCCTCGAGCTTTGGCAGAACATTGGTGTATTTGTTACATGTTTAACTTCTCTTTCTGAGGTAGCCTTCTCCAGAGTGAAACAGTGTTAGTTAAAGGTGAAGATAAGATAAAGATAAAAAATACTGTCATAAATGGCTCTACAAGGAATCGCCACCATGATACAACTCTCTCACTAAAATGATAAGTGCCAAAAATACAGATTTTTAGTGTAACTGCTTCTTATTCCTTCCTGGTCCTTAGTTCCTGTATGTCCTGACTAGCTTAAGCACAGCTCTTGAAAATACAAAGTTGAAAGGGAAATCATAGTTGGGTTGATTTAATAGCGAGAGAGAAATTAGAACAGTGACAACAACTTTTGTTGGCATTTAGCAACCATTAGTTTGAGTGATGATGCATACTTATGGGTGTAAAAGGTGTTCAGCATTGATTTGTAGGACTTAAAAATGAGACCTTGGCCTTAGCATAAGCTCACAAAGTTTGATTGAAAGTGTAAGAAGCAAATGGGGAGGGAGAAAAAAAGATTTCAAAGAAACTTCTGTACCAGAATAGCAAACTGACTAGCATCACAAATTCAAACATAACTGGGTGATCATAAAAGCCAGTGAAATAACTTTTCTCCAAAACTATTTGAATAAAAAAAATTGTTCAGAAAATATTGAGTTTATTTCTAAATGTTCCATTAGTTTGATAAAACAAACTATGTTGTTTCAACTGTAAGTTAGTTTTTCTTAGTTTTGCTATTTTTATCAAAGCATAAAAATCCCATGATTTTTCATCAAATGCAACTTTTAAGTGTCTTTCATCTAAAACCTTTTTTGCAGAGGTTTTCTAGGATTTTTATTTATTAGTCTTCTTCAGCTAAACCTTTAAGACATTATATTACCTGCTTGTTATTATACAATATTAGTATAGGACAAGGGATCATAAGCAGAATTTTAACTACACTAACACAAACAATTATATAGATTTGGTTCAAAGCCAAACATTCAAAATTAGAAAGGCTTTTGTATTTTGGAAAAATACTACAACAGCTTTGACTCTTACTCACAGTGATGACTAGTAATTCAGTCTCACAAATTCACCATTCCCTGAATCATCCCTACAGATGAATTGGTTGTAATGAGGTGCTTTTCACTGTCAAAAGCAGTTTAGGGGGGGTGAGCTGAATCTGAAAATAAAAATTCATCATTTTTAACACGTGGATGCTGAAGCAACACCTTTCTTTTGTTTCAGTTTGATAATATTACATTGAGTTGTAGCCAAAAAGAGGAAYAAAGGTAAAATAAGGACTAATAAAGTCTGCAGATGACAGAGTGTTTGGGGTGTGGTAAATAATGAAGAAGTCAAGTAACTGATACAGTGATCTCAATCATTGAGTAAGTTGCATACGACCATGTTTTAACATGGCCAAATGTAAAATTAGAGGGGTACAACTTGTTACCATAAGTAGAGGTTTCTTCTCACGAGAGCGATTCTGAAAATGACCTTAGACCACTGCTGTTAACCAGCTAAGCTTGAGTTTCCAGTGTGACGCTATGAAAAAATTAAACTTTTTCTTCATTGCTGATGATCTTGTGTGCTACAACAGTGTCGTTTGGTTTGGGTTTTAATCAAGACTAGTCATTAAAAAGAAAAAAGAAGTACTCCAATTCTCTGAGCAATTAGGTCAGCTGTGCACAAACAAACGGAAAGTTTACTACTTCCAAGTGGGCAGTAAAATGCTGGGAACAGAGCGCGCATCTGCCGCAGGCCAGCTCTGCAGCACTGCCAGTACCTCTGACCCGAGGGTCTCGGTGTCAGCTGAGAATGCGGGTACTCAAAACGTGTATCTCCAGCCTTGCATCAGAAAGAAGCAGATAGATTTCTAATGGGGGGCACTGTACAGAATGAGAAATGTTTGGTTTATGTGGAAATGTGTAGAAAAGTACGAGGTACAATAAATGGTCGAGGGAGTTGCCTTGCCACTTCTGACTCAAGATTCACGTATTCATTGCGCAATTTGAGTTCTTTCCACCACACAAACACGACAGCTAAATAAAATCAGAATGCCACGCTGGCTGAATTCTCAGCTAACAGTATTACCTGGCTTTTCCTGTTTGTTATTGTGGGCCAGATMATCCAATATTACAAACAGATGCATCCCTACAGACTTGAACAAAATCACGCTCTTTTGTCCTTGAGCGCTGACCCTGTTAGGCTTGCCTGCCTTCAGCCTTAACGCCTGACACACAAAACACCACTGAAAATTTAGGAGAGGTTGTGAGGTAAAACCCATCAAGAACAGAGAAGAAGRAGTAAAGATTTTGAAAATTCTAGTACTGTAATTCTGTTTAAAATGGAGAACTAATTGCAAACTGTCTACCCTCAAGACAAAATCTGCAGTGCAAAGAACATTCTTTGTCCAGACCTTGATGAAAATACTAAAGCCAATGCAGATATTCTGACTTCAAATGGAGTTCTGGTTTTAGTTTCTCTTTCTTTCCCCTCTCTCCCGTTCAATTGGGACAGAGAAAGTGGAATTTGAGGTGGTCAAAATGTTACTTGKGTCATTATTTCACTCTAGATCATTACTTCGGCATGTTTAATCCAACGTATTCAGAGCTTCATTGCCCCCAGCAGCTGCAATGTACTGCCTGCCTCAAGAGAAGTTTCCATATCAACTATGTAGATGGCCAAAATTCTATCAATTAATTGACTTGACTGGTGGGCTCTTTTCCCAGAGAATGTACTCGGTATTTGAGAGAAAAAGCTGTCTTCCACCTGGTAATCTGTCATGACTATAGCTCTTATTTTCTATCTTACGGGACTTGTAGGGTATATTTGTACCATGGTAGCTCTGAAGGAGCTACTTCCAGAACTGGAAATCTCGCATGCTGCGACGCATGCAAGCCTAATTCTCTATGTGGCAGTGCACAGGTATAACTGTTTTGAGCCCAGCCAGAGTTTAGGTCCAAGTGACTTCTAACATCTTACAAATCAGATATTTTAGCATCAACCCTGTTAGACTTTGGATCACAGGTGGCAAAAAGGTGTCACATGGCCATGCTGGCTTCCCACACACTGAAAACCTGTTCAGCATGACTAATACTTAATACAAAAGGCTCCCCAGATTCTGCTTTGTGTAGCTGGTATGTAGCATGGGAGAGATTAAAGGAGACAGAGCTAGATTCTTCTCACTGGTATCCAGTTGCAGAGGAGATGTGATCCAAAAGGCAATGGGCACAGACTGAAATACCAGAAATTCCCTTTAAATATAAGAAAGGCTGTTTTACTGTGAGGGTGACAGAGCACTGCCACAGGTTGCCCAGGGAGGTGTTTCCATCCCTGGAGATATCCAACACCCAAGTGGTGTTGAGCAGGGGGTTGGACTAGCCGATCTCCCCAGATCCCTGCCAGCCTCAGCAGTCGTCTTGATTTTGTGACTTAATATTCCAGAGTCACATGGAAGATTTCCTGTAAAGTACCTGTGTTCTGAAGAGTAATGGGGAGAATAAAAGTGGTATTTAGTTTGAACAGTGGGGAAGTTTGCAAACACCATGGGCCTTTCAACTTTAAAAGTTTCATATGGATGTCCTGAAGACACCATTTCTTGATTTATTTATGACTGCAAAAGTACATGAGACTAGACTTTGAAGAGAACTGAGTGCATGACAAATTATTCTTTAAATATCTATTGATCTTTAGTAAATTGTCTTCAACCATCTTCATTTTTTACAAAAATTTGAGCTAACACATTTCCTGGTACAATATTTGTGGAAAACCAATATTGCTATTTTTATTGTAAGGAACAAAATCATACRAGTTTAGTGACCAGTCATAGTTAAGCAACAAACCTGAATGTTAGAATACTGGTAATCTAGCTGCATGTTAAAGCTATATCAGACTGTTCAAATTCAACTAAAACCAAACTCCTTTCCCCCAAATTGATCATAAATGAAATGAAAATAGACTGATCTCCTATATTGTCTTCTGTAGGATGGGTGTCTAGTTCTACCTGTACGAAATGAGGCTACACTAGCAGAAAAGGCTCAGCTACATGTGGTGGAACACCAGTTCTGTATTCTGTGGGACGTTTATCTGCTCAGTCCATGTAATGTATTCCAACAGAAAAGTCAGGGAGGGCTTAAAAGAAAAATCAACTCCAAGAAGAGTTGTCTTCTGGAGATGTACAGTATGGTACTTCTTAGGGTGTCCAAATTCAGTTATTCATCCCGGCTAGAACTGCCCTAAGTGCGAAGGAATCAGGAATTGCGTTTTTTAAGAGGCAGTATGGAATGCATCAATTTTACAAGGAGACAGTGAATATTCACTGCTGGATATTCAACTGCTGGCTGACAGTCTGTCTTATGGAGTCCTACTAAAACCTACTATGGGCTTTTTCAAGAACTTCAAGTTGCTTTTCCATAGATCTAAATCTATAGATTTAACTCTTGGGGCTCGTTGCACTTTGGCTATGTTCCTCGTTGTAACATAACCACCCAAGGTATGCTAAAAATACCCAGAGATGAAACCACTCTGTCTTAACTTGCAAGATGTGCTAAGCAGATAAACAACATGTTTTGCAGAGTGATTAATAAAATGACAGTGATGAATGAAATGACAGCCACTGGAGATTAAAAGAGAAAAATATCGGAAAAAAGGTTGAGTTTGGAAAAGCTAGATAAGGCTTATGTCTCTGGGAACTGTATGCAAGGAATACAAGAGATGTGCTTTCYGTTCCCCATTACATCTGTTTCAGYGTGCCAAATATCCATTCTTCAGCCTTAATTCTCCTACATCAATGAAAGGCACCTTGGAAAGGAGACTGAATGGGTCAAAATATTGATCTTGGATACTCTGGAAAAGGAATGAGGGATTTAACTGTAGCAGCTGGATAAGGAGGGGAATTGATTAGGAAAGAATCTCAAGAATGGAGGTGAGATAAACAGAAGGTATGACAGAATGCAGAACATGGGGTCAGCAGGGTCAGACCCTTTGTATGTGCTCCAATAATTCTGCTGGAGCAAGACAAGAGCCTGTCTCTGAGGGCTGACCATCCGAAGTTGCTTATGTCTGTCTCCAGCTCCTACTGAAATAAGTAGGTCTTTTCCACAGACATAGGTGGGAGTTAGACTAAGTCCTTATTTAACTAACCTTAGGGTGATGCTGTACACTGCCCTCTCTGGTTATTTTTCAACAGCTGGCAGTCCTCAGGCAACAGCTGTCTTCTCACCTCTCACACTTCCCTGGCTCTTATCTCTACTAGCTTCTGCTTTTGGCCCTTATCAGCCATCAAATGTATTAGGGGCTTGTAAGAGAGAAGACTATGAGGTAGAGAGAAAAGACATGATAAGAAATGTTTATGAAGAGTSATGCTTTCATAAGATACTGCTCTTCCTCCTGAGAAAGATGGGCAAGGTCCAAGGGATTGCACTGAGGTGGTTTGCATCCTTCATGGAAAGGATCACTCAGTCTGCTCTCCCCAAGAGCAGTGACTGATTACAGCTCTGCCACTAGTCCCCACTGTGGTTTCTGTGCATGCTGATCCTGTTGAATCTCTCTGTACCACCACCAGATGAACCGGTTAAAACAACACAGGCTCTAATGCAAAGTCTGCAGACTGCACCCAGCTCTAACCGTCCATCATCACAAGTAACCACCAATGTGAACCAGGGTTCAGATAAGATCAGCTCATGAATAATGAACAGCTTGATAACCTGGGCCAAATACATAGTAGTGAACAAGTACTTTGAAGTGCCTGTAGGTACAGATCGGTTCCCTTCACAGGAGGCAGAAATGTTCAATAGCTCTGTTCAGTCTGACAGCAGAGAGCTCTGGAGTCTGTGCGGATGCTACACTACCACTAAGCAGCATCCGTGAGTAATTCTGCCATTTCCTGRTGGTCGGAAGATTTATCTCTATCATAATAGGTATAACCGCAGTCCTCCATGGAAAACAGTACAACATTCACAGATGTGAAACTGTGGCATTTGAAAACCCCAAATCTACAGAATGCTGTGTTACATCTCAACAAGTATGGTTACAGGACTTTTGCATCAGAAGTAGCCAGGGCCAGCTGGCCTGAAGCAGAGGCAGAACTTACCCAAGTCTGCAAGCACCGTGGTCAGACATGTCTGGGGGAGGTGCAGCCACTGAGAGAAGGCCACTTCTGTCAAGTGCTCTGCTTTCTGGCACAACGGAAATTTCTTCCAGCAGAGCAGCCCTCATTAGTAGGGAAGGGGGAGCTTTCCTGGGTTACAAGCTGAGCTGAGACAATGTTACATGCTCTCACAGGAACTAAAACTCACCAGGAACCTCCTCCCATTCCAAGTGCAAGGTGCATATATCTGACCTCATTTTTCTGGTGTTTAAGGAAAACAGTTACTAAACAGAAACACTACATTACGTGCACAAGAGTGACCCTGGGACTGGGTGAGCAAACCACAAGCGTACGTCTTGAGAACGCTCAGATGCTAAATTATATGAAAGGGGAATAGAAGTGAACAGAACAGACCAGAGTGAGTGAGAGGGAGCTTTCCTTCACGGTGAGGCTATCGACCCACCATCCACAGATCAGGGAAGTGCCTGGGTAGAAGAGAAGTCTGCTGTCGCAACAGAGTTGGCAGAGCAACCTATAAAACTTTTCTGTCTTGCCAATCTAGAGGAGCATGGCTGTGGAAACGTAGATGCAAAAGTAGCATAAAAGCAACTTTGTGGCTTTTTAAAAGTCAAATACAGTTGAAATGAGGAAAGCTCACAACACCTCACMATCTGTGCTTATGGAAACACACCTCTCAGAGTCAAAGCAAACCCTGATGCATCCTGATGATATTGGAAGTACAGAAGACACCACTTTTATTTGAATTATTCACTTGTCTGAAAATTACTGGAAACATTCCTTTGAATTAGTCACAGAAAAAGCTTGAGTAAAATTGATTTTTGTTAAGTATTTCCTCTAAAAATGAAACAAATTTTTTTCCAATTGACTACTCAGCCCAAGTCTTTTGGTACAGAAATTTCTGACCCCTTCTTCTCAGGCCTAAGTTGTAATAAATTTCAAGGATTATGATACATTCCAGAAATGAAAAATAGTAGAGAGAAGGAAAAAAAGCAAAGCTTCAGTTGTAGGAAAGACTGGTCTGCTCTGACTAAAGCTTAGGTTTATGGTCAGGGTTAGGGTTGAGACAAGGAGAAAGCCTAAAGCTACAGTTGGATTTGGGCTGGAAAGAGGCTGCCAAAGAAGCTGAGGGCTGTGAAAAACTTGTCCCCTGAGGACAAGTCTTGATCTTGGAAAGGGCTTGGGCACCTTGTGTACAGCTCAACCTAGGGCCAGGGTTAGGCTTAAGGTGAGGGTTGAAAGAGGGCAAGCCCAGAGTCACAGCTGTGAGATTCTGCAAATAATCCTCCAAAGTAAACTGGGGGCTGATGTTGTAATTTCTCCTCCCAGATTTATTGAGTCTCTGGAGGGATTGGGACCCTGAAACAGCAAAGCCAAGGAATAAAACAATTTAATAATTTATATCACATTACTTTTTTTATTTCTGACTCAGAACTGCTGTTTGTGATGCTCAGTGTAATTTTTCAGTAGCAGCACTTGATTTGGGATATACTAGGTCTGTTTAGGTCTCAGAGTAACTGATAACATAACCACTCAATATCTTCTCACTTTTCCACCAAGAATCTTGACTTGCTATCAATTTTACCTCCAAACCATCCCCCTGCTGCCCTCTGCTCTCTGAAAATACACTGAAATCTAAAGTTTCAGACATTCTAGGAATCTTTCGTGATTCTTTTTTTTCCAATCTCTGAGAAACCTGATCCACCAGATGGGTGGGAGAGCTTATTGTTTTTTCGTCTGACATCTGGATTTCATTAGCAGACTCATGCGTGCTGAATCAGGAATGGGAGCTCAGAAGAAAGCAGATGAGAGTTAAAATCATGTTAATGCTTAAAAAAAGTTGCCCTGTTCTCCGCTCCAACTTTGCAAACAAACACAAAATGCGAGTCACATTGTGAGCTCAGCATAAACAGTACAGCCCTTATTAGCTGTACCCACTTACTCTAATATTGGATATATTGTGCCTCAAGCAGCTATAGAGAACACTGTTATTATTTACTTACATATGTCAACATTGTTAAAAAAAAAAAAGCCTTTCCAATAGTTTCACATTAATACCACCACTTTTCAGGTTTATAGTGAGTGTCTCCTGTCTTCTATTTAAATAGATTCAGTATAGTATGCAAGGAAATAATTTATCACAAACCAACCATAAAATTACGGTTAAGACTTGCTGCTCAGGAGACTGCTGTAAATGATACCAGCAAGAGAGACAATTTTTTTTAAAGTTTAACAGGAGCGTTAGCAGTGGCCTGAAAGTCAGACTGTTATTAATTATCGTAGCTTTCATTGCTGAACAACAGAAATGGTAATACAAGCAGTAACCATCTGTCTGTCYGGTACATGGTGCTATGCTAACAGCCTCTGGATGACTGTTACATCTCACCTTATTTGCTAAGGCTGATGGTTGCAGGCATACAACATCCATCTTTACAGCCCACCTTAACCTTCCTCTCCCTCCCCAGCGCACAAGGACCTCTGGCTTTCAGACCACGAGTGCCATGCTATCTAGTCAGTGATCCCTSTCTTCTAAGGGCACTAAGCGGAGATGAGGATACTCAAAGTATCATTTGTGACTGGGTCACACAGAGGAAGARGGAGCAACAAGAAGCTTTGGGTCGTGTTTTAGAAGATCAGATGGGTCTAGGATAAGGAATCAAACAAAATTACAAAATGGTGAAAAGCTGAGAGGGCAGAGTGATTACAGATACTAGAGAAAAGCCAAACGTGGAAGTCGGGCCTTCACACTCCCCTGCAAGTCACCTCAAGAAAACTTCATACTTCATTGAAACAGGTCTCTGACCCCTCTTCAGAGCTTCAGCCCACACATTTGATGTCCACACTACATCACATAGGAGATATCACTGTGTAATATACTTAGATTAGCAGAAAACTGATAGAAACTTTGGGTCACTACTGCAAAAATTACTAGCACACTCTAAAATCGGAGCATGGTTAGTTTTGTATGTGTAACAGCACTCTATGCTGTCTCAGGAGATATGGAAATCACCTATCCTGAGAAAGTTATAAGCCTGTGACAGGTGAAATGCATGTGGATATGTATTCACCTGTCATAGACATATAACAATCTCAGGATAGGAATGAACCCCTAAATTTACATAAGTAACCATTTTCAAGGAAACCTGAAAATTCTTGGGCTTGATTCTCTACTTCCCCATGTTTTGTGTAAACACTTTGATAAGTGACAAGCGCAGCACAAAAGCCAGCGTGACCATTTTGGTGGTGGTTTGTCCTCATGTGAAGGGTACATAGAATCAGGCCTGGGGACATCTGACACCACAGGAGGAATTTTTCATGACTCTTAGTAAAAATTATGAGGACAGCAGTGCAGTTTTGGCATTTAGCTCTAATCCATTAAACTTCTTAACCAGGATTTGCAAAAATCTGTTTTAAATAGCAGAGCTCTAACTTGCATTGAGAAATACAAAATGCAGGTCTGGAATGACTACTATTAAGTTTTGGTTTTTAAAACTATTTAAACCAAAGCTGCCTTTCTACCTTAATGATAAATCTCCTTCAATCTTCTGGGAAAGCCTTGTTATTTGCCATTTCTTTGAAAGGAGCTTTTCTATCCCCTACTTTTTGTTCTTCTAATTTCTTCAACCTGTGTAATCAGGAATTTAGGAGTAAGAGTAACATGACTGCTATATAAAACCATCTCAGAGGTTACCTCTGCTCTCATGAAGTCTCCCAAGGGTCTCCTTTCCTCACCCACGTAAGACCCACGGGGCAGTGTTTGGGAGGGCTGAGTGTGCACTTGGGCTGGGTGTTCTTGGCTGCCAGGTGGTGTGGGTGCACTGGCTCAGGTGGAAGTATTGATTTGCCTGTGCTGCTGCAGGGTTTTATCTATAGTTGCACACCTGCAACATGGGTTAAAATTAGAAATGGACTTGAAACCGGTATTTTGTATATGAAACCCTTGAACCTGGGAAACGTTCAGTGTTACTCTGAACTCATGTCCAAAATTACAGCTTGAGACCATGTCTAAGTGTAGTTGAAATGTGCTCACTCTTTGCAGAATGAAAAAGGAGTTTTTTACAGGGGTCAGTAATACAGAAGGTCTCAAAAGGTGCTGCTGTACTCCTATGCACCTTTCTGCACAGTCAGAGCATGAGTTAGAAACAAAGAGTAGCAAGTATTTTGTGGAAAATCAGACACAAATCTGAGGATGAACTAGTAATCAAGATTATGTCATTTCCAAAATGTCTGCTGTTGCTGCTAAAATCCCCAAACATTTCAGCTTAAGTGCCTGTCTACGGGCTTTATTGCCTTAGCTAATAATTTGGCACTGACCGGGCTATGAAATGAAAGGCTTTTTCTTTGTTTTCTCTAATTACTATACAAACATTTTAGCTTTTCTGCCCCATGAAGGAAATTTGGAAGAAAATTCTACAAACCTGGGAAATGTCTCCTTAAATAACAGTCTTTCACCAGTAACATGACAGATAATTTCTAGTGTAAAATATAAAATGTTAAGGAACTAAGTTTACAGCAAACTTATCAGCAAATCTGACTCTTACTTTTTTGCAAAGTGTGTTTTGCTATTATAAATAAATTAGAAAATTTGAGATATTTGGTATTGGTTTTGGTGAGCTGATGCAGAGGCATAGCCTAGGAGTTAAAACAGAACTTGTATTTGTGAGCTGACGTTCTGTTCTCAGCTCTTTCAGTCTAACAGTGGGGGAAGTTATTAGGTTTCTGAGTCACATTATACATTTGTACAACATAAATATATTGAATTTCTGGATGTAGAGTGGAGTCAGAGCTAACACTCCCAGAATATAAACAGGGAAAAACAAAATTATGGATGTGACTGCTGAATAGTACTAACTTTAGGGATTAGGTTTTTATAATATTGAAAGCATTAGGAATGGCCCTATGTCAAAAGAACAAATTCAAAATAAATACAGATTCTGCTCTCACTTGAATTTGCAAGAAAATTAGCATGACTAGGCTCACAGAGCTTCAAAGTTTCCAGGTTTGATGTTTCAGCAAACTTGCAGACACTGTCCTTTCACAGGTATGCACTGACTGGTGCTGCTGCAACAAGGAACCTGCGGTCAGTTTTTATGCCATCTGCTCTAAAATACCATTAATGTAAGGCTAAAACATGTGGCTTTTGCTGCAAATGGCGGCTGTATCAAAACGTGCTCCTTCTGGGAGGGAGTAGTGACTGGAGAGCTACTCTAAACATACCGGGAAAGCCTCTTTGGGATTACAAAGTGAATGCTAAACAAGCCCGTGAATCTTAGCATCACTACCAAGATCAAATGGTSTATTCTCCAATAGGTACAACGACTTCTAAACCAATCTTAATCCTTAGGTATTCCTTTGTAGCTACAGGGTTGCTGATTATAAGTGAACTCAACTCATGTAGTATACTCTGTAGGTAATACTGCTCTGAAAAGCATCACCCGGACTATTTAATCAAATTGCATGATGCCTCCTGAGCTTGATGTCCGAGAGGCTGACATCCATGCATCAGTATAGCACAAAGACTTGTGTTCCTGATCCAGGCAGTGCTGCCTTCTCTCCTGCTTCTGCTCTAGCTCACTCAGCCAGACTGAAGGAGATATAAAATCCCACAAGGCATAGATGGCCATTAGTTACCTGACAAACTCCATTTGCATCTCATAGTAGACCTTTTTATAGATATGAAAGGGGCCATATCGAAATATATAAGGCTTCTTTTACATTTATTGACATAAGCCAGATACAGCAGAATAGCACCAATACTTGTGCTGTACCAGGGAAATGGAAGAGGAATTAATTTCCATTTAGTATCTTAATTTCTTGAGGGAAGTGACATAACAGGAGTGAAAGGGGGGACTGACTGGTACATCTTGACAGCAGGAAAATAAGGGAGAAGCCCCTTGGGTTGGAATCGTGTCCTCACAATCTACAGACTGTCCTGGGACAATCTGAAAAGCAAGGAGAAGCTGAGCTGCAGCTGCTAGCTGTTGCCAGCAGAAACTGCTGCTCTGCCTTTAGCAATTTGCTCTTTTTCTTCATGCTCTTGCTATAGGTTTGCCAGCTTCCTCCTCTGTACAGTAAGTTAAAAGGAAAAGGGAGGGAGAGACGAGGCAGCTCACTCCCCTGACAGTCGCTTTCTCCTCAACAGCCAGAGCGTGCCCCATTTGCCTGACACCATCCCAGCCTCTACTCAGATCTCGTAGGCCTTCTTTAAATTGGGCACRGGGATTATTAGAAAATGCATTTTCACTTTTGAGAAACTGGGAAACGACATATAAAAGATATAAATATTCATTCGACTAAATGAAACTTATGAAACATTGCAAAGCAAAGAATGTTTCTTCCACTTCAGATGTCTGTTTCAACCTTTTGCTTTTTAAGCTGAACACCTTGTTGAAAKAGACATTTTCCTAGAGAAAATTCCTTTTGAAAAAGAGTTATTTGATTGTAGATTAAATGAAGCTACAATTTTACAGGAAGTAAAATGTTTGTGCATGGACGTTTTGACAGGTGTTATTTCCAAGGTTTAGCGTCTTTTGTTTTCTGTATTTGTTGTTGTAATAAAGGCCTGTTTGCTTCAACTTTTATGTTTTAACAGTGTTGTATCTTGCAAGAGTATTTTATTTAAAAGCACAGTGAGGAAGGATTGTGGTAGACATTAGAGCTGGGAGATACAGAGATCTTGAAGAACAATCAGTGATCTCATTGCAGAGCATGAAAATTCAGTTAATTATCATAGACTAGAATCACAGTATCATTAAGTTTGCAAGGCACCTCAGGAGATCACCAAGTCCAACCTCCTGCTCAAACCAGGACCAACATTGAGTTCAGGTCAGGTTTCCTAGGGCTTTATCCAGTCAAATCTTGAACGCTTCCAAGCATGGATGAAAATTCCACAACCTATATTTCACACTAAACCAAAATACTCTTACGAGGTGAGAAAACATGATTCACTTAATCTTCCATTACTCCTTTCTTATCAGTGCGAATGAGGAATTGATAAACTAGTGTGGTTTTGACCTGGTAGTTCTCTCTCTACCTTATCTATAAATCAGCTTGTTGGAGGGCTGGAAACCAGACATTACTTTCTCTCTCAGGAGGAATGCTCACAGCATTCATTTCCAAGATAAGCACTTAATTATGGTTTATCAGGGGTTTTACTGCAAACTAAGCAAATACCAAATTGTTGGTAAACAGAGTTCAGATTTAGACCAATGCAATGTTCAGTCTACTTCAAAGGAGTTTATAAAAGTCTCCCAGTGACTTGCACAGGATTTGAATCTGGCCTGTTATGCATAAATATAAATATAAAAATACAACTTACGCACATTTAAGATAATGAGTTGTACTATTAGTATGCAGATATACAATAGTAGAAACATAAGGCTGGGAGATGCTTTGGGATGTTCTCTCACTTGTCCCTGGGCAGGATCATCTGTGAAAATCCTGATGTATGCTTATCTATGCTGTTCTGAAAGTCTTCCAATGATGAAGAGCCTTCCCAGACACTCTATTTCAATGCCTCACAGTTAGAAAGAGCAGCCTAGTTGAAGTCCAGTACTCTGGACTCATTAGCCGTGGATCTGGAAAACAAACTGGGCCCTCCATGCAAGGTTTTCTACATATTTGCAACTTATTAATATGTCTTTTTGTGGGAGCAAACAACAGTGGTTCTTCATGTTTCAGAGATCCCAAATTAATTTCTCTCCTTTCCAGTCTTCCCTGAACTACTGTGCTCAACCTGGACCCAGCTGAGGCTTTACCAATGCCGAAACCTTATTCAGTTGAAATGCCAGGTATCCATAAGGGCTTACATTTAAACAGCATTCTTTTCCTGATATCCCCCTTGTTGTCAGTGGGCAACCAACTTAAATTTATCAAAATAGTGAATAAGCAAATGAGATTCAAAGGTAAACAAAAAGAAGTTGGAAAACCTCAATGAAACCTCAAATTCTGTGGTGAGTGATCCTCCAACACCTGTCAGACAGTCCATTGGTAACCATCGCACAGGACCTGAGATTCCACCCCAAGGCCGCCGCAAAGACCAAGCAAGCATGCCCTCTTTCAGTGTTTGCCTTTGTCGCATCTGTTTACGTTGCATTTCCCACAGCAAAAAAAGTTTGAACTCATGTCAGTAATAAAGACAGAACCACAGTAATAACAGCTTAGTGATGGTGCTGAAGGAGGAGTTTGGTTTTGGCTGGTCTTCCAGACTTCTGGGAATGTAATATCGAGTAGTGTGCTAGACAGGAAAGGGGCACAGACACAGGTCATTAGATATTTCTGTTTTCTTTTTCACTATCTAACTGCTCTTATTCTGGTCTGTTAGGGGTCAGTATCTTCTTTCCAAGCACCCAGTTTATTAAACAACTGGACATAAATGCCACATATTATAGCCACAGTTTTAAAACTAGTACTTTGGGAGCATGCTGTCAAAGCAGGGCTGTTTGCATTCCCTCTACTCACATAGAGCTGTCCAAGTTACTTGCCTCTCTGATAAATGATTTAAAGCCATGACATGCACAGCTTATTCAGAATTTCCAAAACAGAGAGAAATGAGTATTTTCTGATGTTTTAGACTCTTAAACAGCTTACATTTCCAGAGGCAAAATGAACATGACAAAATTACAGCCCACCATGCTTTTGTTACCAGATTTCTGCAAGTCTTCATAATAAAAGTAGAAATAATCTGAGAAAATATAACCAGCTAAACTCAGAAACTCTGAGAAAATTTGGCAGGGCTAAGTTCAAGCATATGAGGAGAAAAAAAAAAAACACCACCCTGCAATAAATTTTGTAGTATATTTGATATCATGGAGTTGAAAAAGTGGATGCATGTGGTAAAAAAGTAATTTAAAAAATCTTAGCCAAGTCCAAATCATCTAAAATAATTTTATGCAGGTGCTGAGTGGAAAAATATGAATAAATGAAAGCAGTATGTTGTGTATAAACAAGACTTTTGAGAGCCTCAAATTATTCCAGTATGTCATAAGGTGGAAGTTTAGTATATGCGTAGATATTTACAGAATGAACACCTAAGAATTACAATTTCTTATAGAGATATATTTAGGTGAAGAAATATGCACTATACAAAATGGGTTAATGTATCAAAATATACTTCAAAGATAGAGAACTGAGAGGCTGGATATATATAGATTTGTTTTCTGGAGTGCCACATGCAGTTTGAAAACAATTACATATAGTAGAAATTAACAGCTTTTTTCTCCTTGTAATGCGGGCAAACAGGTTCTCTGTCACTGTTCTTATTAAAATCAGTGCTACTGCACCAGAGATGAATTTAGCTGTCGTTTTCCTTTATTATATGTCCCATATTTTCATCTTTATCTCTGTAAGAGGAATACTAATTTTATTTATTCAAATACTGCTTCATTCATATCAGGGATGGCACAGTCAGGCCTCTAATAACTCTCCAACAGAACTGAAGCATAAACAAAAGACACCCGTACAGCACCATATAAAATGCCAGCAAGTATACTCCAATCAAAAACTATGACGGAGCTTGCAAAATTCAGCCATTCAGGGTTTCAGATTCCTGAGGGACTGGAGACCCCTCATCCTATAACTGAATAAGAATACCAATATTTCACTTAGTTCAATGGAGAAAAGACATGTTTATTTGGAAGCCATCACAAGATATCCAAAGGACTACTATAAAATGTAGCAACTGTCAAAAATTATTATTTTCAGAGTGAATTTTAAGATTTTTCAAAGAGCTCTCTGAAACATCATCTTCCACTTAAAAAGAAAAATAAATCTCAAGAGGTTTGTGATTGCTTTGCTTTTCTAAAAATTAAGATCTCTAAGCCGAAACCCAAAAAGGTAAAATCTTTCTGTCTTTGTAAAGATGGCAGCTTGTTCATCACTGCTGTCTTAGCCAGCCTTTGGTACCTGGAGGAAGCACAGCTGTGGACTCCTTGCGTTTTGCGGACATTTGAGATCCTTGCACAACCGTAAGGCACAAGGCAAATCGGGTTAATGCTTCAGGCATGAGAGTCACTGCAATCTTGCATCCAAATAGCTGCCTGCTGAGCCCGCTCTACTGCCAAAGATCCGCTATATCTGACCACAGGGGAGGGACAGCTTCGGGGCAGCATGATCTGGCAGACCAAGCTATGGACTAAGAAGAAAGGACTAAACTCAGCTTGACACTGATTTCTTCCACATCCTGCATGAAACCACAAAAGCAAATCTATGCAAACTCAAGCAGCCACAGTAATTACCTACTACTTCCATTGACTTGAATATGTGTTCTCAAGGTATTTTAGTCTTGCAGGATCTGTTTCAAAGATCACTGTTAGCAATGGAAAGACTCCCACTGTTGGCCTCATTAATATGGATCATGCCATACATTTCATTCACAGATTTAAAAATGCAGTGCAAAATGAGGCTGATATTGTTTCCCATTACGTATACGTCTGTGGTAGTATGTCTGTACTTCTATGAGCAGCACATGCATTTTCCTCTATGAGTATAGTGTAAAATTAGGAAACACACTGTGTACACAAATAAGTAAACAAAGTTTTGACAAATCTATATATGTGTGTATTTATATATCATGCAACTAACCACTAGTAAATGAGGTAGGAAAAGTACTCTCATTCCTCATCTTCCTTGCTATTTAAAGAAAAATATTTTGTATATTTGATGGCACTGTCGATGATAATTTAAGAGCGCCACTATATTAAGAACAATGCTTTTAAATTTTATTCTCTAGACATTTTTCAGTTCGTTCAAGCCAATGGGAGTTCTGTATGTGAAAGAACATCAGAGAGGTATGAGTAAGATGTTACCATCTAAGCCACTGAAACTCAAAAATTAGTTCAGAGAAAATGTAGGTATGCTGTAAAGATGACACTAAAGATAGAGTGCTGTGTTTTTTATAGACATAACAATTGCAACAAACAGTTTTTGCAAATGTAGGCTAATTGGAAATGATGAATTGCAGTCATAACAATGCTCTCATTTCTGCTAGTTTCTAAAAGAGAAAATACACTTTCTATCACTACAATCACACAAACTATGTGCTAAAATAATAGAAGTTTGCTAAATCCCATTTCAATTTCCAAACAGGTAATTTTGGACAGAATATTGGACAAACTGCAGATACCTGAGGTACTCAAATACTGAAGCTGGCCTTTTTTGTTTATGATTATTTAACCTTCTAGAATATGATCATCACTTAAGGTATAAATCTGAACTGATACATGTATTTTCATCAGTATGGTACACCATCAACTTTTACGGCAACAGAAGAAGAACACATGTCTTTACAGTGTTTATAACAAGCAGAATTAAGGGAGGATATAAAGTCTCAAAGTTGTTACACAATTTCTTTGTTATGCAGGAAAAACTCCATAAAACACCCCATTTCAAAATCTGTTTCTTATTAGGCAGTTATATAAAAAGAAAATAAAAATACCGTATGATTTACTGATATGCATTTGGTCCAAATCAGATTAGTTTATCTCTTTTTGCTATCCAAATTTAAGTACTTTAAAAATGCATAGCTACAGCCCTTTTCTGGTAGGATTTGCAAAACAACTTTCATTTTTGATAGCACTAGAAAACCTAAGCATCAAAATCTAAGCTATTAAGTAGTGCATATAAAGTTCAAATTAAGAAAATGGTTACTGTCTAAAGCAGTGGTAACAAATGGGGCCTTTCTAACAAAGGCCAGATCCTGTCGTTGATGCTCCCTTCTTGTGCACAATGTTTTCAATGTTTTGAACACAACTTGTGCACACAGGGTCATCCCCTGTGGATCTGTCCTCAAATTTAGATAAAATAAGGGAAGTGCTTAAGTTTCTGTGAATGCTTAAGTCTGCTCTTTTTCAAGAAAGCACTTGTTGACTAGACCATAAAACACTTGCTTGTGTTAGAAATCTCCAATAAAGCAGAACTAATTTCATATTGCCTGTTCCTTAAGTAACATAAACTTTGATCTATAGAAACAGATATGTGCACACAGAGCAAAAGGCACTGATGAGATCTGTTCTGGGATGCCATACGTACATGTAGTCATGCATGCGCAAGGAGATGAAAAGCACAACAGGACAGCCATGAGAAGGATTGGGGAAGAGAGAGTCCATTTACTTTTTGTGAGGAGACTGAGAAAACCTGGCTCGGTTAGTCCTACAGAATGAATGCTGAGAGAGGATATGATTGCAGTCTATTAATACATCCTGAGATAAACACCAGGGAGGGAGAAGAGCTATTTCAGTGAAGGACAATGTTGGCAGGAGAACAAATGACTATAAAGTGGCCATCAGTTACACTTATCCTGGAAATTGGAAGATTTCTAATTATGAGAGGACTGAGGTTCTGGAGCAGCTTCCCACATCAGCAGTAGCGAGGGCAAAATACTGAAATGCTTCCCAACTAAAACTTGATCAGTTTACGAAAGGGACTGTATGATATGGCTGCCTGTAACTGTAGAAGACCACGTGCAGTGAGCAAGCAGATGCCTCCCAGTCCTGTGTTCCTTCACTCGTTACTTACTAGCTCATACGCCAGCCACAAAGTACGCTCTGTAGGAAGTCTTTTTCCTGGTTCACAGAGAAATTGAAGACGTTACTAGTGAAATCTTAAAAAAATTACATAGGATGACCAATTTAAGTAAATTAATCTTCCTACAGGAACCTTAATTTGTTCGCATCTCCTGGATTTCTGTGGGTATGTCTTCAATTTTCATTAACTGTTCTTTARTCTCTAGTGCTTTAAACTGTAAAAATACCTATGAAATAAATAATGCATTTCTGCTCCAACTCTGACACATTCACTTGGGACCATCTGTGCGAGCTGCATCTTGCACGTATTGATCGTCGAGGGACCTGTTGCATTCATTTGGTTTCTTACACAGCACAGCCATCTTCCACAGTTCAGCACTCTATTTCTCCCTGCCACGTATTTAGTAGTTGTAGTGCTAATCCCCTTGTTAAGTAACCTATGCTATTACATGGTCCTATCTCTACATTTTGCTGTAACATGCTAAACTAAGTACATTAAAAACAGAAGCATACAAACCAGAGTATTTTTGATCTCTTAGCAAGGAAAATTTCATATTTTTTTTCCTRAAGAAAACTGCATTACTCAACATATATTGAAATAATAGGAAGTAAAAATATTTTTAACAGCCACACCCAAGACTGCAAATATACTTTAATTTCACAGTTTTTGTTAGAATTAATGAAAAATATACAGCTAAAGTCCATGAAGAAAACAGTTTAGTCTGTGCATAACAGCAGGAGGAGTACACTCAGCTAAAGCTCATCTGACGTTAAACTTGATTTCATGCTGACCCTGCTTAGCTGGCGGATGCTTTTCTGCCTGTGTTTTGACTTATATATGTCTGACATCCTCAATGGTGAATTAACCGTAGTTAATTCTATGCAGATTATTTCTGCTGAAAGCCACACATTAAGAGGGTAGGAGGTTAAAGCCATAGTGAAGTGGATGCCAGTAATGTCCACATCTGTATTTCTAGAGTATTGGTGGCACTTTAATTTTCTTGGGACTCTACACAGAATATTGTTGGAGTTGTGAAAGTTTAAGCCAGCAACACGCCTGCATCCAGCTGAAACTTGAGAGGATGGAGAAACCTCACACACTGTGGCTCGGAGCTTCGGAAAAAAAATTGCAGATTGGTGAGTGGTTTTAGCGCACACTGGTTTATGCCTCTTTTCTAAGGAAATAAATATAGCCAGTTTTGCCACTACAAAAACGTTCTGGGAGTCCAAGACCACCATATTTGCCAAGTATAGCAAACCTCTGCTATGAGAGGAAAGACATTTTGCACCAGATATACTTGGAGCTTGTGTCACTGCAACACTGATTCAAAGTCTTCATCCAGTGTAACAATTTCTTCTCCTTTAGAATATGTAACTTGTTATATTTTTACTAAGTGCCATGGCCAAACTTACTGTAGAGTGTGCTGCTTGAAAACATATTTTACATAATCTCTGTGATAGAAAATTACATAGTAGCCATATTTAAAGTTTCTAAAATCTATTTATCATGTCCGTAGATTAATATCTTTTGTAATTCTTATTAGGCAAATGGAATAGCATATTTTTTCCACCAGCATTGTGATAAAGAATATATTAAAAGAACACATGGCTAGCTTGGCACTTTGTCAAGATATTTTTTCAGTGCTACGCACTCTAAATAACTATTTCAGTCAAATTCTGTGTTACTAAATCAAGGAATAGTGAAAATTTTCATGAAGATTTTTCCAGAATATTGTACATTCCTTACCTGTGGGCAGTCTTTAATGTAATGTCCTTTGTTAAAGCAGAGGTGGCACAGGTAGTTAGGAGGTGGCCTCTTGCTGGGTTTTCTGGCTTCTGAAGAAAGGGATAGGTCAGAGAAATGCTCGGTGAGGGAGCTTAACCCATCCACAATGTTATTAAGAGAGCCATAAGGCGATGCGCTCTTGTACAGACTGCTGCTCAGAGCCTGCAAAAGAAAAGAAAAAAGTTACATGAAACACAGTACTGCATTAATCATCATTCTGAGAATGATCTGAGTAGGGGAAGGATAAAAATAGCAGAAAAAATGTGATTTTTTTTTCATTAAGGACATGGCTGCATATTTGAGGAGAGCAATATACAGGTCATTAATAAAGAGGCTTCTTGAAGGCAGTGCAACGGAGCTGGTCACCCCACTGCTGAAGAAACTGTTGAACTTGCCATGGTTCACTTAGTCCAACCTTTCCACTGAGCAACAATTGCTTTCTTGTGTTTGATCATACCACAGTCATGGTACGGTTAGAATATGTAGGCTAAAAGCTGGAAGAACAACCCACAAAAGGGAACGTTTTTGTGTCCAGAACTACTTACACAAACAACACTAAAGTCAGGGAAAGGAAAAGAACACTAAGAAATATGTAAAGTAATTTTTAATTTCCAATCTGGTTAATGAGACAGTCAACACAGGGTCCTGTGTTCAAACAGTAACAAGAAACATTCAGATCTATATCTGCCTTGGATTTTCTAAGTGGAAACCTGCTGTGATTTAAACATTTCCTGATAAGCAGTAAATACCTTGGTTTTGTACTTCACCTCAATAGGATCTTCACTCTCTCAATCTGCAAATCAAAATCAGGAGCTCCTAATTTGCCATTCTGCAGCTTTAGAACAGTGGGGAAATCCATAATCACCTAAATAGCTAATCTCCCTAATGGAGATAACAAGGATTCATTCACTTTAATGTGTTAAGGCTCAAAAGAAACTGTGTGGTAGGAGTTTAAAAAGTAAATAATAACTTAAAAAAAAAAAATTAACATGGTAGTGAATCACTGTAGAAACAGGACAAACTATTGACAGTCCTCTCCACCCTGAAATGATGGGACACATTTCACGGTGTTTCTATGTTAGGTTTGATACACCTCACAATAATGTGATGCTCATGTCATTCTCCTGGCATCGGAGAATTACTGCTGGTTTATGGGAAAGTGAGGTAAGAAGAGGTCCAATCTGTGCCTCTGTGGAGACCTTGTTTGTCAGTGTTATTAAATACAGATATTTCAATGGAGTCTTTCTATATGTCATATATGTTTTCATATGTTTATACATGTTATATAGATACTGAAGACATGCATTGAAATTGATTTAGAGAGTTTGTGAAATAAGTCTGAAATGGAATCACATCTATCTCAGAGATCTCAGACATTCAGGATGTCTGCACAGTGAGTGTGTTTCTGGGTAACAGTCACATACTGAAAGAATCACATGGGAGCTCTAGACACAGTTACCTGGATGAATACCAACTATCACTGAATCCCATCCCACTGCAGATGGTGTATATTGTAAATAAAAATTCAGCCTAAGTGGCAGACCACCACCATACAGATAATCTACCCCACCCACCCTCACTATAGTCAAACGCCACATGCTGAGCTCCACTGACCCCTCTGACAAAGCTGAAGCTGGTGCACGGCATCACGATCAATTCAAAGGGCCACAGAGTAGAGTCTGTTCTCAAGGGGAACTTCATACATGTCCTGGCACCGAAACACCCATCATTTTACCCCCAGCACAGCACAGTTCTGTGCTGGTGCAAGACGTTCTGACTGCTGAGAAGAGAATCAGTCACTTTGTTTCAGGGGTTAATCCCATACATTTCAAAAGGAAAAGCTATTTCAAAACTAACGAAAAGGTTTTGGCTGCTTTAGCCATCAAGCAACCAAAGATACCTCCAACGGTAACTGGAATTTATTTTCTAGGGTTTATTGGACAATATTGGAATGAGAAATTCTTGGCATAAAATTGTTAAAAGGAAGGGGAAGTGCTATGGATGCCAAAATAGTATTAATTAAGGGTCTTCAAGAAGTTCTCATCTCCCTAGGAGCCACTTTCTCTTACATACACTTGGAATAATACAAAATCTTTCTTTTTAAGAGCCCCTCTTGCCAAGACATTCTTAAAGTACTTCACGTGCATTACACCCATCAGTAACTTTGCAAATTCCCTTTTACCTGATTTTTATAGAAGGGTGAGTGTATGGACACACAGAATGTGTAAAATCCCAAATTCTTTACCCATTGCCAAAATCTGGAACATCCCCTCGGGATGTAGAACATATAACTCCTGCCCATCAGGAGGCTGCTACTTCTGCCCCCAGGGCCAACCCAGTGACAAAACAAAATATACCTATCTGCTGCCCTCAGTGGGCTTTGAATTGGACATATGGCTTGCAGTGGTGACTATTTTCTTTTCTACATATCCTTTACACTGAGCTATTACCCCCATTATAAGAGAGCAATCTGGCACCATGACTGGATATTAGGTAATTCACTCCCCCCTCAATCCTTCTTGGTGCATTTCAGGTCAATACGGAAATGTAAGGGTTGCAATAACCACAGTTTTGCCCACTGTGTCAGCAAACCTTTACAAACTTTTGTTTCTTTCAACCATGGCAGCCAGAAGCCCTGTCAAAGGCCAGGATCCCATCAGACTACAGGCTGAACTGACACTAAATCTTAATCTTAGCAGCCACCAACGGCTCTGCGGCCAAAGCATGACACATGGCTCTGAAATTGGCCACCTAGTTCAGCTGGCAGGGCATTTGTGTGATACGTGCCAAAGCTGGACACGCCAAAACATCCAGTCTACACACGCCACCATGAAACACTTCCCTATAATCATCTTGAAGCCCAGTGTTAAAAAAGGAAAAGACACAAATATAACATCCCAGAAGATGACAGTAAAGGAGAATACAGACATTGCCGACACCACTGGTGCTTCAAAGAACAATGAATTCACCAAGGAAAATTCCTAGACGATCCCAAGATGCAGCCCATCCCTCCTGGTATAGAGTCAGGCAAACTGCTTCAGCAGTTCCTGCCAATCTGACCTGGAAAATGGTCTTAAATCAGCTTAACTCTGAGTCAATGTGAAAAACACATCAATCTGGCACTTGAAAGATGCTATAAAGAGCACCAGCGCAAACGGTGCTACATCCTGTTGCTAGCTGTGGAAATCTCCAGTTCTTCGGGAGGAGATGAGGAAAAAAACCATTCCAAAAAGTTATATAATAAGGATCGTGGTGGGAAAGTTCATCCCGGCCCTTGGAATCAAATAGCAAAAGCCCAGGAACATGTAATGAATGTGATAAAAGTAAATGGTGATTTAGTCCATTTTGTCTTTGTAGAAGAAAAGGGGTGAATGAATATTGTTGAGATACATAAAATGGCTTTTTTTTTTTTTTTGTCTGAGGCACTTAATTGAGCAAATCAGCAATTCAACCCTTACTAAGTGTTTGCACTGCTGCAAAGGGGATTTTTAAGAAGGGTTTTGAACAAAAACTTTGAATTAGCTTCACACTCAAAGGGAATGTCCAGGGGATGATCAGACAGGGAGAATGTTGATGGTCTCAGACAGACGACAGTAGAAAGGARAATAGAGAGGAAGAGGGAAATGCGTCCTGGCTCATTCTGGTCTCGAGGTTATTGGTACACATCTGGGAGGTGGCAGGGAGACTGCTCCTCTGATGAATTCCACCAAAAGCAATGACTGCTTTGTGTTCACAGTGTGCCACTGGTAAAGCCAACCTGTTCCTTTAAAAAGTAGACAACAAATAATACCTCTCAAATGGAGTCTCATTTTGAGCTATAACAGGATAGAGAGGATTTGGCAGTGAAAGGGTTAGTGCTCTCCAGAAGCTGAAAGGCCACACTGCATGTCCTAATTACAAGGCTCATCAGGCCAGCTGCAATGAACTCATGATTTCCTTATCTTGCTGTACTGGGAGGATGGGAGACCTGGTGGTAAAACTTAGAAACTGGCTTGGTGGGGAGTTTGAGCTGATAATGTAAGTTTGTTTCTTTGTTTGTTTGTTTTTTCTTTCTATGGAACTTGTTGACTTAGTTGAATGTGAACCAAACTGAAAATCTGGTGTTGTAGTTTCCAAAGGTAACCTTTCTCCTCAGTAGATCTTTAAACTGTATCTGTTGGTGGTGTTGGGAAGTAGGGTTTCCTTTGTTATTTGTTTGCTAACTGTTTCCAGTTAAAGGGCATGTAATCTGTAAGGTTGCGGTGTGGTCATTTGTGAAAGAGGCAGCTATTGTCTTCTATAGCTTTGTTACTCTGATTTCCAGTTGGGTAACATATGTGAGTGACTCAAGAGTTCCAGCATCTAACTCACCTCTAAGAAATTCCTAGTTAAGTGAATGATCTGGCAAATGCTTTTGATTCTCTTGGCTGGTTCCTGCCTTTCAGAGACAGCTTTTGGGATTGATGTGCCAAGAGGTGGATAAGGAAACACTGAAACAGAATTTATCTATTCAGCTTCTTTTTTAGCAATGGTATAATGTTGAAAATAAAGACAATGGTACTGTCAGGAATATGCAACAAAGCATTTGAACAAATAGGTGGCAAGTCTTACTTTCCAAATTTCCCACTGTTATGGCTACTGCTTTAGCTATAAAGGTATTTTTTTTTAACAGGGAATAGAAAGCACAGATAGCATGATAGCATCTCAGTTATGACAACATTTAATTCTGCCCAAAGGTGATAGGATTACCTATCTTCCAGAACAGCTGTTATTAATAAACGATGGCAACCTGTTTATGTGGGAATGGCACCTTGTTATTAGGACTTACGTCAAGAAGCAAAGCTTTTAGGCAAGGGACTGAAAATGTAGAGGTGTATCTGGAAAATCCAGTTTCAGCCCTAAGTTCAGTTTGTGGCTGCCGGGCYCTTAAGGCAGTGATAAAGGGGTACAGATCCACTAGTTACCTGAAGCTAGAATGACCTGTGCTGGTTGAAGTGGTTGATAGACTGCATCTGGCCAGTACATTTGTTTGGTGCTCTTGGGTTGTTTGGGTTTTTTTAATTTAAAAACTATACTTTGAAAAACCACCCACCCACCCTGGGGGGAAAAAAAAAAAAAAAAAAAAGAAACTACACTGCTACACATACACAATATCTCACCAGTTAAAATAGAGGAGAGAAAGAAATACTTAAACTGGCCAAATGAGCATGAAGAAAATGCAACTTGTTGCCCTCTTTGAAGTCATCTGCTGTTTAAGTGCAATAGCTAAAACTGGATAGGAGAAGATATATAATGCTCCCAAACTGTTGGATTCTGTGCATAGTATCCCTCGTCACAGATGTCCTTCTTTGCTCCTGCTAGTTAAGGGATTTAACATTGAAGTTGACAGAGATGGCTACTCCACCTTAGCAGGATAATTTCCTTTGAATGTGGAATCATTATTGTGACTATTCCACCTGAAATCCGGTGGGTTAACATTAAAAAAAGCAAAACCAAACAAAAAAACCCCACAACAGTCCAATACTAAAAAAGTCTTCCCTATTTACAGTTGTTTAAAAGTATCTCTGAAGGACCTCTGAACGAACTTACTCAAGCTATAAGTGAGTATGATTTGTGCTAGTGGTTCTCTCCACGTTTGTTTTAATTGCACATACTGAAGTGAGGTCCTGTAGCATTTCAATATTCCTATAACGTAGTTCAGTCATCAATTCTTCCACTAGATGAAATAGTCTGTAATTGAAAAGCGATGAGCAAAGAATTTTTGATGACTTATTTTTGCTTTAGTATGTTGCCAACCTAATAAAGCAAACAAAAATAAAGCAGTCTTAACTTCCAGAGTTAAGTTTAAGTCAGCAGGCRCCATGGCTGTTTGAACTTCATTGGAAAAAGGAGCTGGGTTGCCCTATCATCAGTGTGGAAAAAGTAAGGTTTTCATATACTGTAAATTATAAACATTCTCCAGTCTGTGAAGTGTGTATGATGGTAACCAGACTAGCCATCCTAATTATTAGCCCTGCACTGAAATGTCAAAATGTGCTTAAGTTATCAGCTTGGATTTTCATGAAGATAAGAACTGAGTACATCCCCGTGCTGTGTCATGGATAAAACAGCAGGGTAGACAAGTCACTYGGTTGCTGTTTCCATGTCAGAGGAGAAGGAAATCTGAAGCTACCCAAGCAGTAATTCAGTGGCTTGTATGTGCTAATATACAAAACTTAACCTGGGGGCTTCTCTGCTGGTGCCCCAAGGCTTGCTTCTGACATGGGATTTGGCTGTGGGGCCGTGCAACATGTGTGAAAGCACAGCAGTTGCACCTGAAGACGATCGTGTGTGGGGAAGAGCACTTCAAATCTGTGACTTTTCTGTGCTTCAGCTCTTTATAAGTGGTCAAAACAGTTCCCTGGTTTTGTCCCCAAAGAAAACATCCAATGCAGATTCAATGTTTATGGCCAACCCCAAAGCCTTCTGAAAATAGAGGGATTAAATGAAAATACTGTCATAAATCTAGTTGTATTAATTTAAGCCAGAAGAAATAGAGAAGTTTAATTACCAGGGCTGAACTGGAAAACCTCAAAAACTGCTCCTGTATGGCTTACGTCTGCTTTAGCTCCTCTGATAAATTATAGATACTTTTGCAGAAAACAGTTTGAGAGTTTACTCAGTAACATTTTATCATTGGACAACTGCAAGCAAAGCTCATCACTCAGTGAAGAAAATGTTTGCCTGAAGGAAGAAAAAAAGACTGGGGCTTCTGTTTCCTTCTGAAGTCAATGTTTAAGCTAGCTGTCAAAAAATCTGGTCTTTGGGCTGACTTAAGGAACTGAAGTAATTCACATTTTACTAATCTAAAAACATAGATAAATGTAGATTAGCCACATAAACCTTAATTAATACATTCCTGGCTAGTTAGATTAGCCAAGTATACCTTAATTCATCCTTCTTCTGTAGGGGGTTTTAGATAAATACATGCTTATTAAACTGCTGACACTAATGCCTACTTCTAAATATTTTCAGACACATGGCACTAGGACTTTCCTTTTGCAGAAACAGTATCTTAAGGAGACAACTACCAATGCACCATGACTTGCCAGTAGTTGTAAAGCGAGTCAAGGGTAGGGCAATGAATCTTCAATCCAGCGGATAGATCTATCTAGTCTTATTTCAGCCTCAGGGAAAGGTTGCCTGTGGATGTCAGTGAGGACACCTGCTTTACACAATGGATGGGGACCTCACAAAAATCCTTTAATGGCAGATGTGGAAAGGTGGGAAAGGAGGGGATAGAGATTTCCTCTGGTCAGAGGTGCACAGCCTTGGAGGAACCTTCTAAATCTTGCACCAAGCTCTGCAGGGATCCTTTTCATCTGCTGAATGCTAAACAACTGCTCATTTATGTTAAAGAGAAGCTCTAACACATAAGCACTATATTATGGACAACGGAGACCATTCACATTGCAAATTGCTTTAACACATCCCCACAGGAGCTTTCATTTCTCGGCCCGTCCCTCCGCTGCCTGCAGCTGAGTCTCCCCCAGGCTGCAGACCGCCAGCCTCCCTGACCTTTCTGAGAGAGGGCCATGGGGAGGGCCTCTGCCAGATACCTCAATCCCACTGCCTCCTCACATTGTCAAAAAACAAGCCTATTTTGTCGAGACAGGGTTCTCGGACGAGGAGGAGGTTATGAAGGTTGTATAGCATAAATTGAGGGGAGAAACGGATGGACATGTTTTGACCCCTGCACTTTCTGTTAACATCTCTGTTTCCTGCAGGAAATCTTGTCTCAATCTGACCTGCAGTTTGAAAAACAAGAGTCGGGTTTCCTCTCATTTGGTGGGTCTTTTGACACTCCAAACATAAGAAAAATAACACCCGGAAATAGATATGTGCCTGTTTAAGACACACTTAGGAAAGCATTTACCTCCTGTGCAGCTCTTGCATGATGAAAGGTTTTGCTAAGAAATGTCCATTTTGGGTTAAATAGAACTTTAATTCTGAGACAGTTTTGTTTATATCATTTACATTCAGTAATGCCTTCTTGGCACAGAAACCTCTGCGATGGCTGCCAAAGTTTAAAAGAGGCAAAGCTAAGGTCACTGTCAGAGGTAGAAACAATACATCATCTGCCCAGAACGGGCCCCTCGCAATGCGCTTAGGGCCTCAGTTCCTGCACTCATGGGAAGACAAAAACTTCTATTAAATTGAATATAGTGAGGAGAAGAAATTATTTCCATGTACTAAATGACAGGCTGGAATTTCATTTTGTGACTCAGCTTTTAGATAGTTTTATCTACACTTATAGCCACCCTCTTAATCAGTTGTAATACAGCACAGTTTGAAGTGTGATCTGAGCAAGTAAACCTAAAACTTCACAATCTGCTTCAGATAAATTATAAAATAACAATTGAGTAATCTGGTTTCCAAGTAGACTTAAGGAGTCTTTCTTTTTTTTTTTTTTTTTTCCCCAGGTTGGATCTTTTAGAGGAATTAATCTATTATTCTATTAATTTTAATCACAATATATGTTGGTGAAAGACGGTTATAAGAACACCTCTGTATTTCAAGGACCACTGATGCTCAAGCCCTCTTAAGAGCTCTTGCTAAACCCTCATTTTCAGGATGTAATGACTGTACAACAGTTCCTTTGCTTTCCATTCAGCCACAGGTATCCACAGCCCTAATGAATACGCACAAATAGTTGCCTAGCAGGTTGGCTTAGTGAGAAGAAATATAGGCTCCAACTCCCCTGCTACAATCTCTACCAAGTTTAGAAACCTGGAACCCCTGGGTTGGCAAGAGAAACCTATGGGAGCAAGATGATCCTTTTAAAATGTTTGCTTGGTTGGCAGTTAGTTGGATGAGATGTAAATATAGATTTCCAGATTCCTGTGATCCTTCTAGGGTATTGCACTTTTGTTCATTCAAAAGAGACACCAAATCCTGCCATGTGCAGAGAGTAGGTGTGGGTGGTCGTTTAATACAGCAGGAACATATTTCTGCTTTGGATATGAGAGCAAGAGCCCCAGACTGTGAGGGCATTTGCTGATCTTCAAACTAAATCTGTAGAAACACAAAATGTATTTCTTAAGATACAGGTTTTGGAAGACCACGCAGGAGATCTCCTATCAGCAGCAGTTGAAAAAGCTAAGAAAAAGGGCCTACAAGAGGCTCCTTAAAATTCCTCTTAGTCAAAGTATTGGACTTGTTAGTATTTGCTTACACCAAAACACATGACAGAAAGTAATGGGTTAGGCTTGTAATACGTTAAAACCTAAAAACCACCAAAATTCCCAACAGCTGCGCTGGCCTGGCTAGGCAATGAGGGACATGGACAGAGCCCAGGCCTCGTAACCCTGCATTTATTCTGCATTTATTCTGCTTTTCTCAAGTGAGTCTGTCTATAATTTTAGGTTCTACTTTTAGTAGATCACAGATTGTTTGTAATGTTTCTGAGAATAAAAACCAACCTGGAGGAAAAAAGTAGTGATCTAGGTTGTGACACTTATGAAATGCTGTCTGACTGAATTATGTCAGCGTTACTGTAAGATTTGAATAGCTTTGTAAAACTTAATCGGTTCCTTTGATCCATGATAACTTCTCTGGAACCCAGACAGAAACTGAAGTAAACAGCCAGGAAGCAAAGACTTATATTCTTCCCATTTAATTTAATCATTTCATTGTGGCTTTCTAAAAGAGGAAGAAGGGCAATTCAAGAGAGTGGCAAAATGGGCATCAGGCTGCTGGCAATTTTCCTGGGGAAAAGAAACCGAGGAGAGGTACAAATATTAACCGTTATATTTCACAAAACCATTCAGAAGCTTTAAGGTGATATCCAGTATCCCTTTTTAGGCAGCATTTATATGTATACATCTAGTTTTGATAACAGAATACGTTTGTTTTCGTTTTTATACAAATACATATTATCAGTATTGTATGATTTAGCTTTGTAATATCTGTGCCTGGACCTTTTTGAAACGGCACTGTGTCACTGTTTTTCGTGCTTCTTAAAGTAGCATGAAAAATATCCTCTGGTCTTAGATTTAAATATCGCTTAAATCAGGTGTCAGAGTAATTTTATGGCCTACTTAAACTATAAAATTTTTCTTTGCATTAATCCTCACTTAGTGTCAGTAATGTGATCTTTTCTTCTAACCTTTTATTACCAAAGTAACAGGACTATTGCTAAAAGTTGTTTGCTATCTGTTTCATACAACTCCACAAAATTTCCCAAACAAACAGCAACAACTGAGAGAGGAGGAAAAAAAGGAAAAAAAATAAAATGGAGAGGGGGGTCAGCTTTTGGATAAACAGAGTTTTGTACATCTTTTGGTTATCTATTTATTCCATACACTTTATAAATGAATATATTGGTTCAAGTCAGACTTGATTGTCTGATCACTTGTGCAGTTCATTGGAGAAGGATCTTCCTTTTCTATTCTGAATAACTGAGTCTGTGTCTGCGGAGCAAAAGAGGAAGGGATGAAAAATCATTACCCAACACACAGTTACATCACCCCTTTGTTTGGGTGCCTTGGGATGGAAGACACTGTAAATGCATAAAATAACTGTAACTGAAAGCTGTGTGTATAAAATAGAACTGTAACAAGAATTCTACATGCTTTTGCCCCCACTTATGGGTTGAGGTTGCCTGGTAAGTTTTTCAAAACATGGATGTATTTGTGAGACAGAAAGTGAATGCCAATGTTCCTCTCAATGAGGATTTGCATAAATACAAAATCCCAAGTCATTTAAAAGAGTTGGCAATAATTTTCAACTAATTGGGAAGAATACATATAATTGGTCTATCTTCTATTGTCAGCTTTTTTTTTGTACCTATCAAAAAGAAATCAATGGTAAAGCAGAAAGCCCATGTCCCTCTTCTGGAAGACTTGATTTAGGTTCAGCAATTAATATTTTAGCTCCTGCCAGCTTTCCAAACATGGTTCAGCCTTTGATGTGATACTAAGTACCTGCAGAAGACTATGGTGGATAATTGTTGCCACAAACTAAAGCCCAGCTGTAAATCATGTTTGAACTAGTTAAAGCTAGAGGTAGGGCAGGTGTGCTGCATTTGCTTGAGGTGTGGGGAGGGTAAGGAAGCAACAAAAGAGGCTCTGGCTGTTGGAGTAACTTCAACACATCTTCACCACTTCTTCTTGCTTCTGGGAGCTTTCTGCTGTTCTTACTTAGGTAAGGAAGCCCAAGTAAAAGCAATGTAACTGTATTTAGAGTACTTGCTTAAGAGAACTAAATTTGGCTCTTGTGTATTCCCTTCTGCAATCAAATTGCTATTAGGTAATTCAGCCTCAGTGTAAAGAATGAGAAGGATATCTACCATATGCAGTGCAGTGTACCTAAAAAAAAAAAAAAATTAATCCTGGAGAGTAGAGAATTCTAAAGCCATACCTAGGGGATACAAATGGAGGAGTGTAATTTGTATAATAACTTGCATTTCCCACTTCTTATACAAAATACAGATCTTATTTTCAGACTCTACTTCCCATACTACATTCACATATGTTTGTTTTGTTTTGTGTTGTTTTTTCTTCCCTGGCAAAAGAGGGCGTTTTCCAAAGACAGAACAAGCAAAGCACGAGGCCATGGCTGCAGAAATAAGAACAGGGAGCAAAAAAGAACACTTCTAGACTTAAAAGCATGAATTTTAAAGCACACATCCAACAGGAATTGGATATAGAGTAGTTGTTATCTCAAATACCTGTAATAGGATCTGAGACTTTGAGTCCAGAATAGAGAGTGGGCTGTGAAAGCTGCACTTCATGTGCTGAGGCAATATCATCAAAAAGGCTCTAGAGCTGGCTGTGTGGGAGGATGGAGGAGGCTGATGCTGCCAAAATCTCCAAATGCATATTGTCTCTTGACTAACAGAGATTCAGCTCCTTGGAATCTCTTGTAAGGACCAATGCAAGAATTGACATTTAACTTCTTGAAAARCAGTTTGAAAGGAGTTGACTGGCACTTTAAGTAGCCACAAAATACCTGTAATGTACAATCATCCTGAGGCAGAGAGCACAAGTTCTTCCAACACAGGAATCGTTGACCTATTGCCTTTTCAATTTGTAGAGGATAAGAGCACTGGCATGTTAGTGCTTACATGAAGAATAGTGAGAGAAATGAAGATGAGGAAATTAATCAAATAATAATCACTGTTATTAAAGGATGCTTTCATGTACCGCAGGCAACCTGTATGCTGCACTACTGTACTGCCAATAACTATGCTTGAATAGGAGGAGATAAAACTGTGGTTGTTTAGTCTGCAAGTGAGAAGCAAGAAGTCCTGACTGCAGGACTGTGCTGCGCACACTAAGCACTCTGTCAATCAGAAATATGCTCTGTGTTAGAATAACTAATAATATTGCACAAAATGAAGGGAATCAGAAATGTTTTAGAGCATATGGYAATTTCTGCTAATCCGCAACTCTGTTGTATATGCCTGAGGACCGTACTGGTGGTGAGCAGCCTCTTACAAGGTGTTTTGTTCTCTCTTTAAATCTTTTATTCATGGCTGTTCTTAGAGATATGACACTTAATTTAGTGGGTCAATTGCCTGATTTTGTATGGCAATCCCTGTACTCTTCTGATACTATGAGAATAGTGAATTTTTTATTATTTTTTTTTTAAATCTTATCCTCCAAATTAATTCATCTAGGCTAAATAACAGCTCTTTCTTCATCAAGTATCAGGCTAGTGTGTATTCCTCTAATTCTATGAAAGACAGATGGAAAACAAGTTTGTCTGATATAAAATGTATTTTCTGTAGAAATGCTAACTTCCTTCCATACATTTCTGTTCTTGACAGTGTTTCATGGGATTTTGTTGTCAATATACGAATGTCACTGTCATACTAACCTTTTTTCTTTGGGAAGCTGTCTGATAAGCAGTATCTATCCCAGTGCCGCAGACCTGCTTCTGTTTCACAGGGGTTTGAACATTATTTTCCACAGTACGCTCTCTAAACTTTTTTTAATTCCACAAACTTTCCTATCTGAGTGATCTGCACCTTACTGTAGCAAACTGAACTAGCTCATGTTCTTTCAATCCCAGTTAGTTCCTCCCTTGCCCGTAAGAATTGGAAGTCCCTGAGTCAGAAACATGAACTACTTTCTGAAAAGAGTGATTATTTTCTAATGTAGTGTATTCAGTTATTTGTGCTTAAATAAGATCTGTTTTAGGTCTGGAAAGTGGCTGTCATAGAGGTTTCTGGAAGGAATTCCCGTCTTGGAAAGACATGCAGAGTATTGCACATGAGCAAAGAATTCATTAGGACACAGGCTCTTTCTCGTGTGTAAATATTGGCTTGTGCCGGAATTAGCACTCTACTTTCAAAGAAACAAGTTTGATGATTATATGGTAATTTCTAGTTACTGGTTGCTGACTCTTCTTGACCAAAGTCAGCATTGATCTGGTAGGATGCTTACTCTGAGTATAGAAAAATGCCCTATGAGTCTCTTACACCCTTATTCTAGGTTTCTCAATTATACCACTCAATGACACAAAGCCACAGTTACCTGGCTGTATCTCAAATGCATTAAATCCCATGTAACCAGCCCCACAACAAAACCTCAAATACTTGGCTCTGATGGATGGTGTTATAATGAGGGTGGAGCTCAGTTCAATAGCCAATTTAATGCATCTTAATGTTCTAACATGCTTTCGTTTCATATCTAGGACAATAAATGCTGCAGTAAAGTTTTATTTAAAGCAGGTCTGTTTTGCAAAATGAGTCTTGCACATGGAACAAAACACCCATTGTCGCTTTACTGTTTAAACCTTTATTATTGCTTTTTTTTCCCTGGTACAATGGGCTTTTATGCACCCAACAGCTGTGTTCATCATGTTTATTTAGAAGGCGTCCATTGTAGTGGAAAAAGTCTGGAGGACAAAAATCTTGGTGAAGTGCAAGACTACTCTGTGGGTGCTGGCACTTCTATTTTTTTCTAACCAGTTCCTTTGGTCAGCATGCAAGTCACATACACAGGCACTGCCATGCAGACTTGCAAGCCCTGTATAATAGCAACTTYTCACAAGTGCTGTCTCTTATTCCAAGCGTTCTCCTCCAGAAATTTTCAATTGCAAGACAACATACAGGACGCGCAACTATTTTACACCCTATGATCCTATCATTTCTCAATCTGTTGCTATTTCGGCCCCTCATTAGGTAACTTTCCAAATATTGTGTACAGCTATGTGTCAATCATCGTCACAGCTCGGCTCCAGGCTAAGCCAACCCAGGACAAAACTGGGAGGGGGRAAAAAAAAAAAGCCAACCAAAGCAAGCACTGTGTAGAAAATAGTCAACAGTTTAACTGTGGAGAGAGAGCTATGTGTTGTTCCAAAGATAGCATAAGCCCACTTGATGCAAAAGCAGCATACGGTACTAATGTTCCCCAAAATAATTTTACACATTTGAAATACGTAGTGTATATCCAATGGCATCTGCAAATAAACAGATGTTAGAATCTCAAGAATTAAGAGCATAACATTGTAGGAAACTCTTTGGTCACTCCTGCCAAAAAAGCAGTCTAGTTTCCAGTTTCTGGAAAAAATGGAGCATCTAACATATTGACAGAACTTCTTCTGAGCAACAGTATCTCTAACACCTTCTCAACCCTTGAATGAAAGCTGCTATATAAGCAGGCAGCATTAGCCTGGGGAACTAAAGGGTTCCCTAATTCCTTTGAGGTATATCCAGCAGGGCAAATGCATTCCCATGCCTTATGAGATGGCTGTGCCCCTTTCCCTCTTTTCAGGTTACCCTGTATTAACCCGTAGTTCAGGTAAGGATTGGAAACATAGAAGTGTCTCTATCAGCCATATAGTCAATGCTATTGTTGTCACTGGCTGGAAAATGAACTGGAACAAACTAACATGCTTGATCTTTTCAAAATATTAAAATATCTGTATAGAATGAAATGGCTCCTTATTTCCTGAACGGCGAATGCTCTAGGCTTTCAACAGAGCTGGCAAGTCTCAATTGTCATTCATGTGCCTCAGGAAACTGTAATGAGGTTAAAAAGAGCAGAATAAAGTTGCATCCATACAGCTCATGGATGATAGGAATCTGTGCAGAAATGCAGCTAAGGTGACTGCTGGGATCCGAAAGYGGTGTGGCCAGGAAGAGGCTGCAAAGGGGCTGACCTCTTGGAGCTGGGGCTGAAGCAGGAGCCTGGGGAAGGCCTGGCATACCGGGGAAATGATTTTCCAGAAGAAAGGAGAAAAGTTTGGGGAAAAAAAAATGGAAAGAAATGTGAGCCAAGTGGAAAGGGAGAGAGTGTGACAAAAGGATTAGCCCCTACTTGCAAACAGTATAGTAGAAGCAGAAAATGAACTTGGGGGGAACTTTAAGGAAAAGAAAACTGTTTCTCAGAGACAGTTCCAAAGGCTTCCTGAATGCAGCCTCCATTTACTTTTTCCTTCCTTTTTCCCCCCTAAGAAGAAAAAGGACCTGCTGTGAGCAGAATGTATCCCGACTTGAACAAACACAGACCTGAACGCAGTCCCAATATGGAGACAGTCCACGTAGGCCAAACTCCTGGAGTCTTGTTGCTACGTGGGCACCACGAATCTTGTAAGCCAAGCAGAAAGGGGCAAAATCTACAATTTGTAATCAACAGGTAGGTAACTGGAAGTTTAAATTACACTGCCTGTTAGTCTTTTCGCAAAATCAATATGCTTATTAAGTCTGTGTGCTTTTAAACTGGGTATGTTATGTTGTGCTTAATAAGGCTGGGTAGATCAGACTGAATGGATTCTGAACTATCTTTCAAAATAGTGTCTGCTTTAAGACTGGATGTGCTTTGTGAAATTTTTGAGGAAGAAAGAATTTCTAATCAAGGAAAAAAGAATGTGTATATATAACTGCGGCTTCTAACTTAACAGTTATAACATCAAAACAGTTGGGGAATTTGATTTGTTTTTAATTAACAACCCCATACCTTTGCTGATAGAACAGAAATGTGTATTTTGACTGAGAATACCTTTTAAACCTGTGGTTTAACTTAACTGGTGTCGCAAGGACTCTGAAACGTCATTCTGTGCGAACTGCCAGAGTGGGTCAGATGCATAGTCCGCCTAACCCTCGTCAAATGGAGCCACTGTTGAATGTCTGTGGCAAGAGCTCCATGGTAGGGAGTAACAACATTGTTGGATCTTTTCTGGAGAGGCTGCGAGCTGTGGTGTGTGAGGTGCCACCTGGCAGTATCTCCACGCATGTGAAGTCCCTCCAATGCAGAAGTGCTTGACCTCAACAACTTCCTGTGACAGGGAGTTCCACAGTGAATTGTCTTTGCATACCCCAGTTTTTTAGCTTCCTTCCCCTTGGTTTCATTTAGTCTTGTTCTTTTGTTATGAAACGTGTGCAAAACTTTTTTCACTCTGTTTTTGTCACGTTCCTGTTTATATCTCTTCCTTTTAAATAATGCCAGACTCTGATCTCAAGCTATACATATTCTTTATATATAGCTCTTTAAATACCGCTTTAAAAAAAACAAAGGGGGGGGGGGGAGCGTGGGTGGGATTTTTGTATGTTATTAGGGTTGTAGCACTTTTTGTACGTCCCCCCCCCCGCAGCCCTGGCACCGTCCCGGCCGCGCCAGGGAAATCGGTGTAACCATTTACCAGACTGTCAACACGGCGGCGGGAGGCGGCGGCAGCGGGCGGCTTCGCCAATGCCGCTCCGGCGGCGGCGCCTCGCCCCGGCCCGGCCGTCGGCCCGTTAGCGGGACGGGCGCCGCCGCCAGCGCCGAGGGGCCGGGGCGGGCGGCGGGGGGAGCGCGGGAGCGCGCTCCGGCGGGGCGGAAGGCTCGGGGCGGGAGGGAGCCTGCGCGGCCGGCCGAGCCTCCCCAGCCGCCCCCGTGCGGGGCGGGGAGCGGGGCTCCCCCGTCCCGCCGGCGGGCTCGGTCCCGGCTCGGGGCGGGGGGGGGGAGGCTGCCGAGGCATCATGGCGGTTGTGGCCGGGGGCAGCGGGCCGGGGGCTGCGCGCCGGGCGACGGCGGCGCGGACTCACCTCGCTCCGCTGGAGCTGGAAGAAGCTGTTGAGATAGCTGGAGCTGAGCGAGGAGCCCAGCTCCGGGGTGCTCTTGGTGTAGCCGAGGTCGGGGTGCTGGGACGAGGCGGGCTCGGGTCTGAAGGCATCGAAGGCGCTGGCCTGGTGCGTGTCTTGCAGCGAGAGATAGACCCAGTTGAGGAGCTGGGCGGGCTGGTAGACGGACGCGGCGCTGGTGTCGATGGCTGACAACAAGCTCATCTTTCCCCCCGGGCTCTGCCGGCGGCGGCTGTCCTCGCGGTGCCGCTCCCCCTCCCTGCGCTCCGGCCGGCGCCGCTTTCCCGTCCCTGCCCGGGGTGCTTCCTCCTCGCYGCCCGGAGGAGAGGACGGGACGGGACGGGGGCTCGCTGCCGGGCCCCGCGCCGCTCTCGCTCCCCCTAAGGCCGGCGGCGCCCGCCCAGCCCCAGCGCTCCGCGCAGCACGGGCATCGCTGCCGCCGCCCGCGGGCTTCGCAGGAAACTTTCTGCGCTCTCCCTCCCCGCCCGGCCGGTGCCTGCCCCGCTATCTGTCTTTATTCCCACTCCCGCAGGCAGCGGCGGGGAGGGGCTGCCGGCGCTCCGGCCGCGGCGCCGCGCCCCCATAGGCCTCCCGCCCGCCGCGGGGGGGGCCGCGCTGCTGGATGCAGGGGCGTCCCGGCGCCGCTCCGCCCCCCGCCCTGCCCGGCCGCCTGCCTGCGTGTGCGTGTGTGTGTGTACGTGCGTGTGTGCCGGCGGAGGTCCCCGGGCCGCTGGCCGGGGGTGTCCCCGGGCCGCTGGCCACTTGCCCGCCTGGTTTGCGCCGGCCCGCTCCCCGGCCTTCCTTTTCCTCCTTCCTGAAGATTTTTACGCCAAACGCGCAAAGCCCTTCCGAGGGCGGCTCGCCGGGCCGTTTCGGTGTTGTTTTTAACTTTGCAAGTTTTGCTCGGTACCTAGCCCGCCCTCCCTTTTCACTCTCGTTTCTGTTTCTTGCCGGTGCTAGGAGCATATCATAATCTGAGGTTCCTYCTCGTTAAACCCCTGTCAGAGCTCCAGGTTTACGAAGGCTTGCTCCCTCACTGAGGTCGTGCCAAGCCTTGCAGAGTTAGGGTTTCCCAAAAAAGGCAGGCAAGCGGCGCGATCTTCCCTTTGAAATCCATCTAGGTAGCCCTGGCGCTGGCTCCTGGGGAGCCTGGCTGCAGTGGGATACACGGGAGTTAAAGCTGAGTAGGCCTTTTAAGGAGTCGGTAGCACAAAAGAGGATGATGAATGATTCTCCTTTTAGGAAGGAGCCTGAGTGGGTAAGCTGGTAATTACGGTTCATAAACTCTTCCCTGCGATGAGTGGAGTGGAGCAGGGCAGCTATTTCTCGCCTCGGTACAAACACTGTAGTAATCAAACTAGGAGTTTTCTTTTTAAAACCAAAGGAACTCCCAGGAGGTAACTTAAAAACTCTAGCAAAGCTCCTTGTGCTCTTTTCCTGAGTGACAGGAGGCTAAAAATTAATGTGTTTTCCTAGTACGGTCTTGGAAAAAAAATGTCTTCCTTACTTAGATAACAGAAAAAAGTCTGACCTTTGAAACATCAAAGTTGGCATCTAGGTTTGCCATAATGAGCCATACGTCTCTGCTAAGATCGAAGAAAAACTGCTGTTCTGAAAAGGCATGGTTACAAGCAATAGAAAATGCAGGTCAGCGTATGCACAGTAGAAAACACTATTAAATTGTCAGCTGCAAACACCAAAGATGGATGCATTTTACTTTTGAGAGCAGGTAGTTAAGGCAGCGCAGCTACTGCTTGCAGGAATTTAAGTGAAAGTGAAGATTGTAACTTTCCAGAACTGCAAGACGAGGTAAAGTTTGGAACAGCTAAATCAAACTGAACTCCTTTAGTGGTGCTAATATTTCTTTTTTTTTTTTTTTTTTTTTTTTTTTTTTAATGACAAAGTCCTTGCGGCATGAATGCAGTTTGCTCATTTGTAAGCTGTCTTGGTTTACAAGCCCTTTGGACCACATCTAAACATGTGCCTATCGGCACAAGAAGGAGCAAACTACGCCAGTGTAAAGGGTCTCTGTAACTCTATAACTGTCCACAGTGTAGCTCATAATAACAGAAGAATTAAATCAAACTGCATCCCAAACTCACAGTCGCACAGTGTTTTAAAGAAGCAAAAAGGTGAATGAGGCTTAGTGACTTAATAAATTGTGGAGGAGCATTTTCCAGGATTTGCTGGTAAATGGAAAAAGAACAAGAAATATGGATCACATTTGAGGAACTTGCCTTTCTGGCAGATGGTGATAGTAAAGTCAGGATATGGTAGAAAGTCTAGGAGGGGGAACCAGCCTGAAGCTGCTTGTTTTGTTGTTGTGGAGTTTTTTGTAGGCATGCTAATTCCTTCCTGAAAGACAATTTCTGTTCTTATCACTTCTCTCTTTCACGTGATAAATTAAAACAAGATACATGTATTTTTATTTGACAGCTCCGCTGATCACTCTGTTTAGTAAACTGCTGTGAAGCAAATGGGAGTTCTGAACAAGCGGAAAAGATAACAGGGTTCTTGTAGTAATAGAGGTCAAATTATAGAGTGGCTGAGGTGATACATGTTTCAGATGAAGAGTTTTTGGTATGTTTTGATACATTTTTCCAAACTGCAGATAGCCCTCACTGTGGGTGGGTGGGTGGGTGGTCGGCTTGATTGCTTTAGTTAGACAACACGGTACAGACTGCAACGGGGCAAGGGAAGGCAGGGTTAGGGTCCAGTTATTACAGCAGCTGCATTCGGAGGTGCAGCAACCCCCTATGATGTTAGGCACACTATGCGTTCCACCAGATGCATTTGAAGGTTGAAAGGTTTTGGCTGGAATTTCCTCTTGATAGTAGCCCTGGTGGCTTCTAGTAACCATGCAGAGGAATGAGTGAATTGAATAGATGCTTTATTTAGCATATCAAGGTTGCAGATGCCTCCAATACGAATACCTTAACTAGAGAGCACCCAGACTTTGAGATTCAGTTGTCATCCTGGTCTTCTGCTGCAGTTTCTTCTGGAAAACAGTTTCTAGGCAGTTCCCCTCCCTTTCTGGACTTAATGCTGCTCTTGTGTTAGCAGCATTTTGCTAAACTATTTGCTACAGTTCGGTTATGCTCATAGTGATTTTTTTCATTGTAAGTCCCCTCCTTCTTCACCTCTAGAAGTCATAGATTAGTGAGGAGAAGATTGGTACAAACAGTCCATTTAGCAGCTACATCGCAGTAGAGAAAAAAAAAGTCATCTAGTTCAATTGCATCGGTTGTCCTCCAAAATATTTGAGACAAAACTGTCCAATGAGAAAATCCAATGGCTACAAGATGTCTTCACGACATGTGCACAGTTCCTATTGATTACGTTGGGGTGGAGTACAAGTGACATGAACTATATGGTTTATGCAACAGCCTCACGGTGCTGAAACTGTTATTTATTTATCCTTCTGGTTTTACTTACGAGTAGTGTTAATGAAGTAAAAAAAACAACTGGAACTGTAACATGAAACTTTAAATAATCTGAATGGCTTTAGTGACTTGGAAAATAGAAGCCTTGAAACAGGTCAAAAGCACACAGAGATAGGATGCAGCATCTTCAGTCTTATTCCCTAAGTAGTGGGTGACCATGTAATTTATTCAAAATAACCTTATAACTGCTCACTCAGCCCGTCCCCTTAGTGAGCTGGACCTCTTGCGGCTGCTCTCTTCCTCAGGCATCTTTGCATAATTTTCCACTTCTGGACAGGACTTGTTGTTTCATAATCTAACATAGTTATATTCCTGCTTTCAGTGTTCATACCTTTAGATGATGTCAGCCTTTAAACTACATATATGATTAATTTTTAAAATATGGAGTACCATAAAAAATTTTWAAAAAAAATGTGCCCTAACAGTAAATATCCTGGATTTTCATGCTTTTAAAGGTGTCTTGGTCTGAATTGCTGTTGTCTTAGTCTACTTCTGGATTAGGTGGGGCTCCAAAAGGAAAATAGAATGAGTACCCAAAACTGCCCGTAAGACTAGAGAAAACAGGTAACTTGAACCCACCACTGTATTCTCCGGTTTTTGTAATCGGGATATACATAATGCAATGGGCCATTCAGCTGCAGTGTAGCTGGAATATTCCAAGCAAATGTTTTTCATATGCTGCAGCAGAGATTCTTATCTTATTATGAAATAATTTAGCTATGTGGTGGAAACTGTGTGTAAGCACTCTTCAAATTATGAGAAGACATTTCAGCAGAGTTGTAAACTGTAAAAGTACATCTGCATGTGGCATTTCTGAGTTATGGACGTTACAGCGACTTGTGCATGCTATATAGGTACAACAGTTCTGCTGTCAGCAATGAAATGTGGCATAAACCAAAGTTTGTGAAAACAAGTCTAGGAAATGCATGTGCTTGTGTATGTTACGCCACGTATTTTTGCACCTATCTAAAGGCTCAGCTGCAACCTAGTGCTCAGATACAGAAGTCAAAATTCCTGTTTTCTTCCTCTAAGCTACTCTTCCTCCTATAGCTTTGACATAGAAAGTTCTGGAAATGGATGAATGTGAATTTGTAGCTCATTCATATGTAGAATTTTGGTAAATATATACCGTATGCAGTAATGATTTGCTGTGGGTAGTGTGTGAAGCACAATTCCTGCAAGAGTGTCTCAAACCACCAAGTGGGTAATTGGTGTAAGATCCTCTTGGAGCACACAGGGTTTGCACTTGGCTAGTTTATGGTTTCAGGTCTTGGGGCCTCCTCACTTGCTCTGTGTTAAGACATCACTGCATTGCTGAGTAATCGCATGAAAGATGCCCTGGATATGAGTAGCTGTGTGAGAAATGCTGGTTTGATTTTTGCATTGTTTTGCAGAGTTTCCTGCAGACTCTTCAACTGCAGAACAGGCTTCTGAAGCGTTCTGTTATTTCTGTTTTAAAAGACAGTAGCTCCTTGTCTCTGGTACTGATCTAAAAGTTCAGCATCCCTGTCCAAAACAGTAGCTGAGGCATCTTATTCTTTTTACTTAGCCCATCCTAGCCCCTTTCTCTTGCTTGGCCCAGGAACCCAAGAGAGGGAGTCCAAGGAAGAGGGCAGAGCAGAGGAGCAGGGCAGCAGCGGTTAGGGAGAGGAGAGGCGGGTGCAGGGGCAGCCCGTCTGCCTTCCCTGGAAGTGGCTGCCTTGGAACCGCTGCTGACGCGGGCTTCACCAGCCAGAGAAACGGCAGGCAAGTGGGGCGGCCTRGGGAGTTACTGTCACCTGGGAATCCCTCTAATGTGCCTTATGCTGTAGGAGACGTTTTACTGAGGGCATTTCTTAAATGTCCTCAGTGTTTTGTAACTGGCTACCAAATGAAGACGACAGGTGCTGCCTATGGAGCCCCTTAAAGACATTCGTGTTAAAGCATGCAATAAAAATACTCAAACAACTGCCCGAGGAGGGAAAGGATGACTCTCTCTGTGATTTTTTTTTTTTTTTTTTTTTTTTTAAATGTGTGGAGGGTTTCATTTGTACCTTTTTGTGTGTGCCTTTACTGCATATGATGTCTCTGCCCATCTGCTTCGCTCATTAAATCCATGGTACAGCAAGCTCCAGGAGCCAGATATAGTGCCTAATTGTTTGCCACTTCTTCTCCGTGTTTTCCTGGGAGCGCCACCGGATTCTTCCAATAACTATAAACCCTCTGAGTTTGCTTGCTGAGGTAGAATAAGGCTTCAAGAAAATAAGAGTTAGTGCAATTGCAGGAGAGAAATGAGAATGACAGACATAAAGATAAATGAACTGGTGATTAGTGGATGGTACAGGTCGTAGTCGTTAATAGGAGATGAAGAGGACAAGAGGGGACTGGTGGGACTTGTGAACAGAGTGGCTGTGGTGGGATTGGAAGCTGGGATTGTATCTACAATTAGCTTTTGATTAATGGGGTTTTTGACCACTTTTTGTGGACGTACTGCTTGTCCTTAAGTCAGCTCAGGTCTGGAAGCAGTATTTTATTCATGGCTTGGGAATCTGCTTGCACCACAGTTGTCACAGAGAATATCGCTACCGCCTGCTTCAACATTGCACTCTCATTGATTTCTTCTTAATGCCTTCTTTACATAGCCAGGATTATCTGTGGGTTTGCTTTTTCTGTTTTATCACTGCTTTCCATGAGGCTGGATAGCAGAATGAGTATTTCATTTGTTCACAAGTATATGCATCTTATCCATTCTGAGTTGTGGGGGGGCCATGTTGATTCTAGAGCAGGCATTTCTTTTATTTAGCACTAACCCTGTTGCAGGAAAGTTTGTTTCCTGGTTACTTCGAGTTGACACATTATTTATATCGGAACGAGAAACTCTCCAAGGAGGTTTTGGGCAGTCCTTTACGTGAAAGGAATGAACTGCAGATGCCTGAAGATGAGATTTTTTTTTTTTTTTTTTCATTTGTTATTTTTTTCATGTCCCAAAACTTGGACCTTTGTCTCACATGAGGGCTCAACTTTTGCCTTGGTCAGCACACCTCACATGCCTATGAAATTCTCCGGGATCATCTAGAACTTGTCTTATATGTCATCTGGTTTTGAGTTGTCTGATGCAGGCAATGTGGTGATAGTAAGTACCAATCCATTTACAGCTCTGGACAGGAAGAAGCTGTCACCTAGTACCATCCCATCACAGGCCTAAAAGTCATGAGCTTTTATAACAGATATGTGTTGTACAGGTTTTGGATCAGACTTACTGCATCAGTTCTGGTATGGTTTTATGAGAACAATGATATTGGTGGAGGCATAAATATGGACTAAGCTACTTCGTATATGTACATTTATCAATTACAGTTAAAAATCATGGTGATAATATGCAAGTTAGCACTGCTGATGGAACAATAAAACCTCTACTTAAAAACATTAAAATATGTCATCTTCCTTCTTAAGCCAGGCTGTTTTTTCAGCTCAAGTAATACGATTGGTGGACATAATTCTTTTTCTCAAATATATGTCTTGTTAGTAAAAGCATCGTAGTCCAATCTCTATGTACTATAGTCCAGTCACTCACCAGAAAAAAAAAGAAAAGATTAACGAGGGAAAAAARTGCTATTCAAAAACCTGTGTAAAAACAGAGTTTTTTGGTATAAAGTTGCTTGTCCCTGATCAAATTCATATTCATGTTAGCCCTGTTTAATTCAACCAAAGGAAAAACGTGAACTTCTGGTAAGACATGGTTTCTTTGTTTCTTCAATACAATCCTTAATAAGAAAGATGAAGTTATGGTGGAGATTACAGTAAATAAATCAACCAGAATGGCATAGGTACTCACTCTTTAGGGAAAGATATACTCCAGTCTTTTGGTGTAAAACTGGAATGTTTTGAGCAATACTATTCTTCTGGAAGTTTTTCTTGCCCACTAACCTGAAACTTTATTTTTACTCTTCATGTTGGTCTAGACACTACTGCGGACCCTTACAATGCACCTCCTAAGGTAAGACTGGTACCAGCCCACAAGTACTGACCTGGCCCTTTCCCGTTCAGTGAGACAAGTAGCTTCTTCTCATATAGAGGGCTGAACAAGCCTACTAGTGTCTCTATCTTAAACATAGCTGTTAATTTGAAGGTGCTAACATATAGCACCTGGTCATGTGAGGATGGGATTAGCCAAGGGTATCATTAACACTAATAACTTGTTGAATGAAAAGTAAAAATGAAAGCTGAGGAAGTCTGCAAGGGTGTACTTGCTCCAAAATTAACTTTCCAGTGTTTCTACCTTATGGAATGTGATATTTGCTAGGAAATGTGAAGAGCCAATGAACAGATTATGTATTTTTTGACAAACTAGTGAAAAAATTGCAGAGTTTATTTCCCCACTTTTAATATTGATTGCACCTTGTTTTCTTTCACTTGTCTAAGCCCGAGCTTTAGGCCAGGGCCATCTACAGAGCACGTACGTGACTGTGTAGCTACAGAAACACGTTCTCTAGCTGACATGTGTCCACCTCGCTGTTTCTGCCACAATATCCCTGTCACTGTAAACCTCTGAGTGCAAAACACTCATCTCCATCAACGCTGTCAGAGACACTCCTTAAAAGTACGTCAAAACTGAATTGCTAGGTAAATAAGGACACTGAGAAATGGGTGGATGTCCCAGTATAATCCCAACACTCGCCTTACAAACCACAGCAAAAGGTCTTGCACTTTTTTACACCTGGAAAATATAAAGGATAAGTACAGAAAATCACAGTTTAAATCTTTTCATGATGGCTTCCCTCTACACTGGTTGCCTTTTACTCCTCCACGTGGAACATCTTTCAGAAAGTGGCTTCAGCTCACCAGTACAAATGCCATACCGGTGATGTCAAAGGTACTGTGTGTTCTGCCATTGCCAAATTCCAGCTTCACTAATGGTACAGTTATGTATTGCGTTCACCAAAAATATTTCTCCCATCCCTAAGCAAAGATTTTAATAAATTAATGCTACAGCAAAATTGTATTCAGCAAAAATTATCAAGTTCGGGGAAAAAATGCAACAGTACTTGAGCAAACAGAACTATTTTAAATTCTTTTTGAATTGGTGAAAATTCTCATACAAAATACTCTAGCTTCATTAACAATATTTGCATGGAAAAACCTAAATTAAAATCAAACATGTTGAGACTCTGGGTCCCAGAAAACAGCTAGATTTTTCCAAAAAGCAAAAAAAAGTTGAAGCTTTAGTTAGTATTTGCTTATTTTACATGTGTGGAATGTGCAATTTTTTTACTACCACTTCTAGTACATGTGAAATTAATGAACCTTCTCTCTGTATCTGTAGCTTGTTTTTACTTAGCTGCTAATGTGTTTTGAATGAAGGACATGGTGGCGAGTGGGAGTTCAGCTGCTGTTAAATGGTCTGCGTTCATTTCCCGTTTCTTGGGTTCAAAGAAAGGAAGAATTAATTTAAAAATAAAAAGCAGCTTAAAGTGTTAGAAATGGGTTATTATCTACTGTTTTAAGAATTAGGACACTGTCAAGCACAGATTATTTCTAAAGAAACAGATGCAAACTCTGTTTTTCCTGGACTGAAAGTAGGGRTACAGGATGTTGTCCCTTGTTAGTGAGAACCAGAGGGGTCCAGAGCAACCATAGGTTCTGCAGAAAAAAGTTCATGTTCTGCTTCGTCGCTGGTGTAACTTTATACACGCKAGTCATTTTGCCTCTGGTCTAAGCATGTGTATTTTGACTATACTTACACCAAAATATAGCAAAGTGGGGATGACAAATGGTAACATCCACACTAAGGCACAGCACAAGAAGGGATCATGCTTTTCAGTCAGATTCTTTCTAGGTCATGAGTGACTTGAATGAAGATGTCACTATCCTGCATCTGTTTTCCTGTCTTGCCAGATGTCTTGAGGTGAGATAAGAGGATTCACGCAGCTAGGAAAAAAACCCACTTATCTGTAATCTGTATCGTGTTTTTTATGTGTCAGCAGAAATATATCAGGCATCCCTTGGCAAAATGAGTGCTACCAAAAAGTTTCACTTGGCTTAAACTTACCTATATTTAGTAAAGAATATAACAATATGTTAGAAATAATAYCCTTTGTTTAACTTCTTTTAAACTTTTCCCCTTGATGAACTGAAAATATGACTCTGCTGCAAACATTGCCAAAATTATGATTCTCTTAAAAAATCTTTTGAGAAGAACTGACAGTGACAACTAATATCCCAGTAAAATGTTGTGGTTTGGCTTTGATTTGTGGTTAACTGTGGCTGGGGCGTCAGCTGGAGGTGCAATTTGCAGAAGTACTTCCAAAATAATAATTCATTTTCAGTTTTATTTGGACAGTTTGAACTGGGTTCAGAGTTGGTCGATTCTCTATTTTAAAATACCTTTATCTTGTACTGTTTCTGCACTTCAAAGTTTCTCTTGTTCTCTCCATCATCATAGTTATGTGATTATAATTCTTTCATAAAGAAAGGCTCTAGAAGGCCAATAAATAAATAATTCATGCTATACCCCCTGAAGATCTGTTTTCTGGATAGCTTGAAGACTGTATGTTAGCAGGAGGCTTGGGTTACATTGGGACATTTTTAAACTGACAGTCACACTTTTAACATGAATAATTGCCTTTGATCATAATAGCAGCCAGTCTGCAAGGACTAATAAATTCCACTGAGTTACCCAGAGATATAGCTTAGTCTCCTTGGAATCTATAATGCATTTTTAATCGGACTGTTATGCCTCCGTGGTACCTGCGTATTCCACTGAAAGCTTGAAAACCATTCAGTTATAACTCAATAGAAATTGAAAGAGTCTTATATCCTGCCTGGGTTTCTTAAACTTATATTTTTGGCTTGTAGTAATTCCCAGAGATTGGGGAAAAAGCCTCATTCTTTTCAACCTGTTTCTCTAATCATCCACTTTCCCTTACCGAATTCTTCCTGACCAGTAAACTCTTTGTTCCCTTTCTTGGCCTGTAACAGTTTGGGTGCTTATAGTTTTGAAAGTCTATTTGGGGAAGTAACAGTCCAACCCAAGTGGTGGATAGCTTATAGGGCTATACCTGCATTAGTGGGTACTGTGGCCTGATAGCAGTGGGGTTTTTTTGTKTTGGTTGGTTGGTTGGTTGGTTTTTGCTTTTCTTTTTTCAAAGGACGATCAGTGGACCTGGCATCCATGCTCTACTCGTTTCAGGTTTTTTCTCCTTAGGGCAAGATCTTGTCTTGCCATCTACACCAAATGCCCTTTAGCAGTCAGAGCATGTTTTAGCACAGATTTGTGTTTAGAGCATGCTGTGTGTGCTCTGAGATGTGAATAAAACAGGGTGAGCAAGAATCATAGTATCGTTTAGTTTGGAAAAGACCTTCAAGATCATCAAGTCCATCTGTTAACCTAGCACTGCCAAGTCCACCACTAAACCATGTCCCTAAGCGCCACATCTACATGTCTTTTAAATACCTGCTGGGATGGTGACTCCACCACTTCCCTGGGCAGCCTGTTCCAATGCCTGACTACCCTTTCGGTGAAGAAATTTTTCCTAATGTTCAGTCTAAACCCACCCTGGCGCAACTTGAGGCCATTTCCTCTCGTCCTATCGCTTGTTACTTGGGAGAAGAGACCAACACCCGCCTCTCTACAGCCTCCTTTCAGGTAGTTGTAGAGAGCGATAAGGTCTCCCCTCAGCCTCCTTTTCTCCAGGATAAACAACCCCAGCTCCCTCAGCCGCTCCTCATAAGACCTGTTCTCCAGACCCTTCACCAGCCTCGTCGCCCTTCTCTGGACACGCTCCAGCACCTCAATGTCCTTCTTGTAGTGAGGGGCCCAAAACTGAACACAGTATTTGAGGTGCAGCCTCACCAGTGCTGAGTACAGGGGGACAATCCCCTCCCTGCTCCTGCTGGCCACACTATTCCTGACACAGGCCAGGATGCYGTTGGCCTTCTTGGCCACCTGGGCACACTGCCGGCTCATGTTCAGCCGGCTGTCGACCAGCACCCCCAGGTCCTTTTCCGCCGGGCAGCTTTCCAGCCGCTCTTCCCCAAGCCTGTAGCATTGCCTGGGGTTGTTGTGACCCAAGGGCAGGACCCGGCACTTGGCCTTGTTGAACCTCATGCAGTTGGCCTCGGCCCATCGATCCAGCCTGTCCAGATCCCTCTGCAGAGCCTTCCTACCCTCAGGCAGATCAACACTCCCACCCAACTTGGTGTCGTCTGCGAACTTACTGAGGGTGGACTCGATCCCTTGTCCAGATCATTGATAAAGATATTAAACAAGACGGGCCCCAATACTGAGCCCTGGAGAACACTGCTCGTGACCGGCTGCCAACTGGATTTAACTCCATTCACCACAACTCTCTGGGCTCGGCCGTCCAGCCAGTTTTTTACCCAGCAAAGAGTACACCYGTCCAAGCCATGAGCCGCCAGCTTCTCCAGGAGAATGCTGTGGGAGACAGTGTCAAAGGCTTTACTAAAGTCCAGGTAGACCACATCCACAGCCTTTTTTTCATCCACCAAGCGGGTCACCTTGTCATCGAAGAAGATAAGGTTAGTCTATGATTCTATTTCTTCTGTGTTGGTCCTGGAACTGAAGGCAAATTCCTGCCTTTGCCCCTTACATCCATTAGGATGGATTATAGCAGTTCTCTCTCTTCTGTGGTGTTTTTGKTTTTTTTTTTTTTTCCAATTACATAGCTTTTTATGCTTTCTTCTCTGTGGAGGTATGAAAGAAGGCTCTCAATTGAGCATTGCTGGTAACAAGAGTTTCAAAATGGTAAGATGTCCCTCCTGTGTTTTTGAAGGGCACAGAATATTATATGAATGCTTGCCGTATTGGTATTTCGGTAATGGCAAAATGTTTTCATGTTGTGATATCCTGAATAGTTTATTTTCACTCATACTTTTACATTTCTTCCATTATGCAGCCCATTTATCCTGTCTGTGAGGCTTCCAGAAGGATTGATGCCATGAATAGTGGCCCAGTGTAGTTCTGATGATCACTTATTTGCTTGGAATGGAATCAAAACTATGTATTCTTTGACACAGGACACTAAACAGTCATCAAGTCAGGATTTTATCAGCGGTGTGGGCCAAGTTTCAGCCAACAAGGGAAGAAGAAAATGTCCCTATATCATTCTCTTCAGGCTCTAGAAATAATCTTTTTCTTTAATGACCCTCAGCTGAATGGTACTCTAGAATTACAAAGTACTTTATCGACACTAAATAAGGGTGAGTGCATGCATTTGATAGGTGTTATTAAAAACAGTTCTGTAGGTATATAAACTTGGACCAACCCAATGACTTGACTGTGGATAAACRTGAACCGCGGCAGGCAGAGCCAGCCAAAGCTGTGACCTCAAATTTTTTGCTCCAACCACTAACCCACATAGCAGGGATTCGATGCATGTGTTTTAACAGTGGGTACTCTGGAAATACATCCCCTCTCTTGAAAAAATGTTCTGCATTTGGGATGCAAAGTCCTATCCTGCCTTTTCCTCTGAAATGAGAACAATTTTCAGTAAAAAAAAAAAAAAAAAAAAAAATCCTAGTCAGCTAGCCTGCTTCTGAAACTTATTTTTCCCCACTGAATTTCGTCCTGTTTAAAGGGCTGACTAAAATCTGGACATGTAAAGAGTATTTCTCCTTTATTTCATCGTCTTACTTACCTTTGAGCTAGTTTCTGCCTTTTTCTAATGAGCTGATTTGGCTGCTAAAGCTGCTGGCATCCCCCGGGGCCCAGGAGCAAGGCGGTCATCTGAACCCTTCCCTTTACCCTGCTTCGCAACATGAATTTCAGGGGAATGGTTTCCACTGTTTATTGGCACTGGGATTAAGAGTGGCTGTGTTTTGAGTGACAGACACTACTGGGGAACTGTAAAAGCCTTCATTTCATTTATTCCTTTCTTTTCACACTGCTCAGTGTTGTAAAGTTGCACCACTATTAAGAGTGAGAAACAACCCCACTGCAAAGCAGCCACTTTAAAGAACCTGGCTGCCTTTTGGCACCTAGGCATTCGGGCTGGGATAGGCTTAAAACCTTAAGCCCACTCACTGCCTGTGGAATACTTGTGGAAAACAGAAATAATGCTTTTCCTGTTCTTCCCAGGACCAGCTATGTCTGTTACAGTCACTTCACTGCACAATGTCATCTAACGCTGATATCCCTTCAAGCTAAACTGATCACCAAGTGAAGGCAATGAAAACCCAAACTTCCAGCAGTGGCTTTGGATCTGTGCAGTAATCTGGGTTTGTTTGGCCACGTGTGTGTTTGTGGCTTTTAAGTGTCTGCCCAGGCCCTGAAGTTCCAAGCATAAGCTAGTAATTTATTACAAGCTTTGCACTTTAAACATTTTTTTTCACTTAAAGTTCTACTGTTACTGTCCATCTTCTGATCATGCAGCAATGTAGGTACAGGCTAAACTGGGATATTAGTATTTCTGGAGGATATTGGTCAGAATTAAAACAAAACAAAAACCAACAAAAAACCCTAGCTTGCGGTGAGTGCTTATTTGCAAACCATTTTTGCTACGTCTTACCTGGAATATCTCCAGCTCCCGTTTTTCCACTGACTGGTCATGACAGATTCCCAGAACTAATAAGCCACCCTTTCTTCTAACAAGAGGAAGGCTCTGGATCTGCCATAATTGCTCCTAGCATCCTGGCTCTACCTGGAGTGCTTCCATCTCCTGGAAGGTGTCCAGCATCTTCTCTGCAAACCACAGTGAGTAGCTTTGGTTGTTAAAAATACTAAAGATTTACTTTCTCAAATATACCTGTATGAGAGTTCAAGACTTAACAGTTCTTACTGGTTTTGACTTTACACTTGAAGCCCATTAACGTTTTGATTAAGAAATTATATTTTACAGTCGTTTCTTTAATAACTCTAAGTTCTGTCTTTTTGCATAATAGCATTTTAAGTATTCATAGTGTATTTCAATACAAGACAACACAGAATATACTTTTCCTCTTGAATCCCCCTTGTTCTTCTGCTTCTCTTCAGATGAGAGTAGCTTTGTGTATTTATTTACCCTGACAGATTTGGTATTTCCAGATTTGTATTTGCAATTTTTTTGTTTTGCTTTGTTTTTTTTAAGAACAATAGCAACCTTGAAATCCCAGGCAAAAAGTGCTGTGTAGTTGAATATCTTGTTATAATTTTATAGCAGAGAAAAATTGCCAGCTTTTGTCTCAAATGAGGAGTATGAAAAATGTGAATGTGTAAGTTACAAAAGGTATTGGATTTATTGCCTCCACAACCAGCATACTTCTCTGTGGCTGAAGAAGGTACAGCAGTCCTGAGGGGTCCCTGTTGACCAGGCTGCTCTCTTCTCCATCTCATTTCTGCTTATCCTCCTTACTTTTGGTAAACTCACTGGGCTTCTGATAACGCTGTACATCCAAGCATGGGAAATGGTTTCAGGCACTTTGTCTCAAAATTTCCTTCTCTGAAAGATAACGGGTAACTCTGAGAACATAACATATCATTGCCCTCACTTGCAGGCTGGATGTGACCCAATAACCTGGTTCACAAGTTCAGAGGCATTGGTCCTATTAAACGTTGGGGTGTTTTGCTTTGTTTTCTTTAAATAGTACAGACCAAAACAAAACACAAAATTTAGTAAGTCATTGCTTATATGCTGTTTCACTAAAGCATTGACTTTGTTTAATTTTCATATTTGCTCTTTTTCGTTTAACTGCTGCCTGCTATGTTGTCATCAGCATCTTCATCGCTGTAGGAGACTTTTGGCTGCGTAGCGTTCGCGCACTAGCTGACGGAGGCCTGATCGTGCGGGGCAGTCGTGCAGTGTGAGCCCGTCTGCCTGCGCTGGCCGTGCAGGATGCCTGGTATTTTTCTGTCAGCTGGATGTAAGTCATTGCTTGCATGTAGTTTCTGCTCTGAGAAGCCTTGGGAGGAAGAGAACGGAACTGAAATGCACTTTTCGTCAATACTCTGCATATTTGTATGAACTCCTATACATCTGCATACTCAGAAAAACACCCAGTGATTTACATTGCCAACAAAGACAGCTGTATATAATGAGTAGCCAGTCCTTGTAATATACTGCTCCCATATGATCTACACTGTAAAAATTATTTTTAGGAAGGACTTGGCAAATATTTTTTGAGAAATTAATACATCTGAAAAAAACTATGACAAAACTTAACAAAAAGTTAAGATTGGAGTAAACTACYGAGTTTTACTTCAGAAATCCTTTCCTTCAGAACACCTTCATTTCATGACTTTCCCGTGCTGCTTTCCAATCTTTAACAAATGTATCAATAATATAATTCATAAACAGAGATTTGGTTATTCCGGTATTAATTTTTCTTCATCTGTGGAAGAATAGATTTTGGTTTTATATTATTTCTCCCCTAGCAGGAATATGCATGTATGTCTCTGGTTACATGCATGTGTGCTCACAGCTATTTATTTTCCTCATTAATATTTGTGAGATGACTCTTCACAATGCCTTGTGAAAAAGCACGTAAACTCTGTTGTTGCCTATTATGTTAACTTGTTAGCGTAGTCAAATTGTTGAGGGAGAGAACAGATTTTCCTTAAAGAAACCACACTGCTTTGACTGAGCAGTTGATGCTTTTTATCTCAGTGTTGGACTATGCTGTCCTTAATAACTTCTCACTAGTTTCCCACTAAAATGTTTGATTATTATAAAGGAATGATTTATTATAGACTACAGTTAACTAGAATTTTTCAAGTATTGTATGCTATAAATCTTTGAATTGACTGAAGCTATATACTCTGACAAACTTTCTCCAGGAAGACATCTTCTGACATCTATCTGACCTCTTTTTTTTTTTTAACAACACAAATCAAGAAAGCCTTAGAAGGAACATTGAGAAATAAGACTCAGGGGGGGAAATAAAAATGTTTTGATCACCATTACATAAAAACTGGTCTCGGTTATTCTAAAAATAAAGAAACCAAAGTATAGGATGCCAGCATTTATTTCATGATGCTTCGTGAAACAATTTACAAATGAAAAATTTAAAACAGCTGCTAAATTTTAATGTGCATTGCTATGACAGATTTTTTTTTATTGTTATTTCCTTTCTCTAACAACTGACAAAGTATTTTCCTCTGCTTTGAAGCAGTATATTTTGAAATATCTGAATCTGCTGCCTCCTACTTCAGGCTAAACCTGGCTTAAGGGTAAAGTGAGAATCACTCTGACTTTATCCAGCAGCAGTTATTGTAATTAGCAATTGCCAATTTCTTTCTTCTCATGCTTAAAAAGTGGCTGTTGGAATGGTGCCTCCCAGTTGTTTGTTTTGACCACTGGTTACTTAAGACCCAGTGATTCTGTTCCTTGTTCTACATGGACGGTAAGTTAGTTTCCTGGAAGGCTTTTGATGGTCTGTCAGCAGTTAACACAGTTATCCCTTCCCAGTTTTCACCCAACAGAAAATATGGTCTAAGTGTAATGGGCTGTGGTTTTTTTTCATCTTTTCAGTAATTTAGTATTAGGTCAGACTCTGTGGAAAAACRATGTGCAAATATGACCAGAAAAAAAAATCCGTTTCTAATTTTTAAGAGAAAAAGAATATTTTGTCACAGACAAATTTCTTTCATATTATTATTATTCTTTGACTGTCTTAGCCAATATCTGACATATCATATTAGATTTTTGAGATTTAGCTCAAGCTAGATTGTCTTGCAGAATTTGTCCAAACCCCCTTGCATTTGCTGTTAACTTGGGGATCTCTAGGGATACATAAGGGAATTCATTATTCAGATGACTCTGTGCATGACCTATTTCTTTTTTTTTTTTTTTTTTTCTTGCTCATGTCTTGCTCTACTGTCTTGAAAATAGTCACTGGTTAAATCTACTCAGTGCTACAAAAGCCTGAAATTTTGGCTATAGATTTGAAACTTTGCTAAATTGCATAGCTGTTGAGATGAAGGGGGATAGTTTAGTTTAGCCTCTTGAGTGTACATGTCAATGGAGGTTATGTATTGGTAGAATAGTAAACCGTATATATTTATCCTTTGGTCAAGGATTGGCCACAATGCAGTTTATATAGACAGCAACACAGCAGTTTTTTCCAATCAGTAAACCACAAACCTTAGTCTTACTCTTATAGAACCACACTTCTCCAGTGTGAAGAGAAAACCATGTAATTCTAACGGTGTTTGGTACGCAGCATCTGTACAGCCGAATGACTGTACCAAATGAATGCATTGGCCCTTGTGTTCTGGAGTTCTGACCACTTGCTTTTCTTAAAATATCAATTCTTAACCTTAGCTAAGGTAGCAAAAGTCAACGAGTATCTACATTTAAATAGTTTGGCCAAAAATACTGCATCTATTTCTATACACCTATTAAACACACTCTGTAAAACATTTACTAATACAGTATAATCCTCTTGTAATTATAATCCTTTTGTAATTACCTATTAGGACTTGCTGATGTGTTTTATCCCTAAAAAAGAAGAATTTTTTTCTTACGTTTTACTTTTCTGTAGAAATACAAATTACTTATGTTCATAAGCAAAACCAGCGTGAGTATAGATCAGTAGTTATATGATGTGGAGAACTGAATTTTGGTGTCAGTACTATGTACAATGGGCCTCTGATAAATGATTGACAGTGTTCCTATACTGCTGCATGAAAAAAAAAACCAACACCTTTGCTGCTCTGAAGGATGTTTAAAGCATCGTGTGTTAGTAAATCCTGCTATTTTGAATGAGTTTCATATCAACACCAGAAAATATTTGACCTGACTTTGTTAGTTTTGAAGCAAAAGTTAGGCCTTGGGAATGTTATCTTCTGTACACTTTGGTAACTAATCTGCAAGGAAAGGTCTATCTTTACCTGTCTCAGAAGATCGTTATCACTCTAGATGTGTTACAGTCTCTAAAGAAATGTGAGATCTTGCAGGAATACCCTCTAGAAGTCCGAGTTTTCACAACTCGTGTTTTGGCCATTTTTCCACTTTCTATTCAGTGACCAAACTTCTCCCCTTCTTTGGGGGGAATTTGTTTTCACTGCTGCCCCTGCCAATCTTTTCTTTCCCCCCCCGCAAAGAGCTTGATAAACTAAGAAATTTTAAACCTTTTAGCTGCTGAAGTATCTTCTTGGAAATGAAACTTTGAAAAGCATGTTACTGCTTGGATTAAGAAGGGCTGCATTGTTGCTTAGAGAGCTCCCGTAAATGCCATGTTGAAGCATCTCATAACGAACAATGGATACTGGGAAGGAAATTAACAGTGATCCATTGATTTCTTACTACACTTCTGAACTGTTTGTCTGTTTTCAGCTTCTAAATAGTGAATCGATACACAGTAAAGCCTTGATCTTGAAGAATAATTACTGGTATGCAGCAGCACATCTTGTGGTTAGGGCAATAGATGGGACTTGGGAAGAGCTGTATTCCTATTACTCGTTCAGCCACTGAACTACTCTATGGCCTTAGGAAAATCTCTTCACTTCATTCTTTTCACTTCCTTTCTCCATTTTTTTTAGTTAGATTGTCTGGTCTTTTTATCAAGGGGACTATCCCTTGTGCTCTGTTTTGCCAAGCTCAGCAGAAGGCCTGGCTTGGATAGTCAGGTCACATCTATGTAGATCCACCTACTGTGTCCATTACTGTAGTCCTATAGGTCAGTTTCTAATATCAGAAATGATCATATCATGTAATTTGGTGTTGATAGGATATATAAGGTTCACCATTTTCCTTACCTTGAACTGTCGCTATTTCACTCTCTTGCATTTTGCTTTACTATGAAGAGTAAAGTTATTAAGTGCCTTTATAGTTTAAATTTTCCTCCCTATTTTGAGCCTGGACACAGGCAGTTCAAATAAGATTAGATGTTTGGGACGACTAGGCATAAAACCCGCCACTGAGAACATTCTAGTTTTAAATCAACTTTGCATCTACTGTGCCTAAAAGTCATATGCAAAATACAGTTGTGCATTATTGGGGACACTGATAACAGTCCAGATGGACAGGCTTGGGGTGAAATAGGGTGGCTTTGTGGTACTCCCCTTCAGGTCAGAGTTGTTGTCAGTGAGCTCTAGCTATGCCATGAGGATTGCAAATACTTCTTCTAAAAAAGAACCAGCTTAGCTGGGGGGGGGTCTTCTCATCTGCAGTACATGCAGCAGATACTTCCTAGCAGGATCATGATTAGGAAAAAATCAGGTTTCCTTCCCTGTTGTGTTGGTTGTAGTGCAGAGGAATAGAAGGGAGAAATTAATTGCTCTTTTAAAAGTTTTCATATTAATTCCTTGGCTTGACAAATGTTGCTGAAGTATTTTCATAGTGTTTGAAAAACACAGTCTATGGTGAAGAGCACAAAAAAGTAAAAGGTGCTCGTTGCAAAGAAACAAAAAAAAAAAAACCCAAACAAAAAACCCAAAAAACCCCCACAAAAAAAACCCTCAAACAAAACAAACAAAAAAAACCCTGAACAGCCCTAAATTGATCAGTTCTTCATCCCATTTCAAATAATCAAGAGCACAGAGTATAAATTTTCATCTGACCTGGAATGTGCCAGGGTTTGCCCTGGCTCATCTTTCTGAAACAAATAGAAGAATCAAGGTCAGAAATAAGCAACTGGAAAAATATGGTGATCAAAAGAGAAAGGGAATGCTATGTATTGTACCCAGAAAATACAGACTGTTTGCCTTTTTGTAGTCAAATGTAGGCGTTCAGGAGATTGCCTTCACCCATATACCTCTTTCTTGCCACACATTTGGCTCTTAAATTGCTTAGAGAAGAACTTTTAAACATTTGAAGAGGTTTCATGATGGGATCCTGGGTATTTCCAAGCTGAAATACATATTTCTTTTTTTTTTTCCCCCTATGTCTACAGTAGTATGTAACTTTGTGCAGGCACAGAAGACCTGTTGATCGAGGATTTGATAGTGTGTTTTCTCATGAGTGTTTTCTGGTGTGTTTTACTGATGCATGGGTTTATTCCCTTTCAATGTACTCAGTATTTTTCTTGGGAAGGAATAGAAAAAAAAAAATAATCCCTGCTATATGACTCTGTCAGTTGTCTACAAAAAGACTTAACTAATTAGTTGACCACTCAGCCCTGCAGACATGGCTGGAATACAGTTCAGTTCCCTCGGGCTTGCATTTTAGCACTGGGTTTAACTGTTTCGTTGTGTGTGCTCATATTTCTTCTCTTCTACTGCTGTGAAGTAGCAACCTTATTAAAAATACACTTGATGTTACTAGATACCTTAGTGGATAAAGGGATTTTGTGTAGAAAAGTGAATCAAAAACTTCACCTCAAAACGCTGTGAGGAAGGTCTAACTCTTCACAGAATTTAAAGCTGGCAGAGACTATGGAAATGTTTAATCTGACCAACTCTAGTATGCAAGCTATTGAATTTTGTCAAGAACTGTACAATCTTTCTAATATCTTTGGCTAAAAATAYCTTATTGATCTGAAAAACACCCCTGCAACAGGTAGGGCATCAACTCCAGTGATTAATCACCCTCTGCAGTAAAAGGGGCCTCAGCCACTAGTCATCAGTTTGATTTTATTTTTTTCTTTCTTTTTTTCTGTCCCCCCCTCCCCCTCCCCTCCCAGGTAAAGAGTTTGTTTTTAATTACACAGTGCTTTCTTTCTGTGGAGGTTCTTTTGTCCTGTAATCACATCACATTTTTATTTTACTAGATTAAATACTTTGAGGCCTTTTAGTACTAAGTAAAAAAATTAATTCAAAAGCTTTTTTATTTTAACTTCTTAAGGGTTTCCTTTCTGCTACCGTGCTCTCCAAACTTCAGCTGGTTTCATTAAAACATGAATGTCAGCTGTACACGGTATTGTAGTTCAACTTACCAATACCATAGATAGAGATAAATCACTTTCCCACTAAAAATCAGCACATCTACACTTGTTTGTATATCCAAGAAATTGGATTGCCTGGAGCACGTGGAAGGATCATGCTGGTTCCAAATTCCTTTTAATAGGAATTTGTCAGTCTAACTGGGTTCCTTGTTTTTGGATATCAAAGCTTTGTATACCTTTTTGGACTTGCAGGAATGATTTTTTTCTACAGGTAATCAAGTGGGTTGGGGGAAATGGGGTTTTTTATCATCTGTCTTCTCAAAAAAACATCTTAAAGCAAAATTTGAAGTTAAAGTCTCTAGAATCTGAATCCTTTAATGACTTCCATATACCTCTCTTCCTGTCTCTCTGTGAGAGTAGATTTATATTAGCTATAAGGAAGAAATTCTTCACTATGAGGGTGGTGAGGCACTGGAACAGGTTGCCCAGAGAAGTTGTGGGTGCCCCATTCCTGGAAGTGTTCAAGACCAGGTTGGATGGGGCTTTGAGCAACCTGGTCTAGTAGAAGGTGTTGKGGGGTTGGAACTAGATGATCTTTAAGGTTCCTTCCAACCCAAACCATTCTATGATTCCATGACAGACTTTCTCCATGTTACCAGTTGAAAGCCAGGTAATAATGTGTGTTGCATGCCACACCTGCAAGAAGGGCATGGAAAGATAGGAAGATGAATGATGTACTTCAGTACATGCAGTTGTTAACTTTTGATTTTGTTATGTTTATGTTGAATCAAGGCAACTTTTAGAGAATAAATTGACCAAATTAGCACATATGTGGGCAACCTTCCTCCACACCGGTTGAAGCCAGCAGTTGGAAAGTGATAATGAAAGGCTCATGGGGTAGAGGAGTGATGCTCTACACCTTACAGGAAGATGCTATCAAACATGCTCTCACTTTTCAAGATGCCTCCCCCTCACCCTACCTACTCCATTCCTCTCTTCACATTTGGTGCATATTACGTTTCATGACAATTTAGCTTCTGATCAATACAATTAGCTTGGTTCTTGCTCATATTTTGAGGTGGCTTCAGTTTCCATGATTCTCTAATAAGACAGTTCTTACAAACTTTTGTTGGAAAAGTCTAGCCCATTTCCTTCTTTCAAAGCTTTACTGTGTTGTTCTGTAGATTCCCATTTGGAAAGTTCATCTATGTGATAATTACACTGCTAAAAACCATAAATGGAAAGAAAAGCAAGACTGGAGATCTCAAATGACTAATTTGGATATAGCGTCTTAACATCTTCGGGCTACAGGAAAGTGATAGAATACGGAAGACTGATTTTTTTTGTTGTTGTTTGTTTGTTTTTTAAATCAGTTTACTCGCTCCAGAAATTCCATTTTATCAGCTGAAAAAAGCAGGAACATCTTTTCAAACAGTAAACAAACTAGAAAGTGCTGGCTCATATTGCAGTGCAGAGATTTAGGCCTTTAGCACTGTACTCTCTTGACTTTGGTAAAAAAGATGTTTTAGTCAGAATAGCAAGCTAGATACTATAAAGCTTCCTTTAAGGAGAAATTAAGATAAGTTACCAAGCTGCATTTAGTATTTTTATTCTTTTTGATATAATCTTTGATATTACTTACACACAGAATGCAACTATTTGATGTATATGAAGAAAAATATAAAGCAAAGCCTGCCTGGAAACATTCCTGCTGCAACAGCATTCACTGCTGCTAACTGCTACAGGGTAATTATGGAAGTCTCTCCTGAGGTACTAGAGTGTGAGTTACTACTGTACCTCCTAGCAGCCCTACTGGGGAGGTGGTTTTCAGGGAAAACCCTGCTGAGACACTAGTTCAAACTTCCTTAAGCTGTCTRAGTGGATATTCATAGAAGCAGGACTTTGTCTAGCTCTTCTAACTATTGGCTCTTAATAATTATCAGAGGTAGTTTGTTGATTTTTGTTGAGTATTTAACTGGTTGGGACAGGAATACTGGAAAATGTTATGCAAGGGGAAAAAATGACACCACAGCTGTGCAAACAATGCTAAGATGTTCTTCATACCCTCTCCTCATTGATTTGCATCCCCCCACCCCACCCCCCMCACACCGTGGTCAGAGAACACAGTAAGTTGCATATACTTGAAGTGCAGAAAATAGATACGCTTCTAATGTGGATTATTATGGGCATAACTTATTGACGATCGTTTAAAGAGCACGCTGAGACTCATTCTGTTACTGCCCCTAGGGCATCAGCAGTAGTTTGAGGGTCCAAAAGGATTCTAAACTATGATCAGCACGACACATACCAGTAGGTGTATCTTCAACAGAGGAACTGCCACAGGGCTATTTTTAGTGTAGCTATCAGATGTCTTAGGGTGGAAAATTGCAGAGCTCTGTTCCAAAAGATCCCACAAAGCCAGACAGGATGACCTCAAAAATATAAGTAGAATTTTAAGACTGTACCAAGCATGAATACGTTCTCAGAAAGATGAAGGGCAATTTTTGCTAGTTGTACAGGAAAGAGCGGGAGATGCTTTCCCTAAATTGTGGTAAATCATAAATTCTTTACCTTTGTTTCAGGGTTTGTTTCTTTTCCTCAAAGTTCACAAGGCCCAGTCCTAATACCTTCCTAATTTACACCTGCATCATGCAATTCCCTACCTATTTTAAGCCTTGGCTGTACAGACTCAGCTGGTACATTACTGCCACGTAGAGTTCAGTGCCAGCTACTGTATGTTTTTTATAATAATTTATACAGTCAATGATAATCAAGAGATCCTTACACAGGACTGCTTTCACTAATCATGCAGATAAGTGGATGCCACTTTTTTTATTCTCTTATATGCACATTCCAACCAATAAAACAGGATACTATTAGTCCTGTGCAGCTAAGGCTAAAATAGAAACTCCAATAGCAGGTATATGTGATAACTGCCACATTTATTTGAAATACAGAATGCATATACATATACAAATGCATAGACACATACTCTGTGTAACTACACTGAATTGCATACTACTGAAGCAGCATATGCTGAAGATTGTAATGAGAGAAGTAACTATGCTGCAAAGCATGGCATGTGGCTCCATGTTCTTAATTTTAGTAGTATCTAATCTCTCTGTGGCAGTAATGCAGCAGCTCAGTTTCCACAGTCAGGTGTAACTTCTTGTTAAAGCCAGGCCTGATTACATGAGAGGAGAAAAAAACTAAAGATATTTCTTTGAAATTCATTCCCAAGCTCATATAAAAGCATATGAGAGAATGCTTGCTTGGAATGAAGAAAAATGACAGTTTGTTTGAGGACAGAACTTAAATATTCTCTTGCTTCACCAGTACCATGTCATTGGTTGTATTTTCTGGAAACTTTCTGGAATATGCCTTTGTTGGTTTTCTGAGGTTTTTCTAACTATCTTGGGTATGGAGGGAAAGAAATTGGTTTTACTTTTGAAGTCATAGTGGTAACAATTGAGTGGCTGCATAATTGTCATTCTGCATAGGAGTTTTAATAACTTAGTCTTGTTGTTTTCATGCAACAATTGATATAAATTTTATTTTAATCCAGGAAATAATTGAACAAAGCCCAGATATTGGTGACTGGCAGCAAAACACTACCTGAAAGTGTCTGTAGTCTGATACGTGTGCATCACACTTTACCAAGTGAAGTCTGAGACTATTTCTTGCAGTTTACAGATGGTAATCCATAAGGGTGCTTGCAGGTTAGACTGTGGAGCATCTTAACTCCAGTTCATGCGTTACATTTTTTACTACTTACAGTATTAAAAGGGGTTATAGGATTGTAACTCTTTGTTTTATTGTCTTTCTGGGCCCTCTCTGAAAATCAACATTTTGAACGATGGTAAAGTSATCTCTCCATTTCCTGTTAAAGTCTTTTACCGTGCTCCCCAGCTGGAATTTCTGGCTCTTTCCTGTTTCAGAGTGTTCTGTGTACGGTGACTGTCGGTATTTGTAAGTTTGCTGTTCCCTACCCTAAAGATTTTGTTGATAAAATGTTAGCGCTTTTCTGTTGCTTAATTTTCTTCCTTCTCCTTTGGCAGCTTTCCTCAGCTCTTGGCCGTTCCAGTTCTTTGTCCAAGCTGTCCAGCAGGAGATATTCTCATTCTGGGTACATTTCTCGGAAAGGACAACTTTTGTTGCCTCTCACAGAAGCCTCATAGAAATCCACACAATGTTTTCTTTTCAACCAACAGCCTATGTAAATCTGTAGGATCCAAAGGAGTCTCCCTGCTATCAAACTGTAATAGAGGTGAAAGTAATCTTTCTCACCTCGACCTTTCATTACACACCATATTAAGCAGTTAATTATCAATTTACTGCAATTACACTGAGGACTGAGATTTTTTTATTTATTTTTTCTTTTTTTCCTGCCAAAAGTCCTGTGCCCCAGTCTTGAACTGCAGACATTAGATGGCCCGTTGAATGGAAACCTCAATGCTTGTGGAATTATTACACATATAAAGTCGCTTTTGTACCTAACCAGTAATAGGATCAGTAGCCGTGTCAATTTAAATGATAATTTATTAAGGATAGGATTAGTATGAGCTCACTTGACTTTGGGAGTGGAGTTGTTAGAACCTTGATCAAAATCCCACCTAAATCTCCTGTGACTTCTCTTTTAGCCTGTCCTTGTTTCATTGTGTTCAGCTGGTCATTCAGCAGAGGTTAAAATTACACACACTGAATTAGAGGTTTTATAATTTTTTTTTTAAGTTAGTAGTCTTTACTACCCCCTTGCAACTTTCAAGCTGTCTTACAAGCAGAAATGCATCACAGTTACAGTAGCAGCTGCTATTTTCTCTTGTTCTAAGCATGTATTCTCTGCCGCTCTATTCTTATCCCTCTGCATATCCAGTTTCCAAGGGAGAGCTGTTAAAGGGTTATCTTGAGGGGAGATCTCCCCTACTTCACTGGGCCTTTCCTGACGAGAAATCCAAGTAGATTTTGAATGTAAACTTTCTTCAAAAACATCAGGAATTGTTTTGTGGAATATTCTGAAGCAAGTCCTCTTACCCACATAACTCAGCTTGGTTTTTGTGTGATTTGGTTATGTTAATCTGTTATTACCTATTAGACACTAGTATCTAATATGAATACTAGATTGCTTTAAAAATAAATAGTGCCTTACTCCTTATATACTAATAAAGAAGGTAAGTAATTCCTGTTAATAACTTTATTTAGTTATTAGGTGTCTAGTAACCTGGCTGCACTACTAAAGCCTTTTTCTCCCCCTGACAGATCCTGGAAAAAAGACTCTAAAAATGAAGCTGCTCAACTCTCCTATTTCTGATCATATAGGTAGAAGTGAGAGTCTAATTTGACACAGATGGTAAGTAAACAGTTTCTTAAGCTTCCACTCCTAGGGCTGTAGAGTTTCAATTGATAAGCTTCAAACAAATTTTAAAAGCCTGGACTATAATAAATTTGGAGTTGAACTCAGGGTTAGAAGCAATAGATTGCAAATGGAAGGTATTGTGGGAGATAACACTGAACAAATGTTTATTTTGTTTTTTGATCTTGTGTACATAGATGAACTATTGATTTTTATAAACATTAATTGAAAGTACATCATGAGCCTACTATAAAAGAAAACAGGGGCAGAATATTAGTAAAATATTCAGATAATACCAAATTGAGAGGAAACTGTAAATGTTAGAATGGGCTGACAAATAACAATGGAAATGAGATGCTTGAGTAAGACATTAACAAATTTGATTTGCCATGGATCATTGCAGCTTATATGCTGTCATTCTTCTATGGAAGGATAGTTAGAAACTAAAAAATACAGGAGGGTGGCAATAATATCATAGCTTAGATATGTTTATTCAATGGCAATGAAATACATATGATGCAAGCTTGGGGTTGTAGGTGTAGAAGGTAGTGATCGAAACTGGTCATCGAATTGATATTCAGTACCCAGTTATTATATTTGGATAATATGCACAGACTAGAAAATACATGCAGTGGAAAGATTAAGCACCCAATTAGCACTTCATATAGTACATTAGTAGAGCCATGAATAGGGAATCTAGTTTTTTCAAACCCGCAAAGAGTTGAAGTCTCCCTGCAGAGAATTCAAGGTAAATGTCAGCAAATACTTGAGGTACACAAATATTGGTGAGTGAAGTGAGTAATTAAACGGTGGTATAATAGAGACTAACAGGTTGTAGTCAAGAAAGGGAAACTTTTCTACTCTGCTGATGGTGAACTCTATTAGACTGCAAAGATAGAGGCAGTGGAACCACTTTTTCAGATACAACAGTAGTTTGGCTGGAACATGAGTACATGTACAGTTGTACATCCCAATGTACAGTTGGGATCAGTCTTGTTTTGGYATGGAATACAACTAGACGAATCAATGATATTTCTTCCCCATTTCTAGCGTCTATGATGTCACTCCTGTAAAAATATTTCATTATAGAAAAATAGATAGAAATCTCTCCTCTGATAATATCTTCAGTGTACTGCAGGGGTGGAAAGTCACCATGCTGAGCTGTCAGAGACCTGGAGAGTAAAACCTTCCTTTACTATGCACCATAGGCAATGGCAGGCCATGATGTGGACTGCAATGGTAATTAGGTATTATAGCATGTGTATCTGTGGTCTTTTTACAATCTATTGCCAGAATGTACTATTTTAAGAGGTGAGCATGTGCCTGTTGAGGATTGATCTGAGCTCACCAGCTAGGGTCTTGCACGCTACCAAACAGCTGTCAGAACAGAGAATTCAGCTCCAGTCCTGTACTGAATTTCATGCAAGCAGCCCCTGCACCCTGTTTATGGACCTGCCTGCACAGAGCTCACTGAGGGATTCAACCAGGCGTCAGGTCGTTCCCTGTAGCTGTTTTTCATTGTGTGAGAAGTGAGATGGTCCATCTTTGAAGCTGGATACAGGCTGGTGGCTTACTGATGAAATACTCTGTTGCCAGGATCCTTGGAAATGCCAGAAAGGAATGATGATGTTTGTATATATTTTCTTAAATTCTTGCTTTGAATCAATTTCCYGAATGTTAAGTTTAGAGAGCAATTGTCCTGCAGGACGACGCACTGTTTCCGGCTCAGCTTTCTCTATGTCCCCCTTTCCCGATGGCAGGAGCAGGCAAGCCAGGCGCCTCCAAAGCAGAGCTTCCTCCGGGGCGAGAATAATGCAGCAAAGCTCCGGGAGGGAGGGGGAAGGGAGGGGGGAGCAGCCTTTGCCCCAGTCCCTGCTCGGCTGGGGCTCGGCTGGGGCTCCCCGCTGGCTGCGGGGGCTGCAGCTCCCGCAAATGAAGGCTGCCTTCGTCCCCTCCTGCTGTTCTCTCCTACGTACTGCAAGTTTCCTCATAGGAAAGAGTTTCGTTAATTATGTGTAACAATCCCAATTTTGGGGACTATCAGATTCTATCAATTAGTCAGAAGTCCTGCTTTATAATTCAGTTTCACGTCCAGAGAACAGCTATATTTCAAGATCATGTCCCACACCCAGACAAACCTGACAATTTCAGACAATTTCTTTGTTATCTTTAAGATGCTCCAAAGATGCTCTGTGGCCAGACAGCAATAGAAATGTGCATGAGGGATGGATCATCCTGGTTTGAACCGTGATTCCAGCAGTCTTGGAAAAAGTGAGACCTATGCCAAGTCTTCAGATGTAATTTCAGTGATACTTGGCTGATATAAACCATCTTAGAATTATAGCCCCCTCCTCTGCACCAGTTTTGTAGATCACCATCAGGCCTTTCAGATGGATGTCTAAATTGCATCTCTACTTGAACTGATTAAAAAAAAACCAAACAAAACTGTGTTTCTCGCTGGTCGTTTCTTTTACACTTCTCTTCGTAATTTCCATGCTTTTTTTGTTGCCCTCTCCTTAAAAAGATCCTTTTAAAATACAACATATTAAAGGAAGACTCTTGAGGATGTTAGTTCCTTTGAAAACACTACTTTGTCTGCAGTATAGCAGAGAAACAGAGTTATGGTAAATCACTGAGCATGTTCAACCTCTAAATAACTCAGAACTTCCCGAAAATTGTATGGGGTGAGGAGCAGCCTGCCGTTTTGAGCATAGGTGAAGCAGTTTGTGGAGGAGGAATAGTGATGCCGGTTTGTAACAGCTGGTTCAGGAACTGCTGCCTGAGTACCTCTGGGTTCGTTAGGAAGGATGTGTCTGTACTGAGTCTCTGGTAACGTCATATTACCAGACTCGACAAGTGCTAGCAGAGCTACTCTGGCACAGTGAAAATTGCCTCGACTAAGCAATGGACAAAAGACAAAACTAAAATGCTATTTCTGATCACTTTACATTTAGGCATTTGAAAACCCAGTTTAAATCCTGAGGTGGTGCTCTTTGAATTCAATTTGTGTCAGCTGTGGGCCTGAGTTCAGGTTTTGAAGGACTCGATAGAAACATGATAAAGGTTTCAGTCAAGAGTGCTTTCCTTTGGCTTTGTACTGTCTGACTCTGTTGCAATAACACAGTAGTAAATCAGCTCAGAAGGCTTATACATACAGCTTGCGTCTTTGAAAAAGCTTACTGTGTTGTCATGTGCAAAACAGGAAACGTGTAATGGTATGAACCCCCRAGGAGTTGATCCAGGGCAAACTCTCCTGACCTTGCGGAAAACACATCCATCCGAACCTCGCAGTGAAATGGAAACACACACGTTAACCACAGAAGTTAAGAAATATCCTCGTCTGCATTGTATTGCTTTAACGCGGGAAGTTTTTTACATGAGAAGCTGAGCGACGAATGACACAGCCTGCAAGCTGATGCCACCATGCAAGTCTCTTCATGTTGTTTTTCTTCTTCTTAGAAGCAATATCATACCCCAGCTTGTTTACATTTTGCAAGCAAAGTAGTATTTTGGAGTGAATGACATACTTTCTGAACTATTAAATATTGTTGTTGTCCCCAAAGGGTAAGAAAAATGTAAATACGAAGGAGGAATAGACATGATTCAAATTAACCTGAGCAGGCAAAAGCTAGATCATTAATTAAAACTGAGTAGAGATTTGATTGAGAACAGATATTTTGCTCCAGAAATGATCTCTTCTGGACCAGAGCAGTTCTCCACTCTATGTAATTTTGCACCTGTCAGAACGAACACAAGGCATTCTTAAAACCAACTGACATTTCACTCTTGCCCTGCACAGGTATAACAATAGGATTCAAATCCTCTTCCTAGCGATATCTCGGGCCATGTTCCTTAAAATACAAGGCCAAGGTTTTATTTCATATTAAACTAGAATTAGGGGAGGAATACACTATTTGAAACCCAGAAAGCTAAGTTCTAGTTTTCATATAAGCTAATAGTTATAATTAATTATTTTCAAAAGGCCTGGGAATAGATTTAAAGTTAGAAAGCATGTAAACTTTGGAAGTTTTATATATTCCAACTATATGCCTACTATGTAGAGATGTGCTAAATATTTACGGACAGACTAGTATTAATAATATCTTCCTTTAAAATTTTGGTTTAGTAATGAGTGTCTTCACCTACTGATTGAAACAATATTACTTTAGCAGCCTTTCTGTTAAATACAATGCTGAAGTTATTCAGTGCAACATAAACATTTAGCTCTGCAGTTTAGTCTGTAAACATTTAAAAGGTTGGAATGTTTACCTAAAATGGCCAGACATCCAAAACTTGCAAAGCAGAKCTGTTTGCAGTGTTAACAAGGAGTAGAAAATGAAGACTTTTACTCATCTGAAAGCAAAGACGACAAAAAATCTCATATTTGGCTCCCATCAACAGTTGTTTCAGTTCTGAATTTCCTTGGCACTGGTTTGCCTGTCATGAACTGATTTCAGAAGAGAATTGGTTGGGATTAGGACTGCTGCTGGAACCTCAGTGTAAACCCAGGTCCCAGTGAAAGGAGGGGAGGGGACTGATGCAGGTAATACTGCCTTTTTTTTTTTTTTTTTTTTTAAAGGCTCACTGTGATATGTCAAGCTGAAAAAACCCCAGAGGTTTAGTAGTTGCTTCATGAGCACTTAAGTCTTAACTGCCAGAAAAATGGCAATTTCCGTGAGAAGGGAGGAGCTACTGTCACACAGATGTGATTGTAACCTCATGTTTTTGTCCTTATGATACTAAGTCACCATACCTCTAGGCAAGTAAACATGATTGCTTCTCAGTTCTTGGTTTGGTTACTTAATATTTCCACAGAACTCTGCTAGCCCCAGCAATATATTGTAGTTGTAAAGAGTTTACTTTGGTGTAGTAAGTATAAATGTTATTTCTGCTTATTTTTTGTCTTCCTTCAATGCACTAAGATTAGTCCAAGCTAATCTGGAACATGATTCATATCATCATCGGATCAGCTGTTGAAATCCTCTCATCAACTCAGAAGGGAACTGGCCACTTCACGGAGAGGGTAAGCAGCAGAAACAGTAATGATCCAAACAGTGGCTCCAAAATACTAAATTAACATTTCCATAGTTCAAAAGAAAGTTTGGTTCATGTTGTGGCAAAAGAGCAAGTGAAGTTGGGAAGGTCTTACTGTATACAGGTCGAACTGCTAGTTCAGTTGTGATTAAAATTGCACAATATTTTAATGAAATTACAATGTAGAAGAGAGACGATTTTTTTTTTTCCAAACCGCAGCAGGGGTTAACTGAATAGCTGCTGTTTGACAAGCTCTGACTACAACATCAGGAAATAACTCCAACAAGTTTTACAGTTAAACATTGATTTGCCAACAGAGGGGAACTATACAGTTATCTGACATAATTCTTCTCAATGTGTTTAAAAGTAATTACTCTCATAGATGTTTCATAGCTTTGCCCATAGATATAATTGCTGTAATGACACAAACGGCCACTTGAATTCTCCAGAGCACTTCTAGTGATTGGATGGCTGATATTACCCCATGTTTTGATCTGCTAAATACCCTGAGGTGACTTTATTTTGCAAACCTTTTTCATTCTTGCTATTAGTGCAATGATAGTTGCACAGCAGGGACACAGTCATTATTTGAAACCTCTGTGAATATTCGCTTCGATAAAGTTTTGGTAGACAGTAAAAGGACTCCCTCTATTGGCAAATCTATGCGTAACTATAAGATAAAATAATTATTGTGTGCGTATATCTTCTTGGGATATTTGAACTTTGTGAAATCTCAGCAACTCGATTAACGCAGTTGAGATTAAACAAACAAACAAAACCAACTAGCCACGATCTGCAGCTGAACGGTAAACTTTGACACCTCTGGAATTCTGGTCTATTTACATCTACGGATCACATAGAATATTTTCTCTTAACACGTTTTTCATTCTCCGATGTAGGATTAAATGAAAATTGAAGGAAGCAGTAATGTGAGTGGCTCATATTTGTGGGCGTTAATGATTTGTGGAGGTGAAATAGCACAACTATTTAAAGAAAAGACAAAATGCCTTTCCCTGTTTCCAGGAGAGGGCTCTGACTCACCATGTAATGTATTTTAATAGACTGAAGGTCTGAATCTTACATGTTAGCACTCAGCTGTCATTCCTTTGTGCTTTGAGCCACCTCAGATAATAGGTTTTGCTGATGGCAGCTGCTTTGTAAAAATCAACAAAGTTGTTTTTTTTATATTGCTCCTAAATACAAAAATGCAAGTCTAATTTGGGATATAATGAGGCTCCCTCCCTTACAACTTCAAACAAAGGAGGTTTGCAGGGCTTAAAGTAAGGGTGAGGGGTGCAAAACAAACCACCCAAAAAAAAAAAGGCTTTTGAGGCCAACTGTAACTATCTAGGACTGGCTGAGTTGGACAGAGAAGGAAAGAGAGAAGAATTCTTTGGCAGGGGTGAATTACCATCACACCTGAGCCTGTGTTTTGCATGTGTTCCCCTGGCTCCACGTGCAGAGGTGCGGTGACAGGACCCTGTCGGGGTCCTGGGTGAAGCTGCCGACGGGGCCTGTGCGATGCGCACGGCCATCCGACGCTGTGCGGCTCGCTCGCTGCCGGGGGACTCTCGCTCCCTGCAACCTAAAGGCGAGCAAAGAAGTATGTACTGATTCAAAGCATCAGCTAAGTAGGCAATGCTTGTTGGAAAAACTCTCTAACTTTAGATCTGAATTTACCTTCTTTCCCTTGTACAAATACTGCCTCATTATTGTCAATACCAAGAAGTTAAGACTGATTTTATTCAGTTTCAGTTAAATATCCAACGCTCTCAGGATCTGGTCCCTAGTCCGTGGCTAGGGTGCTTACTTGGGAGGCTGGGACACCTATGAAAGGCAATCTTTCAGTGCTTGCTTTTCTTAATGGTTGCAGAATATTTTGTGTAATCTTGGGTGAAAGATCATCTGTGCTAAAGATGGCTTGAATGACATCGTTTTCCCTGAATGCGGGAAAGGTTCCTGAGTGAGTCAGGGTGAGTCATGGGAAGATTATGCTACTTCTACGTATAAGACCTAGTTTATTATGTTCCAAGAGTTACGCCCCAGAGAAGTGTTTTGCCGCAGCAGGACGCTGCCGCAGCTGGAGGTGTGGTTTGAGGAGGTGCTGACCCGTGTCATCACTGAGGTGAAGGAGCCTTGCAGGCATTAGATTCAATGATCAGAATGTCTGACAAGTTACACTTTTAACTACAGTTTGAACTGTGTTTTGGTAGTCTTGGGAATTTTTTTATTAAGCCTTTCAATTTTGACTAATAATTCCAAAGAAGAATTGTATATGTAGGATATTTATCTTTATGTAGTCCTCTTGGTTTTTATCCTCACACTGAGGATTGAGGAGTGATATTTATCCCCAATTTTAGGGAAGGAAATCTGAAGCACGGCCAGGCTAAAGACACATACTAGGCCTATATGAGCCAAAATCACCCAGATCTTGATGTTCATTGAGTAGTCATATTTTCAGCTTCGTGATTGTTTTGACATACTTAATATATGAATAAGCTACAGGCACTCCTTTCCTCACAAAATTACCACACAAATAAGAAAAAGGGGCATGTAGTAGATGAAGGAATAGAAGGATAGTGCAATATGGTGTATCCTAACACAGGATTTAAAGGTGAGGAGAGAAGAGCAGAAGATATGGGAGAGGGTTCAGGTCTAGTGAATAGCACAGTAAAGGTGAAAAGCTGCGAATGCATGGCCTGGCAGGAGGAGCTGTAAGGTGTCAAAGCCAGAATCAAGGCTAAACAGAGCTTTGTGAGTGAGTGACTCCAAATCCACTCTTCTTTTCCTATTAGAAACACAAGGTGATGAGAAAGAAAGGAGGAGGTAATCATAGAAACATTGCTGTAAGACGAGAGTATGGAATAGTTACATAGGAGGCAAGGAGATATAAGAATTGAGATACTTGTTTTCCAAAATCATTTCCCAAACTGTACAGTGTGACAGGTGCACCCACTCGGAGTTAATGGTACTTTGGTTCAGGCATCACCGACAAGTAGGCCTGGCTGAAGCCAGCCATGTTGTGCAAACCTTGAGAAATTGTGCTAAGCTGTATCTTCTCGGGAACCTAAGGAATTTAGGTCTTGTCTTACCAGGAGTTAACAGTACCAGCCCGAGCTGGGACCAGAGGAAACTAAAACTGCTATGGCTGGACACCTGCACGTACACCAAAGGGGAGTTTGACTACGAGTCAGTCACTTTACGCTACAAATATCTGTAGCCCCCAGAGGCCGTTGAGCTCTCCTGCACGGCAGCGAGCTGCATGGCGGTGACCTCCCCATGAGCAGGGACACCTCTCAAGGTTAATCCTCGAGGTCGAGAGATCCCTTACCCAGCATCGGATATCTACAGTGGGGTAAGTGACATTTTATATTAGATCTAAAGCGTATTGTATACAAGCTAGCTTAATTATTACAAGTGTAATAAGTAGTAGAGTGTTTGACCGCCATTTAATTATTGTTTAATAATTGTTTAATCACCATTCAATCATCCTTTAATCATCTTTTATTAAAACCTTTTGGTTAACCCAACAATGATGACTTCTCTTAATAATTCACCTGCGACATACGGAAATCAGGGTCAGTTAAGAGCACAAAATGTCACTTGCATGACTTCACAGAACATTGGCACTTTTCCTTTTGTTAATAATTTGTTAATATTTGTGGGATAATAACCTTTTTCTTCTAAACCTCTATAAATATGGAGTGTGGTGTCTGTAAACACAAGGATTGTCAAGTCTCTGATATCGCAGGTATAGGTACCTGTAATAGCTCATGCTTTCTCAGTTTACATACAAGTTATAATGAAAGCCTTTCTTTAATATTTTAATCTGCATTCGCAGTATGAAAATCCCAAAGAAATTGGTAGTGCTTGAGTAATAGGAAAAGCAGTGCAATACCTTGCTATTGAAAATAACTGAAAGACCAGTACTAAACAGCATGAATCTAATACAGCTTATAGGGAACCACAGCTGTTATGAACACTGAAGTTACCTGCTGCCAGCTTAATACAACACGCCGGCCTTGTGCAGACTATAATGGAGTACAGGAAGTGCTAGAAAAACTGTCTTCACTTGTATTTGGTTTATATTTTCTCAGAAATTCTGCTGCAAACCAAATATCCTTCAATTGAAAATGCAAAGGTAATGTTTTGAAATGTGCTGTTGAAATACTGTATATGGTTGGGTAAATCTCTTCCGCTTCCTGTGAATTTATCAGAGAACCTTGCTTTTCTCCTGCCCAAGAGGAGGAAATCCTCTGCTCAACTATTGACACGATTGAAAACTCTCTGTGACACTGCTGAGTGTTGGATTGCCTGAGTTGCTTCACTCTCCGTTTCCTGAAGACAGGGGGGAAAAAAAAGTAGGTATCTGTGTTTATGTCCTATTAAGTTCCACCCAGAAACTTCGTGGGGCTGGAACGTCATTTACAATGATGAAGCAAAAAGTTCAAAATGGTATTGCAAACTGCCACAGCTGACACAAAGGGATAAAAGGCTGATCTAGAAGGCATTCAGATGGGTTTCCCAGACACTCAATTGAATTACGTTCAGAAGTACTTAAAAATACTAACAAATATTTATCTCTTTTCCCATATTGGAAGCTTAAACTCTGCAGGTGTAGGTGGTGTGTGTGTGCCAGGGCCAGCTCAGTCTGTTTCTGTGAGCTCCTTTTCCTGTTATCTAAATCTATTACTTGGAATTAGGTGTTAATTGGAGTTCAGAATTCAGTTTTGTACAAGATACAACCCAAAGCAGAAGATCTAAACTGTAGAAAATCTGACCTTGCAAAGGGCTGAACTAGTGACTTCTGAGTGTGTGTTGCAAGGTGTCAGCCCACCAAGGTCATCTGGGTTATGTCCACCAAGCAGTAAAACACAGAGCTATCCACTCTAACACTTTAGGAGTTTAATGACAATGTATTAATACAAAATGGAAACTAAAGCACTTCCATCTGTTACTCCTTGATGAAACTGTTTATTTCAAGACTATATTCTGCTGCATGTGAAGGGTAATGGTTTACATACAAATGCATACTCAACACTCCATAACTCGTATAGCCTGGAGCGTAGAATTAGCTTTTATCTTAATTTTAATGAATTTAGTAACAGTGGAGGGTGTTCTGATAGACAGTCCCACAGATCAAAGCTCACAGCGTGATTGTTTTGGGAAAAATGCAAAATATGTGCAAGAAAATTGTTTCAGCAAAAGTCCTGTGTACTAAAGACCTACACAGGTCTAAGGTAGATGCCCTTTGATAACACAGTTTGTACAGTCCATCACAAATTCTGGTTCAGTTTATGAAATGGCTGGCTGCATTGTTGCATTCCTCAGCATACATCAAGTCAAGCCATAGGCTGTATGGTCTGTATTCCAGACTAGGGGCAATGCAGAGTCAGTAAACGTTGCTGTCTCCAACTGCAACACGAATGCACTGGAAAAATGAACTGCAGAAGTCAGTTCAGCTAAGCAATGGATTTTAAGCAGCAAAATTTTCTCAGGCGTGCAACACAGTTTGAGGGTAATGCTACCTCTTAAGTATCATCAAGCCTGATATGCTAGGGGGTACAACGAACCTGCAGAGGAACAAGCAGGGGAGGGGAATACAAGTACCTGATATTGTCTTGCAGCGATCTGGTTTAACTGAAGGCCCAGATATGAAGAAGGGAAACAGGGGCACAGAAGAGTTGCAAACTGCATGATCTGGAAACCTCATGCAAAAAAAAAGTAAGTATAAAACCTGAGGAATGCTCAGGAGTAGTAACAAAACTGAGGAAGGAAAATGAATGCCTTTTGTTGGCTAAAAAAGAGTGAAAGTGTTTGGGAGACTGTCTTTCCAAAATCTCCATCAACTAACAGGACTGTAAAGAAGTGAACTATAACCCAGAATGACTGTGAGGGAACTCCCTTTCTCATAAGGGAGACTTGGCAAATGATGCATATGAGTTCCCCAGGGCTCAAAATCAACATAGGTTGTATGTACGTGTATCTTCAGAGGATCTGAACCTGATCAAGTTCATACAGGAAGCCTGTGGGGTAACCTAGACCACTCGGGTTCCAGGCTAGCACTCCCAAAAATGTACCACAGGCTGGCTGGTACTCTAGGTTCCTAGGCTGCCTGAAAGACTTGCAGAAATCTTTTTTTTTTTTTTGTAGTTTCTGCTTGCTTTTAGTGTGTAAGCTCTCAGGTATTTTATCTTTGAGTTTTCACCAATGGAATATTTTAGTGATGGAAATGAAATGCTGAAAAATGGATATGGAAAAAGGAAGAAGACAGCACCTGTGAAATCAGGGGTGCGGATGTTGTGTTGAATTAACATACTAGTTTCCATCACTCGGTTCTGGTTTGCGTGCTGTTATGGCACAAATCCACTTGGAAAAGTATGAAGTTTGGAAGAGGCACTAGGAACATGCAGTGCTTGTGGGAAATGCTGCTGTGATTTTGTGGGTTCTCCCACAAAGACTTCTCCATTTGAATTGGTACTAAGTCAATACCGGCACAATGTCAGAAAGCAGTATGATCATGCTTGAGATGATACGCAAACTCTCACCTATCCCGACACCAAGGATTCTAGGTCCCATTTGCTGCTGTCTTACCCTGGTTGTGGCATCACTGTCCATATGCACTTGGTTTGAAATCCTAATATAAACTGACAGTTGTTAATATGAGTAAAAGTAAACGTCGGTTCAAAATGCATACACAATACATGAGGTTTGGGGGTTCTATCCTGGCTAAATACCAGTTTAGATATTAAAACCTTAAAGACTAAAAAAAAAATATTAGATATTAAAACTTGCTGGTAAGCTTCCTGTAATTTTAACTGGAGAAAATATCCTTTTTTTCCTCTCTGTATCAGCTGCACAGCATGGCTTCTGTGGTTACCTTAGGAACTGCGTGCTGGAGTGGTTCCAATTCCAGGCTGGGTTTAGGTTTCCTAAACTGAGCTGATTGAAAACCAGTTTTAAAAGGTATGTATATAATATAACATACATATAATAAATATATGTAATATAGTACGCTATACTGCATGTTTCTGCATACTTTTACTCTTGTAAACTCTTAAGTAAAATTGCTGCAGTTACATTCTGCTCTAGAGAAGTAGTCAGTCAAATTGTGACATAATATTTACCAGTAAACTGTTTTAATGTACTTTTGAGATGAAATGTGTTACAAAGATATAGAGGAGAGTCCTAGTTGAAAATCTTAAGGCTTTTAGATCTACCCTCCTGGTAGGAATCCATGCTACAGCTAAGCTGGTCTAACAAGGATCAAAGAAAACCTGGCTGGAAGTGAAGGGTGGAGAGAGTGGCCTTGTCCCTTTTTGGCAGCAGCTGTACTGTGAACATCTCTGTGGGTGTATCAGATGAAATGCTGCTGAAGGTGAGCAGAAGTGGTCTTTATATGGAGTTTCTGTTAACATCTCTTTTTATTTTAATAAACTCTAAGGGAAGCAACAATTTAACGTGCAAGTTATGTCTAGCTCTGTAACTTAGAAATTCATGCAACCTCCCTTTGAAAATGCTTTCCATATTTTATGTAACTGTATATTTTTATACGTTTGGGGTGACAAAAAATCGGCACTTTTCAGATTACACTTTGTCACTTGTTTGAACCAACAACCTATGAGGTATTAAATAGAATTAAAGGGAAGAAATAGTGGGTCAAGGAATTACATGAATACATTACTGGAGCTAGATCTTCATCCTTGCGTAACATACAAGAGAATGACTTGTTAGTATTTAATTTCCTGAATGCTCACTTGTGAGACTTATGACTACATACCTGTACATATCCACAGAAAAAGGAACATAGTAATATACCAAAACAGGTGATTTCTGTTTTTGCCTTTTTTTTTTTAATCATGAGCCACTTCTTTATGAGGGACCTATTAAAAGCATGACCAATACTTACTATTGCACATGAGCATCCTGTTTGATATTTCAGAAACTGTTATATCTGTGCCACGTAATTCCTTCACGCATGTGTCTAAAATATATGATCCACATGAAACCATTATTATTTCTTCATGTTCTTGTTCCTGTGAGTCTCATCATCTCAGATTTTTCCCCAGGAATGTTGTGAAATTCAGTGGTTTTAATGATTTTTATCAGGTTGAACAAAGCATGGGAGAACGTTCACTGCTCTACGTAAAGAAAAGTAAGGGCCTTGCTGTCATCTGCTTTCTTCTTTCAAGAATGGAGACATGTGTCTTCCTTCAAGAGTGGAGACGTGGGTGTCCCTCTCTCCAAGAGCATCAGGAATCCCTTTCCCCTGTGGAGGTGTGAAAGAAGCAGAGCAGGTAAGATCCCCAACAGCCAGAGAATGTGGCATTGAATGAATAGTGAAGCCTTAGTCACAACATTCCTATTGCTAACAAAATTTTTCCCCAGTGCTTATTTTTTGCCTCCGAGGCAGTTTGGGAATTGAGACGCCATCAAGATGCCTATGGAAGTTAAAGCTATTGCTGCAAGCAGGCTATACTATATTGCTTACACTTGGATCACTTTTCACTGGTTTTCATTTGTCTGTTTTCATAACCAGGAAAACTACATATAAGCTGGGATTTTGATGTAACAGCATAAATCCTTTAGTCAGAGACTAAAGTCACATGCATAGGCAAATACAGGGGTTTGATTTCTTTCTGACTCAGTTTCAGCAGAATCTCTTCTCCTGTTTTAAGGCCTCCAGTCTTCAAAATTCTACCCTTCTCTAACAAAATTATAAATATTCTCACATACTCATGCAAATTTACTCTCTAATGAGAGACTTCATTTGTCTCAGGCTTAATCCATCAGCTTTACATGGCTCTCCTAACAGTTCCCCTTGTTCCACTGAAAATGAAGGAAAGTCACCCTAACCATTTACAAAGTGTTTCCAATATACTGAAGAGTTCTAATTATAAACACTGTTTAATTATAAACATCTGTTTTTACAGAAAATTTTTCCTTAATGGTGGTGGTATGCAACTTGATGAATTTTCACTGATAAAACATGCTCCCAAATCAACTGCACTATGATATCTTTTTCTTTTGTTGACCATAACAACTTTTGCAGGAAGAGGGATTTGCTCCAGCCAAAGCTCCCAAAGAGTGTGGGCTCGGAGGCTATAATTCCTGTGGAAAAATTTCCAGAAATTAAATACGTTAAGCAAATGCCTCACTCCCTGACTGTCTGAAAATTGCAGCTGGTGAGGTTTCCATACAATGGTTTCCTTGTCAGAAAAATATTCCATATGCTGCCATAGCTAGCCCAGTTTTCTGTTTATGAATGCAGCATCGAAGGTGTGGGACTTGCATGAATCCCTCTATTTATCCAGCCTCAGTGGCTATAAGTGAGCCAAATCTGGACCTTATTTAAATCCACGGAACATTGCAATTGACTTCAAAGTGAGCACAACCGGGTCTGGAATAAATACCGGGCTGGTTGCAGCAGTACAAGCTTCCTCATACATCCCTTCCAGCCTAAGCATGATACTCAAAGGGCTTTTCTACACGAGAAAATAACAGTACTTAAGTTGCAGAAATATGTTATTTTCCAAATCCTGCTAGAAGAAGTAACCCTTTGTAGAGGTCACTGTGTCCTCATCGGATGGGAGTAGCAGCTCCTCTGAATGGCTCCTAACCTGTTTCGGTCAAAATTACTCTGGTTAACAAAACTGTCCTGTTAAAGCTAATGTGGCCCCTTTTGGCTGGCACAAGTCAGGTGAGTTAAATCCCAAGAGGAGCTCTACCAGCATACTGAGAGCACAATGATCCCTGGCCTTCTTTGCACGTGAACTGCTCTGTGGGCTCATCTTAATTTTTCCATCTGCCTGCATAGTGAACGTCAGACCACCTGCATCAAAACCTGTGTTGATGTTTAGCTTTGCCTATTAATTAGAAATGTCTTTATCAGTGAGGCTTAAGATCAGCTGGGAATAAACTTATAATTTATGCTAAACCACAATAAGCCATTCTTAAATTGAAATATACTTGTTCACCTGCTTTGGACTACTTTAAGTTTAGCTTTCTCCCATGGGTGCAGCCTTGACCTCTGTGGTGCCAGTTAAAACTGGGGGGGGGGGGTGGTGGTGTCGGAGAGGGATTTCTTTTCATTAGTTCCTTCATAGCTGTTGTATTACAAAGATTGGCCATGATGGTATGTTGAACCTATATGGAGGAGAAAAAAGCAGCCCCTGCACTGAAAGGAGTTGGTGGGTGAACAGGACATATGCTTTACGAAGCATGAACACATCCATCAAAATTAGTTTAGTTCTAAATGAAATTGTCTGTTACAAAGCATACGTATGAGGGAAGCAAGCGTCGGAAAGGAGGTTCTGAGACCCTGTTCACAAAAATCCCAGCTGCAAAGAGTTTATTCCCTGCCCAAGTTGTATAATGCTGTGATTCAGTCAGCAATGTTATTTTGATGAGTGTCTTGGCAAAAGAAATGTAATTGGAAAATGTTAGGCCTTTTTATTTTTCATTTTTATTATTTTGTTTTGTCTCCCTAAATGCTTCCATGTGAGCAAGTTCACTCATTTTTAAAGAATGCATGTAGGAAAAAAGATGTTTATTGAAGCATTTAGCTGGTACTGATTGTACTAGAAAAGGTCAACATGAAAAATCTCCTTCCTCTAAAATTTTTGTAGACTTTTACTGGAGAAAATGTATATTATATGCAACAAAACAGGGATTTCTGTCCCACCTTGCCTGGAAAACATGTTTTCTGAATGTTTTATGAATTCCTGGTGGAAGCAGTCAGTTTCTGGGTTTAAATCCGATGTTCTGCTGAACGCTTACAACATTGACCTGGACTGTAAGTTCCTTAATTTGGTTTTGCTGCATCCGTGTCACCCAGTCCCTCAGGAGATGATGTTTTGCAGGGACAAGCCCAGGCTGCCCATGTGATGGGTGGAGTTACTTTTTTTCGTGTTCGGTTCATTGTGGTTTGTTTTATATGAGACGGACCTCTCGCTGGAAATCGCCGTTTTGTCAAACCTGTTTGGTGGAACTCCCCAACTTGCTTCAGCCAGCAGCCGCCCAGGCTGCCCTGCCGCGGGCCTCCCCGGACGAGGCCGAGCCTGYCCCACAGGCCCTGTCAAGGCGGGTCGCCGAGGACCGCCGCCTCCCTCCCGGCCTCGGCGCCGGGCCTGGGCCGCGGCGGCGCTTCCCCCTGGGCCGGGACAGGGGCGGCAGCGGGCGGGGCAGCCCGCGCCCGGCCCCGCCGCAGCCCTCCCATTTTCCACCGCCCGGGCTCGGCCGCCGTTTCCCCGCCCCCGGCCCTCCCTCGCACCGAGGCCGGCGGCGGGGCGGGCGGAAGGAGCCGCGGCCACAGCGGCCCCTCCTCCCGCCGCCACCGCCCCGCAGCGCGACCGAGCCGTCAGGAGGGCCGGCGGCCGCAGCGGCTCCCGGGGACCCGCGGTAGGAGCGACCCCCGCGGCGGGACGGGACGGGGGTAGAGGGGCGAGTGCCAGCCTGTGCCGCGGGGCTGCGGCCGGGGCCGGGCTGGTGTCCCTGGGGTGGCGGGGGAACTCGCGTCCGCCCGGACGGGGCGGCAGGAGCCGTGGCGCACTCGGGGTGACAGGCAGCGGCCCGGGGTGACAGGCAGCGGCCCGGGGTCTGGTGTAGGGGGAGGTCGGGGCCCGCAGCAGCTCCGGTTCGTAGAAAGCTGCCCTTGTGTCTTAGGCAAATGAGGTGGTTTCGGAGGAAAATGGGTGTTTTGCTCTTGCAGTCAGTTCGGTACTTTGCCTGTATCCTCAGCTTATCTTTAACTTTTGATTTTGATGTCTATGGTTAACAAGAGGCAGAAGCCTAAGATGGTAGTCTTGTCAGAGCCGTTACATAAGGCTTTTTTTTTTACCAGATGTCCCTTTCTACAAACTGCTTGTGATGTACTTTACTTTTTCTTACACTACATGTACTTAAAATGGCTTAAAACAGAAACTTTTACACTCCTGCTGTACCTTGTGTAAGACAGAAAACAGCATAAATATCTCAATATTCAGAACAGCAGAGTTCTCCCCTGTCCCCCTGCTGTTTCTGGAGAAGAGACGCAGGGCAGTGGGGAGTATCTTCTTGGTATATTTCTTCCTTGTTTATCAGCTTAATGGTAGTTCCTGGAAGCCTCTTCCTGATAAGCAGGAACAGTTGACAGAGAAGTCTTCTGAAGGGAGCGGCAGAAACATGGAAAGCAGCTCAGCCAAAAATGGGGACAGATGCATTGGGGCAGAAAGACTGAGGTGAAGGTGTGGAGAGAAAACAGCCTGACAAGAGGGGAAAGTGCTGGTGCAATGTGTTTTGGTTCAGGAGCTAATTAGTAAGTCTAAAAGCCTGGCTGCTGTAGGAGGTGGGGGGTTCATTCCCTGACACCCCCCCAGCACACAGCATTTTCTGTAGAGTGAGTCAGTGCTCTACTGGGGCACGTACAGTAACRTCAGAAACGGTACGGAACCAGTGCTAGCCTATGGCTGCTATAAAGCTTGAGTGCATGAATGCTTTCCCCACAGCTTGGTTACTTCTATAATTTCCTGGTTTTAGAGCTGCTGTAAGAGTCATGCGGACCACACTCTCCTCCCACGGATGCAGCAGATAACTTGCACTGGGCATGGCTTCCAGTTTCGCCTGTGGCCCAGTCCCTGCTGCATTTCTGCTGAATTTTTTCTTCCTGAAAGTGCCTCTGTAGCTACTCTTGTAACTTCTTCCCCCCCCCTGCCCCCAAAGCACCATATATAATAAGGTGTACCATRTATAATACAGATTCAGCAAGATTTTGAAGGGCCTAATGGTTTTATGTGTATGTCAACAATGACATTTATGTACCTTTCTCTCGCCTGACCTCAGTATGAGGTTAGGAGCCAAAACATCTCTATGAATCTGGACTTAAAATTTCTGGAGTGGTCATCACACTCATTCATATGCTATGTCACTTCTTCAGCATGTTCTCTGTAGTCCCCAGAAGTTTTGAATTGTCAGACTGGAAATTCTGTGAAATGTCAAAAGTTGCTACAAGATATAACAAAACCATAGTCAGTACAGTATATTGAGGAAAAAACATTGTAAAGACTGTAGTGTTAGGTAACAACTTGAAACACATAATCCAGTCTACTACAGAAAGTCAAGCCAAGAAGTCTGTCTGGTTTGAAGGCTACAGGAGATGCTGTTTCCTAGACCTCTAGCAMGTTTCAGAAGATGGAGCATCCAGAGGGTCTGTTCAATAACCTTGCATTAATCAGAGCTAAGATAGAGCCTATCTTAGTTTTGTGATAGCGATCTAGGGATAAAAAAAGGAAGCTATAGTTAAAGCAGAGATGTAACCGAAAGAGCAGATGGTATAATGGTGGCTACAGAAATAGCAGGGCTTTTTAACAAATCGAAAGTTTCATTTATTTTTAGCCAAGGCGCTGTGTAATCATCCATAGAAGCTTCTCTGTCAGCTTCAAATTGCAGTTAGAGGCTTCCCTTGAATTAAGTATTACAGCTGAGTAACAGCACCAATGTAATTTCTTTAGTTTATTTCATATATTTATGTCTGCTACCTTGAAACATATGTTTCTTATTGGATATATTTTAAAATTGTGTTATATAAGGACGGAGACTTGTCAGCCGTATGTAGTGACTTTTGTTTTGGGTTGCTTTTGAAGAAGGTAGCAAAAGGTTTATGCTCCTGTGAGCAACCCTTTCACCCACTTGAAACTTGAGTTGTTGTCATGCACTGAAGCTGAAGTAGTCCCTTTGCTTTTGCTGTTACCAGTTTATTTGAAAGCAGCTATGTTTGATGTACATTCTGAATTTCCTTCAGGCAGTTCCCCGAGCTGGTAATACAGTACCGCAAGTGGTAGATAAGTAAGCTAAARGGCAGCAGTAAGTATATTACTTCTATTTTGCTCCATGTTTGTTCCAGATTTTATCAGAGCTCACTACAAAATCCTGATAGGAGGTTAGATCCTGGCTGGGGCAAGCCTGGAGTCAGTTATGGGTCAGAGTGGGGACTTGCTGGTGTTCTTGTAAGAGACAATTTTATAACGTGCTTGTGATGACCAGGCAGCTAATCCTGCCTACGCTTAGCAGCTGTTTTTTTGTGTGTACGCGTGAAATTGTATCCATACTATTCAGCTGTGACAGATGCTGAGTGTGGAGMAGTGCTAATCATTAGATTGTAGGAACTTAGGCTGAATAAACACAACTCCACGCAGTCCTGCTACCTGGCTCTTCCCTGTACAGTGCAGAGCATCACTGTGCTGTCCAATTGGTAGCAATATTCTTTTCTAAGATATACAAAGAAATGGAAAGAAGTCCTTCTCGGGCATTGCTTCCTTTTTTTTCCTTATGTGTTGTCTGTTTGGGAGAGAAGATACTGTCTTATTTGGTAATAGGGAAGGTTAAAAGCTGCTTTTTTTTTTTTTTTTTTTTTTTTTGCTACAAAGTGTTGCTGGGTCTTTTTTGAGGGCATTAGGAAAGTGTCACCAATAGGTCACTCTGTTCTAGCTTTAGCTCAGCTGTTGTCTTGAGGAAGCACTGGACTTACAGTTTCCTTCCTTCTATGGAGCCATTAATTAGTATTCATTTAATCATTAGGAGAGGTGGGCCTCTGATTCAGGCTTTTGGATCCCAGCTTCTGGCAGGCTTAAGAACTGTCAACCAAATTAATCCCGTATTAAAGATCCAAATGAGTCTTAAATCTTTGCAAGGCCTCTGTTTGTGCTAAACCTTTACTATAGCCATTCAGTCAATATCCATGTGAAGCGGTACTCGCTGTGATTTATTTATGCATCTAATTCACATTCCCAAAGACYTCTTGCTTGGGTAAAAAAGCATGTTAGATATCTAACTTTGGCCTAGCAAGTTGCTCTAAATTAGGTGCTTAAGTTGCCTAAAGCAGACAGTGTGAATATCCCTTTTATTGTTGCTAGAGAGAACAACTTTAAGTTTGGAAAATTGCACTCATTCTGTAAACATTGCACCTATCTATAGTCCAAATTACTGGTTGTTGGCTGCACTTGACAGTGCTTTGAAAACACTCAGTTTTCCATTAGCTAGGAGAATAAATGTATTTTACAAATATTAGGATTTAGGGGGAAAAAATAATTCTTTTTCAGTAATAAGCTTTAAGGAGTAAAGTTTGCTGATCCCACATGCAGAGTACATTTGAAGGCCATRCTCTTGCTTTCTTTTAACTTTGCTTGTTTGTGGTTGTTGTGAAATACCTGGCTCACTATACTAAATTGGTTCTATCTKGAATAAGTCAATTCCTGTAAAAAATTGATCAGCTGAAAATCAGTATTTCTTCATAGTCAGGAATGAACAAAGCATGTCCATTTACTCACGGATGAGTAATAACTCTTAGTGTTCTGGACAGCTGTGTGTTTAAGCCCTTCAGTGTCTAGAAAGCATGAAATATGTCACCTTTAAGAAAAAGTTAACATATTTGCAAGCTCATATTTACCCATTTTTCAGCTGGGGAGTCCTAAGGCTGTCAGACTGGTGCAGAGCACAGACATTTTGTGCGTAGCGTAGGGTACATCCATACAGCTTTTAACTAAGGTCCTGTAAGTGTGCCTTTCTTTGGGSAGCTGTCACTTGAACAGCTTTGTGTTACTTGGCTGCTTCTGCAGCCCGAACAATGTAAATGTCGGAAGTACTGGCAGAGGACCTAATGGAAAACTTTTGTCTGCCTGTTGTTCCTGTTGCCTCGCAGGGCTGGGGAACGCTGGAGCCTTCCGCTTTCACAGCGGGGCCACTCCCTGGCTCTGCGCTTCAGGCTCGGGCACAGCAACTAATTACAAATCGGTGGCGTGAAATRAACAATTAGGTATTTTCCTAGTAACTGTTTTAGAGTACTGAACGTTACGCTATTGCTTTAGTTCTGTAGGATTTCCCACACAGAGTGCACTTTGTGAAACRAAGTAATTAATATTTACCTAGTCTGACTTGCACTGATGATGTAAAAATTTGKTTTTGCATGGTAGAACTTAAAATAGATGAGTATAAATCTCTGAGGCATTAGTCAGTTGAGAACATAATTCAGGCTATTTATAGCATGACTGTTTTTTGCAACAAATTATTTTATATGGCAACAACGTCATTCTATTATTTCTTCAAACATCTCATAAACCTATTCTGGTATTTTTTCTTGCTTGTTGTGTTGTTAGGAAAGTGTCTTTGTCTGTGTTGTCATATATGTTTTGACTGTCTGTATTGTAAATATTCCAGAGAGAACATTGCAAGAGTGTGCTACAAAAAGAAACACTTGGATCGGGGCAGAGTAGGAAGCCAAAGTGAAGTTGGCCTCCTGGAATTAACTAGTGTTTCTGCTGCACATGGATCTTGAGAGTTCATGCAGCTCAATTAAGTTCTTTGGGTTTTGTTGCCTTAAGCACATATGTAGGGACTGATAGGTAAACCCAAAGAGGTCTCTGAAAGTTCCCAGRAAAGTCACAGATGCTGAATGAAACCGTACGTTGGGGGAGTAAATGTTTAGCTACATAAGCAGGATCTTCACGACTGTCCTGGTTTTGGCTGGGATAGAATTAATTTTCTTCCAAGTAGTTGGTATAGTGCTATGTTTTGGATGTAGTAGGAGAATGATGTTGATAACACACTGATTTTTAATTGTTGCTAAGTAGTATTTACAGTAGTCAAGGACTTTGCAGCTTCCTGTGCTCTGCCAGGTGCTCAAGAAGTTGGGAGGGATCATAGCCAGGACAGCTGACCCAACTGGCCAACGGGGTATTCCATACCATGTGGCRTCATGCTCAGCATTTAAGGCTGGGGGAAGGAGGAAGGGGAGGACGTTTGGAGCAATGGCGTTTGTCTTCCCAAGTAACCGTTACGCGTGATGGAGCCCTGCTTTCCTGGGGATGGCTGAACACCTGCCTGCCCATGGGAAGTGGTGAATGAATTCCTTGTTTTGCTTTGCTTGTATGCGTGGCTTTTGCTTTCCCTATTAAACTGTCTTTATCTCAACCCACGAGTTTTCTCACTTTCACTCTTCTCATTCTCTCCCCCATCCCACCGGGGGGAGTGAGCAAGCGGCTGGGTGGGGCTGAGTTGCCGGCTGGGGTTAAACCACGACAACGATGATGAAATGGTGCCACTGAGTGGTAACGTTATGCTACCTTTTTCCCTCTCCCCTGTTGTCTGCTGTTTGGACCCTTAAGACAAAGGTCCGTATAAACAGGCACAGAAGTATGTTTCTTTCTGTTCAACCACTTGCTATCTCTGTGGTTCAGAGCTGGTGAGTGGTGCTACATTGCCATCTCCAGCAGACCCAGTTCTGCTGGCAGCTAGAATATGAGGTTGGCCTACTTGCCCTTTCAAATTTTGACCCTCTGTCAAGGCGATGTACCAGTGAGAGGAGAGTATGCTCAAGCTGGGACGAGCGTGTCTCAGGAAGAGAGACAAGGCAGCTGGTTGTTGGGGCTTTTGGTCCCTATTTGCTCCTGTGGCGTGGCAGATGCTGGTTATTGTTACTAGGTGTTTAAAGAACTTTGTCATGAAGTGGCTGAGTTGCCTGTTTAGGCATCGGAATTTCTTTTGCAGGCTTCTGAGGTCTTAGTTGAATGTGGTGTCATTTTGTTTTGTTTTGTTTCTCACTATCCAATAAAAGCAAGCAATAAAAGGTACGAGTTGTAGATCAGAGTGAGTATCTGGGAAATTCCTTGTGGACTAGATGATCTCAGAGTTCCTTTCTAACCTAAGTTAATCTATGAAAGACAAAGTTTGTGCTGGTGCAGGTACCATCAAAGCAGTTGTTTCACTATCTTGAAGAATCTTATTTTGGTCATATATTCTCATGCATTTCTCTGTTGAGTGGAGTGTTTCTAACGCTGTTCAAATTACTCTTCAAGTAGTGTTTAACAGTATAAAATATTTGAAGTGCGCTAATGTTATATGTAATTTAAATTATGAGCAGGGTTTTAAAACTTAATTTCTCGTTGCTAGAGGTTTGAGAATTGCGCTGCAAATATTTGCACTTTTGCCTAGAATCCCTGACACAATCACCTTGTGTTAGCATCTCCTGCAGTGGTAAGGCTGTAACATCATGGATTATGCTTCTGTCACTGAAAATTATCAGTTACATGAATGTTCTTATTTAGGTCATGGTTTAACCCAGCAGGCAGCTAAACACCACACAGCCATTGCATCCCTKGTGGGATGGGGGAAAAAAAGGTAAAACTCATGGGTTGAGATAAAGACAGTTTAATAGGACAGAAAAGGAAGGGAAGATAATAATAAAAATGATAAAAGAATATACAAACCAAGTGATGCACAGTGCAGTTGCTCACCACCCACTGACCGATGCCCAGCGGCCTCGCCCCCCTGGCCAACTTCCCCCAGTTTTTGTCACATAGTATGGAATATCCCTTTGGCCAGTTTGGGCCAGCTGTCCTGGCTGTGTCCCCTCCCAGCTTCTTGTGCACCTCCAGCCTCCTCGCTGGCAGGGCAGTATGAGAAGCTGAACAATCCTTGACTTAGTGTAAGCACTGCTCAGCAACAACTGAAACAKCAGTGTGTTAKCAACAATATTCTCATCCTAAATCCAAAACACAGTACTATACCAGCTACTAGGAAGAAAATTAACTCTATCCCAGCTGAAACCAGGACACATTTTTACAGCTCGGTTGTGGCTTATGGGTCYGTCTTCCCATTTAGCTGTTCTTTGTTGGAGATAGCATCTCTCTTCTGCTCTACCTTATTTTGACTAAGGCTTGTCAGTACTACCTTTCTGATGCTTCCCGCCCTGCTTACCCCAGCGGGTCAAAAAAGGCTAGATTATCTTCCAATAATGTATTTCTGTAATAATAATGATGATGATACTGAATTAGAAGGATCATCAAAACTGGCAGTGCTCCTGACTCGTAATACTAGCAAGCAGTTCAAATGGATAGTTTTAAAAAGCCCCCTCACTTGAATTTGTTTCTGTTTCGCCATCTATTCAGAGCTGTGGGTTGTTGTTTTTTTAAGGAAACATCTTTTTGTAAGAAATGGATGATGTGTTACTACTCTTTAAATATACCTTTTTGAATGAAGACCAGTAAAGGTTCCTAAAGGTGAACTATGAGTGATAAGCTCTGTGTAAAAGAGGTTTCCTGAGTATTGGCTGGCATGAACTCAGCTACGTTAAGCCCTGTTGGAAGGGGAACCCATTCTACTAAATTAGTTTTCTTGTAGTGAAAGGAACACTAGAGAGGGAGTCACATACACAGAAGACTTAATGGAAAACCAAATTGCAGGGCGCTTTATCTGTCAGGATGAAGAATATTACACCTGGACAGGAGAGAACAACTTCTATGCTGCAGTGCATAAGTCGAAGATAAATCTTGCTCAGGCTGGTAAAACAGCTAGTATGATGCTGACTGTGGCTTGTCCTTGTCTTGCAAAAGCACAGTGATGGATGCCTTCAGTTCACCTCTGATGGAGATCCACAGCATATTGTAAGGTGATAAATTCTGTTCTGCTGGTTTCATAATCAGGGATCAGTCAGAGCAGGTTCTGTAATTTATAGCTTTAGGCAGCCTTTTGTACTGCATCCTGGTAATTAACCTGGCCAAGGTTTGCTCGGTGTTCCCTGGGAAATGGGCATAATTAAACCAACTATTTCAAACAAATATAGGTCATGGCCTTTTCATCCTTTTTTGACCTCAAATTATTGGACCTTGGCGTAGCTGGAGCCTGAACAGCAGCCACTAAATAAATTCTAGGAATGGGCGTGAATGCAGTTGCTGAGCTTATTTCTCTTGCACCTTGAAACAGAAGTTTTCTGGCAGCCTTAAAATTTTATTCTTTACTTCTGTCATCATTGTGTAATTTGTATTTTTGTTATAAATATCTCCAGTTGTAGTCCTCTTCTGCTGTGCTGTGGCTTAGAGGAGCGTATTTTCAAGATTCCCACTGAAAGTATATCACAGATTTAATTTCTTATGAACAGGTCTGTTCCYTCTTAGCTTTGCCAAAGCAGCAGGAAAATGCTCAAGAGCCTGAGCGGTTCATGGCTTGCAATGTGAAGCGAGATAGCGATGTCCACTGCGGGAGTAAAACCTCAGATCTTTGTTTAGAGTTTTGAGGGTGGACCTCCAGGGTGAACACTGGGAATGGGGAGAGGACCCTAACAATATTTGTTCTGTATTTTCGTTAAGGCACTCCCTTTTTCCGTGTGTGGTTTGGTTGTTTAGATTTTTTTCCTCTTCTCGTGCACTGCTTTTTTTATGGCTGAGCAAACACAGACCTTGCTGTTCCTGTATCTCCCACGCAGTATTTGTATAGCAGGGTGGACTCCTGCATCTTCTGTTCCCTGGCCTATGTCACCACTTTGTTGTCAGCAGGCAGGGGCTGCTCATCACTAACAATTTTAGTAAGATGTTGTGGATGTAGCAGAAGAAATTTGGGAAGATGGGCTTAGAAGATGAAATGGAGACAAGGTTGTGGGAATGGTTGCGAAAGTTAACTTAGAGAGGTAAATATTTGCTAAGTTATAGAAATGGCCAACAGAGACTCGATGAAGTCCAGAAAAAGTGGTGATCAGGGAAGTTTTTGAACGTGAGAAGTCAGTGTGTTTGTGGATCTAGCTTGCCTGGAATCAAACCAGGGTGGGAAAATTTCCCCTTGGAAAAGTCCTGGATAAATGCAGTGTTTGAAAGAAGCAAGTGGAACATTTTTATATATATATATATAGTAACTTTTTTTTCAGATTGCTAATGAAGTTAGCCATTATTTCTCAACCTCRGCTTTAATTGCCAAAAGGCTCTTTTAATTTTTTTTTTCAATTTGAAAGGAACATTCTACATGGGATTAAAAGCAAGCAAACCACCCTGCTAAGGAAAACAACGCCTATCCCATTGCTCCCCACCCTCTACCACAAAAAAAAACCCAAGCATTTTTGCCTTAAATTTGTACCTAAAGCTTTATTGAAAAGGCATCTTATCCTTTTTTTGGAGTGTCCTGTCATTATTGTATTTACACGTGAAGCTAAAAATAACTGACTGACTAAATAAATAAATATGGTTGCACATGAAGGAAAAAAAACCTCATTTCAATGCTGTAATAATTTGTATATCAAAAATGTACATGTTGACTAATAAGCATTATGCATGCTAAGAGTCTGGGTTGTGGGGTTTTTTGGGTGACTTGAGTAAAAATTTTTCTTTTTTATTTTAGTACCCTGGCCATGTTTTATTACGTAAAGCCAATTACTGATGTAGTGAGGCTCTGAAGTGCCAGGCTGCCTTCCCTTGATTATTTTATTTTATTTAATTTTTTTTTTGCTGGCCCCTCTCCCCTGCCATGCACCCGTACCTGCCCGGAGGCAGGAGCGGAGCGGAGCGGCGGTGGCAGCGAGGCGGGCAGCGGGCTGTGCGGCTCCCCTGCCGCCGCCYGCGCCGTCCCAACGGGTGGCTGGGGCCGGGCAGCGCCCTCCAGCAATCAAGCACGCCTCTGTGCAGGCTGCTAGGAGGATGGCGAAGTGCCAGGGGGGAGGAAGCTGCCTGTTCTTTTCCGGCAGAGGAGGAGAATATGTGTTTTGCCTTCAGCTCTGCTCAGAAACGCTGAGTTTTTGCTTTTTGGCCTCATGAGCTTGGGGTCTTAACAGTCTTTGTACGGGGAACAGCAGGCATTGCCTCCAGCAGTTATGATTCCCTTGGGATAGCAATATCTTGGAAGTGCTCTTTGGATGGGTTTTATAACCTGAATTTGCATCTGCTTTATTAAAGTGTTTGGCTTTATCAAGTTCTGTAAAGTTGCAGTGAAGTGCGGTGGCATTTTGAAGATGTTCCAGCTGGAACATTGTCTCTCTAGGGCATTGAAAAAGACCTCACGCAGCTGCTGCCAGACCTTTATGCTCTTTATTTAGCATGAGTGAATATTCATAAGTAAAACTYCATTATTTTGTTGAACTGCAGGAATGACCACGTGAGACTTTTTCCCAAGATTTAGCATCCAGCATTAAAAAGCGACACAGATAGGAACCAAATYTTAATGTAGGATATGCATTGGGCATGCCTGGAAAAATAAACTTATTCTCCCTAATGACTGCTGTGTGTGGAGTTTGTGCTCCCTTGTGTATATTGCACAGTAATTGTATGCCGGATTTGGTGCTGTAGGTCTTATGCACTGTGTTTGCATATGAAATGAAAAATTGGGTAGAGCTTAGTCATGTAGAGAAGTGCTTGTATAATTGAAAGCTTGTTGTCTTTTCAGCTGTAGCAGCCTTGATATTTAAGCTATTCCAAAACTCCTAGATAGCACTGCAGTGCAAGATCTCATTGGAAGGCTGAAGGGAGTGTGGGAAAAACATTTACCGTGTTATGGAGAGCATCTTGTAAGCATCTGATATGATGTAAAAATGTCTGTGAGCCTTTACCCTTCAGATATAATCCGGTTATGAACAATGTCATGTTAGCTCATCTGTAGTCTGTTCTTACAATTGAATATGCAGAATTGGGCCATGATGGTTGTGGGTGGCTTTGACTTCCTCGGACCTGTCTTGAGGTTTAAATCTAGCYATTTGTAATTGAAAGTTTACTGATTTAAAGCCTGATTCTCTAAAATGTCAGCAAGTTGCATAGCTGTGCGTCCTKCTTGGTTTCCTCATGTGTGGAACTGGGTGAATTGTTAACTCTGTTACACCCATCTGGAGAGGAAAAGGGGGTAATGGTTAACCCCTGGCTGACCCCACCTCGCACTTCTGTTTGTAGGGGCAATGGAGAATGAACAAATGGCACAAATGGAAGGGCAATACTTAAATTTGCATGCACAGAAATARTTTTTTTCCAGTTAAAGGCATCCCTTATAGATTTACTGGTGAACAGGCTTTTTCTAATGCTGAGAAACTGCGTTCGCTTATTTGTTGAGTCTGTTAGACACTTTATACGCTGGAGCAAAGGTAAGGTAGGGTTATAACTTTCAGTCTGCTCTGTTCTTTGTAACTTCTGCTAGTTCATTTCTCTCTATTGAAATTTAAATGAGTACATGTGGCATGAAGTCCAAACAGTTTTTAAATAAATTTAAGTTTTCCTGATTGTATTTTCCTTTTTTAAAAAAAAAAAAAAAGTGTTTTTTCCATTCCATTGTTGCTATGCAAAAGAGCCATGCAAACCAGAAAGGGAAGTTAACATGATTATGCAAAACAAAAACAATCCCACAAAACCAGCACCCCCTCCAACCCAAACCAAACCCAAAACAAAACTCCACAGCTGAAATCCAAAACATGGCAAAACAAGCCAGATGCAAAAGGCAGTGCTTTAGGGGAAAGAGGGGAAAGAATGGAAAGGGATACTGTTTGCACAGCAGTTTAAAAATAGACTGGGAATTGTCACTAAAAATAGCCATGAAAAAGTTAAGACTGGTTGTGGATGTTTTCTTCATCTGGAACAAGCTCCTTGAGTTACTTTTACCATTCTTCCTGATAGTTGTTCTGTTTAAAATAAGGCTTTCTGTATTCTGGAAAATCATTTTCATTTTGTCCTTCATTTAGCTGTCCTTCTTTTTTGACCTCCACTTCTGTTTTGGACAGCTAATGACTTTGTGCACTCTTCTGTGCTGACAGAGACACTATCAACTTCGAGAGATCCAATTTGTTCTAGTGATCTTGTCCTTTCAGTAAACCCTTCATATTTTATGGCAATGTTGTAAGCATGAAATGTATCCCTTCCGCTTCTTACTCTGACCTTGTACTTTTGCAGATATTTGCATTTAAATGCCTCCTAACACTTCTCATACAATTACGCACTTGAGGATGTGGCTTGTTTGTCAGATGATTTTCTAYTCTTGATTAATAAGACTGTTCTGTATAGGTTGCAAACATCTGGAAACTTTAATAGCGCAATAAAGTAAGCATTCTTAAATAATACATCCTTAATGTAACAGACAAAGTGAGCAGTAAGTAGTAACTGAAACAAATAAGAAAAATAGTCTGAGGAGTGACTGTACAACTGCTTAGATATCTGAACATGTTTATTGGTCCAGCAAAAGGAAATGGGAAGAAGCTTCCCAGGGAAAACCTGTGCGACTTGTGCGGTTTATGTCTAAATTTTGGTAACTGGCCACTGCAAACATGTTGTCTGTTAATTTTATGTGGTGTAATTAGTGAAGCATTACAGAAAATAACTGTATCACACATACTTTTCAGATCTTTGCAATGAGTTACCCTGGCTATCCCCCAGCGGGTGGATATCCACCAGCAGCCCCAGGTAAGTTGTTTAGACGAAGGAAACATTACATGGCAGTGGTGGTCCTATCTGGAGTGGAAAGGTGGCATGGACGAAGAACAACACTGCAGAGGGTTTTCTTGACTCACAGAAGCTTTCTACGCTCTCTTGTTAAGTCCTATTTTATCTTGGCTGGGGATTCTCATTTATATAATATGGGTGCTCTACCATGTGCTTTTATAAGGTCCATTTTCATTTATCTCAAATGAAGCACACAGCACTAGGAGATAGTCATAATTTGACCAAAATCAATAAAAGTCAAGGAACAGTATCCTGTCAGTACTGAGTCTTGAAAGCAGCTGGTGAGAAAAATGAGTACGGGGAGAAATCAGTCACACAATTTAAAACCATATCCCTCAAAAAATTAGGGCTTCAATTATGACATTATACCTAATTCACTGTTCTTAGGCAGGTGGTTGTATATGGAAGGGAGAGGGCTGTTAAAAAGGATATCAATTATAATAATGTGAAGCTGCTGAAATATGTAACTACTGCTTGGTATCAGGGTGGAGTTTATAGTTGTTGGTAATGAACTTTACAGTTGTGAGTATTATTGGCAGAAAGAAAGGACTGGAGTCATATGGGTATGGTGCAATGTGGAGTTAGGCAAGCTAACTTGGGAAGGGGAAGTAGTGTACAGTGAGAAGCCAAACTAGCCTGGGGGAGGATAAATCCTATTTCTCAGCAGAATATTCTGGCTTAGTTAGACTGCTATGCAGACAAGACTGTACTGCTGTCTGCAGCCAAGTTTTGTGACTTGGGTAGCTGTGAATGTACTCTGTCACGCTCTGTAGACATGTCTCAAATTAGCAGCCTAAAAGGAATTAATAATATCTTCCTACTGGAATACCCAAACAACTTCATAGTTTGAGGGAAACTGCTCTGTAGTCAAAATACGGTGTTTACAGTATTAACTCTTGGGTGTTAACCTTCAAATATGTTTAGAGTTGTTTTGAATGAGAACTTACAGATTCAGTGATAATTAACGTGATTAGAAATATCCAGTGAGGCTTCTCTTTATATCRTAATTGCACTGCTACCCTGCACCTCTTCAGTTGATTTTCATTCTCCCAAACTGTTAGTGTTGAACAGACATTACATTAGAAATGTAAGTAGTAAGGAATAAGTTTAAAAAGAYGTAGTCTCTTGTTTCAGCACAGCTGTGTTTACTTTCAGGTAGCAGTCCTTGGGGTGGTGCTGCCTATCCACCTTCAAATCCACCTCCAATTGGTCTAGAAAATGTGGCTGGTTATGCCAATCAGTTCAATCCCAACTACATGGCTGGAATGGTGAGTTTGCTTTCCTTTAATGTGTTTTACTGTGACTTCCTTAAGTGCAAAGATGTGTTCCTGGCATTGCCGCTGAGAAGTTTATCACTTGAGTTCTGTGCCTTTATGTCTAGTCTGTTTAGGTGTTGAGCATTCAGTATGAAGAAAAYGGTTACTGCAAGCTATTCCTTATTTTAGGAAAGCAAACCACTAGTTAAATGTTGATTTAAGAGCCTAACTTCAAAAGTCACGGACATAAAAGTAATGTAACTTGGCTTTTATTGTGCAGAGGAATAAGGGAACAGACTATTAATACTGAGTATCCGCTGTTAATATTTTCACATAGGCAAAATCTGGACTGTGTTTGCCAGTTACCTGGATTTTGGCCAGTCTGAATAAGGAATGAGGCTGTGCAATTTGAAGTATCAATGACTCATCCTGAAAAGAATATGGGATCAGCTGTCTCTTATAAGCACTGATGTTTAACAGATGGCAGTAAAAACCTTTGATATTGACTGAAGAAAATGCAGACGTTTCCAATGTGACCTTTTTTTTTTTTTTGCTTAGAGTAGAAGTGAGTGACACTTCTGACAACTTAGTCTTCAGAAATCTGTTATGCGGCATAACGAATGCACAGTTTGTAGGAAGACATTTGCATAGATGCCTTTCTGAGGCAATGATTAAATGAAGTGATTTGGCAGCCAGCAGGCAAAATGAGCAACAAACTATCTAGGGTGCACATAGCGATATCCACAGCAGCTAGCTTCTGAGAACACTGCAATCATCAAATGTCAGTTCTTCTGGTTCCTCTGTAGAAGAGGGTCTGAGTGTGTCACGTGGGAAGATGATATTGCATGTGGAGTGGAGTATCTTTATGGCAGTTTCTGCAGATGTCTTTCCAAATGTAGTCCAGGAACTCTTGCTAGTTGTAAAGAACTAATGCATTTAGTGCATCATAAAACAGCCAGAGGTTGCTCATAGTAAATCCCTGCATTCAGATGATGCTGTGGTCATGTAAGGCAGCCACAGACAGAGAAGGGATAAGCATACTTTTGCGTTGCTGGGATTAATCAACGTATGTTTTTAGAGTAAGAGGTGTGTGGCTATTGGCGCTCTTCCATGTGAGTGATGTGTAATGCTGGATGCAGTGGCAGGTATGTGTCTGTTGGTTCTGCTTCATGATGTATGGCAGATGAYGATTACAGTAAAGCAAGAGTCACTGATTACAGGTTATTTTCCATCTTGCTTGCTAGTAAGACATGATTATTGCAAAGTTCTTTTGTGGATGCAGAACTACCTATCTGTGTTGGTGGGTAGGGAGGTTGTATTGTGTTAAGCACATTATTGAAACTCAACCGTTTGTACGCCTTCCCATCTCTTGCTTTATTGGCTGTCATTGCAGGCATCCAACCTGGCAGGGACCTTTGGAGGGACAAACGTGCCACAAGGCATGTATCCTTCAACACCTGGGGGTTATCCCCCAGTCCCTCCAGGTGGCTTTGGGCAACCTCCATCAGGACAACAGCCCACTTACGGAGGGTACCCTCCACCTGGAGGAAATCCACCGATAGGAATGCCAGCTTACCCGGGATACTCAGGTGGCGCTGTGCCAGGCCAGCCCACACCACCACCTGGTCAGCAGCCTATGAGCTATCCAGGACAACCACCAGCAACTTACGCAGGCCAGCAGCCCGTGCCAAATTATCCACCAGGCCCAGCTGTGAATCCTTCTATGCCCTCTTACCCCGGAACTACAGGGCCTACGGTCTCTCCTGTAACAGTAAGAACATTCAGTGCTTTTGTTTTGAGATGTGACCATGTATATGTTTCTCTACATTTTCTTTGTATATATAAGTATAAACCAACCCTAAAATTGAAAAGAAAGTAATGAAAAGAAGTTTGACTAAAGAGAGAGAGATGGATCCTTTCCAAATGCAAGCAATATAGGCTCATATGACTTGAAACAAATGCTGTTTCCCTACATTATCCAGGAAGAAAGAATTGACGTGAATTCAAATTCAATGAAATTTGCCTTTCCTAACTTAACAAAGTATTGCCAGTTATATACAGTTTCATCAAACTTTCATTAATCTGGACAGCAGATTTAATATCAGTGAACCTTATTGACCTTGCATTTTCTCATAATTCGGGTATAGAAATGAACAAATTGTTTATAGGTGGGATTCTTCTGAGTTTTCTCTGTTACTTTTCTAACAAAAAGAAAATTGGTAACAGTGGTCATCTTTCCTAAGTAGTAAAGCACAATCTTTTACTGATTAACACTAATATGCAACTCAACCTGGTCTGATTTTAGCATGGAAACCGAGGCACGATCACTGATGCACAGGGATTTGACCCTCTGAAGGATGCAGAAGTCTTAAGGAAGGCCATGAAGGGATTCGGTGAGCAGTCTGTGGTTTTACATTTCAGTTAAAAGTAGAATTGTAGCTTTGATTCAGCACTGATCTTTCTCCATTGTTACGTGTGTACTGAGTGGGCTAGTTCACGTGTGGTTGTCCTTGGTTATCAGAAGAATTATTGGAAGTTCATGTAGGAATAAATAACATCATGGGTTTGGTATTTGGTTTTGGGTTTTTTTTTGTATTCTTACTGTGTGTTTGTGGTTGGGAGTAGAGCTTGAAGTTCTACGGTTGTACACAAGAGGAGATACTGTAGATGAATTAAAGGCATACATGGCCTTCGGTTGGGTTTAGAAGAGATAGGATCAAATGGRAACAGAAAGCTGAGTCCTCACATGGCGTGCATGCTCATTCTGTGGTGTCTGTGTGCATGTACAGGAACTGATGAGCAGGCTATCATCGATTGCCTTGGAAGTCGTTCAAACAAGCAACGGCAGCAGATCATCCTGTCCTTCAAAACAGCTTATGGAAAGGTAAGTACATCATGAGAACAGAAGGAAAAGAAATAAGAGCCTACATTCCTTCACTGGAAGTCAGAAGACTTAGTGTTTGGGAAAAAAAGATTGGAAGTTGCTTAAGGGGAAGATGGTTCACAAGTCATAGCCTGTTTAGGGTTCTGCTTTTACCTACTCTTGACTTTTTCATACAGTGTTTCAGATGAAACATATAAAGCAGTTTCTCTGCTAAATGTTACTTTGCCTTTTTGGTCTGTGCAGTCTATTTGATTGGACCTTAATTACCTAGACGTGCATGTTACATTATGCTGATTTTAGTSCTGTTAAGTGGAATAGCTTTACTTTGAAGATATATTATTGATGCTTACACATAAAGAATTCTAATTAAACTCCACAGTTTYGGTGCTTACATTTGTCCATTTTGGTCTTTATGTGTTTTTTCCTTGTTTTTACTTCTCATTAGGATTTGATCAAGGATCTCAAGTCTGAGCTATCAGGTAACTTTGAGAGGACAATCTTAGCAATGATGAAGACACCTGTCATGTTTGACGCTTATGAAATCAAGGAAGCTATAAAGGTTTGTGTAGGAGATACAAATTTATAAGACAGAGGAGATATTTGAGCTGATAAAATTTTTGGTATTCATTTAAAAGCTTGAACTTAAATTCCCTCCTCTCCGTCCAGATATTCAACCCACTGTTTGACTGATCTGTACCCCGTTTCCTGGAGGCATATGATAGTAAAATTGAGAAATGTTATTCCCATAGGTTAAAGATAAAGACTATTTAATATGTTTGTGTTGTAACAAAAATATATTAATAAATAAATACACAAAAAAGGCAGAAACTGAGTTCTAACAGTCTCTGCAGTTCATTTATTACATAGTCTTGAGCAAGTCACTGAGGCGGTTCTCTTCTAAGCCAACTACTGCACGGGGTGTCTTTGTTTCTGGGTTTTTGCGTTGAGCTGTGATGGAACATAATAAAACCGCTCAACTTAGAGTGTCCAGTGACTTTACACTCAGTGCTCAAGAAAAGTTCAGAAAGCTGGGTTCATAAAGATTTTGGGCAGGGTGTRCCTTCTTTTTATCTTTTCCCCACCTCTGAAGTGTATTTTCCTAGCCCATGCTGAACCTTTTCTAAAATATTATGGAAGTATTGTGTACTTTATATTTAAAGCAATCAGACTATTTTATAAACATCTAGGTTTTAAAAATAAAAACAGGTGAAACATTTGTATGTCAAGACAATGTTTAAATGAAGGTGAAATAAATATTTCCATTACTGAGTCAGTACATATATTTACGTGTTCTTTGGCYGCAATTTTAAAGTAGCTATGAGGATGAAATAACATTAGCTGTATTGTAACTGCAACTGCTATCTATTAGTTAGTGAAAGTTACCTATTAGAATTAACAAATTCATCTTTAATGATGGAAAAATTTGATTCTAAAATGCCTGAAATTTGTTGTGAAGGATGACGTTTGAAAATGAAATTTTGTTTTCCTAATTATTTTAATTATCTGTTCAATTTGTATCTTTAATACATAGCCGTATCTTGGAAACATGTTATAAGTAGCATTTAARCTACTTTGACTTCTCCTATAACAAGATTATATTCTGAATTGTAATAAAATTATACAACAAAATACATTTCTTTTATACTAGGTTGTGGAATTAAGATGAGAATCTGAAGAGTGTGTTTTCTCCTTATGCTTTGTTTTAGGGTGTTGGCACAGATGAAAACTGTCTCATTGAAATCTTAGCTTCTCGCAGTAATGAGCATATTCAGGAACTCAACAGGGTCTATAAAGCAGGTTAGATTTGTTACAGTTCATCAAAATTTTCTTCCTTTTCTTCCTTAATCACTGACTGACAATATGAATTTAGGAAATGAGCAGGGGTGTGTGATGATTCATGACTGTGTCTCTCTTCCAGAATTTAAGAAAACTCTGGAGGAAGCAATAAAAAGTGACACATCTGGACACTTTCAGAGGCTTTTAATTTCACTTTCTCAGGTACTTGCATGCTGGGATTTTGGAGGTTGGGTTTTGTGTGTGTGTTTGTACGGTTTTTGGTGTGGGTTTTTGGGGGTTTTGTTGTGTTTTGTTTTGTTTWAAAAAAAAAAGCCTGCCAGTAACACTTTTGTATCTTCAAATTCTTTCAGGGAAACAGAGATGAAAGTACAACTGTTGACATGTCTCTTGTCCAAAAAGATGTGCAGGTCAGTAGAAATTCTCCATCATTTCTAAGTATAGTCAGCTCAATACGCTGAAATTTGACTGTGTGGTTTCTGCTTACTCTTAGTTTTGGACACCTTGTGAATTCTCCTGATGTAGTACTTATGTTTCAGTGGATGGAAGTGATATGAAAAGCCCTGACAGAGCGTTAGAGCTATGTAGCTCTATTACAGAGATGAAGCTCTTAGGAATAGAGTCCGTAGGGTTTTTTTCTCTCTCATTCTGTCAGCTCTCTGGCTTTTCCAGGTGTTGGGTGACTCTGTTGTGCTGCTTATTAAGGGAATGGTCCAAAGAGATTTGAGGTGATATGTGTGTGGATTAAATCTTAATCTATTCAACACCTGCATTAGCCTTTTTCTGTTACTTAAGGAACTCTGGATTTTTGCAGCAAATAAGGCAGTTGGACCTAGTAACTCTTGCTCCATTACCTTTTTTGTGTGTTCCATTTCACCACATAGCAAAGAGAAAACCCTGAATCGTTTCAGCACACTACTGTCATATAAATAGTAATGTAATTAGTATGCCTTAGCCAAAAGACGAGAACATCTCAGAACATACCTAGAGATGTAGAAAAAAAGCTAGACGTAAGCTCTGTTATGAAGAACAGTTTTCAGGTACTTTTTAAACAATTTTTCCCCTCTTAGTAATCTGGAGCTCTTGTGTTTGGGCACTTAAGCATCAGTAAGGTAGGAAGACTGCAAGCATAGCATATTGTAGGAAGATTAGAACTAGTTGCTATTTATTGCTTGCTCCTACTTTCCAGCAGTATATAGACTAAGAAATAAGTGTAAAAGGAGGAGGGGCTGTAAGGAAGCAGATCCATAACTCAGCTTTTCAGCCTGACTGCTTTTCTGAGTATTGAAGTGTGAATTCCCTTCTGTGTTTAGGAGCTATATGCAGCTGGAGARAATCGTCTAGGAACTGATGAATCCAAATTCAATGCCATTCTGTGCGCAAGAAGCAGGGCCCACCTCAGAGCAGGTAATGGTGTCCTCTACATAAACGGTAACTTGATTCTGTTGTACGTAATGATAAAAATGTACAATGCTGCTCTGTTCCTGAATTTCATCCATCTGTAAAAATGAGTGTAATGATACCTCAATAAAAACCAGGATGAATTCTGCTGAGGGAAAGGGTACACAAGAGCTGCACATTATGATCATCTTTCTTAAATATCAGAGCAGATAGATGTTATACTTGTTCAAATATTTCTCTAATAAAAGAATTGAAAAACTAGAACTGTGTCGATTTTGCATGCTTGTGTGTGCACAAGACGCAATCCTTCATTTCCCCTTTTACTTGCTAGTGATTAGGTGTTAAATCAGTCTATAATGGTGGAAATGTTTTAGTAACTACGTAGAACTTTTGAAATGTGCTACATATTGAGGCACTTACATGGAGAGGAGATGGATGGGGGTGTGTGTGAGAACCTGAGTGTTTTCTTCTTAATTTTATTGAAACCCAAAGCTTTGCTAGGATAATTTTCACTATTTCCCTTAAAGTGATTTCTTGGTCTAGCCCTTTAAAAATAAGGACAGAACTAGACAAGCTAGAAGGAGCATGATGACATGTAAATAGAACAGTATAGTTGAYAACATAGTATTAGTCTTTGAGATGTTAAAACTTGTGTAAGTATACTGTAGTATCAAGTTGAGAAGTGCGATTGAAATGAAGCCATCCAACATCCACCAGTGCCACCTCTTTTTGTGAGGCCTACTCTAAAATCTTTCGCTTCCATTAACAGTCTTCAGCGAGTACCAGAGGATGTGTAACCGGGACATTGAAAAAAGCATATGTCGTGAAATGTCTGGAGACCTGGAAAAGGGCATGCTGGCAGTAGGTATGTGTCATCTTAGCCAGTTCACTCCTGGTATTCCACTACAACTGGCTGAGATGATGGGATCTGTGACTCCAGCTAAGGATGATGTTCTTAGTAATAATTCCAGTTTTCTGCTTTTTATGTTGATCTTTCTGTGAAGTCACCTGTGGTTAGTAAAGCAGGGCACTTAATTCACCTCAAAATGACAGATGAAGCTTTTGCTTCAGGCAGCTGTAGAATTTAAATTTCACATGTTAAAGTGGGGAGAGAATTATACTGTACTTGGCATTGTTTTAAGAAGTGATGAGAACTTGTACCAACCGCTGAGTCAGTGAGAATGGAATATTTGGGACAGCTTTGAAAATCAAAAATATAGGCATTAAYCCTCTAATTAGTTACTCCTACCTCTTTTTAGTAGAAATAAAACTTAAATTTGATTGCAAATGGGGTTATTTTTTCCACATTTCCTGTGGTTACAGCTTTGTTAAATCTTTGTTTTTAAGTGCTTCCTGTACTTCTGAAGAGTTAAGACTCTTACCTCAAGTCTACTATGGTCCTTTGGGAGGTAGTCATTAGTTTCCATGAGGTTGGGACAAGGCCTCAAGTTGTGCAGTAGTTTTATTTGGAAGGTTTTATTCTAGATAAAATTGTGGACCTCTTTCGTCTTTTGTCTCTCGTCTCTTAGACAAGACTGCTTCTTTACATCTCCATTTCTTTTTCTGTTTATTACTGTGAATTTACTGTGGTATCTAGAGCTGCTGCTTTAAAAGTGTTGTTCTTTGGTTTTGAATATGGTAGTGACTAGAAAAGTCATGTAACAAAAAAAAAAGACAGAAACCAAATTCAAAAAAACTCCTACTGAAATAAATAGGAAAAATGTACTTTGCATCACTTGGAAACAAGATAGGAGAGGACATTTGGCTCAACCGCAACAGATTTTTTTCATGGAAGTTTCTAACAAAATATTGCAAAATGGGAATCAATTTTAAAAGCCTCATTTTTTTCACTCCTGTCTTGTGCATATGTGAACTATGTAACTATTGTTCTTACTCTATTTGGCCAAGCTGTCACTATAGTGGCCTTTTAATGACCCAAACTGGGTCCCGCTCTGTTGGTGTGATGTATTTGCAGACCTTTTCCAGGATTCAGAATTTGTTGCCTCAAAAAGTATTCTAAGAAAACCAAACTTAGGGAAAAAAATATTTTCTAGCGTTTGTAGGAAAAGATTGCCTCAGTAAAGAAACTGAACTGTCAGAATTTGGAAGTCCTTTGACTTCATGGAGCTTTGCAGTCACTTGGCAGGTCTCCATATAGATAAAGGTTCAGAATTGGGACTGTAGCTTACAAACAAGTCAATAGCCTTTTGAGCAAGAATTGTCTTTAATATTCACAGAATAACTCCTTTGTTGAATAGATTTCCRTTTGGTTTTTTTATTTATACGTATATATATGTATATTCACATATATCTATATCAGTCAATGATGTTAGCATCATTTGTTCTGCGAACCTTATTTTCAGGAAAAAAGGTTTTCTAATTGAAAATATTTAATTTTGCTTTCTTTAAAGCTTTCTGGACTGTACAACTGGTAACTTACATTAACATCTTCAAACATTTTAAAGTGCAAGTGTGTTGTTTTAGCTGAATACAGTGATGAAGAAACATGCATTTCATTTGTCATTCGTTTTTGAATTGTATTACATGTATCATTGACAACTGTGTGTGGTGAACGGCTATCTCTCATCTACGTTTTCCTATTCAGAAAAGTAGTTTTTCCTATATAGAATGTGTGTTGCTGTGAAATATGTATTTAGGTTTACCCCTTTTGTTCTGTATTGATCTTATGTGATTGCTTTTGATACCTTCTTGTGTTATAAAATATAAGTCAGGTGTGGTTTGTTTTCGGTGTGGTTTGCCACAGATTGCATGATTTTTTACTTGTAACCAACATAGGATCAATATGTAGGTTTTAATTCTGATGAGTGATGGAGGATTCTTTTATTATCCTGATTAACATGACAGAATGTTTCAGGAGTCCTGGTGAATTTTGTAGCTAAAAAAAAAGTGTAACTAACTTCAAAATAAGGGTGAGGTTTCTGTCGTAGGTGGCTTCCCAACTTGTATTAGGGCAGGACTTGAATTTGTCATACCTTGCAGATGCATGGCCTAAAAATTCTTAAATTAGGAAAAAGCCAGGAGCACTATGTGTTCCTTCAAGCCTTCTGCCCCCTCCTCATCCCCTCTTTTCCCTTCATAAGCAAGAATCTGGTCATTACACTTTAAAGATTTATTACGGCTGCTTCATGCTAGGTGGTTTCTAGTGACGGAAAAGTTTGCTTTGAGCCATGAAGTGTAGTAGGTTCTTTAACTTTATTACAGCTACTGTTTGGATTAAAAAACATTTCCGTGACTAACTGAAGGAGTGGAAGCTGCATTGTATCAAGTGTATGTTTATGTAAAATCAAAGCATGTAACTATCTAGGGTAAGTTCAAAAAATGACTGTGATTTCTGATTGAGGAGGAATACCTGATTTCTGTAATACTGTTACTTTTTGCAGTTAAGTGCCTCAAGAACACGCCGGCTTTTTTTGCAGAGAGGTTACAGAAGGCTATGAAGGTAGGTGCCTGTGACAAGATACATAAACTTATAGTGTGGGTTTTTTTAAAAAACGTTTGTACAGCTCATTGGAATGAAATATGCAGCTGAAGGTATTACATTTTTCAGTGGGCAGATGACTAAAAGATGCAGTCATTATTATGAAAGGCTGGAAAAATCTAGCTAATTTGATCTACTTAATGAAGAAATGCATACAACCATACCTTAAACAAAGAAAGTTTTCACTTGTTAAAACACAAATAAGTTTAAGACTCATTGAAATTGATATCTTTTAAGTAGGGAGGTCTAGCTGAAATAAATAAATAGGCCATTAAACTCACCAAACTTTCCTGACCCCCTATCCCTCTGACAACCCAACCCCTTTTTTTTTTCCCTAACTGTTCTTGTGCAGAGAAATGACTGTTAGTGTCCTACCAGTAAATTTAATTTATTAAAGCATGATAGGCCAAATTCTGTTCAAGCTTATTGAGGTCAATAGGGTTATGCTAGTAAACGGCCATTTGTGGAGTGAAGATTTATTTTATTTTATTTTATTTTATTTTTTACTAGTGCTGTAGCATCCAGCATTTCCACACATTATTAATACATTATATTGTTGTTTTGTTTCAGGGAGCGGGAACAAAAGACAGAACTCTGATTCGAATCATGGTATCACGCAGCGAGGTTGACCTGCTGGACATACGTGCAGAATACAAGCGAATGTATGGCAGATCCCTCTACACAGATATCACTGTAAGACTTGGAGATTTTATCTTCCTTGCCGTGACATCCTTTCTGCTGGTAGAACATAGATCCTCACACTGAATAGATATTAACKGCACTGAGTGTAACTGGCTGTGTTTGGTTTGCTCCATTTGTCAGAGGGTGGAGGCTGAAGTGCCAGAGAACAGACAGCACTTGCTTTTGCATGGGGGCTAGATAACCTAGAGGTGGGAAGGAAGCCAACAGACAAGGAAAGAAAGGGGAATTGGTCCAGGGGGTTTTCAGAGATCTAGTTTTAAGTCTGGTCTCTGTCCCAATCTCTGTATACGATCTTGTAGAAACCACTTAGTCCTCCAACTGACTAACAATGGTGCTCTGCCACCTGTGTGTGTTGAAAGAACGTAAAGCTCCTAATATGCTTTTAAAAGATTGCCTCCTCTTTCTCTTGAAAGTACAGGATTTTGGAAAAAAGACTAAACTTCAGATTCTTTAGCAGTTGATCCACCCTACTACTGCTGTTAACAGCTGTAGCGACAGTCAAGAGGATGCCTGGCTAACGGGGAGGGTAATAAGAGCTGGAAGAGAGTGAGTGGTGCCATTTTCATTTACTTTGTAATGAAGGTGCCAAATCTCTTAAGCCCCTATTTATTACTTCTGCTGTTGACTCTGAGGGAGGGGCTGCAATTTGGTGGTGTTTGGAAGGAATCCTGCAAAGATAGTGAAGGATAGTGTGCGCCAAAAAGCCTTGATGTGTCTTCTGCCCGCAACTGTATGGTCTTTCTGCCCGTGCGCCACAGAGGATCATCTAGCAGGAGCTTTTTCCAAGTGTGTAACTCTGGAGTGAAGGTGTTGCTTCTACTATGGTAGTTTCATGCCCTGTAACCACCAACGTGTGAGTAAAAAACAGTGAGACGGAGACATTGGTGGAAAAGCTTTGATCTGGCATTAAAATAATTCTACCGTTCAGAAACAGGAACAAGCCATACCCATTTACCCGTTTAATGGGCTGAACTTATTCAAAACTTGGTTTCAGTAAATATGGGGCATGCATRTGCACAGTTATGTGTATGTAAACTCTACTTTTTATTTCTGTGAAAGTAGAGCCAAAAACATCCTTGGAAAGAAAGTTCTTAATTATTCTCTCTTTTTTTTGTAAGTGGACAGCAATTCTTTCCTTTCAGTGCATACATGAACAAGAATATTTTATGTTTTGCGGATTGTGCTTTACACATGCACAGGATTTTTCCTGATCTTTGAAGTGTCTCTTTGTCACTATTGTAATAATTTTGATCTGGGCAAAACAGTTTTCAGTCGTACCTGAAGATGAAGGATAAGATAAATGCACTAGCTGAAACTGTTCTGTGAAAAGGATTGGGAAGCCTCATCAACCAAAACTAGTTAATGAGCAGCTCCCAAGGAACACTTTTTACTCATAAGAGCACCAGGCAAAACTCAGCTAGCAGGGCCTTTTGTGATTAATTTTTGTGATTAATTGCATGTTTGTGTGTGCATCCATACTGACTTTCACTGCCCACAACATGAAAGAGATGTTCTCTAATTGTGGAAAAAAAMTCCTTAGATCTTTTGATATCAGGGCATTGTTTTTAATGTTTGAACATAATAAAGAGTAAACTTCCACTCGCTGCCCTGGAAAAATAACCACATTGACTGCAAGGAAAAGGACTTCTGTATTAGTTTTTCCATATTTTCATACCTTTTGCTGGAAGACAGCTTTTCAGCGAGAATTTTTTATTGAACTATTCCCCGGTAAGTAGTTGAACCTGTACCAAATTCAGTTTGCTAAAAAAATATATTCTCTATGGACACTTTTGGTTCCAGTTATGGAGGGAGCAGATTTTACTGTGTACTTGTATTAGAGTGATTTCTAATTAGCAGACTTTTTAATTTTTCCTTTTTTTCTTCCTTTTTTTTTTTTTCTTTTTTTTAAAGAGATCAACACCTGCTTGCTTTCAGCCCCGGCTTCATCTCTTTTGGTCATTAATGTCGTGTTTAGGATGCTTACACTTCTTTTTCCTCTATTTCAAAGCACAAGTCTTCAACTTTTCTTTTTCTGGGTTTCTTTCCAGGGTGATACTTCAGGAGACTACCGGAAAATCCTACTCAAGTTGTGTGGTGGAAATGACTAAATGGAGCATTGAGCTTTTCTTAAAAAAGCTGCTATTTTCATGTTTTTGCTTTAAAGCATCTTTTTTTCTCCAAAAGTAAATATGTAATGACCTGTTTCTCCTAAAGCAATTACATTTTAAAAGATAATATTGCATATATCTTCTCTTCAGTTCAAAAATAGTGGGTAATAAATGCCAAAAAAATATAAATATCGAGCTTATGTGCTATCTGCTCAGGATTCTGTAAAGTACTCTCAGCAATCCATGAATGACAGGTCATTATTTCTTTTCTGCTTATATTATGTTGAAATAATATGTTTGTTTTATGGAACAGAAATCACAGTTGTATGATTTAAGGTTTTATTTTGTATAAACATTACGTGCCATTTTGATGCAAGTTTTATATCTATTGTATGCAGAGTTGGTTTCATGCTAGCCTACTCCCTGATATGAGGAGAGAACAGCCTTGAGTTTTTGTATCTAGTTAAGACTGTTTTAAAGAAGTTTTGTCAAGTTCTGTTTTCCTTCCTTGATTGTTTTTTAAGGAAGATGTGTTCCACATTTCATTGTCGCTAGGGCAACTGTCACAAGGCAGTAGTAACGTTGACAGTAGTAAAGATTCTATGGCTAATGTTTTAAGGTTTTGGGTTGTGCCTTAAATATATGTATGTAAGAAGAGATTATGAAATTAAAGCTGTCTATCTTCTAACTCTTTGCAGACTATGCGTTTTGGTGTTCATGTTGATTTATGTGTGAGTGATGACTCAGTTTATATAACTTAGTTTTTCCGTAGAAGTTCTCTGCTTGAATCCACAGAATTATTCAGAAATTGTCTTGACAAGAGTTAGGGACTTGGGTGCTGTTGATGAGCAGTTGTCTGTACATGATGTATGTAATCTGCASTTATTGCTCAGTATTTTCATTTTGCATGCTGTAATTCTCTGATGCTTGAAACTCTGAATTTTTATTCTCTGCTAGCATGGATGACATCTCTTCAGCTTCTCGTTCTCAAAATAGAAACATGTAAAGAAAAAAAGTATGGGGCGGGGGAGAGATTTGGAGCTAGGTCAGTGAAAATATACTGCGTGTTAATCAAGAATGTGCAGACTCCTCTTATTTCACACACATACACATGCTCTCTCTCCATTCTGTAAAGGTCAGGCAGGTCCTTTTTCCCAAAAGAAGTTGTGTTGCTGTTTGTCATGGAAAAAAATGGGGGTGTCGTAGGGGTGGATGTTGGAATTGTGGGTTGCATTATCACTACAGCAAGGGAGAAGAGTGTAAAGATTACAGAATAAGGTGGCTATGCATCCAAATAACAAATTCTGACTTGTCCCAATTCTGACTAGGACGTGCAGATAGGACTCTSTTTTGTCAGTGGCAGCAGTGTAACTATGTCTCAAGCCAGACCACTCCATACGCTCTTCTTTGTTGATCTAAGCGTATCTTGAGAGGAAATTGMAGCTGAAAATGTATCTTCATTGATTTACACTGATAGCAAGAGTTCATTTCTTTGCCAGGGAAGGAGTAAGCTTTYGAATTAAGGGAAGTTTGTTAGCTGTGCTTTAGTCCCGATCCCCACCTGGTCTTGTCTTCTTACTGAGAATGCTGTATTTGAAATGCAGTTTTGATAAAGTAGGGCTGCTGAAAGATATAAAATACAAAGCTTTGAAATATTGTCTAAAAGCAAATAGCTGTTTATTATAAAGCACAGGAACACAGAGGGCAAACTACAGCTGAGGGGTGTTCATCCCTGCTCAAATTCTGGAAACACAAGCTTATTAAATGAACAAAACTGCAACTGTTTATGACAACCACACTGTTACATTCAGCTGTCTTCTGTCTTCGCAGTGCTCAGCTGGTATCTGCATAGAGAAGAGTTGATGTAATTATTTTTGGTTATAAGATCAGGATCAATCTTTGTGGATAAACATCATTTAAAACATGAATCCTGCTATTTTAAAATGGGGAATTGTCACTCTGATTCACCAAATCACAGAAGGAAGGTCCCATCTGCAATTCTTGAGCCATTTGTCAGTTGTTGCAAGCTCCATCTGAGTAGTACTTACAGTAGATGTGCTGCAARTATGCCGAGGTTGACTTAGTATTTCCATTTTAAATTCACTGTAACACTTTACTGGAATACTTTTTTAAGTAAATTATCATTGCAGGGGAGTAACTTAATTGTYACCTATTAACTGCCCCTCACAGAAAACTGGAAATTTTAATGAATAACAAAGTTGGTGAGAACATACCAGTCATGGTGACCAGATCCAACACACAGCCAACTGCAAGAACTAAAAACCAACATAAACTCTACTGCTGTCTACTTCGAGCCCACCTTCTATCATATAAGTGCACTATAATATGCACGTGTGTATGTACCCATGTACAGCTATCTTAAATGAACAAACAAAAAAACCAGCACTGACAAAACTGACTTCATAAACTTGTCTGTGGATGCTCATACCTTTCCACAAGAGGTTTATTTTCCACCAGGAGTGTATCTCKCCTTGTTAAATGCACCATTGATATTTGGGCAGAGAATGAAGAGGACAGATCATTATAAGAAGCTGTGTAGAATAGGTGGTCTCATCCAAATAATTTCTGTTGTGGTTTAATTTAKTCCAAAAACTTTATTCAGGAGCATGTTTTGGGTGAGAGGCTTGCGTGTCAAGATTTAAGATATCAAAATGGTAATACTTCCAGTAACTTTTTTTTGCATTTCGTTGCCCTCCTTTGTTTCATTTGTCACACATGAAACTAAAGAATCACAGGATCTTAAAACTGAAGGAGACCTTGAGATTGCTTAGGCCATCCTGCTGTTCTAAGGTGTGATGCTTGTTTAACATTTCCAGCGCTGGGGAAACTACAGTTGTATCATTTCGGTGGTTCACTGCCCTTGTAAGAAAGCTTTGCRTTGTGTTTTGCTTGAGTCTTTCTTGAGTGCTGCACTATTTCTTGTTTTACTCACTTTTGCAATGGGGAAGAAAACATAGCTTTCATCTTTGTGGCAGCCTTACTTGTTCTGGTGGGCTACTTTGGTATTCTTTAGGCTAAACAGCCGCAGTTTAACAACCTTTCTGTGTAGCTCATGTATCTAGCTCCTTGGCTGGGTTTTTGTTTGTTTGGTGTTTTGTTTCCCCCCACCCTTTTCTTCCCCTCTCTCTGTAGTGGTTGTTGAAACCTGGTGTTCAAAACCAGACCCAGTATTTCAGCTGAGGCCTTAGCTGCACTGAATTGAATGAAGGAATTACTTTACATCTTGGGGGGAGAAAAGATGATATATTTGGTAATAACACATACAACACTGTTTTCAACTTAGGTTATATCCCACTAGCTACTTACCATCAAAAATGTCTATAAGTGGGGTTCCTGGAGTGATGGGGATATTCGATGTTGTCTCACTGATGATGTTGAGGAGCGATTTGACTTCTGATTCCAGATGCTCCACTGTTTTTATTACCTTCTAATGAAAACAAGGGAGACAAATGGAGAAAGGGGGTAGTCAAAGRGTCAAATGGAAGGAATTGTACCAAATGTGTTAGCGGAAGTGCAAGTCTAATATCCCATAATGGTAACAGCTAATTTAATTTATATTGCACATTGCAGATTTAGTATTTCTTGTGTTATGCTGGCCTCTAGTGGCAGGAAGTATTAAAACTTTGTTTCACAAGAGTTAAATTACAGCACCTCTGTATAAAGAATCACCTGTAACTTGACAACTTGGAGGGAGCTTTGCATTAATTTGTTTTTAATTCTCTCTCATTTCTGAGCCACCATCATATGCAAGAAAAGAATCTGCACGGAAGATGAGAGGAGTTGATGGGGTGGAAAGAAGAGGGCTGGGACTAGAGCAAGGAGAGAGGTGACGTTGCCATTTGAGAGCCAACAGCGTGCAGCTACCCAGCTGGGAATAGTTAGCWCTGGACACGTATCTTGTGAGTGCTTAAGACACCAGGGGAAGAAATTAAAACTTCGCAGCTTTCCTAGAATCCCAGTCATAGAGTTCATTTAGCTCTTGAGTGTCTGCAGGAGCGAGCAGAAACTCCTCCATCAGTCTTGGAGTCACCTGCAGAATTCACATCTAGCCATGAGCAGATGTGAAACTTTGCAAGTATTGGTTCTGAGATTGTTATATTAAAGGCACAGTTATGAAAATTTTAGAAAAGGCTGATATGTAATAGTCAGTGATTGGTTAATCAGTTGTTTGGAATTCATCAAGATTATATGTTTCTGGTAGTGCATAGTTACAAACTATGGATGGTTACAAACCATGACATCTGAAAAAAATAGTCAGACCTTGAATAGAATAAAATCAAGAAGGGACAGTGTCTAGAAACATAATTTTTTTTTTTTTTTTTTTTTTTGCTTTGCTCAAAAGCATGGGGCAGATGTCTGGTAAGGTCCAGGAGCCAGCACAATAGCTCTTACCTCTTCAATAATATCTAAGCGTTCGTGGATCGCATCGTGTTCATTACACCAGCTTCCCCTTCCCAAACTTCCAGGTAACATACTGACAGGGTCTGCAGCAGCTGGAAAAACAGCCATAGTTAATTATCAGGAGCTTTTTAATAGCAGTCCCTACCTTTCTGACTTCTGAAGTGGTATTTTGCATGCTAAACAGCATTGTTTATGAAACCAGTGTAGGAGTCCCAGGTAGAAATTGAACCCCTCTCCCAGTAACTACAGCTATAGTGCTGTGAATGTCTCCTTTGCCTGTACACATTGTCACAGCTGGTTGGAACAAGGTGTTTTATTTTGCCAGGGGTATTTTTTGGTTTTGTTTTGTTTGGGTGTGTGTTTTCCACAATCTCTTTTTTCCTAGCTGTGTAGGCTAAGTTTATAGACTGTAACTCTGTCTCTACAAGTATAAAACCTAAGCACTGGGAAGATCTGCCTTACACATCGGTTCCTCTTACACTTTCTTCAGAAGCAGCTGGTACGGCAAAGCTTTGAAGAGTAGATAAGTTTGTCCACTTATGCCCTGAATGGACACAAGCTGGTGGTTCCCCTGTGCCAGAAACATCTCCATAACAGTCTGATTTTGCAAGGGGAAGGGAAACAGAAGAAGTGTGTACAGCTGATGCCATTTGCTGACCAAGTCACTCGTACATGGTGCTCTATACTAAGTCACTTATCTCTGTCAGTTATCTCTATTTACCTCTCAGGACTCATGAGCTCTTGCTCTTTGAACGTTTCATTCTGCTGGATCTATTCTGTGAAAGGTCAGTACCAGCTGGTGTCCATGGCTTTAATGGAGCTGATTTCCGTTTCATAACTGTTGTGCAACGTTCAGTAATATTTAGATTTTAATACGTGCGCATAGAACTGTAGTGGAGTATTTGAAACCCCGCTAAAGTGTTAACGTATCTTGCTCCATGTAAAGTTAGGTCTTGTTCTTGTTTGAGGCCTGAAGAAGCTATGATAATGAGAAAGCAGCAGTAACTCATTCTGTTGTCATTTGCTCGTAACAGAGACAAYGAGGAAACTGTGAGCTTGTGTTATAATGAACAGAAGGAAACATAAGAAAAGCAACTAGTTCTGTCTTCAGCACTGTTGTGCGAGAGCAGTGATTTGGAACTCCCACAGTGCTTCATCGCAAGTCTGTGCCAAGATTTCTGGAGTGTAGGTATCAGATGATGGCAAACACATGTCAGTAAGGATTGTAGCCACTGCAGTTTGATGGGATGAGAGATGTACTCTAAGTTGGAATGGTATCCTTGAAATTGGAGGGCGGAGGATTAAAATGTGATCTGATGCACTACGCGTTATTTAGAAATTGCTTTGGCTGAGCTTAAGAGAGAATTTTTGGTTGTTTATTTGTAACAAGACTTTGGTTTTTTTTTTTTTTTTTTTCGTGCATTCACCAGGAGGTGGAGCTGTTAGGACAGAAGCCCAAAGAATTAATCTACCTGTTTACAGAAGACTGCTGAAATATGGCAGGTACTTAAACACCAGCTGCTTTGCAATTGCTCTTTTTTTTTCCCCCTTTGTTGCTGCTGTTGGTGTTTTGGGAGTGTTGTTACTTTGTAACTTAGTGGTCAAGTGAACCATGCTACTTCTCAAAATTTTTGCTTATTTACATGGTTTTTCCATCATGGCTGGAACAATATGGAGATACTGAAATTCTGTGTCAGAAATGGAGGTTATAAAGGAGTGGCCAGTCTTTGGCTACAAACCTTGGCTTTCCTAGTAATAGGATAATAGCAAGGTAAGCTCCGTTTTACTGTCAGAGATCAATAAAAATTCCACCTTTTCAATATTCCCAGCTCTAGCTCTCAGCATGAAGCCTGATGGCCCGATTCAGCTGTACGCTAAACTGCCACCCATCGTGTTGGAGAGAAGACCAAGGGCAAGCAGAAGGCATGGTGATGAGGTAACTGCGGATCACTTGTTGACTGCTGGGAACATTCCCATATCTAACTACAAATGAACTGTGAAAAGAGGCAGCAGAAATCATTAGGTGGACTAAGAGCAAATGGAAGAATTTAAGAATCCCCCAGGACGTTATTTTTCACTGTATTAACCTAGCTGTAGATGGCTGGATCGCAAGGCTGGATGGAAAGTTTGGGTGAAGGCCAGCACCAATTGTATGCGGTTGTTAAAGGAGCTTTTGGCCAGCCATAAGTTACATGCCAGGCTTGTGTAGTTTTGTCCGTTCCCTAGAAACGGAAATGCAAGAGGGTTAATGTTGGCTAGCTCAAGTTAGTGTTGGCCATTTCTCTTTCTCTGATCATGCAACTTATATCATGCTGGTCCATTAAAGAAAGCCCAGAGCTCTGCTGTAAGAGAAGCAGAAGTAGCTGTCTGTCCTGCCCGAATCAGACTCTGACCCAGAGACTCTCTGGTCATTCTAAACTACCTAAAGGCATGATGRGCATGCCTGTTGGCACTGTGCAGGGGCCCCTTTCACCTTTTTCCTGACACAGGACCTTGAATCTGCAAAGTGACTYTTTGAAGCAGAAATTATATAAGGTCTTACCTAAAATGCCACTTCAATCATTCCTTTTAGCTTAGCCCTTCTGTGTGAAAGAGGATTCTCTTCAGCACAAACCTCAGCATTGTGCTGACTGCTACTCTAGGCAGGTGTACATAGATGTGGAGGTTAGATATGATGGATGGCTCTGTCATTTGTTCAAAGCAGGGTGTGCCATGATAGGTATGTATAACCAAGGTAAGGTTGTTGCATCTCACTGTGAGGTTAGCAAAACACTGCACAGCTTTGTGTGCACATGCACGTCTAGAGAACTAGGTAAAGGGGTTGCTGTGGAATGCAGGACTCAGTAGTGCTTGGTTCCCTGAGGTGGTTGGTTCCTCTCTTCTGACAAGGAGGGAGACAGCTTTCTGGCACTCAGAGCAATTGCTGCGTTATAAACYGTAATGGGCTTACTGCAAGAGGAGGAAGTGTCTCATCCTAGTTTGACAGGACTGTAAGATGTTACCCAGAACCACAGGACTAGTACAGTGCCTAAAAACTTTGACAAATAGTCCAAGCCTAAGTGTCTCAGGAAGCACCTGATAGCTGCTGTTAGTGAGTAATAAGAGTTAGTAGAAACCAAAGCGTGTCTAGTTCCCAGACCTCACAGAGTTGGCTGAAGGCTGACCCAGCAGAAACCCTCTCAGCCAGGGCCTGCGTGTCTGTGTCTGGTCAGTGACTGTCACACCGGAGCAGAGGTGCTCTTGCACTTGCGATTGCCCCTTCACCACCATGCCAGAACAGGCTACTTCACGTAGGCAGTTGCTGCTGCTGGCTGGGTGGTTTTGGCTAGTTTTCTTCTGTTTTCTGAGCCTTGGCTTGAGGCTTTGGCTGCTRAAACCACTGATTGTTATTTTGTTGTCTGGCTTTAGCCCTTAACCCACAGCCTTTATCTCTGGGACGGGCTGTTCATGGGACACATCCGGTCCCTTGTAAATATGGCACGTATCTAGGTCACGATGGTCAGACAATTCAGCTGAAGCAGTAATTTCCATGTGCTCAAAGAGAATCACATGTTGCGTATGAGTGTTGCCCTTCTCTGTATTGCAGTTGGTGAAAGAAAATGACACAGTCTGCTTTTGGCACTGACCTCCAGCAGCATCTCTACCTCACGTGATAATAGCAGTCACCTTGTAAAGGGCCTGAAGAATGGAAGGCTGCAAGCCATGTAAGAAAAYGACTAATGGCTTTTTAGGATACTTCCATGTACTTGGTCTCTTGTTGCTGAAGAAACATTTTTAAAATGTAAAATAGAATTTTTACTTGCCGATGTGTCAAAGCACATGCATAAATGCAGAAAACTTTGATAGTAAATTTTAAAGCTAACAGCTTYTAAAAGTAAACTGTTGTTTGCATGCTGTATAAATTACATATTTAAAATGTGTGGGTATTTGCAACTTCTGACAGCTTAAGCAAGTGTGTAGGAGGCATATATCGATGTCTTAAATAGCTCATTTGAAACTTCATGGATTACTTCAGGCAGATATTTGTKGTAATGTTTCAATATGTCAGAGAGATCATTACCTTTCGGTTAATTTCCCATCTGCAAATTCCCACCTGATGCTTCCTGCAAGTGAGATGCTTAGTTCAATTCTTGAAGTCCATTCTATTTGATGTATAGGTGGTTATCTTCCATCGAGAACCAGAACTCTCTTGTTCAAGATAAGAAAACGACCCGTGCCTTTTTTCCTCTGATTAAGTCCTCTATGCTACATTGACGGTGCCCATAAAGCTGGGTAGTTCTAACTGCCCTGTGATACAGGCAGATACCAGCAGATGGAGCAGGAAAATGGAGAATCTCTGAGTTGGTTGCTAATAAGGATATGTTTAATAGAAGAATATGCTTAATGTTTGAAAGAAATAGCATGATGAAGAGTAAAGATCTATGTGTCATGGTCAGCCTGACTGTACAAAACTTGATCTTATAGCAGGGGATAGAAAAAGCAATGAAGTAAGAATTAAAACAACCTTAGCAAACAGGTTAAGAGCAAAGGCCTTAGTTTTAGAATAACTCTCAGTTAAGCTCCTCTGCCTCCCGTACATTTGATATATTCCCCCAGCCCCCTAAGATGTTGCTTCTACACACTCCCTGAAGAAGTCCCCTTCTAAGACCATCAGGATTCTGTCTATCCAGATGCTGTTAAATGGTTCATTTTGATCATCCAAGTAGTTGCTAATGTTAAGCATCAGAATAAACGTGAGCAATTGTCTCTTCACTGTCATTTGCTGCTGTTACTGACAGAACTGAAGTATGAGATCCCACAGATCTGGCAGGTCTTTATAAGTATCCTTCCTAAAGTTGCATTGTTGGTCAAACTGAAGTTACAGGCTTGATACAGAAATTACTGGGTTGGGTTCTTTGGTCTGTGTTATGGGGAAGGTCAAGCTGAGCGACCGTAATGTTCCCTATTGGTCTTAAAGTCTATAAAATTCCTTTTGCATCATTCTATGATCAGTGTGGTTTTGAAAGTTAACTGAGAGTTCATGTTGTGCTCAGTAGGGAGGGAGGGCTAAAACAAAGCAGGCCACAAGCCAAATGAAAGACAAGTGAGACTGAAACAGGAACCAGATGGCAAATAAGGAAGCCTGTAATCATGTGATAGACCAAGGGGGATAAAGGAGAACATGTATAACTCTTGAAGAAAACATACTATGCTGTGTGTTCTTGTTTGCACTGCCTTAGGTTTAGCAGTATCATTGTATTCCTGGAGTGTATAGCGTAAGGTGGCCAGATAGCTTTTAATGAGAAAACAAAGGGGGTAGCAATGGATTTACATTCCAATAGGAAAAAGTTCATGAACTTGAGTATCAAGGTCAAATAGTGAACCCCCTAACCAGTTTGGGAAGAATGCACCAGACCTCTGAAGGGATTTGCTGATCCTTGCTTGAATTATTCCTTGTCTAAATATAAGTGTGGGACTCCACTTTAACATGTGCATATAACTTTGAAGTGTTAGCTCAAGAAATTACATGGTTTACAAAAGTGGTTGGTGAAGTTAACTTGCAGCTGAATATAGGAAAGGTTCATTTGCTTTGAATCTGAACTGATACTATCAGTATTAGTGCTTTCAGACCTAAGACCATGTTAAGCCAAGACTGTTAGTCATATTTAATTCTGGGGGCTGTTCTTGAAGGCATCAAACTTCATTTCCAGTTATGTCAACCCTTAATTATGTTGGCATCCTTAGATATGGAAGTACTGGATTAACTTTCTGTACCACTAACGGTTTCATTATCACCAGTGTGCCCAAATTCATTTTAAGCTGTATTATATATAACTTAATCTGTATCAAATTTTATTGTTGGACACCAGAGATAATTGATTTGCATAGGACATATTGTATTGGAAATGCTTTTTAACACACAGATTGTCTTCAAATTCTTACATGCTCAGGAGCATATCTTTAACTGAACATAGAGCATCTTCCAGGCTGTAATCTATAAAACACTGCCTAATGCTTAGCTGTGATTTAGGCACCTCTGAACCTCTTTCTAGAGTTTAGAGTTTCTAGTCGCTTGAAGATTAGGGAATTCTTGCCTTTAGTGATTGCGATAAAGACTGCAGGAATTGTAATAAATATGTAAAATTTCTTAGCTTCTTATATACTGTCATAGGTTACTATGCTTTACACTGGAGGCAACTGCAGGGGTTTGCTTATATATACATGCAAATATACACACACACACACATATAAATATATATATGTACACACACCTTTATTAGGCTCTAGCTTTTATTGGAGAATGACATTGCAAATTCCATACAGGGCAAATGTGGAATATCCAAAGTGGGAGATGGAAGGTAGGCATTGTCTATTAGACAGAGAATTGACAGTGGAAAGCTCTTCTGGACTTTGGGGGGGGGGATTGGTTTGGTTTGGGTTTTTTAAATCATTTCAAGAAGGTACATTGAAAGTTTTAAATGCCTGATTAGGGATTAATCTGTAATCTATATGTTCACTGTATACTTCAACTGCTACCTGAATGCCATGTCTTGGAAAGATTTCAAACATGGAACAAAGTTCAAGAGATTGCTCTGGTATCCAAGATTCCTGAGCCTCTGATAATAATGGAAACATCCTGAAATAAGTTTCTTCCATGAAATTAATGATTTTTAATACTCATTTTAGAAGCTAAATAACCATATCAGAAAGTCAAGTTCCAAACTTGCAGACCTGGTTCATACTCTGTTTATCAAGATGTAGAACATGCTACTATGAATATTATTTCAGATCCTAGATCAGTTAAGATTGCACTTATTTTAATTCTTTTTTTCTTGAAAGAGAAGACCCAAAGAGGAAATTTCACGCATTGTGGGATGTATTGCATTAGTGGAGGTGGGTCAGGGTATCAGCCTACCAGTTCTCACTTCTCAAACTCGTCTGTCCCATCAACCCACATGTGAGATGCCATGTTCTGATGTGTTCTGGTCCTACCGTGCCTCACTTGTGCTTGTGAAATATGCAAAATCAGAATGGGACTTGATAGAAATTTTTCCTGACTAGAAGATGGCTACCATGTATTTCTTTGTTTAGTAGAAGATGGCTGCCATGTATTTCTTTGTTTAGAGGAAGCTTTTGCTATCGTGATCCATGTCATTCTCATTTCACAAGGGAGCTTCACCTCTTGCTTACCTAGCAGTGGAGACTGAGTGAGAGTGTAATAGGCCAGGCATAGTTTGTGCTGCCAGTGGACACTTTTTTTTTCAGGCACAGCAAAATCTGGGGCCCCTGCCATGGCTGTCTGCCAGAAGCAAATTTGCTACTTGAAAAACCACTTTTCTTCTTCTGTTGTGTTAGCATGTTTTGTGATTGTAAGAAGCACTTAAGTTTTGTATATTTTCATTCAAAGGAAGGAGGATAAGAATAAAATGTTCTTGTGAGGGAGCTGTTGGCTTGGMATATGTTTCCAGCATGCTGGTCTTCTGAACAAGCACCCAGGGAATATCCTCTTGTGCTTGTTGCTGCAATGGAAAATAACTACAGGGAACTGGACTGATAAGAGACGTGAGCTACGTAATTTGCAGGTAGGTAACTCTAATTCATGCTGTAACTTACGATGGGATACCCTGATGCTTTGGGCTGCAAACAAAAGTTTCCCTTTATTACGTATTTATTTCTCTGTGAATATATATCTTTGTTTTGGAAACTAAGGCAAAGTGTTAGGAGGATTATAGCTAGTAGATGTATAGGACATACTTGTGTGTGGAGAAGGGGATGAGCCATTTTAGGAAGAAGAGGAGCCATGTTGTAGCGTATGTAAAGAATATAAGCTGTATAGATTGAGTGAGCTTAAGGCTGGTTTGAGAATGGAGGAGGTGAGATACATGAGTATTTGATGCCACCATCAAATTGAGAATGACCACTGGTATCTGGGGATAAAGAGTTTTTCAATTTTATGAGGACATGGCTTTTGGTCTGTGTTTAGTAATAGGAGCTACGGTCATGTGGAGTGGGTGAGGTGAGTCTGTGACTTGTTAGTCGGCTCTGTGGTTGTGTGGTTTGCATGTGAGTAAGTTATGGTAGTAGAAAGAAATATGGTAGTACAATGAAAGAATATCCTTGGGTTTTTTTTAATACTTAAACAAGTCTGAARACTTGCTTGAAGATATATTTTCCTCTGGCAGACAGTTCATGTGTTCTGCAACAACTCAGGAAGTAGAGTAGTGAGAGATATGTATGTGTGTGTGTATATACATACTTACTAGATCCTGGCATTCATAGCCAAGACTCACAACTGCTTCAACCAGAGCAGATCAGCTGTGTTTATAAATACAGTTGCATCCTGCAGATGAACAGCAGGAGTCGTATAGTTCTAAACCCCTGACTTCTTTGGAGTTTGATATTAACCTTTGCTTTACACGTGGAGGTTACAAAGTCCACAGAACTTAATAAATTCCTTTTAACTAAATATAACAAAACATAGGGTTTTACAGATATATAAAATCTGTAAAAAGGCTCACTTCTGTACAGAACCCCTATCTTCAGATGCCTCACGGCCTTAAGAAACACACCTACATCTGGGTACACTTTGTTGTGACAAACTTTCTTTCTCCTTCCTTGTTAGAGCTCAGAGATGAGTGTTTGCAAAGAGTGTAATCCTTGCATTGGAGACAATAATGCTGGTAGGTTTCTATAAGGACAGAAAATACCTATAACATGGGGTATAGGTTAAACCACTACTAGTTTATTAGTAGAGAAATATAAGTCCAAGTCTGGTTTAAGATAGGACATCTCTCATAATTTTTTATTGTGGATTTAATTCTACAATGCAGTAGTTTAATCTCCTGGAAGCAAAACGCTGTTCTGTGAGAATGCAAGTGGTCAATTTTGGGCAAAAGTAGGCTGTTCTGAAGGATTTTTTTTTTTTCCTCTCCAGTTTCTAGGCAATGGTCTAGCTTATAGATCTTGTCAGCTTTAATATTGCATGTGGCTATCAGAGGATCAAGAATATCCTGAGAAGTCATAATATGTTAGCTGAATGAAGAAAAACATACTTGGTTTACTTTAACTTGTAGTTAAAACCAAAGGAAACTTCCGGTGTTGGAAAACAAATAGGCCACGGTGTGGAGTACTGAGCAGCAATGCCTCCACTGGAGCGCTCCTGCTGCTGGCTCCCTAGGAGCGTGCTCACTATGTGGTTTGCTCAGCTAAACAGAGCTCGTCAGTGGGGCCACCCTGCTTGCCGGGTACTTGTTTACCTGAGGACTSCAGGTCACCTCTCTGCCATGCATAAACATGCAGCAAAGACTTTGCTGTTGGGGTGCTGCACCCCTCAGAACAATTTGCCCGGAGGTTTTTGTAAGAATGGAAACAAATCTAAATGGGGCAGCTATTGAATGCTCCAGGCTACACTGTATGCTACATTTGAGCAGCACCCCACAAACTAACCCAGCAACAACAGCAAAGAACTAGAAACTGTGGCCATTAGGCGGGAGCACGTGGTTGCATCCAGAAGGGCTCCTGCGCCAGCCTCTCCTCCTGAGCTGTTTGAAGGCTGAGCTCTAGGAATATGAGGTTGTTCATATTAATGGCTGAATTAAAACATAAATTCTACTTTGGCCAACTCCGAACAATTTTGAAGAGGAACCCATGGGGTTTGGGAGGGAGGATCTGTAAGGAAATCAACGTTAGATTCCCTGACTCAAAGGTAGCAAGGGGAAAGTGGGGATGACTTTTTTAAGCCTGTCAGCCAGCCAGGGTACTCCCCGGGCCATGACAGACACAAAAATTCCCATCTTACATAAAGTACACCATTGAGACAGTGAAAACAATTCCCTGACTGAGTAGCTACCACCTGGCATGATGCTGGGTACTAGTCTCCACTGCAGTTATTATTCAAGTACTGTTCTATTTAACTGGATTTTATCTGAGTTTGCTAATGCGCTTAAAACCATACTTTTGGGGGAATAAGAAAAAACATTCTTCCAGCCTTTTTTTTTTTTTCTTCTTTAATTCCACAATTTTTTTGTGAAGCTCGCGAAGCTCATAAGAGGATAGTGAGTACTTGCGGAGTGAAAACAAGTTCGAGTGCCCTTGCTGGGGTATTGATATTTCAGTTCACCACTGATAAACATCACAAAGCCAGTTGGGTGGGAGGGAGTCAGGGCAAGGAAGAGTGACCAGGACTTGGGGGCAGAACGGACTAACAGTTTCTCAGGAAATRTTTTGATTGTAATGGAAACCTACATGCGTGCCATGAAACACAAACATTGCGTGTTGTCGAGAAGTAAGAGCAGAAGGAAAATAAAGTTGGGCCTCAGCTAACAGAAAACACATAATACAAACAGGCTGGGAAGCCAGGTTTGTGGTTGCACGGGGACTATAAACGCTTGAACTAGGCAAACTGAAAAGCTTTCAGTCACACTGTCAGCTACAATATGATTAAGGTTATTTCAGCACTAATCTGTTGTTAATGAAAGTAAAATTCAGATGCAAGCTTATAAGATGTTCTGTGTTTATACCTCATACTCCCAAGGTATTTGGAGAAGGCATTATGTGCCTCAAAATCTCAGGAATAAGTAATCCAAAGCAGAAGAGAGAAAAAAACCGCGATGCTGTTACCAGCAAATCTAAAAAGAAGGGTTTGAGTAAAGGAAAATCTTTCTCTATTCACCCTGAACTTCAATCTCATTTCTGAGTGGATTAGTGTGTATGTTAGTAAGGGTGCCAGTACAGTAATTATGGAAATGCAGGGCACTGGCTGCAGCACCTGAATGCGGTTCTAAATTTCTGAAAATACAGTGAYAGTATCTCCCATGAGAAGTGAAAAAATCTGTACCAAAGCAATATCCCTCCAGGACAGACTTTAATAGCAGAAAAATGGAGTTTTTCCTGTTAAAAACAATATTCCACAGAATTTTGACACATACCTGTGTCACCTTCATATAAAACCCATAAAGCAAGCAATTCTTGACCTCCCCCTCCCACCTCATGCAAAGGCTTTGACCRTGCTACGGCTAAGCTATAGTTTCTGCTTTGCAAGCTCGGAATCACTTACCTAAAAGATCTCGCTCCTGCAGGACTAAAATAAACGCCAGCGCCCAAAGGCAAAGCATGGTTTCAGCCTCTCCAAGCTCTGCCCTAGTCCTGGTGGAGAGCCCCGCAGCCTCCCTCCCCGGCTTCGCATCGACTCCTCCGTCCAGCCGTTCGTGCTGAGGTTTAGCCAGAGTCAGGAGGAAATATGCCCAGGCTGAGCCAAGATTCTTGAGCTGTTCTCTTCTGCTTCCCTCCTTTTAAAAAACACCCTTCCAGCTCCACGCAAAGTCCAGTTACCCGGGCAAGCTGGCAGTGGGCCAAGCTCCCCAAAGTTATTTTTTTTACCCTTGTATTTATTTATGCAGACTACAACTGGAATGTGCTGAAGAGCTTTGGATCCTGTAAATACAGCAAGTGGGGCAAGAAAAGGAAGGGAGAAAGGAGGAGGAAGGGGTGTTGGATGTTTCTTTCCCTGTAGGATTTCATCTAGGGCGGGGAAAGCAGGAACACTGGAAAACACAGTATCTTTAGATCTTGTGAGCTTACAGGGCTTTTTCCATTATTTGTTCATTTTGAAGACTGCAGAAACGTCTTTTTTGGGCAGTATGAAGCGTGGCAGTCTTGTGGGCGGTGGCAACTGTCTGTGGTGCTTTATGTTTGGACGGTATCACAGGAGCTCCTGAGGAGCCATCTGAGCTCTTTTCAGGTTGGCAGGTTTTTGAAATAGGTTAGACTCGGTAACATCACGTGCAAAAAAAAATAGCGCTGCTAATGGTATTCTGACAGCATGTATGATTTTTAACAGGATTTTAATTAAACGATAGTTGTTTGTCTTGAGGGTTCATGGGTGCTGACTGGTTAAGTGTCAGSCTTTGACCCCACTAGACTGGTATTCAAAGACTTAAGGTATCTCCTTCTGGGTGTTGTTCCTCATATTCATTTAAGTTACCTTTTTTCAAACTATTGCAAGTAAAAGGTGAAAGGCCATTAAGGTGTCTTACTTAATCCTAAAGGCCATTGTCCGGGATAAACAGTGTTCTAACTATTGAAAATAAGAACCTGCAAACTAGAACAGATTTCCTTAGTCTTTACCACCTCTCTAGCAGTCAGAAAATCAAGTTATTTGAATAAGATATCTGAAAGTGAGCCTGTAGAGATGCTATTGTAGAGTCCAAAGTGTAGTCATCCTCAGTGACTTCCAAATCAATTTAGATTGTAAGCTCAATTACAAGGCAAAATAGCCTCAGTAATAAAGATTCTGTGATTGGAATTTAGCTGGTAACTTCGTTGAGGCATGGAGCAAAACAGGGCACAGAACAACCTCGGTGTGTATTGAGCCCTCAGGGCTGGGGCTAGTAAGCTAACATTTTTATGAAATAAAAATTAAATTGGCTATGAGAATTAGAGTGGCAGTGGTTTTGGGTGTTTTGGCTTAAATCACTATGTAGCAATTTTTAYGAATTCTTGTTTTGAGAATAAATCTGATCATTCCTGCTGAAAAATTACATAAATTTTAATTTTGTTATAAACGGGTCTTTAGAACGGAACTGTGACAGGTAACAGTGAGTTCACTCTCTGTTTTATTCTGTGTTTGAATATGAGATGCTGACGTGGCAGGGTATGATTTTTGAAGTGAGAGATTATCTGTGTGTTGTCTGCGCTTTGGAAAGAGGAGGCTGAGGGGCAGAAGAAGAATGAATAGTTGGCTGCTGTTTTCTGAATGTTTGTCCTTTACCTTTGTCCTTTCTTAAGCAGAATCACCCGATGTATTCTCTGTATTACAAAGGGAGCCTGTTCGTGGGTGCTTTTCTGCATGCTCTCTGCTGTCCTCTATATCATACTATTAAAAAGCAATGAACATTCATCAAATCAGTTTTCCCTTCAACACACTATAAAAACTAACGCAATTTCCATTCCAGACCACCTCTGCTGAGGTCACTCACCCCCTTTACAGCACATTTCCATGAGGTTCCTCCTGAATTGCTCCCAGGCTCACAGAACAGTTCAGTCCCTCCAAGGCACTTGCTGCTTATTTTTACATATTGTGTTATGTTTGACCATAGTGAGGTGCTGGTCTGATAGCCATGGAGAACTAAAGAAAATAGTGAGGGTTTTCTCTAGTATCATACTCCAGGGGTTGTTTCTGTAGTGAGAGAGAAGCTTTTTCCACTGCTGGGAAATGCAGCCGGAAAGAATACTTCTGCCAAGTGAGATTCCGGTTTTCAGTAGGACTACCTGTCCTGAGAATTTTGATGATCTTGSTTAAATACCTAAGATTACTTTTGTTATTTAGAAATACTGAGAACGAAGCTACAGATGAAGACAACTTAACTAGCAACAATAAATACAAAAAATCCAGGGTGCGYGACAGAAATCATTAAATTGCAAAGTAGATTTTTCAGTGCAAGACACAAGATTGGAGAGCTGCAGAAAGAATATGACACAAACCTGTTTGTTTTCTGAAAACTTAGTCAGTAACTGATTACCATCAAAGAAAACATTCTTCAACACATTCATCTTGGAAATGTCCATATATGAAAATATAATGAGATCATATGAATATAGGTTTGCACAAAATCCAGCTGTTCAGATGTTCCCAAGATACCCGCAGCCAAAAAAAGCATACCAGCGAACAGGGATGTGAATTTTTGCCAGCAGGCAGTCTGGTGAAAGGGAGAGCAAGCATAAGGATTAAGTCTATTTTGGGAGTGGGTTTTTTTGTACAGTCTTTCTGTATCTCTTTCTTGGACTAGTCAAATGCTTGGCAAAAGCAATAAATAAGTGCACAGTGATCCCACTGCGTGCATAGGGAGAAGGAACAGAATAAACAAAGGGCATGTGTTGGGAGAGGACATATGTGCCATGTGAAAAAGATCATATCGTTATTGGGCATGAAATCCTGCAACATGGGCTGACAGAGGATATAGATGAGKTTTTTTGGCAAAAACTGGAGTGCACTGTACTGCAGTCCCTTGAGACTTTAAGAGACAGAGAGCAAATTAAGCGGAGATTACTTCAGGGAACAAAAATATGGTAGAAAACCTGTCCTTGTAGGGAGAGGAAAGTGCCTTACACTGAAGAGAAGGAAATGAAAGAGAATAGTCTCCATCCTGGATTTAACACTGGTGGATGATGAAATCAGTACAAGGTTTGTGTGTCCTGCCTACCTGCCCCTGAGAGAAGATTTGTGTCCATTAGGGACTGTGGAGATTCCCTGAGCTTTTGTCACAAGCTTAATATCTGCTAGCTGCTCAAGAACTCAGAAGTTCTTGCTACTTGGAGGCTGTTGAACACCTTATGTAAAATGAGACTTGGTTCATGATCCTTTTAGAAGAGGCCAATTATTTTCACTCTCTCAATTTACTCAGTTTCTGGCTGCTGGGTTGAAACAGGAGTTGGATAGACGTGGAAGCAGAATTTTGTTACCTGGAGAGGTTGATTTCCACAGAGCAGGTATGCAGCTTGTGGACTGCTTCTAAGGGAACCAGAACGTTGCTCTGCAACCAGTACATCTGTTTGGTGAACAGATGAAAGGCCTTTTGCAGTGGTGATTTCACCAGAATGAAGTAGGCATTGCCATTTAAAGCTCTTGATACTAGTGACTCTTAGCACCACATCCCTGACAGTCTCCACTGAGCCTCCATGTCTCTGTTGTTCATGGGGCAGCTTCAKTTGGTGTTACAGGTCTTGTGGGCTGCAGCCTTCAATGTGTGAATACCTTCAGGTTCTGTGCCAGTGCGATCCGCTTCCAGTCTGTTATGTATCAACTTGTACTAGTGTTTATTATCTTGATTTGCAAGCGACATCCAAAAGCGTGAAGTTCTCCTGCTGTTGTCATGAAGGCATAATCTTTGACACTGTTAAAAAAAAAAAATATATCACATAGTTGATGGTGTGAGGTACTGCCAAGATCAGCTCTGTCTCTAATTGTACCCTCCCTAGAGAAGTTAACAAATGTATGTGTCATGGAGCAGACAACTCTGATCCAGCCTTCTTCAAAACAATACATTTTGTACTACGCCTAAAGCCAACAGTGAGTCAGCTACAGGAATTGACTCTCTTTTGTCATCTTGGTGCCAACACACTAGGCTGGATTCTGTTTGCCAGCATTAGGTAAGCATCCGATGGCTTCAGGCTGTTTTGCATCTGTGGCTTCAGCTTCCTGAGCAATCATCTGCGAGGAAACTGAATCAGAAAGCTGAAGGAAAAGGTATGTCACATGGAATATTAGTGAATGATGTTGTTTGTTTTGTATTTTTAACCAGTTGTTAGATCCTTTCATTTGACAGATTTCGTGCATTTTATGAAGCCTGGCCTGCCTCAGAAACCCCTATGAAATACGGTATGCGGTGTGCCTACCCATTTTAGAGAAAGGAAAACTTTGTCCTAACAAAGCTGGATTAACTATATTCCCCGCTAAATTAGTGATTTAGGAATGGGCTCTTGACTCCCAGTCTTGTATTGCACACATCGTGATCCAATAATATGTGCTGTATTTTCTATTACAGAAGGCTGCGTCCCTTTGCTGTTGTAACTTTACGTCCACCCATTTGAGTCACACAAAAATGTGAAATAGATCTGCGAGTCCATGGCAGATAATATTCTAGAAAATAATACTCATGGGGGAAGTACTTGATTATTCCCAAATTAGAATTACTCAGCTAGTGTCTTTAGCAGACCGATTTTGCAAACCACACCAATTAAATGAGATAATTACTTGAAACTGGACCAACATTTTCATTCCGTGAAGGAGCAGCTAATATCTGAGAAGCTATTCATCTGTTGAATAGCATCTTGCTGAACACAAGTCATGACAAACAGCAGTAAAGCAGAGGTCTGTGTTACTTAAYATCTGTGTACCTTTCTCCAGTAGGCAATGCATCAGCCATATATATGAAGCCTTTGAATATAGGTAATGTTGACCATATGAGGGACTTGTGAAGTGGAGATATCCAATGAAACAGAGAAACAGCTGGAAATAAATCCTATTTTCGATTACTAGTCAGCCTATTCTCCTTTCCTCTTAATTACCACAAGGTCATGGACAGATGCAAGGGAAAGAGTGACTTGCCAGAGAGAGAAGCCAAGCTAATCACTCCACTGACATTCCTCTGAAAAKTTACAGTACATGTATTATTTTACAGCCAATGTAGTAAAAATCCCGGGTTAAGACTCCTTTTAAAATACATGTGTCAGAGGAAATATAATACTGTAGCAGGATGGTAGTAGTTCCTTTATTATTGCAGATCTGTCACATCTTTAGCTGCAACTTTTCTTCAAGCATGCTTCCGACACATGCTTCTAGGCAGAGACTGAACAAGAATGTGTGTGAATTTTTTCCTCCTGCTGTCTGCGTAGTTAATCACGTGGTGGATCCTGTCCAACAAGATTCCCCAACACTACAGCTAGCTATTACTGTATGGTACTGGCTTCTCACCTCTTTAATTCCAGCTGCAAAACTGCATTAAAAGACAACTTAAATACTTTCATAATGCACTATTTAATAGGAGAATTTGTGGGAGTTGCCATAGGGAAATTGTGTAATCATGAATGGGAAGAGAAGTGCCCGTGAAAAAATTTCTATTATAAGTTGATCCAAGGCATGAAAAACCTTGTGAGAGTAGGAACAAATTAATAGATTAACAAGATTAGCATGCACCACAAGCTCTGGAGGCAGGGCATTAATTCAGATTGTTAGAAAACAGATGTGGACTCTGGATTCTTGTCCTCCACCCCTTACTTTGAATTTTTTTCTAATGAGGTCCTTGAAGTGTGATCAGTTCCATATGTGTTTGGGGGGAGGCTGATGGTGGTTGCACCTGCTATTAGTTTGCTGCATCTGCATGAATATTCTAGCTAGTGTTAAGGATGAAACAAATAAGAGCAAGAATTATCACCTGAAACAAAGTCCTTGGAGGAAATCAGGATAGCGTGGATGCTGTTTCTAACGCCAGATTTTAGGACATTCTACCTTGCTTTAAGAGACCAGTTGGCTCTAAGTATATTAAAATATCTGTTACAATATTCTGTCCAGACRTAGTAAAGTGCTTTAAATTATCTGTCCCAACTGTTCTTTAATTCAGACCCACCACTGGAACTCATTCTAAGAATAACAGAAATATTATTTCTTAATTCAGGTATTCATCTATGTCATTTTATATTTTTATTTTTGTAAGTGCTTTCTGTTTTTTCCTTCTTGGATGCTACTTTTCACTATCTACATAATAACGAAGGGATAATTTTCTGCTTCACAGAAGTGACTATCTAAGGTCTCTTCTAATTAACATTGAGAAAAGAGGAAATAGAAGATTAGAGGATAAAAAACGTGGAAGGGGGACGGAGGACTCAGTGCCTGTGTTCAAGGAATAAGAAGCATCAGAAGTGAGGATAAAGTCATGTGAATCATCAGGATGCTATAAATAATTCTGAGGTAATCTCTTTTCTTTAAACTATCATTAGGAAAGTGAATTAGGAGAAGCCGATAGGACAAGAGCCTGTGGTTTGAATTTAGAAGAAGAAATTACAGCAGTCCAGGGTGCAGAAAGCGTTCTGCTGGTGTTAGATACTAAGACCAGGAAACAGCCCCTGGGAGGGACTTGGCTGCGCAGCCTCGGTGGGGTCGGACGGGGCAGAGGAGGCGAGGTGGTCAGGAGTGGCCCGGCAGAAGGGCAGGGGCAGGAGCGCAGGGAGCAGGCTGGCTAGCGCGGGTGGACATCACCTGGAGGTGAGGGAGCTGCCTTACGAGTGGCTGGTGAGGTGGTGGCTTTCTGCCTGCATGGCCACCCGGTTACCCCAGCAGCCGCTCCGTCTCCCACCCCGCCTTCGGCTCCGGCGGCTCCTTCGTCTTGCTCTTCCCACAATGGCAGTCAACAAAGCCGAGGGCAGGGCTGGGTACAGCCCCGGTGAGCTGACCTCCTGCACAGCGTGAACGGCAACCCAGAGTTCAGTGTTTTAATTAGGCGCAGCAGGAGGGGAGGGAAGCGGATTTAGATCAATGAGAGTCTAGGCCAAAGTAACAGACCCYGAACTGCTACGTACTTAACCTTAAGCGTGCTTAGGCTGACAGGGAAGCAGAGGAGTTCACATAAGTGCCGATGCTGAGAGGGGCTGGTGTATGGCACCCCGGCAAAGCATTTATTTACGTTCAGCAGAAACTATCATCTGTTCTTCACTGCTGTTGGATATCTAAGCAGTGACGCCTCAAACATCTTCGAAGGCTTTTTAAGCCTCTGAAGGCATCATGTAGTAGTTGTCTACAGACTGCAGCAAATCAGAATCTCTTCGAGATTAAATCTGTAAAAAGAAAAAAAAAACTAACTGTGTTTCAGCTCACATTCACTTGCCATTTGAATGCTTGGTGATCTTTGTTAGTGAAAATAAAGTTAATGATTATAGTAGTACTTTGAAATTATACGTTCTAAAGCCGTCTGAAATGGTGGAAGGTGAAGCTGCTGATCACAGTTGCTGTGCTCTGCACAGACAAACTAATATGTATTTTCAGGGATTCACTGTATGGTCTTCAGCCGGTGTGCTTTTCCTCTAATGTGAACACAACACAAGCGTGACCAATGCTTCAGACCCAGAAGGACAAAAAGCCTGGAGTCAGTGATAACATAAGGTATCTTATGTTACCCAAAGATATCTAGATACAGTCTTTGCTAATTAATATAATTGTGTGAGGTGTATTTGAATAGATTATTGGATACTTTCATGCATCTGCAATGCTGATTTACTGCCTCTGCATGTATTAAAAATGTTGTACTACAACTTGAAATTGAGATAAGCAGGGTATCACAGAGCTAAATATCCCAAATAGCAAAGCAAAATGTTTTGCTGGTACTTATCAGTTGTTTAGTCTCAATAGTAGAGTGTGCATTTTTTATAATAGCAAAGCACAAGCTTTGCACTGGAGTTCCCAGTTTTTGCTCAGCTGTTGAAATGTATTGGTTCAGCATCTTAGAATTAGACCTCTTATGGATATAAATACTATGTTGGGGAGGTAATTTTTGGACCTCTAATGTAAAGTTTTGCTCTTTGTCTTGAGAAATCTCTCATCCTTTCTGCAAAATGTTTACCTGATAAACAGATACAGTCTGTCCCACATAGTAACTTTACACAAAGCACACCCAGGCTTCCCTCTAGCCTCTTCTGCCGTTCTTTGAATTGATGTCTGTCCTTTCTCTCAGCCACCACAAAATACAGCTTGAGGAAGCTAGATCTGTTTCCACTGATTTCAGTCTACCTTATCAGTCTTTCTCAGCTCCCTAAAGATAACAAACGGGCACATGACATTTCACTACCACGAGTCACCTGCTATCTGACAAATAGAAACACTGGGGGCTGAAACTCTGGTCTGTTCTATAAAAATTGATTTATGCAGAAACTGAGATGGAAGTTAAATTAGTGTGCTAAATTAGAAGGAAATGTGAAGCTTTTTTGTGTCTATTCCTTCTTTTCTTTTTTTTTTTTAATGGTGATTCTTTTTGAATTGTCTATATTTATTTATCCATACTGCTTATTATAGTGATTTACCACCACATTCACATAGATACATTGCATAATCCTAAATTATCATTTTGGGTTTCTGTGTTACTACTCTCTGAATGACTTTTATTGTTTTTCTTGGCTTAACTGCAGCCTGTCTCCACCCTCTTTCCTTCTGCAACTAATCAAATTCTGCAAAGAATTCTCCGCTTTGGATAGACTATCGCTTCCCACCCATGCTGTTCTCACTGAGGTTGGAAATGTTATTAATTTTATTTAGTATGGGGAAAAACTTGGCTAACCCTTCAAAACCATCTTTCAAGTCCTGTAATTCAATGAAATCTTTATTTACAGTGGTAATAGCTATTTTTCTCAGTGCTGTCCAAACTGAGTTCTCTCTGGTTACAAGAGAATGAAGCACTGTTTTACATTTTCATGGCAAAATGGTCCTATCTTATTTTTCAGTTTGGGAGAAAAAGCAGCATAACCTTGTTTAGAAGGTTTTCTAGGAAAAGGAGCAACTGTTACTTTCCACATTATGCTATCTTTTAATGGCTTTTGTGCCAGGGACTGAGGGAGGAAGGCAGGCAGTCATATACAACCTGATGAGTGTTAAACTGTTACTCTAAGACTTGGATTTTCCACTTCTTTCCTGTCCTAATCCTTGTTCTTACACACTAGCACATAAGCACTGAATTTCAATTCTGTCCCTTGATTAAAGTGKTTKTTTGTTTGTTTGTTTGTTTGTTTTCTTTTTCTTCTCTTTGGACTCAAAATTATCTAAGTACGAGATAATAATATTGTATGATGATGTGGATAAAAACACTTTTCAAGAATTTCCATTTCAGATGTATACAGTGCCCCTGATAGAGGCTGGTTTTACTGAGGTCTGTTAGGTATGCCTAAAGCTATGCAGATATGAATGATGATTTCCTTGCACAAACACAAAAAGTGTGCATGGTGGCAGTATGGAAGATGTAAATGAAACCTTCAGAAAGCTATATAGCACTGAGGTGCTGGCTTTCTTCCCTTAGGACCCACCAAAGAGCAGCTGGGAGGAGGTAAAAAACTCTAGATTTGAAAAGAAATGTGATCTGGGGAAGACCTGTAACTTAGCGTCGTCCTTGACCGTTTCATGGCAATTGTGTTGGGTTTCACTTGACCATACCAGCAATGTAATTACTTCTTACCTATCCCCCCCTTCATATAAAAGGAAAAAGTCAAAGATAAAAGGTACTTTTTCATTCCCACGGTAGTTGTGTTTTTCGAAGCACTATGAACAGGTCTGGAAGTGGCTACATTAAATTACTCCAGGTCATRGTTTAAGAGAAGTAAGAAAATGGTTACTTGAAGAGTTTGGTTTATTGGGAAGTTAGATAATCGGTCTCCAAATAGGCTATAGCTCAGATAAAATCAATGCAAAAGGCACAGAAAAATCAACACCATCCTATCCCAGGACAGCTACTTTGTTGTTCAAGTGTTAATTCTTCGGTTAGTCTTCTGGTCCATATTTTAAAATCTTCAACCAGTTAGTGGACCGATCCCTAGATACTTAGGTAACTTGTTCATTCTCCATGTGTTTTGGTCTGATGGTAGTGATTAGCTTGATCCTATTCAAGATGAATAAATATAATTAAAATAATATTTCAGTCTGTTAGCTAGGAGACATTTGGCTTTTCAAAACTAGGAGCCAAGAGTGAGATTATATGTAACAGGTTTGCAGGGTCAGTTATTAAAAGACAACATGCTAGAGGAGTTTTTTGCTGTTTAAGTGCAAAACCAGAGAGAAATGAGGGCATCTTGGGAATTTCAAGTGCAGCAGACAACAACCCCTTGCAGACAGTTGCTTCAGAGGCACGCAGTCTGAAAAAGGAGTTGACAGAAGACAGTGTTAGGGAAATCACTAATACGATGTAGCCTTTATAGCCAACTAGTTTAAATGCGTAACTGGTCTACCATGACCAGTGTGTTTTTTGGTGTAAATGAAGTAGGTGGCACCATGGGTAACGGGTTGGATTCCCTCCCCACACYTGACTAGATGCTCTCAGTGGCAGCGGGAAGGAAGCTGTGTGACACCCTGCTGCTGTGACTTTTGCTGTTTGCATCCACCTTGTCAGTTGTAAAGCTCCTCTAACAATCACAGTGCTCTGCTTGGAGAAAATGTCTGAAAAGGCAATGAAATCAGGAAGGAGCTGTAAGCTCCATCATACCGTTTTTGTAATAGCTGTTAAACTATGGGTTAATCTAGTTCAAGTGTATTAAACCTTGAATCAAAAAGCATAAAATATGTACTTAAGTTCATCCCCAGTAGGAGTATTTTAATGTGAGACTGCCCTAAAAAAATGTCATTTACGGGGGTCTTGCCTTCTGCTGGAGAGTTCTGGTTCTTGGACAGCAGCAGCATATTGGCCACCTCCTATTAATAATTATATTAGTAAAGACAAAGGAAACAAATAGGAGTTTCCTGGAGAAGGATATTAGGAAGAAGTGGGAGACCAGATTAACTTCCTAGATGAAGGTGGCTGAGTTATTTAAAGGATTCAAGTAACAACAAAGAGAGATGTCTTAATCAGAGAAGACRCAAAGATACTAAAAAACCAGTGCCTGTGAAAGGTGACAAAATCCAATTGCTCTAGAAAGAGGAAGCAGGACTGCTGTACGGCCATCCTCTCTGTGTGCACAGATAGTGACGGTGGATATGTGACGTGGCGGACAAAGCGTAACAAGCTTGTAAGGACAATGAAGTTTGACAGGCAAGAATGAAAGGAAAGACACATCTAATAATAGTGTGTGTTTAACTGTTTATCTCTCATTAAGGAAATAAGCAGCTCAGAAAATGGTCATAGTTAACTTACAGCAATTAACAGTGATGCAGTACCTTCTAAGACACTGCACAGTCAGCGTTTCCAGCACACACTTACAGTAAGGGCTTTGAATGAGTGTTTGACATGGGCCTAAATCTACAGCAGAAACTTCCAAATGTGTTTTTTCCCTAGTGGGCTGCTTGTTTTGGGAGTGTTTTAGAAGGACAGCAATTCAATGCTTGTCCTTCTGTACTGTCTCTTTCAGTACTTCTGTCCTGAAAGAGCTTGGTGAATTTGTTTCCAACTGCTTGGCCAAATGGTCCCAAAAATCCTTTTACTGGTTTTGCGTGGTCTACAAGTGCTGATCACGGATCAGGGCGTCATTTTGTGGGGAGCTGAATTCATGTCAAGACTTGAGCACATCAGTCTAGACTCCCAGACACYGGAAAGCTAGGCATTGCAATTTTCACTACTTTTAAGTTCCCTTTCCTGCCCACCATTGCACTTCAGATGTGTTATGAGCAAAGTCTCCACCCACCTTCCCTCTCTGCTTCAAGGCACAGGTGAAGTTGGCCTGAACTTCACTCTGGCTCRGAGCTGCAAGTGCTGGCAGCAGCCGACTGCCTTTTTGTCTCTCSACTTCTGGCAGCAGCGTGCTCTGGGTTGTGGCACGTGCCACCTCCACGACCTGCACATCCACCGCCTAGGAAGGGAAGGGCAAAGGGATTGTGGGTGGGAGAGACAGGAAAAAATGGTGAATCTGGAACTTCATYTGTACTGATGAAGTCAGGGGAGCATGGACCTGTCTGCCATGCCAGTGTAGGGAAGGCTCCACCAGCACAGCTCAGAGTTTCCTAGAGATCCCAGAAGACTATTTGATCATTTATTCTGACTCTCCCATATAAAGCAGATTATAATATTTCTCACAGTACTCTGTGGGGAGGGTTAGGTCACAGCTTGGGTTAGATTTTACGATATGCCTGTTCTCTGTCTTGGAGGTTAGGATTTTGTACGCTGTCAGCAGAAAGCTGAGGGTACTGAGGGACCACGGATACCTGGAAAGGGACACCTGGTCAGTCCCCGAGCAGCCTGGAGCCTGCACTCCTCAGGGCTGTATTCCAGAGGAGAGGAACCCCAGAAGGACCCCCTGCTCCCATCCCCACTGCACAGCCATACTGCATCTGGAAATGTGGCACTGCCTTTGCTAACGCTCTCTCAGGGCAATGAAGAACAGCTTTAGATGGTTTTTTTTTATATCCGTTGCTGCAGTYTTTTCCCTAGATGATCTTTTCTTTTCTATCTGTATGATATGGATATCTCTGGTTTTCTGCTACAAGGACTTGTGCCAAGAGAAGACCCCAACAAAGTAATCCATCTCCTCTGCGCCTCAGTCATGAAGATGCATGTCCCTTGGTGCTGCCTTAAAGGATCCCTGCAGGTGACTCAACCACCACAAAAAGGCACAAAAACCACCCGTTCTTGCTGCCTCTGCCTACCTGAGTGCATGCCATTAAATCGCGGGCCCTACAGCAGGTCTAGATCATGCTCCACAGCTAAGCAGTAAGTAACTAAAGCTTCAAGTGTCCTGCTAACAGAGCATCACCCAAGAATAATCCAGGCCCTGACTCAAATTGACAAGGACAGGTTGGCCTCTGAAATAATCTCTTTAAATAGCAGCAGCTATCTCTCTCAAAGGCACTTCCCTCCCCCAGCCAGCGCTGGAGAGCTGCTTACAGCACATCGCCCACTATTTCCCACCCAGGCATTGCAGGGCTGGCACTTCTCACAGGCAAGTGTGTCCCCTGCCCGCAGCCTCCCAGCTTTGCTTTGCACCAGGAATTACAATGAATTTTGCAGCACAGTTTCTCTACTCCAGGGTGTTAAAAAACAGAAGTCCCAGGGACCGCACCAGGGAAGATGAAGACTACGATCCTTTCTGGCAAAGGTTGGAGAATATTGCTGTCTGACTTAGAGCTAGAGCGCTCCTTTCTCCCCCTCAGGGGTCATGGTCAGCCCTCGGGGTCCACCCAGGGCCAGGCCCACGGACATGACAACCCCTGGACCCCTCCTGCCTCCTTACGGTGTCGTAGTTGGAGTTTTGCTTCACCTCGTTGTTTATTTAGTCGCTGTGCTTTATAGGTAATGCTTTCTTTTTCCTTTCCTTACTTTCTAAAAAAATAAATTGTTTGTAATTTTCCAATATCTCCCAGGATTCTGTGGGCACGAGTTGCTCTTGGAGTCATCCACTAGAAGCAGTGGAGATCTGAATACTTTAAGCCCGTGGAGTTCAGCTTTTCTATTTCTTCATGAGTATGGCATTAGAAATAACCCTAGACAGGCCAATGGACTGCTGAAAATTCATTTTGGGATAGCCTGTATCAGATCCTGTTATTACAGGTGTTCTGCGGTTGTCTTTGTTATGGTGCTTATGATCTTCTTGCCTGTTTTCAGGCTTGGATGGCGCAGACGGAATTTAGGACATGTCGAGTGCCCTTGTGCAGCACCAGCTGGGGGGTGTGCACCCATATGGCATGGTTGTGTTTGCACAGTCTCGCTCTTAACTTTTTTCCACAGATGTTTTCTCCCCCAATTTTATTATCTGGACACCGCTAGCAAGATCACAACCGGGTGTTGCCAGATGTGGTATAAACAAGGGGCAATTCTCATTTCCCGCATCCTGCCAATAGTCGCAGATGTTGGTAATATTTAAAACATAAATTGTTTCAGTAGGCTTAATGCTGTTAATAAACCCTCATGGAACACCAAAGGGGAGGACAAGATCCCAGTTCTGCATTGAAAAAATGGGTTGTCCAAAGTCACACATGATGTGACGTGTTCTGCAGCGAACTGAGAATCTTAAACCAGTCCTTTCATCACAGGATCGCTTTTTCCTCTAGTTTGGGTTATGCTATTTGTTCTTTATTACAAGTGAATTATGGAGATGTGTTAATCACCAGAGAACCTTTAAACTCAGTATACATTTAACTTAAAGAGGAAAAAAGTTTAATTACTTGAAGAGTTTTAACTGCCAAACTGTGTGCAGTGTTAGATAGTGATCATTTGACCTTCACAGCTGTGAATGTCCTGTAAGGACTGCTTAGAGGGATGGGTCTGTTTGAGGGACACTTAGAAGGTGTTGAAGCAGAAGTAACCAGGAGGGTTGACCTTCTGAGTTCTTGCTTTCAGATTACTTTTTCCTCTTGTTACCTATTTAGCAGCTGAGACCCAGTTGGCTTTGCCAGCAGTAAGCAATGACATTTCAGCTGTGTGTACGGGAGACTGGCAATAGATTATGACCACAGATGATGGCAGATATAGTACTAGGCTCAGGCTCTGGTAAATCTGACTTACTGAAAGTAAGGAGATATTTTATCAGAAGTGATAATGCAGCTTGGTTGTTCCCTGAATGAACCTGAGCTTTCTTTGCATTTGTTGCTGGTGTAACATCACACGGTTTTGTCAGACCTGTACCTGGCGAGTAGAGGTATAAATGCCTGCTCAATCTCCAGGCTTGGTTATTACATACCTATCTCTGCTGGCTGGTCACAGTGCATACACGCCCTAACATGTGTGTCATACAGGCTAGTAACTAAGCCCTGATCTCTTTGTCTTTAAGACACTAATAAGTAGCTCTGCTACGAACTTCCTGCGGGAGTCTTAGGCAAGTCACTCCATCTGTCTGTGCCCCAGTTTCTATCAATAAAGTTGAGCTAATATTTACTGAATTTGTCTTTCTGTTTAGGGGAAGATGTTGGTGATTCTTATGTGATTTAGGAACAATTACTTTGCGTAGGGTTTGAGTATCTAAATGTCAGAGATGCATTTTGAATTTCCATCCTGTAATTGCCACTAGTTGGAGTGATACAGTCTCAAACGTTTCTAAGTACTAGTGTTATACGAAATAATGATAATTTGAGAAAGTCATGTTTGAGTGCAGTATTGTCTTTGATCTGTTTTAACTGTATTGTCAGAGAGAGATCTAGCGTGTTCCTTCCCCATGCCTGGGGGAGTTTACTTGTCACCCTGTACTCCTGCRGAGGACAATCAGACATTATACAGTGTTATGATGCTCCTTGCCATTTGTATCTCAGCAAGCCTCATTTTTTCYGTCACTTCTCTTTCATAACGGCTGCTTGCACGAGCTGCTGAGATGCTTTTGAGAATTGCTGCTATTGCAGCATTTGGATGTGTTTGGGGAGGGGGAAAAAAGTAGAAGAGGAGTTGGGATGGAACAGGAATGTTTAGGAGCTATTGGGAAAGGGGATTACCTCAAATGGGGAAGGTATCAGAGGGGTGTGGAAGGTTCAGGCATCTGGAAGGGTCAGAGGAGATGGGGCTGGGGACATGGAATAAGAAGGATTAATGGAGCTGGGGAGGTTCTGGGTAAAAGACGGATTTGGATGAGGTGAAGGGTCCTCTCTGTCATATCCTGGGATTACCTCTTTCTCACTCCTTTGAGAGGAGATCCCAGCCCTAGTCACACCCCAGTCATAAGCTGAGCAGACTGCTACCTGCAGCAGGCTGCTCCCCTGTCTCACCTCCCCCCCCAGTACATGACCCACCTCTGCTCAACACTTTGAGGAATGAGGCAGAAATGACTTTAAAGACGTCACTTTTTGCTGTAATAAGCATTCCGAACTTGCAGGCATAAGATCTGAGCCCATTTATCCAGAAAGTAGATAAGTATGTCTAAAACTGTATCTTACCAATGTCTGTTGCTTGGTATGTTCCAGGAAGGTGTTCAGGGAGCCTAAAGATGATGGCAGCATATAGWCATGAGCTTAAGAAACCCCTACCCCCAAAACATTAAAAAAAATGAAATAAAAATATATAGAGAGAACATGTGCATATGTGTGTATGTGTGCTGATAAGTTAATTACAGGCTAGCCCCAATTTATTGGGATGGTTTGAAGTGGTATTCAAGCTTAACACTTCGCCAGTTTGCACTATGCCACTGATCAGTCCAAGTTAAGCACTGAAGTTTGAAATTCTTGTCATGGCGTAGACCTATAAGGATGSTAAAATACTCTACAGAACTTGTACTATACGTTCAGTCCCTCTTCATGGTGAGTGTGTATCATTGTGAATGCAGATGATAAAAACTGCTGTAGAAATGACAAAGATATGCTGAGTTTTCAGTCTTATACTAAAATTTGTTTCCTTTTGTGACGCTTGAATTTCTATCTGTGAAGCAGCACAGTAACATGGGAATGCATGTCCATAATTCCAACTTCATTTCTGCCTCAAAGCGCATTGCTGTGACTCATTTTGTAAGAGGTGTAAAAGCTGCCAAATGGGCCAAATGCTGACCCTGGGTACATCTGCAAATCCAGATGGCAACACTGGGTCAAACCAAAGAGCAGTCTACCTCTGTGTCTTCTCTGTAGTGGTGGCCAGTAACAGGAGTTGGAGAAAAATAAAGGCCACCTAAGATGCTCTCTCTCATACGCTTTCATGGAGTCTGCCAAGTAAGTGCTTAGGGGCTTCCTGAATCACAGATTGCTTCTTGAATGATGTGTTTGTGGGTCACTATTAGACCTACTTCCATATAGTTGCACAATTTTTTTAGGAACCCATTTATACCATTGTCCTTCATAGCATCCTGTGGCAATGAGTTGTGCGAGCTAATTATTTTCTGTAAGAAGGGAACTTTYAAATTTTCTGTCTGATACTTTCATATGATCTCCCCCTAACATTTATACTGGGAGAAACAGYGGCTAATCCTTCCCAGTTTGCTATTTCCTGGACATCCGTGACTTTGTAGATTTTTTGCTCCTTCAGCTTTAGAAGCTGAAGAGATCCAGTATATCAGTTTAATCTGTTTAGTCCGTTTCGTGCGTCCTGAGGAAAGCAGTCTGCATGTGCTTCATCTGATGGGRACATGTAATTGTGCCATCATTGCAGGATAACTGCGTGGGCATTTCTTTCTCCTTGTAACGGAGGCAACACTTGTGGTCTTTAGGTATAGTATGCACTACTACCGCATTTTATCTTCCCAAAATTATTTTTGTTGTTTTTATTAATTTCTTAGCTTATTAATATTACCAATATTTATATTGGTATATTAATATTACCAATATTATTACCAATAATTTCCAAACTTGTTTTCCCCAGTGCTATTTAACTTGATGAAAATTATCAGTATATCCAAAAAAACCAAATTGGAAACAGAAAAATTATTCATTCTGAGTTGTTGCTTTTTATCATTCTAAGAGTTCGTTTTGGTACACACTGTCTTTGCATTGGCTTTGCGACTTTAAACTATGTAAAGCTATCTGCTTAAACAAATGATATTTTTTCCAGTTCCTTAATTATTCATGGAATGTCTGCATACGGATCTTCTCTCTTATTTTTTGCAGTTATGCTGAGCAGCTGTTCTTGAAAAAGTAGGTTTATAAACTGTATTTTCGTGTTTGCTTTTACTAATCACTTTAAAGGTAAAATGTTGTAATTTATAACCATGTAACAAAGCTTGCCAGCTGGATATTTGTTTTATGGCTGGACATAAACAGACTTTTTAATGAAAACTTTCCTAGACAAACTCCAAAAAAGGAAAAGCTATCCATTTGAAGGAGCAATGTTTTATAATGCTGGGGTTTGTATTTATATTGGCTCAGATTTTCATCTGGTGGGCATGATCACTAGAATAGGGGCCGTATTTTGTTACTGTGCATGAGAAGTCACGTGCTGTCTTTTTGTGAGCACTTGCATGCTTTGCTGCCTGCTTTGACTGTTCCTGCAAAAGAAACTTCTACTGAGGTGATCTATGCCAAGCATACGAACTGTGTTTGAGGAGAGAAATGCATCTGACCCAACACGGTTATTAGTTGCCTGTTTGCGATGGATTATCAAACCTCAACCCACTGTTTACCTTGGGAGTTTGAGAGCTCTCGGTGGGTCTGTGGCACACCCAGGCAGATTCAATACGGAAAAATGTCATTCGCTAATGTAAAGGAAAAATTTGTACATAGAAGGAGAATAAAAATTAATCTGAAATAAATATACACAATACATACATATACAATAGCATGATGATATTCTTTTGGTAATGAGGCTGCTGACCTTTCAGATGAAAATAGATGATAGTTTCCATATTAAATGTTGAGATGGTAATATTTATGTTTCAGAAGAGCTTTAAACCTATCTCAAGCTTGAAAAGCCTACACATATTTTACAGCTGTTTGACTCTTGTTCTTTTTTTCCAATGGTCATAAGGTGTTGTCTCCATCAGGGTCCTGAGCAGATATTCACTGTTCATGAGAGCAGTGCTGCAGATCAAGGATTGAGAATCTGATTTACTTCCCTCCTTTGTTCTGCCAAAAAAAGGAAATCTGAGAGTAGGGCCAAAAATCAATATCCCATTTTGGTCTTTCTATTCATAGATAAAAATTGATGGCACTAGTGTGGTAAGGCATTACCCTGTAGTTTGTACTTTCTAGGAAAGTTTTTTTGGTTCATCAGTGGACTCTTTGTCGTCATCTTTGGCTGGGTTTTTTTAATGGRCTTTTTGTAGCTGATTGCAACAGATGCACGGAAAAAGTGTGAATTTATCTCGTATCTCAAATGCCAGTCAGTAAAAAAAATTTTGACCTAGAAAAATCACAAGTTTTTGATCTACTTATATATTTTACCCTACATATACCCCTTCAATCCATTGCCACTGTAAGAAATATAAATTGTTGCTAATGCTTGCTAAACATTTTAGGTAGTATGTTTAGAGATAAGATGTATATGTTCTCTTTTTGGAGTGGTTATGGGCTACTGTGATATGGAAAATGTTTTTTTCGGGGGGATGAACTCTTAACAGTGATGTGGCCTCTTAGATGATGGTAGCTGTTGTTTATGCCAGGGGCTGTGCTGTAACAAGTTCCCGGGGTCACAGTCTGACCTGATTCTCATCTTTGCATTAAGCTAACTAATATGCATGGGAACTAACACTGGAAGCTTAACATCTTTATGAAGTGTTCCAACTCTCTAACCCCAAAGGAGCAGAAATGCAGAAAAATATGGAATAGAGCTACTTGATAAGCCATTTAATTTGAAGGCAGAATGCCTGCTGTTTGTCTGTATCRGCTTTAAGATATGGTATTGGGAAAATATTTTAAATCACAAGTTTCTACATAAACAAGTTACAAATGTGTAAATACTTTATTTATCTTAGAAAATTAGTGTTGATCTCATTAATTTTGGAGAGAGAAGACCTTGCTACAAAAATTGTCCTTTTTTGTCTCCTGTGAGGATATACAGAATAATTGATGCTACTGGTCTATTACTTGATTCAAATAACAAAACCTTTTATGTTGCCTGTATTGTTATGTGAAGTCCTTAGTGGAACAACTGGAAGTGTAATAGGAACCAGAGCAACTGGCTCAGATTATTGGGACCACAAAGAAAATGGATGACACTGCCAAAAGTGGGGCAATTGCTCAAAAAGCAGCTGATTCGAAATATTTTTTAAATCTTTTTGGAAATGATTACAATGCATATTACAGTGCTGATCGCTGCTGTAAAACTAGGGCAACATTTGCTTTAGTCAGCCCTGCTGATGAATAACTGCGTAACTTAAATCCAAATTATTTTGTGAAAATGGTAAATATTTTTGTTGGAGATGATGCTGAAATATCTGACATAATTTAACAAGTATATTTTTTAGAAAACCTTTTTTTCCAAATAGATTGAGTCCTTCGTGTAGAGGGGCTTATACCATCTGTGTAATCATAGCCACAGACCAGGGCTGGTATCAGCTCTTTTCCAATTCACTGGTCTTCTGCTTAATGCTCCTTTTCCCCCACATCACTCTCCAAWTTCCAAGAATTCCTAAAAGTTTTGCATTTGTTTGTTAGTGGGGCTGCAAAATCCTACACTACAGTATATTATCCTTTGTGAACTCCAGAACAACGTGGACCATAGAGTAAGGCAGTTGAAGGTAGGAAAACTGGCAAATTTTTGTAGCAGTGTTCTCTCCAAAGTTTCTTGGGGAAGGAGGTTTGTGTGGCATCACAGTGTCRTCTTATCTACAGGTGTTTTTATCTATGAAGTGTTAACTCACAGATCAGGAGACCTAGTTCTTTAGATCCGTAGTATGATGTAATTGTTATCCCTTATCAAAGTAATTTCCTTCCCGTTACTAGGCACTTGACGACTGTCAAGAGTATGCTCTGCAAGTATGCAAGAGCAGAGAAGCAGACCTCTTGTGTACAACGTAATGACATTTGTTACTGCTATTAATAGTATTAGGGAATGCTCTGCAKCAACTATTTGCCTTTTTTGAAAAACATGGAGTTGCATACAGCAAATACAATTCCAGTTATTCCAAAATTTCTGGAAGCGCTGAACTGGGATCATTGCTGATTGAGACTGAGTACTGAGGAAGGTCTGGCTGCCCAGACAGCATGGATTATATCCTTCTTATTTTCTTGGGTATGATAGTTTCCCAGTTTGTCCACATGCCAGGTTATTTGTGGCTTTTCTAAAGCCTGGCTGGTTACAGTAGCTTTCAATCCACCTACAAGATAAGGTAACATGACAGTAATAATTCAGTCTGCCTATTTGAGGCTTGCAAAGAGCAACTGAGATGTGCACCCTTCTTAAATGCTGAATGTCAAGCCTCTAATCATCCCAGCTTTCCTAACAAGTTTCTTTTATTTGTTTTTAGGGATGACAACAAAATAAAGAAACAAGATGTCCCAGCACTTTGTGATCTTCACTGTTGTAAGGATGGGCCAATAAGAAATGGCCTTATTGGGCAGAAGCCACCCTCTATCAACCCTGAGAGACTGAAAGACTTTGGTGAGGAGGATTACCTGAACGGGGATGTGAAGACCTGGGAAATGAAGATAGTGAGCCGTAATGAGGAGTTACTTAGRGATGCCCTTTCCCGCATCCCTCAGTCAAGCAGTAGCACCAGCCTGTCAAGCTGTAACAAGCTGATTCGATTTGAAGATATTAGTGCAGCAGCTTTCAAAATCCAGTGCGGTGTTCAGAAAACCCCCTGCATGGTAGGGAGTTTATAYGGCTTTGCATTCTCTCAGTATTTCTTTTATTTTCTTTATAAAAGTTGATCAGAAATGAATGAAGAGTATGTGTGAGTCACAGCAGATAGATCTGTGTAGGATGACTCATGTTCATATTAGTTGTTGTTAACTGTCAATAAGCATTTTCTTCTTACCTGTTTACACTAACCTAAATCCTCAAAGATTGCAGTAACCTGTAAACAAAGGATAAACCACGTTAGGCATAGACTTAACGCACTGTGATATTATGCTCCCAGTGAAAAACTCTTGCTACAAGGAACCTGAGTTGCAGACATGGCCTATCAGTGTTTGGGTRAGCAGTCTTGTGGGAGGGCCTGGTTTGGAACCAGCCCTCATATTTTTGGAGAGTTTGAAGGTACAGATTTTCCTTCCTAGCCTGGCCATACCRGCAAGGCTGAATATGTTCTGTAACCAGGTGGTTCTGCCACATGCATCTTCAACAAAACGAGGACGTTAAGGTACACACACACAAACATATGCACCTATCGATCAGTCTAGGTATGAAAATGACTGAGACAGCCCCATAAATGTACAAGCATTTGCTAAAGTGTAAGAGAAGTACAATGGCAAGCTATATAATTTGTAGTGTATTTCTACTGTTGGGAGCTCTTCATGAAGGCTACTGTAGGCACTCTGTGGCTCATCTCCTCTTTTCCCTGCAGTGGGTGAAAAGAGCATCTTTGCCAAATGGCAATTCATAGTAGCAGCCCCAAATTGCTCTCTYGATGAATGCCTCCCTGTTGCTGACCCGGGGCACTGGATGGATTGTCTTTCTGGCCTGCACAGGGAAAGGACCTTGGTGTCTGAGCCACTGCTTGGGGTTAACAGTCCCTGGAGCAAAGCGGTTGGGTCTGCAAGGTCTGCAAATTCTCCTGGTTCCCAGATGGTGCCTGCTGATCCAGAGACATCATAATTACTTTTGGTGGGTTTTTTTAGCTTAGAGTTCCCAAAATAAGGGTAGCTGTGTTTTTTGTAGCATACTACTGAAGAAGTGTGTCTCGTGACAAAGGGCATGATGCAAGACTGTTTGGGGCCGTAAAAAACTTGCAGGGTAGTGTTGGCTGGAGTGTATGTAGGGAGTCAAACTGGCTGCATTTTGCATTCATATACTGCCTGTTCAGAGTGACTCGGGAGTAAACCGTCATGCCAGCTGTACCTGGATTTCCCTTCAGAGTGGAAAAGTTGGCTTGCTCGGGAAGGCGGGGGGAGGGAGCAAACACGTGCAGCATGGGTGGTCAGGGGGCCAGGGCCTGGGTGAACAGAGGGAGCGTACCAAACTCTGCACATCGCGTCGTTTGTCACCAAAACTCTCAGACTGTCATGCTTGAGAGCAGAGTCAGTGCTCCAGACAGAAGTGTCCCTCTTCTGCTTTGGTGGAGAGACTGTGGCAGGAAGAGAAGATTTGCATTTATATTGCAGGTGGTGAGCACTGCACTTCTCTGTAATTGACAGCTCTGGTCATATTTGTTAGGTGGGTTTAATCTTGCTGTACAAAGGTGGGTCTATGGGCAGGGAGAGGGAGAGTGTCAGGGCTTAATTTGGAAAACAGAACTAGCTAGCTCCGCACGCTTTGATAGCCTGGATCATCCCTTCCCTGCAGCTCATGGCATCGTGCACTTCTGCCAAACTAGTAAAGTCTGTCTCAGCCCCATCCCCTGAGCCATGTCTTTGCTCTCAATACATCCTAATKCAGGAAAAGGTGAGACTGCACCACTGAGTCCACCTTCTGCTCCTGCAGGCATCCATGTAATACAAAACTTTTTGTAAACTGATMGTGCTCCTGCTCACATGTAGTTAAGCTCTCTTTGGCCAACTCACATCATTTGTTCTCAGGCAGCTTTGCCCCTCAACTTAAATAGTTCTTTTCTCTTGGGTGTCCCTGGCAGATTTATGCAATGTGGTTGTATCCCCTTTCTGCATTTACTGTGCCAAGCTAAACAGGCTAATTTTCTTTAGTCCCTTTTTATGAACTATGCTTTTGGGATGATCAGAATAGTGGAAAACCTATATCCCCACTTGTTTTAGTGTGAAAATAGCCCATGACTGTTGCTAGTCAAAGTAATGTTCCTGCAGAAATCATCAGTACATGTTTCATGCACTGATTCAAAAGCAGAGTATTGAAAGCACAGACTGGTGTCAAAAAAACCTACAGATAACCTTTATTTTAACTCATCACTGAGAGGTAAGAGCCACTTTCAGGGACATTTTCTTGGATTAAAAAAGCGAGCATGGCTATAACCCATTCAGTTAATTGAATGGAGAAACACTTTGCAGGGTGATTCCTAATCTGCAGGTGAGACCATGGAGGGGCGTCCTGGATCCTTATGCAGGAGTTTGCCTGGAGCTGATACACGGCATCATGAATGATTGTAACAGATGTTATAGAGGTAGCGAGTGTAGGAAAACAAGGAATTAGCATTAAATTGGGCACTTGGTTTGGTTACTGATGCAGGAACTTTAAGGGTTGTTTTGTGTTAGCTTTGTGGATGCCAAATGGAGGCTGTGCTGTGTGTTGTACATTAGACACATCCATAGTCCTTAGATAAGATCGTGGTGACAAAAGGGAAAACTTACAGGCTGGTTCCATGAGTCTTACAAGGTCACGCATCAGGTCAGTACAGCTGAAAATAGCACTGACGCCTCCTTTGCTAGAAGTAATTGCTATATTTAGGCTACTGAAAAAAAGCCTCAGTTAAAGGAAGCAGAAAAGGATAACCTGAAGAGTTAAAATACTGAGAATCAAAATTAAAGAAAAATAATAATAATCCAAAGTACACCACCTCTGTGGTAAACAGTGACTTAATGACACATTTTTAAATGTAGGAGACTTAGCAACTTTATAAAGTCACAGGATTCATCTCCTTAAATCCTTTTTCTCATTGTTGACTCTAGAATCCAAGATTCTCTGCAAAAACAAAAATGATAAAACTAGTACAGTATGTGAAGAACCAGTGAAGTATTRTTTCTTGTCTGGTGTTCTTGTTCTGTTTTGCATAGGCATTCTCCATGGATTAGGCTGTTTAGGATAGAAACTGCTATCCTATTAGTGTACTAAGCACTTTCCATTCTTCAGTTCTGCAGCCAGATTTGCAAAGGAGCAGCAAGTGGTAGGATTTTTGCAGGATTTTCAGAAGCAAAATAGAGAATCTGGCCCCACCTATGGGTGAGGAACTTAACATATGCTTCTAAATCCACTAAAAAACCTTGAAACATTAATCTGAAATATTTAGTTTAATTGTATACCTTAAAGCAAGTATCTGTTTCAGATATATTTAGTTTATATAAATTCACTCTGAAAGTCTCACAGTCTGAAAAATGTCAGTACATATTACTAYGTACACTATACACCATATGCATGACACTGCCAGATACTTTTTGAGATAAATATTTAAAATATATTGTCATGCTGTCTTTTAATCTATCTCTCTTTGTGACTTATCATAAATGAGGACTTGATCCCCTAAATCCCCAGGCCCTCATTTGCTCTGGCAGCCAATGGAAGAAATAGGGCCAATTACGAAATAGAGACGCAGTAAGCCTAGGGAACTGGAACCCACAGGCTTACTGCAGCTCTGTTTCATGAGTTATCTTGTTTAAAACTCTTGTTTTAGATAACAAGGTAATAGGAAATTAATATGGCGATGCATGCKGTGAGTGTCTTACTATAAAAATTGATAAAGGTTTGCCATTAAAAAAAAAATTTAAAAAAATCATGCACTTGGACACTGCATCATATGTACTATGCTTGCTAATTCCTCTCAGCTCAGGGATCCTTTCTGTTCCAAACACTGAGCATTTTCAAACAGCTGCTGCTTACACTTGTGATCCTGGGAAATATTTTTTATCATTTCCATCATTCTTCACGTAAGAAATGTCTTTACTAATGTCGTAGTGGCCTTAGGATGCAAAATGGACAATATTCAGTAGTGAATCAGCGGCAGAAACCATAGCAGAGTCATAATGGGACTCAAGGAGGAATTTTCTAACTGCTTTTTTATCTATTAGGAGATGACATTTTTTTCAGTATTCAATATGCAGTTCTGGCAAGTGCTAAAATAGCAGACCATGGGGTGGTTTTTGAAATAATTGAAAATACTGATTTTAATATCTGTATTTGAACAGTAAGACCAAAAGAAGTGCTATTTTCAGAATTCATAATGGCATGGGCTACATATTTCACTACTGCAAGTTTGAAAATGACTTCCATAAACCAGAAGAATCTGGTAGGGAACAACACACTGTAATGTATTTCTAAAGAAACAGATTATAAAATTTACTTTTTAGAGCTCATACATAGCAGCTGAATGCATGCCTCACCAGGGAGCTGATGGGGTGTGGAAGATTTTTCTTAATTTTAGATACATCCCTATAATAACATTTCTATACTCCAGTATTCTAGGTTATCCAAGCAGTATGGAATGGACATCTACCTAAAGAAAGAGTTCCTCCAATACACAGGATCTGTGAAGGAACGAGGTGTACTTTACCTTCTGACATCATTGCCTCAGGTATAACATAATGTCAACATTCAAAAAGAAATAGATTAGTTCTGCTTCACAAAAATGGAGCAGCATTAATTTTACCCRTAATGTCCATGGAATTGCAGTATTTCTTGCCTTTTGAACCATCRTGCTGAACAACATAGGCAGGTTTGCAAGTATCTGAATGTAAAATACTTTACCAGTTTATTTACCCTTGGCCAATCTGCTGGTGAAATGCTTAAAAATATTTGAAAGAAAAGCTTGCAAAATGTAAACATCAGCRTTTTTCTGTAGCATTTAGATTGAAAGTGTTTGTATGCATACTATGGTTCTGACATGTTGAAACTACCAAATTTTAAGTGATGATGAAATTGAGGTACAATGGGTGATGAGAAGGATCTAGATCATCACTTGATTTTGTAATGAATTTCAGTATCATTACATGAATAGCTTGTTTATCATTTGTCGTAGGAGGTTATTGAGTCTCTGCAGCAATAATAATTATAATTGGCATGATACAGCAGCCCAGAAACAGTGGTTATTCCTGCACTTTTGTAATAATATGAATAAATCCTTCTATTAAAGGGAAATCCGAAATGAAATAATTTCACACAGGCAGGGAAGAGGGACCAGATATYGGCTCTTCTGGGATCAGATGGAGTTTTGCAGCTAATTCCAATGGAACAAGAATTGAACCCAGAGAAGTGCAGGAACAGRGGTTGATCTTGTGCTGTCTTAGCTATGTGTGTAAGTCCTGAGATCACATCAGACGTGCTTATACTGTATCATAATATCGTAACATGATCAGCTAGCAGACGAAAAGAAGAAAGTCAGACCATTAGAATGATCCAGGATCATATGGGACAACTTTGTGACGCTATGTAATGTGCAATAAGCAACCCTGTTTTTTAGGATCAGCAAAGAAAGGGGGTGATCGTGGCTTCGGACAGTAACTTTTCCATGGCCGTTGCTTACCATGCCTCAGAGCTCCGTATTCCAGTGTTTGTCATCATGTCAACCAGCACATCCCCGGCCAGAGTGAAAATGTGCCGTGAGTACGGTGCCATGGTTATATCCTATGGCACTACAGCTAAGGATTCCCAGACGCATGCGAGAAGGTTGGCACAGGAGAATGGTTACCTCTACCTCGAAGAGTAAGTGGAAAGTCAGGCTGATTAGAAAGATTAGATTAGATACTTGCGCAGCTCTGCAAAAAACAATTAGTTTCATGAAAATCTGATCGCAGGTCATCAAAATGTTCCCATTACCTGGAGTATGGCCACTTACATATTCCCAGGCAAAAATCATGAATCTTTCTATAACTGTTGGGGATGGAAACCAAAATGAAACACTCTTCTCTTCCCCCAAATTAGTTAAACTTCCTGATTGGGAATTATATRGGCTAGTATGATGATGGATGTATGTTAACTCTTTATGAACTCTGTCAGAAAGCATTATGGCTAGCGTTCATTTTTGGTCTCTCTGTTTGGAGTAAGGTGGGTAAAAGCTAATCTTTAATGCAAAGGGTTCAGTGGCATAGTGTAGAGCAAGAGAAGGTTAATGCTGTAAAATTTTTGCATATCTGGTGTGAGTGACAAAACTGTCATTCTGCCTTGAAAAAAGATGATTAAGGGGCTACTTCACATACATATTTAAAGTAGCTAAGGATGAGTATAAATTTAAGTTTGAACTATCTGAGGTCATTGAACAAGCCGGATCTAATAAGAACATGATTAGAACAAGATAAGACAGCGAAAAATATTTGCAGCTGATCCATTTTCCCTTTTTTTCCTCTTCTCTCTGCAGTATTTTCTGCCTTTCCCTTCCCTTTTTTTTTTTTTCTTACCTTTTTTCAAGTAAGATTTCAAAAAAGCACGGAGGGGTGAATCGTTAGCATGAGGGAGCTGGCAGTCCCTCTCGTGCACTGAGCTGGAATGTTATTCTCCCTCCCCATGGCTGCCTCTGCGCAGGCTTTATCTACCACTTTGTGTTTGTACGGCACCTACGGCAGTGAGTGCCATTCCCCTTCGGCTCCTAGGCACTACTGCATTAAACATAGTAATAATGAATGATGTTGCTTGGAAAGAGGATCCCAGAATGAGCAGAATGGAGAAAGTCCTCACTTCTTTCTTGGTTGGTTTATTGGGAAGGCAATATTAAAAACTGTACTCTTCAACTGCACTGTTAGCTCTGCCAACAGCAAGGGACCACAGGGCTGGTTGGTGTGTCCTGTGTGTCACCATGGGCATAACCTCGTCCCAGACTGAGACTTTCAAAGAAACCCAAGGGAATGAGATGCCCTAGATSCCACTGAATTTTAAACCCATTTAGGATCTCTTTGAAAACCACAGCTTTCCATAACTTTGTGATTTCCACATTTCTGTCAGCCATTTTTCAATCGATGTGTTAACTCTCAGCTGGCTTGCATCAGCTGTCATGTTTGCACRTAAGAGCTAAATTGTTTTGCTGAAATTTCTTGTTTAATCTTCCCCTCTCCCCCAAATAATTATTTATGTTACATAAGGCAGATATTCTCCAGGTTCATGAAGCTCCAGGGACAATGCATGTGAATGATTTCAGCATCTAGCACTGAGAACTCTAAATGTACACGTTACCATCAATAATATCGAAGCACTCTGATTTATTTCAGGTTTCATGTTACAAGTAACAGGTATTTGAGGTTAMAAGAAACAGAGTTATTCAATCTGTTACTATGTTTAATTAAAACCTTGCAGATGTAATTTTTCACACTCTAGAGGAAAAAAAAAAATAGAAAAAAAGCTCCACTACAATAGTGAAATGTATTTTGTTAGGTGTAGACTGGGAGAGCTTTCMTAGAGAGATGTATGCATATATGTAGCCAGTCTTCCTCAATGTGTGTCTGACACACATTCATCATCACTTGCCAAAGCTGTCTGTAAAACATCAGCTGATCTCCTGTGTTTTAGAATGGAAATTCTGAAATATCATTTTATTTCAGTGTAATTCTAGCTTGCATAAAATCCCTAGCAATTTGGTCTCTTGATCTCCTTAACCAACAATTCATTCTTTTCTTCCTGAAGTAGAAGAATTACGTGACTGTCTTTGGTTTTACCTGTATGGGTAATGTCCCGTAGTTGGGTGTGTCAATGTCAGTTCTTCCCATTTCTTGAGTGCAATTAAAATACTGTGTTATGAAAATGATCATGCAAGAGTTTAATTAAAGGAAGGAAATTTTTTTCCAACTGCAACTTCCTGTGAAATTCCAGGAAGGAAATGTGATTTTTCCAAGTTGGAATTCAATCATTAAGTCTACCTAATTGCTRCCTAGGTAACATGGGATTTTTAATAACTATAGATGTTCAGGACCTCATTATAAATGCAATGTGAATATTGCCAATAAGTAACACAGTACCTCTGGGATGATGTGAGAAAGATTGATTTGTGAATCAGAGAGGTAAGAGTGCTACAGATTGAATTACACACCTTCCTTCCTTGAGAGTTCAGTTTTTTCTTGTGTAACTCCATATCCAAATACTGATCAGACCTGATCCTTGTTCATTTGTCATCTGGTTAGTCTGTTACTCTAGGAAGGACAGCCAATAGCTTTCGAGCCCTTTATTTGGGGAACAGGGGAACAAAGCCTGCTAGCTGCCACATCAAAATTTCATTGAGAAACTGAAGCCTGACAGCCCATCTTTGATTACTGATGTATCACACATTTCAGAAGGCAAATGGCCAATTTTCTAGCTCTGACTAAAAAATGCTTGTTTAAATCTAMAGTCTTTAGATTTATCTGCCCTTTTTTTCCTTGATTTTCCTTCAGTGGTATATGATACTGAGAGAGATATATTTGCAAAAGTAATCAGTCACAGTGCAAATGAAATAACCTGTTTTATTATAAAAAGCTGAAGGCTGATCACTGGTGTTCTAGCTAGATGTTAGCAAGGAAAACATGATTATCTGAAACATTCATTCAAACTGTTAATAAATCTCCATGCCCAGAGCAGTCTCCTTAGGACAGAATTTTCAGTTGTTAGAGAAATGTTACTCATAAATTGAGTGTCCCAGGTCCTCATTCATTTTTGCAGCTCCCCATGGTTTCCCGTGTAACCATGGCAGGGCTAAGTCTGCAAACTCAGTTCTGAATCTTATTTGTGAATAAGGTTCCAGAAGAATTGTTCAGGAGACCAGTGGTATATTTTGTCACATATAAGAAGTAGGAGAGAGCTCCTTCAGTATCTTGATAAAGACAATAAAKTCAAGGGTTCAGTTACCCATCCCACTATGACTTCTTGCCTTCGTCTTTAGCTGTGCTACAGGAGTGAAAGTTCATTCATCCCATCTTTTCTTGTGTAGTTACATAGACTCTTGCCCTGAGGAATTTGCTGTGTTTTGCTATATATGTGAGGTAACTTCTCAAAAGGGCCTTGGTCTCCACCTTGCAGGCGTTCTGTGCTCCTGTGCTGGGCCTCTCTGTGCATGTCTAACAGTAATAAAAGCATAGATTCCTAGTACCCGAATGTCCTGGGTCAAGTAAATCAAGTGAAGTCATTGGATTTATAATTCTGTTTGCTTATCCGTTTGCCAGAAAAAACAGAACGTACAGGCATACAGAGGTCTCATATTTTTTTCTTCATATATCATTCTACWTTTACATCATTGCTAATATTTAAATAAAATGCAAAACAGCTTTTAGAAATAGATCCAAGTCAATCATGCGACTGTACAGTAGACTTTTCTTCAGTCTTTTGACTCTGTTTGTCCCTATTCTGCTCATTATATTACCTTTGCCTGAAAGTGTTTTACCAGTGAGTGTTTTGGCATGACTAAATGCTTCTCTTACCCTTCCAAAGTCTTCCAGAGTAATGTGAAGGTATCAGATATTGGCCCTGGATCGTGGAAAGACTTAGCTCTGTAGCAATCTGTTTGGTATTTGTGAGACTGAACACAGTGCTTAAATTTCATGAAAATTCCCATTTGTCACAAACACTAAATTCCACTGATAAATAAAGAGAAGGAGATTTCCTTTTGAGACTTTGCTTTTAGTTTCAACTGCAGCATTTAAAATTTATGAAGCTGAAGGAAGTGATGGCAATGGAAACATGACTTCTGTCTCACCAGCTCTGTAAACACCTGATGCTGGTAACAACAGAGATAAGTGCTCTTCAGCCTGACGGCTATTTGAGGGGTTTGTCAAGGTTGCACAAGTTTTCTCCCRGTAGGTAGCAGCACTGTCTGATGGCAGTGTCCTGTTGTATTGCCTCCTCCCCTYGTTGTGCTGGTGATTTACTCTCACATATATCTTTTTCTGCTGAACGATGTCTTTAAAGTAGTAGATTGAACTATCATTGCGTTGACAACTGTGAAGCCTGCTGAGCTGTGCCCTTCCTTCCCGCAGGGAGGATAGTGCTGTCTACCTGTCGGGCCTGGGAACCGTGGGGCTGGAGGTGTACGAGCAGGTGCCAAAGCTGGACGCAGTGATTTTCCCTGCAGGAGGCCACTGTGGCTTGCTGGCAGGGTCGGCTGCTGCACTCAAACACCTCAACCCACACATTTCCGTAATTGTAAGTTTCCTTTCACCTATGAAGTGTTGCAGTTTGGCAGCTTTCATCACAGCTATTTTCAAAAGGCACTGGTATCTAGCGATGACACTGCACGGGTATCTAGTGATACACTGGCAGAGACTGCATATGCTGGGGACAGGGACTATTTGATCCCGTGGGCTTCATCTAGGAGAAGAGCCTCTGAGAGCCTGGGAAGCCTTCTGTCCCTTGGCTGCTTGGCTGGATTTAAGAAAAAATGTGTGAAGACTCTTCCAAAGCAAATGAAATCCAGTTCTGTGTTTTGAAATAATTTCTTACGGGAAAATTTTGGCCCTAAATAAGGCACAGGATAGGTTCAGTGACAGCACAGTTATTACGCAATTTAAAATTAATTGTTAGTTTGAAGAAGAAACTTTGTGTAGCTTTTTTGGTGTCCGCTTTGGTGGTGACTTCTGTTATAACTGGATCAATAAAAAAGTGACAACACTTGTCTTCCCCAGGGGGTTGAATCTGAAAGTTTCCCTGTACTGCAACAGTCCTTAAAGGCTGGCCACCCAATTGAAGACCAGGCTTGCAGCAATCATCACTTCTATGGAGGTAAGAAAATGCATTATTCTTCTGGAGGTAGAATAAAGGTTTTAATTCATGCYTCCAACCATATTATTTTCTCATTAATCCAGTTCAAACATGTTTTAAAGGAAATCTCTGAAGAGTCAGAATTTAATTCAAGTTGTAAGAGCAACTTCTGCTGCATTCTCCACCACCACCACCCTGGGGTACAATACTATTTCCAGTGCACGTGAAATGTTCAGGTGAATACTTAGAAATATGAGAGTATTTATCTGACCATTGTGCTCACAAGCAGCATCTTAACCAGTGAAGTCAATGGGTAATTTGTGAAAAGGCAGGAAAATGCGGTGCTTAAATATTTAGACTCGCAAAACTGTTCTCGGAACAACAGTGTTTTTAAATGATAGTTGTTTCAACATCATTTGCTCAAAAAACCTCAACTGTTAAGCAATTTAAGAATATCCTGTTTACCTGATGTTCAAATCTCTGGAAGCTTTGGGTTAAATGGGAGTTTTATAAGCAAACAACTTCTTAACTCTCTCGGTAAGCTCTGCCTGTCTCTGCACTCCTTTGCTAGCTGTCCTGCTGTAGCTAAYAAACCCAGTGCCATGCTTGGTTCTTCTCTCCTTCAAGCCTTGTTGAACAGTGAAAAGCACTGGGCTGCAGGGTCACTCTCACAGTGCAACTATGCCAGTGGAGAATCATAATTTTCTTAAAGGGATCCAAAATGGCAAAGCCTTCCTGTGAGACTTGGTCTTTTGTTACTAAATGCATTTTTGTCATATACAAAATCAAGTAACTTAACGATCATATAACAGCAGTGTGCTGCACTCATTAAGGGCACAAACCAGCCAGGACTCTAAAAAATGTTGAACTTGTCTAAAGCAGCCAGCTTTGTATTTTTGTCTTTTGAAATCTGCAGATGTGAGCGGACTTTGCTTTGGCAGCAATTCTTTGCAGCTGTCTGGGAAACTTGTGGATAAAGTTGTTGCTGTGAGGTAGGTGAAGAAAATGAAATGAATAATACTGAGTGAACATTGTTGTATWTGAAAAATGTGCTGTACCACCAGGATATGGTGGTTCTTCTTGTACAGTGGGGAGTGCAGGTTGGCAGGAGTTGCCATCATGAACACACTGTGAGAGCATGGTGGTGGTGGGATGCCTTTCCTTCCAAGGGAGGCACTGAAGACACTGAACCCAGTCCTACATATCATAGAATCATARAATATCTCAAGCTGGAAGAGGTAAAGGAGATAAAGGATCATCGAGTCCAACTCCCTGCTCCTTGCAGGACTACCTAAAACTAAATCATATGACTGAGAGCATTGTCCAGACTGACCCCTTTGGCTGAAACTTCACCTGCTGCTAGTACCTGGTCATGCTCTGGGTGTAAAACTTGTCCTTGTTGTGTTCTACAACACTTGAAGGCACCCTTTGACAAAACTCTTCTAAATCTTCACAGAAAGGCTAAGTTGGCAGAAAAGACTTACCACTAGGATTTAGCTAGCACAATGGTTGTAGTGAAAAATGCCATCCTGTCTTTCAGTTAATAACAAGACTGAGATATACGTTCAACCCCAGCAGCACAGCTTTCTGTAACACMACCTTAGGGTCGTATGTACCTGGGAGGATGGAAGGAATCAAGTTATACATAAATGTATTGTCTTCTGCTTTTTTGTTTTGTTTTGAYGCAACTCTCTTGCTTTCAGGGAGGAGGACGTCCTCATTTCGATGCTGAGATTGCTGGAGTATGAGCGAGCCACGGTTGATGCAGAAGGGGCCATTGGACTTGCAGCGTTGGTTGCAGGAAAGCTGCCCGAGTTGAAGGGTAAAAGGTACGGCAGCTATTGCAAACAGGGAACTGTGGCAAAAGCGTGGGGTTGAGTGCCTTGGTCCCAGGAAAGGGAGAGAAGCTACTTGTTTTATGAGTGACAAGGCAGTTCCTGCCCCTGAACTGGCAATGGGCTTATCTGTGGCATCTACTTCAGGCTGAAGAGACCAGTCATAGGTCAGAAGACCATGTTGAACAAGACAAATGTCAGCCTGGAAACCTGACAAATCTTGTCATTTTCCTGTATTCTCAAATGGTTGGGGGAAAGGCAGTTACACACAGCTCTATGAGGMATGGTCACATCTGCCAGGAGAGCATCCTGCTCTTGTCAGCCCATTGCCTTCTCTCATTCCACTTGTGGAAATCAGCCCTGTCTGTGGTGGGACAGGAGCTAGGCTGTCTTCTGCAGTCGCTCAGTGGCACCTGCCTCCCGGCCCCGAGAACTCCTGCCTAGATAGTCAATGGGATTACCCTTGTGCTTAGCGTTAAACGTGTGGGTAAGTGCCTTCTTGCATCTGGGCTTGAGTACTCAGTACTTAAGTGGATYGAGCCTTGGTTCAGGACATAGTCGAGAATGTATTTAAACATACACGCACTCAAGACAAAATAAAACTTCCAATGCACAGCATTGTATGCTAAAATACTGCTGAGGCAATTCTTCAGAAGAGGCTGACAGAGTACATACAGAGCAGCAACAAATTTCAATTCAGTACAGCTAAAATAAAAGGGAAAATGCGAAGGTTTGGTTTTAAAGAGGTCAGGTTTGACTCTGCGGAGAGAGATTATCACAGACTAAACATGTGGCTCTTCACTTGCTCTTCAAACATTTCAGCACTCATTTTGCAGGGTTGAGATGGATTTAATTAATGGTTACAGAAAGCCTTGAACATACATGTTGTCTAACCATTAAGAGGCTGAGACTCAGAACTTGCAGGGAAAAATGATGTCACATTTTTAAAATTTGAAACAGACCTAGAATTCTCCAGCTAATTATCTCTAACAAAACTAAAATCTCCAGGAAATGCAAAATGAAAACAAAGTCTCAGACCAACTAATGCAGCCAGCTTCTAGGCTCCCACCGCCTGCCCACAATTGATACTGAGAGCCAGGAGCCCCTCTGACATGTAATACATATTTATCAAAGGGTGGTCCTAGCAGATCTTAAGCTGATATTGAATACAGTGCCTGTGATTTATGGTTCCTTTGCACAGACAAGTGCTAATCAGAAGCCCTATTTTTCTCTCTGTTTTCAGAGTGGCAGTTGTTATATGCAGTGGAAACTTGGAATTACATTTGCTGCAACAGTGCATAGCTCGTGCCCTGACCCTCGATAACAGAGTGTGCAGATTTTCCCTTGTGCTTTCTGACTGCCCAGGAGACGTTTCAAAGCTACTAGAGATTTTGGCTCGTGAAGAAGCAAGGTAAATCAGACTAATAGTAGGGAAATATAATCACRGAATAGCACAAAGATTATTAGATCTGGACATGCTTCCAAATGTTGTCTGAAGGCAAGCCTGTAAGTACCTAGTTAATAAAAGGGTTTTTTCTTGTTATATTTCAGAGAAACTTTTATTTCCTTCATTTTTGTTTCAATGTGAAAGCACCTTTGCAGCATAGAATAAGTGTCTAATACAAAGATAAGCAGCAAAGATAGTTACTGACCAAACACTTACAGAAACTATTTTAAATGACAAAGGATTCTTGTGATCTCTAATTTATCCCTTATTTGATCTAGACTTTTGGATATCAAACAAGAACGCACGTTTGTGACATCTGAGCTCTTCACTGTTGAGGTAAGATGAGATGCAGTTTCAGTTTCTCTAGCAGTACTGACCTCCCCTAGTTTATTCTGTTTTCCTATATCTCTATATGTTGAAGAAGTCCAATAGAGTGTGCACAGTGATTTGGGGAGCAGTGTGATAGACAATTTCTTCTGTGTTATACAGTATCTTGCCTCACCAAACACTTAGCAGGCATATAAATAATACAGGACCTGTTTTACCTGCTGTTGTGACACCGTGGGTGAAATRCTCCACCTGTTACTATTGTAAACCTCCCTTACGTGCGTGGTGGTGTGCCAGAGGTGGTGAGCAAGCTGCAGCATCGGTCCGGAACTTGAAGATCCAGCTGTGTAGGCTGGCTGTAATTATCTGAGAACGATTTGCCGTAAAGCAAGGTGGAGAACACCCTTACGCTTAAGGAATCCTCATTTTTAACTGGGGCCTCAGTTTTGTACCTCATCCACAAAGAGCACAGAGCAAAATTGTTATTCCTTTGTTGAGTATTTGACACAGTAACAGTGAGGAGGTGTTATCAGTTAATGGCATCTCTTAAAAGGATCATTTATCTCATGACGTATCTCTTCTTTCAACTGGTTTGGCAAAGGTGTGGTTCCACTGATTTCATGCTACTGCTGTCCGAGCCCAGCCTGACTTAGTTTGTGAAATCACAGGTGGAAGTCAAATTAGGGATCTTTGCTAAACAGGTTCATAACTGGAATTCAGTTATGCTATTGACTTCGATTTTGGCATTTAAATCTCATTTCCCACCTGGATGCAAAAMCAGGCTCAGTATTTTCACTTGCGTATATGAAGAATAGGTTAGATTAAAGATGACTATAGCAAAGGACTACAATGAAGTTCACAAACGTCTTTCAGAAGATGATATTATCAGTTTTCTCAAGTATCAAGGACTAAAACTACATTGTTCCGCAGTGTGCCGTAACAATAGGCCAGCTTACTGGTTTGGGTAACTTGAAGCTAACGTGACACTGCAGGGGTAGACAAATCCCTCTGATTCAGYGACTAACTTAGCTCTGAAAAACCTTTTTACTGAAGGCTAGATTTGACAAGCCCTGTAACTCTTCTAAAGTTTTCAATATGATTCTTATGAAGTAGGACTTGTAGTTTTTATTAATGCTACTAAGTAAATTAAACAAAATCCACTCTCTTAGTTTTTGATTGAGAATGTTAGAACAATTTTCCATTACTCTTGTAGCCTCTCCCAATGAGGCAATTTTATCAGAATCTGCAGTAAATACAGTCCCTGAATGAAAAAGTGCCATGTGCTATTGTCTGCACTTTAAGCACAATGTATTTCCACTGACTGTTCACTTCAAGAACCTGACAGTGTTGTACTACAAGAGGGTTGGCGGGTGGAATTTGTGTCCCTGAATGATTTAAGTGGATGTTGGATTTGCATGATGGCTTTAAATCAGTCTGGGAGAGGCTATCGGATATTTAGATGTGAAGTACAAAGTAGTGATCCAGATTTATAGACTTCAGTGACTTTGGAGGCAGGTCTATCTGGTGACACCTAGTGAATTGTGAAGTTTTTCTTTGAAAACTAAAACAAGGGTAAGCAAAAAAGCTAAAATAGTGAATTTATCTTTAAGCATCAAAATGAATTTGCTCTAACCAGATATAGAAAAATGTACATATTTTTGTAGTAAAGCTAATACACGTGGGGGAGGTTTTGGTTTTTTCTTTGTTGCTTGTAAGAGCCAAAGCCCTGTGTCAGCAAAGCATTTTGAGCATTTGCTACTAAAGCAGACCTGGAAAGAATCTTGTATCATTTTCATCAGCGTAAATCACAGCACATTAAATTAAGCATGCATTTAAATCTGGATCAAGAACCAAAATTATCATGCGTTGAACTGGTGGTAATAATAAGAAAGGCATTACAGCTATACCCACTCCACTCTAATRCATACTTTCGGCTGTGGATATAGATGAAGCGTTTGGCAGAACAGAGCAGTAAGTGTAGTGGCTTATTTGAAACACTAAATCAGTCCTGTCAAGATTGTCATCTCAGTATTTAATCATCCTTTTAGATTTACCCCTTCATTTCCAAGGGAGAGAAACTTGCCTTCTAGTCACTGCTTATCAGAGAAGATATAGCATGTTTTTTTCCCTTTAATGAAATGCCTTGCTGGGTTAGTGTTTATTCATCTGCTGCACACTTGGAACGCTCCATGGGAAGATCCTTGTTGATAGTCTGATTTCATGGAGTAGTAAAGACTTTCTAAAATGAAGATTTATGTTCAAACTACACTGTTGGAAAAATAACTTTTGGAACATTTTACTGGCAAAAATAAGAGCTTTTTTTTTTAATTAAAAAAAAAAAAAGGATTATGGCTACATTAGATTCAGCTGATTCTTAATGAAGTGCCTTGTGCAGTGGGATCGGCTGGTCACGTTCTTTGGAACAATATGAGAGTTTCTTTTGGATACTGCCTGCTCATACCTCCAGTTTCCATACCACCTCTTTCCTTGTGGCTCACGCTGGATTTCTGCCTTGCAGAGGACTCCACACTAATTCACTCTTACCTGAGCAGTTAGGAAATGGCTTCCAAAGTCCCAATATTGAAATAGGTAACTCTTAGCAAATCATACAAATAGCCAGTTTGGTAGGCTTCACATTTTACAGCTATTGAAGCAGGTTAGATGACCAGGAATAYCTAGACAGAAATAAAGATCAGATATAAGGAAAAAAATTATCTAGTATCACCAGCTAACTGGATATAGAGATCTAAAGGATTACCTAGTTCATGGGAGGAAGCTACAACTTGCTTCTGTGAACTTTCCCTATTCTTTATCAGTAATATTCCTCAGATTCAGTGTGGGACAATTTCTCGCTTAAATTGCTTCCATCTGTAAACCTCTTTATAACCACTTAAATCCCTTTAATGTCATGTTATTATTGACTCAGAGAGAAGTCAATGAGCAAAATCAATAGCGACTTAATAAGGTAAGAACTATCTTTGCTATGAAGCCATGCAAGGCGCTGCTATAGATCAGCAGCTTGCCTRCTTAATGGGTGCCTCATATTTGGACTTAGGCAACTCAGCTGAAAAAAAAAAATATCTTTGTGCTCATCAAGTTTCTAGAAAAGTCGTCTCCTCACCACTGAAACTGCAGCATAATCAGACTGGCAAGTACAGGAGGGTCCTGGAACAGAGCAACGAGGGCCTGCAAGGTCTTGGGGTGCTCCAGCAATTTTGCAGAGAGGCAGCTGCGGCGGCAGTTTTCCCTCTGACCTCGGTCCTGTTTGACATTATGGGGTTGTCTGGTCTGTTCACTTTAAACCTCTCAGGAGCTTAACTCTGCTGTGGTTTTAAATAACTCAGAAGGTACCAGTTGTAAAAAGAACATCCATGACATTACTTCTCCCTCTGACTGTGCAACAAAATGCTAATTCATAAATCAAATGTTGCTTTTTCTTTACGATAACATGACGCATTGTCCCAGCAGTGCTGCGTTTCCTGGCTCACTTTGTGTGGTGTAATACCGTTTTTCCATACAGTTCATTCACCTCAGGCCAGAACTCATTAAATTATTTTAGTCTGCTCTGGTCAATTTCAGTAAATTCCTTTGGGCCAACTTGGCTTTTGTAAAATATCCAAAGAATATTTTGGATTAGAGTCCCCAGTTGCCAACATATTCCATGTTATTGTCCTGTGAAGAGAATACAGAGGAGCACGCAGCTGTCCAGCTATGAGAAGGATGCTATCATTCCTAAAGCATTTCCTGCACGACCCTGAGCAAAGCGCTGTTTCCATGCTTCAGTTCCCCATCTGCAAAATGGAGACACTTGAAGTAGGAAGCTCAACAATACATTTCTTCTGAGGCCCTTGTCGTGGTTTAACCCCAGCCAGCAACTGAGCCCCACACACTCGCTCACTCCCCCCCAGTGGGAAGGGGGAAAAAATCAGAAGAGTAAAACCAAGAAAACTCGTGGGTTGAGATAAAGCCAGTTTAATAGGGAAAGCAAGAGCCGCGCAGGCAAGCAAAGCAAAACAAGGAATTCATTCACCACTTCCCATGGGCAGGCAGGTRCTCAGCCATCCCCAGGAAAGCAGGGCTCCATCACGCGTAACCGTTACTTGGGAAGGCAAACGCCATCGCTCCGAACGTCCCCCCTTCCTTCTTCTTCCCCCAGCTCTATATGCTGAGCATGACGCCACATGGTGTGGGATGTCCCTTTGGTCATTGGGGTCAGCTGTCCCGGCTGTGTCCCCTCCCAACTCCTTGTGCCCCCCCAGCCTACTCGCTGGTGGGGTGGGGTGAGGAGCAGCCRAGGCCKTGRCYCTGTGTAAGCACTGCTCAGCAGTAACGGAAACATCCCTGTGTTATCAACACTGTTTCCAGCACAAATCCAAAACGTAGCCCCATACTAGCTACTATGAAGAAAATTAACTCTATCCCAGCCAAAACCAGGATATTTTCCACCCCTTATTCCATTCCATTTACATCATGCTCAGGTCTCACGCTATCCAACACATTCTTATTACCCACCACCACCCTTTCCGTCCTTTGATATAATACACCGATATCATTCCCTTAGTCTATGGACCACCCCTGTGAAATGTCTATAAAACATCCACAAATATCCACAAAATGTCCATTGAGTTCATTTACTCTATGACTTTGGGCTCCATCTGTTGTGGTGGTTACTCAGGACAGGAGAGGTGGTGTGTTGTGTGGAGTTACTGGGCACCAAAGCCAGCTCAGATCGGGTCACTGCTTGTAAGGCTTGTAAGGCTTGTCCTCCTTTCGTTCAGATGGTTCCTGCTATAGTAATTCCTATAACATGCAACTCAAATCATGGGTTACAACAATTTAAAGGTATATCCATTACAATCTCCACCCCTGGTCCCTTTGGGCCAGGTTATAGACTTTAACATTGCAATGAACTCCTTCCCTTGCCCCTGCTCCAGCTTGGACTTATCCACCGACTACAGTCCCTTAAGGTTGTACCTGCTCCAAGGGGAGCCTTATCTATGAGCCACAGTCTCTCCAGGGGTGTACCTGCTGCGGCATAGACTTATCCACGGCCACATTCACTTTGAGGTGCACGCCTTCCAGAGTGGCCTTCTCCATGGGCCATAATGCCTTCAGATATATACCTGCTCCAGCGTGGCCTTACCCACAGCCACAGTCCCTTCAGAAGTAAACCTGCTCCAACATGGCCTTACCCATGGCTGCAATCCCTCCAGGGGTGTACCTGCACTGTCGCAGGCTTATCCAAGGCCACATGCTTTGAGGTGCTCTGGCATGACCTCATGCACAGCCACWGATGCTTCGAGGTGTACCTTCTCCAGTGTGGACTTATCCTTGGGCCACAATCCCTTCAGAGGTATACCTGCTGCGGCACAGACATAACCACGGCCACAGACGCTTCAAGATGTACCTGCTCTGGCACAGGCTTATCCACAGRCATAGACGTTTCAGGGTGTCCTGCTCCTGCGTGGATTCATCCACAGGTCACAGTTCCTTTGACTTGAGTTCGCACTGGAGTTCCAGCCTGTCCAGTACAGCAGCACAGAAACAGCAGCGATGCCCTGGCCATCTGCCAGCCCAGGCGCATGGCCACGGCTGTTATCAAACTGTYCCCAGGCACAGCASAGTGAGACGATAAGCAGTGCAGCAGTACAGCAAGCAGAGTAAGCAAAAAGCAGCCACTAACGAGCACGAGACTCTAATATACAGTAAGGCAAGCAAGCCCCRTAGCAAGCACAGGAGCCTGAYGATTAGTAGCTAAACAGCAATAACAGCTATAAATTCGACCTAGCACATTCCAATCAAACCTGTCATTATCTCGCACCCTTTGAGCCCCACGTTGGGCACCAAAAAGGACTGTCGTGGTTTAACCC
>JASVER010000014.1:7197303-7644446 GCA_030449065.1 Oceanodroma leucorhoa
GGAGCAGCCAAGGCCTTGGCTCTGTGTAAGCACTGCTCAGCAGTAACGGAAACATCCCTGTGTTATCAACACTGTTTCCAGCACAAATCCAAAACATGGCCCCATGCTAGCTACTRTGAAGAAWATTAACTCTATCCCAGCCAAAACCAGCACAGCCCTCCAAAAGAATTTGGTAATTTTCTTTAATGGCATTCCACAGCAGACTAACACAGTACAGAATAGCCTGCCCCAGTTGTGGAAATAAGAACCTGACTCCGGGGAGGCTAAGGGTAGACCTGTTGGATTATTGTCTGRCTTACATAATGCGACGGTAACTTGTTCGTGCTCGTGCTCACTGACCTGAATGCAAGAATATGCCGAAAGATAAGGGCTCAGGTTGCACAACCAAGTGACAGCTGTGGCAGCTGTTACGCTCTTTCTCAAGCATTGCATTGCTCTGACCTTGGGGACTATCTGGCAGCTGATCACGAAACCATAAACTGAAGTTCTATTGCCAAATAGTCTGTAATGTGCAGTAACCTACACTGGGTGTTTACTGAATAATGCAGAAAATTGCCCAGTTGTTGATTTTTTTAAGAGAAATGAAAAGTTTTGCTTTATTTATAGAACTGAAACCAGTGTATATAAATAAAGTTTTCATTTCTAACTCCAGTGATTTTCATGCAAACAAACCCATACTGTTGCTGAGCATGGTGTATCACAAATACKAAGTTATGTGAATCCTCTGAGACCAACAGCTTAGAAGATGATGACGAATATGGTTTCTAGGATTAAAGAAGTGGGATACAAAGGTTCAGTGAATGAGTCAGGGACATAAGGAATTGCACTAGCTGGTTATGATCTCTCTTTACGTGGAGCCTGGAAAAGCACAAAAGACTGAASTCTTTTGATTGAGCAATGCTACTCACGTTTCCTCTGCTCTCTAGCATTGGCYCGGCATGTCCACCTAATATCTTTCTTTGCACGCACAGCCTCCAGATATCAGGCATCAGGGAGCTGAAAGACACGCCGAATTAATTTTTAATAWCTAGAAAAATATGATCTAAAAGGCTAAGTGCCCACATGCGAGACTTGCAGTTAAAAGGGAGCAGAGGTGCCCRCCTTGTTGTCCAAATTATTCAGCACAGAACTTTGCAAATTTCCTCCTTTTGTGAAGTTATGAACTTTCCTCTCTTTGAAATGGGATTAATTCCTATGAATGTTTTAATTTATGCATCTGGATTTTGGCGTTGCAGAGAGTAATAACTTGTGATCAATTTTTTCCTTTATCTTTTTTTCACCCTTTGTCCTGCTCCCTCAATTATTTCTAGTTATTAAATAAAACCCACAAGACATCAATATTCTGTGAAGACTGTTCTGTCTTCCATTACTTGTAGGCCTGCTATAAAAAAACCCAACAGGCTAACTAAACCCTTAGGCTGGAATCAATCTTTAGATTACCTGCCACAGAGAGCGGAACTCTAAATGCAGTACAAGATCCACCTGGSTGGTTATTTTAATGGTGTTACAGGACCAGGTAATTTTTTTATTATTATTTTTTAATCCAGCAAGGATAAAATGCAGGAGAGAAATGCATAAAACGTACTCATTTTTTGTTGTTGTTTTTTGTGTGGTTTTTTGATACATAGAAAAGAAAGCTCTGCTGTGCAAACATGGTCCTGCAGTCAATGGGAGCTCTGCTGGATCAAAATGCCTGTGTCTAGTACTGAGGGCTTATGGGTTTGAAACAAATTTAAAGTTTTCTCTAGTTGTCGTGGGTTATCTTGTCTGGAGTATAAGAAACATCAGGCAATAGGTTTTGTCRTTTATTCTTAAATAAGACTAATTTGGAGCACTTACTCTTAGTTCGTCAGTAGGTACGCAACTTCCTGTAGCCAGTAGTACCTAGGTGACTATTCAGCCTAGATAAATATAATCCTCGTATAGCTCCCCATGAATATGAGGACTGCCCTGTTGGACACTCATGTAAATCGTACTTCCCGCGTGAAGCAAATAAGAGAGTGGAGTTCTGTGAAGGTAAAACTGCAGTGTGAATTGGCTTAATCTCAGCAAGAAAGCAGATTCTTGCCTTCCTGGCTGTTTAGATCTGTAGCTGCTCTGAAGTGTAGCGTGATTCTCTGTTTGCCCCTGCTGTGAGCAAATGTTCTCTCTTCCTCTATTTGACAAGTGTGAAAAATCAGGTAAATTTCTGGAGTTGTTTATTATTGCTGCTGCTGCTGTTGTTATTACTTTTATAATACACTACAGCATATTAATGGCCATATCGTGTGTTGGATGCTCTGCATGCCCAGAACAAAAAGACAGTATTTATGCAAACTGTTTACAAGCTCTCTGGCTCCAATCTAGCCTGTCTGGCTTCCATCATTAGCAGAAAGAAAAGGGCAGAGAGGAGGATAGTTAGCTCTATAAATCAAAATGCTTTCCCATGCTTGCTCCCAGGGCAGAGCTGCTTGCTGCCAAACATTCAAAGCTGAACCTGGCAAGTCCAGACTGGTTCCGAGTGCAGCAATCGATTTGCTCAGGACAAAACAGGCATGACTGCTGTGGAAGGGGAAAAAGGTTGCTTTTTTTAATTACAGACTGGGTGAGAGATGAGTGTGTGCTCTTGAAGGTATGACTGCAAAGCTTTAGGGATTTTATATGAACCAGGGAATGGATAATGGGTATTTGTTACTTTGGTGCCTAGGTATCCTTTAGATACTTTTCCCAATCTTTGTGTTCTCTCTTCTTGTCTCATTATTAATTGCCTTTGGTGACTGTCCTTTTCTTGAGACTAAAACCCCCTTTTTCAGGAGAGAAAGAAATTAGCATCTAATTTCTGTTCCAAAGAACCAAACAAGAATAGAACTATGTTCAGGATAAGAGGCAAAGAATTACAGGAACAGATCAGAAATGTGGCTTATTTCATGATAGATATTTAAGAAGCTATAGCCAGTCTTCTAATTAAGTGAGCTCATGGCTGTTTAGAATAACCTGGAGTTAGTGTTTTATCTTCTCAGTCAACAGTTTTGCTAAAGGTTTATTGTCATTTTAAGCTCATTCCCAGAAACATGAATTCACAAAGTTCTTATTTAGAAATGTCCTCATAAGCATATCTGAGTAGAGACAATTTTATTTTTTGCCTTGTTGCTTTCTGTAAAGGATGCAGCTCTGACAGGAACATTATACAGGGCATCTGTCTCCAGTAGTCCACCTTAAGGTTACCATGGCCAGTTTTTTCTCTATTCTCTGTAGATTTGCCTGTTACAATAAACTCTCTGTTGTTGCACCGTGACTCATCTTGGATCCTTTCCTTGCTAGATTTCCTTGTTTCTGTGAGGTCTTTTTTCCACGTGGCACTTTGAACATCAGTGATAATTCCAGCAGGGTCAGAGGTGACAGAAATTAGTAGTGTAAAATTGAGAAGTGTAATTTTTCTTCTGCACCTTCACATTGGTGCCTCACCTTTGGTAGTGCCCAGATTTTCGAAGGATGCAGTAGAGATGTGAATACGTAGAAAAGAGGGATTAAAGAASAATTGAAAAAATTACATTGAAGTTATTGTCTTCAGTGGCTGCATGACAGGGTTGTCAATAATACTTGTAGAGGTAAGTGAAAAATAAAATGAAAACGATCAAGATTAGGTTTGTCTGGGTTTAGTTTGATTTAGCAGCAGAACAACCATAACAGAAAACTAGAAGAGATGCAATGAGCAAACAAAAAATCAGAATAAAACAAGAAGGTGTGTGAGTAGATGAAACCAGCCAGAATACTGCAGAGACGATAAAGGATGGGGGGATAACTCCACAAGAGAGAAGAGGAGGAGAATATAAAAAGCTTGAAGGGAAGGAACAAACACTGCCCAGAAACATGGGAAATGGGGTGAGGTGAGAGTCAGAGATGGGTGAGGTGGCAGCAGCACCACATGCATACCCCAGGGAATGGAAAAAAGAAGCTGCTAACGGATGACTTCAGAGAGGCCAACAGCAGACAAGTACTTGCTCAGGAGCCAGCAGAGGATCAAACTTTGAAGGCAATAAAAAGTAGGGCTGTTGGAAGGTTTTAAGACTGTGCAGAAGGTCTGGAAAAGCCCCAGATGTCTGCAATATCAGTTTTCTTACCTGCATAGACAGGGGATGCGAGGTCCAGAGTTTTTACGTTGAACTGATCATTTTGCTTTTACGAGTGTGTTTTAGGATTGAGTTGGAAATGCCTTTGTCCGAGATTGCTGCCACACCATCAGGAACGGTCTTAATTCTTTTCCCAGGTCACCTGCACCGTGGAGACCAGAGACAAGATCCACACAGCCCAGCTGAGGAACGCGCTCTTGGAACGCTACCCCACAGCTGCCTGGGCCGAGCGGTGATGGGCACAGCACAAGGGAAAGGGCCGAAGTCCTCTGACAAGTATTTTACAAAGCCCTAATCTTGAGGCATTCAGAACAAATATTATCTTTCAAAGCTGAACAGTTAGTGAATAGTTTCACTAACTAAATAGGAACTATTTAGTTAGTGAAATAACTAATAATAAATTATTTCCTGCTCAAAATATAGTGAATGTCCTTGGGAATAAAGTTAAACTCAAAACTTTAGCTTAGCTAAGGGAAACTTCTAGTCTCTGCTGGTGTTGGAATTCAATAATTCATTATCAGCTGGCTGTCTGGATTTTGGCTAGTATGTAGGATCCAATGGTGTTCAATAAATAAACAGGGAGAAGGCATTTTTCTTTACATCTGAATATAGACCTCTCAAAAGTCTTTTGATTTTGATGCCTCTAGTTAAAGTAATGCAGCTCCTTCTGCTGGACTTTGCCATACTACCAATATAGTAATTTTCCATTTCCAAGCCAGAAGCAGTTCTCCGTTTGCTGAATCTGCTTCAGGAGATATACACATGTGGGTGGGTGTGGGTTTGAACACACTTCTGTTCTGATCTTTGCTATCACGTGAGGAAAAATTGTGCTACTAAAATGTGATTTAAACAAAAACAAAAAAACCCTTAGAAAAGAAAAGCCAATATTGTATTCTTTTTTTCCGAGGGAAAATGATCCCATTTATAAAGTTCCAAATGATGTTATAGTAATAAAAAAAAAAACATATTCTGAATATAATTAGACCTCATATGCAGACACAAATGTAATTCTTCCCTCTGCTTTTGGGGACTCAGTATAAAAAGTAGCATATAAAATGGCTTGTGTTTCTTTATAAAAAGGGGTCTCTACACCTATGTGAATTTTGTAATTAGCATTCCACTTATCATCTTARTCTGCCTAAAACAGACTCTATCCATCTCACCTGACAGATTAAATCTGTCACTGTTAAGAGTGAAATACCTTTAAAGACCACATGTTAATAGCCAAAGGCAGTGCTGGGAGAAGAGGAAGCCTAAGTCTTAGGCACATGGCTAATGCAATTAACAAAGAACACATTGACCTAAATACCATTTTCATCACTACAGGCAGAGACCAACTAATAAGGTAACAGAGCGGGATGGCAAGAAATGCAAGAGAAATTCAGGCCCACGTCTGAGTGTGCGTACAACAGTCACCTTTCCACTTGGGCAAAATTCAATTTAAGGCCAGCTGCAACAGAGCCAACATATACCATTCCACTCGGTTAAATTTAACCAGGATTGACCCTAATTTTGGGTGTAGGTATTTTAATGAGAGRTCTTAATCCTGCCTCTAGCATATCAAGCTGATAATTAAGTGCATAAAATAAATATGATGTATTTAGCAGTGCCCTAGCAGAGCCCACTGAAAATCCAGGAAGGCCAGAGTGAGTGTCTCCACGGGCTGCGTGGGATCAAATCATTCCAGTTCCCACGTGCGGAGCTGGGTGAGCTGTTGCTAGGTGTCCATGAAAACCAACTTTTACTATAGCTTTTTGGGGAGAAAGATGCTGCAAGCCCATAGTGATGCTCCTTTGTTRTCATATTACGATTTATAAATTGAGCTTCCATCTTTAGTCCTCCCCTGCAGTTAGGAACGGGCTTGCTATTACGTTTCCTTTCCTGGTTCTGCCGTGGGAAACTTTTGTCTCTAAAGCACAACCAAGAAGTCACCTGTGGAAGAGGAGATGCCCTGGGGTAGGCAAAAGTTTTCTCTGCCCTTTCTTAACTCTAGTCCATCTGTAAGCTAGGAAGGGCGTCATCCACAGAGTTAGAGCAACCTAAACAGAGGGTCCCTATGGACTAAAAAGAATGAACTGCATATCCAATCTTACGCAGATCTCATCCATGTTGTATCTGCTACTTATGGATATCCAGCTATATCTATAACTTAACTTGTGCCTGCAAGGTGGGATGAAGAAGGCAGCATTCTGGCTGTCCCTGCAGTACTTTTTTCTGGGAAATAGTCTGTTCGTTCCTTCTTATTGTGGRTCATGAATGAGCAGGAGTAGAGAAGAGACTCTCACAAATGGCGGACAAATAATAGAAGTTCACTGATTTGGTCTATTTTTGGAAGGACCATGTTGATTTGCACATGGAACTAAAAATTATTGATGCCTCGATGGTTAGTTTCTTTCCCTTCTTGCCATCTAGAAYGATGGGTATAGGGCTTGGTCTCTGGAACATGTCCTGTAAATCACAGCCTGTCAGACACATCCTTTCTTCATGGTCAGAAGAGTTTAAGAAATCTGTATACGCATACGTGATGACAGACCACATAGTGTGTATATAGTGATTCCATTGAAACAAGCAATGAACCACATCATCAAAGAGCAGATTTGGGAATGTAAACCCACTATAAATAAGGGTCTAATCATCCTCTCATCTCTTTTGGCAAAACTCTCAGGAAATTTTGAGGATGTCTCAGGTATCTATGTGAGAAGAAAATGGGACTTTATAACTAATGTTCTCAGTAGTGGCCAACAGCTTCTGCTGTCTGAGTCCTTGGTTTGTCATCCTGCATTATCCTGGAYTTTATTTTTTTAGAAGCTCAGAGCATTTGCAACTTCTTTTCTCATCAGTGGGAACTGCATTTAGGAAGTCTTCACAAAACTGGGGCAAGAGAGGAACTAAAAAACAATGCACTCAAAATCACTGATTTTGAAAATGTGTTTTGGGGGAAAAAAAAAAAGAAAAAAAGGAAAGTGATGTCTAGAAGATACTTAAAATGTCAAACATGATATATGCCATTTGGTTTTATTTTTATTGTATTAAGTATAAACATAAATTGTAAATCACTCTTCAGTGGTAAACACTTTACATGTGAATATAATGATACCAGAGTTGATTCCATGCTATATTGCTTTTGTGTGAGTCCATTGGCTTTAAAGCTAAGATTAAATACTTCCAAGGGAAAAAAAAAAAATCAAAATTAAACATCTAAATGAATGTATGCAATTGGAGAGAATACTGAAATATCTGTGCTGCTAACCTTTTTGCATTATGAAATAAAATACGACTATGGCATTTCAAAGATCTAATAATGTGTTTTTAAATGTTTCATTTAAAGAAGTATTTTTATATAGAGTGTTCTTATGTACCTTGAAAAAAAAAACTTTAATGCTTATGTGAAAATTTCACGAATTGTTAAATCAGCAAAATGTAAATCTAAGCATTGTATTTATTTGAAAAATAATTAAAATTATGCTATGCCACCTCAGCAATGAAAGATTTGTCATTCTCTCATATGGTACTGATAGCAGCCTTGCATTAAAAATTCCGAGTTCATTTTTTTTCCTTTCTCTGTCGTTGACATTGACACGAAATCCACGCCATTCRTGCACGGGAAGCTCTGGGCTGCCAGGGAGGTGAGCACAGCGGGGCAGGACTGCTGCTCGTGCCCGGCGGGGTGCGATGGGAGACTGCCAGACGCCTCACCAGCGTGGCTGGGTAAGCATYGCTCCTTACTGGCTTGGAAAGGGGTTCTGTTTCATGTACTGGGCCAGGTGCAAACGCTGCCTTGCTTGTGCCTGGCTGTGTTCCTGGGCAATGTTTAGAGGCTGGGTGCAGAGGTATCCTGGGCTGGGCTTGTGTGGGTGAATGAAGTCCATGATATCTGGTGAATCGGATCTCAGAGATACTCATCACAAATATCATGAACTTTGGTAAAGCAGTCCTTCAATTTCAGGGTGCAGCAGACCGYCCGCTAAAACGCATGTTCGTGTCTCCAGTGGAAGAGGATGCTTTGACCCAGGTAATTCCGCTAGAGCTAAGCTACTTAGCTTTGGGAGTAGTCCTGTGAATACAAGGTTTGTCAGGGACACAGCACAACTTCTTCCAAGGACCGATGCAAACAAGGCGTATCTTTAATTGAAACAAAATCTCTTCCCACATTGATTCCTTAATTTCTTCAGCCAGGTCCTGTTAGCTCTGGATTAACATCTGAAGCRCTGCCAGAATGTGTTTGCGTAGCATCAGAAGTTCATCTCCCCATGCGGGTGGTGTGTCCTCACGAGTAGCACCTTGCCATCTAGCCTACTACTTTTGGAAGATTTAGAAACGTGAGTTCCTCCTTCCCATCCCAAAATGCAGTAAGCGTGTTTGACATGCTACATCACACTTTTGCTAGATCCAGACCTAGGCATGTGGTTTAGTGATCGGAAAAGGAAACTGCAAGACTCTGGGGTTGGGCTGTAATTCCTGCCAGTCACTTATGTGATGGCCTTGGTCCTCCTGTCACCTTCTTTGCTGTTTGTTTAACTGTAAGCAGTCTGCCACGCATAGGATATCGAAGTTTGCAGAGTTTCTTTCTATTACAAACCTTTGCTTTCATGTGCTCCCAACTTTTTTCTACATCGCAATGGAGGGGGAATCCTTCCAAATGTTGTGCCCTCCTGAGCTGATGAATTTCCCATTGTTCAAAAGCACTTTATTTATTTATTTTAAATAAAGCTGCAGCAAAAATTGGTGCCCACAAGCAGCAGACTGTAGAACTTCAAAAACCTTGCCTAKAGTGGTCAAACTTACTGCAGACTCTACAACAATGGTCGAGGCCATTCCTCCAGCTTTAACTGGGGTCTGTTGCCATTCAGGAGACCAGCTGCCCAGCCCCAGGGCAAATRAATGTCCTTAACGAACCAACCCTTGGGTATTTCCAAAGGCTGGCCCAGTTGACTCCTGTTGTGTTTAGAAAAATCTAGGTCAGCATGGAAGAGAGGCAAAGCAAGACAATATATTGTGATTCTGAGAGAGGTTTTTCATCACTCCCTTGCAAAAATGTGCTACAGCCCTTAAGGCTTTAGAAATAGTTCTTGGAAACAGATGGGAGACATCTCATTGCCTCTGTTCAGAATCAGCAAAGTTTCTGAGCTGATGCTGTGTTTCTTGACCCAGCTTCTCATCAACAGAGCTTGATTTGAGCAGTGATTTGCCAAATGTGCTGATGTGGATTACTCGCCTTACTTTAAAAAGTACTCCATGTACTTTTTAAAGTGATATGGAATCACTTTAAATCACACAATATATGGAAGTGATATGGAATCACTTCCATATATTCCCATATATTATGATTTAAAGGTGAAAATGGATCTGGGTAGTTTCTTTGTGTTTTCTCCTGCAACGAAGTTACCAAGCAATCACAGCATAAAAGCACTGTTGTAAGTGATGTGGTTATGTGTGACTTGTATGAGATTATTTCTTTGGATCACCAATGCAAGTCAAGTAATGACTTATTTTTGTATATGCCTAGAAAAAAGAGGCACTGTTGTTTTAAATTTTCTTGGCATCTACTTCATGTTATTAGCATAGAGCATGCCCAGTTTTGTACATAGGCTTTCATAGCAAGGGGTTTTTTTCTTATGTTTTCAATTTGAAATGGATGRCTAAACAGTATTTATTTCTCTTCAGTACTGTCAACAGCCTAGTTGGCAGAAACATCCATCCTGGAAAACCTTTCTTACTGTCAGCTTAGCTTTCTTGGTGATTTACCTTCTTATTTAATGGTGTTCTTTAAGAGTGAAAGCCCTTCTGTAACYATTTGGTTTTCGTTTTGGTGGGAAGTAATATTTGAAGCTTTTTTTTTTTTTTTTACACAGTGAAGTACTAATGTTTGCAAGTGTTTTCTTTGGCAGGCCAGGTGGGTTGGGTGTTGATGTGGGAGATAGCTCGACACTCAGCCTAGCCTTTGAGCTGCTGTAAGAACATAAGGGTACACTGCTGTAGCTCTCCCCTTATCTTGTGGAAAGGGTATTTTGATTGGATTGGAAAGAATTGCTCTACATGATTAAGAGTAATCCTTTATTGTAGCTATTGGGATAGCCTGGAGAAAGGCTTATGCCTGGTGTAGCCAGCGCTTTTTCTGAAAAGGCTGTTACTAGCTGTGAGTCTCTTTATGGGCTTAGTGAGCTGTTGATCTGGATTCATGCTTCTAGGGGCTTTTTTTAACTAATAATTTTGTAAAGTATTATGGTATGTTTATCTTGCTGTGATGTTAGGGACACTATAAACAAACATTCAGAAATGGTATCTCAGTATTATTCTGAATCTTGTCATTCTGCAGCCTATTTTACATTAAAAGCTAGTCAGCATTGCTTATCCCATGCTTCTCAGATTTTGAGTTGGGGATCTCATGGGCTTCAAAAACATTAGAAAACAGGCATCTGTGCTGCTTACAGCTCTGGGACGGAGGCTGAGAGTAAAGACTTTTTTTTTTTTTTTTTTTAAACAAGTGAAAAAACTGAACTGCTGCCAAGCAAGAGTAGGGAAGAGAAAATGTTTGAAGGTAGATGAATACAATGTAGTTGCATTTCTAGAAAGTTTGATAAGCAATGCCCAACAACCTCCAAAGAGATTGCTGCTGAGATCTGATAAGCTAAAAAAAACCCCTAAAAGCCAACTAAAAAACCCCCAAAAACCCAGAGGCTTCAAAAAAATCTGCTGCTGCCAGTGTCTGCCTAGAACTTGTTCTAACTTGGAAGTATTTTTGAACTAAGGAAGTTATAAATTGACTACATCTTTTTTCTTTTATAGCTTCCTTGGGCTGCACTGAGGAAGCTTGTACCATTGCCCCTCTGAAAAGAAGCCCTTCTAATTAAGACGAGTCTAACAGCAAGCTGTTAACTTCTCCAAGCTGTGACTTCCCTACAGCCATTCCCGAGCCCCCACGGAAGGGCTGTGGAAGCCGTGACGGTGAGCGTGGCGAGCGCTTGGTGTGCAGACTGGCCGTGGGAGGGAAGCCAGCGCAGTGGTTCTGACCCTGTGTACAGCTCCACTGATGGAAAGTCAATAGTGGCACAGAAGAACAGACAAAAAYGCCTGTTAAGAAAAAAGCCTTTTACCACCTTTCCTAAGTCTTTAACTAGCYTTGGCGTTATTGTTACACCTTTTCTTCTGTACAGGAACATTATCATGAAAATGTTGAACCAAAGTTATTCCTTTTACCCCTTCACACTCCTAAGTTAACACTCATTAAGCATTCAATTAGAATTCATYTTGAAACACAAAGTATTCTATCCATACATGTTTTAGTGCCATGAAGAATTTTGTTTTTGTTTTTTTTGTAGACACAAGACACATCAATACCTTGCCTTGTTAGAAATACTAGACTTCTGAAAAGCATACAGCCAGCTGATCCTATATGTTCTGAGTGTAAATACTGATATAGGTGTAAAGATGACAGCTATATAGTTTGTAAAGACATTTATTTCCAGGATAAATTAAAAASAACTTCACTTTTTTTAAAATCTTTATTCCAGGGTCACAGACTAAGATAAAAGGTTACAAAGTAAAACATAGCTTGGGCTCTTGACATTCCTGTTGGATTTCTAGCCACTAAACATGAGCTTCTACTTCTCTACAAAATGTTAATGTTATCAGTTCGCCTTTTAAAAAAAAAAAACCAAAAAAACAAACAAACCAAAACAAACCACCATTTCAAACCCTTCAGTTCTCCATGCTTTTAGTACCCACTGAAAAGCAAAAACTTTATGTACCTGTGCTTGAATAAGACTTCTCCATCAGGAGTGTTACAGTCTGTAGGTACTGCACAAGGCATAAGTTTATTTGTTACTGCTTTGTGGAGCTCTTTGTTAGAGGAAGAACAACCTTTTCTCATCCTTTCTCCCAGAACAGTAGCACCACAGGTGGCGTGGTAAAACTTCCCTCCACACCACAGTTACTATTTTAAATAGTTATTACTTTTAAAAGTGCTAAAACAAGACAGGCTAAACTCTTGTTCGAATATTCAAAAGTAAAAGACAATATGATAAAAGGCTCACTACAGATACAGGAAGTACTCTGGGAGGGGTGCTTAAGAGGGTCTCAACCACAGATCTCAGGACATCAGCATCTGGGAAACAGTGGTGTATGGTTACTCACTACATCTAATTTCATTCACAAATACAAAATTTTCAGCTAGGTTTTGGAATGCTAATTGATTTTTTTTCTTGGATAATAAATTACTTTTTGAAAAAGCTGCCCTCAAAGCTACAGGATTACTACTTTATGCTGTACTAACTCAAAGATTAAAATCTTCATTCAAAAGATGAGGTCACACTGCATGAAATTTAAGGCACATGTATTAAACCAAGTTCAAGTGCTTTATGTATCCAAGCTCATCACTGCACCTCAACCTGAACTGAGACTTGGTCTTTTTAATGTGCCTGCAGCAATACAGTGATCTGTCCCTTGTGAAAGAAAGTTGACAAAACAAAGTACAAAGACCAGGCTCTTAACAACAACAACAACAAAGCCAGTAAAACTCCTGTAGAGAAAATATAGGTAAATTTAAATCCTATCACAAAACAGGTGCAAGTTGCCTTGTGGCTGTAAATAACTCTCCCTGTTGTAGAAGAAAATTCCTCCACATGAAAAGGTAATTTATCAGCCACTACTACCAGCTGTCAGGGACTTTTCAATGACAATCAGTGTATACAATCTATGTGAGAAACTGCAGAGGAGCAACTTTTGGCTTCTTGCATAATAAAGGGCATTAAACTTTGGCAGTGCCAAGACTGAAGGGCTGAATTTCTACTGAACTATCCACAGGGCCCCGTGAATTTTAATTGTCTTATTTAGAAAGAGAGTTACTTGAGTAGAATGGCTCTGCATCATGTAGCAGGAATGTAATATAGCTAATTACAGCACCTAGACATGTAAGTGAGGATATTTTGTGGAAAATGAGGATGAAGAATGTGAGAAGTGACTTCTTTCACTGTCTTCTAGTAGTGCTTCTTGGCTGGAGGTTTGTAAGACACCAGAAGACCAAAGGAAGCATACCCAAATAAAAGTGTCTGAATGAACCAGTGAAACTGAACTGCCGGGTCAGTGATTCCTTTAGATCTGTAACATTAACAAAAGTATAAAATGTGTCAAAAAACTTATGGTCTTGCAGACTATACTGTGATACTTACAAAGTAAGGTTAGATATTTCTACCCATCCTTGATACATCAGACTGGATTAGAACATTTGAACTTAGCATCATTAATTTCAATCTATGGAGACTTATTTCCTGTACTAACTAAACATACCCATTCTTGTGATTTTAGTGGATTTTAAGCTATCTATGGAACAAAGGTTCTTTCAGAGAGTTCATGTATACAATTTCCTCAATAATACATAAATTGCAATCTCAGTCTATGCTATTTGAAATGATTTATCCTAGAATTCTATGTACAAAGAACCAAGAAATCAGAGTAGCTTAATACTAATCTTAATACACAAGTCTGTACATAACTTCTTGTTGACCACTGTCACTGACGGTAGACTGTATGCTAGCAGGGCAAAGAGGCCTGACAATTACTGTGCGATGCAGGATGGAGAAGTACTGTTACCGGAACTTATGGCTAGAAAAATACAGGTACAGGGGCCTGAAGGGCACCTGACTTGATTTACAAAGCAGAGACCTTCCTGTGTCAGTTAGTTTTAACTTAGCATATGTGAATTTTTCTGCATATTACAGAAAATGTTACTTTTTCCTCCACTTCATTGTTGTTGAGAAATACTACTGAATTTTCAGAGAAAAGAATGAGTATAAACATGATAACAAAACCAACGGATTTCACTTTTCCAGTAAACAATTATGTCAAGCATAACTGTGCTCCAACTCATTAGTTTACAAGGGAGCTCCCTCTACCGACCTTTGCTAGAACAGTTCAGCTGTTAATTGTTCCATAGCCTCTACACGTACAAAATGATTACGTAGCAAGTATTGATTAACACAACATTTCTTAATGTTCATTCTTATATTGTCTTACCAGCTGTGAAAACCTTTTTTTAATAATCCCAGCTGCAGTGTTTCCAAATCAGTGCAGAAACTGGAAAACTAGGGCTTAAGAAATTTACCTGCTTATATAAAGCAAGCTTACTTGAATAGACCATATGCAGAAATACAAGCCAATAGCCAATGACAGTACTACTATTGATTAATAAATTTGTTTCTGCTTCCTCCCTAGTTCTTCCTCATGCCTCCTTTGTCATGTTCATACGTAGACATCACTTTTATATCAGTAAAAAGTGTATGATGTGTGGTGCTCACAGTAAAGTACAATTGTTTAGTAATCTACAGAAGTATGCCTGAAGAGATGATGATGGGCAGGCAATCTATGCTCTCTCTCTCTCTCTCTTATGGGCTTTAACACTACTCTGTAAAACTTTATTACTTAACTTAATTACAATACAGCCGTTTGGTACATTCACTGGTAATCAAGTTCCCTCATACTTAAAAATCACCTTAAGCCTATATACCTATTTATCTGCAGAATCAGAGTTAAAGTTTTAACTTTAAAGCTACATAATTTAAAACTGGAGCCTGGTAAAAAGTTTATTACTAGCTCCCATTCTGAAGGCAGAAAATGTTCATCCATATTCTATTATCTCGAGAACCACCTTAAATAGCTTTCCATGGAACAAAATCCCTTTGCCTCCAAGAGGTGTTACCTGAGAAGCCTGTGACAGACAGCTGTGAACTGAACTAAATGAAGTGGAAAACCACCACTTTTTACAATGGCAAACAGACTGTCCACCTACTCTGTAGAGCATGAAAACCATTATCTACATTCTTCTTAATTATTACAAACAAAATTCAAATGCACAGAAGGACAATGTATTTGGACAGCATACCTTTTCAAATAATTTGTTATCCTAACATAGGACTTAGTTGGCCTTTACTTTTATAGTCTGATTAGTCAAAATATTTTATCCCACAAACCTGCAGATACAAGTAGATCTTAAATAGTCCCAAATGGAAGTGTCCAATTGTATTCTCACAATATAGATGCAATCATTTAAGCAGGTAATTGGCAGTCTCAAAATTCTGATGAGGTAAGATCTGATGAAGTTATAACACCTGAAGTTATCAGACTATTTCTACACTACCTATTGTTCTCTCCGCTTCCTAAAGCGCAATGTTACCCAGTGAACAGTGAGTTCAGCGGCAGACAGACAAGCTCTGGCAAACCTTGCTGCTGCCAGTTCTGCAAGTTGCCATCCTTTGCCACCCTGTACAACAGTAACCACTAGCAGAATTTGCAGTAACCTCTTGTGGAGGATAGCAAACTATCACTGCAGCAAGAATTTTACCAGTATCCTCTGAACCAATGTTGCTGCTGAGAACCACCAAAATCAGTCTGTAGCTTATGCCACTTGTATCAGAGAATCTGCATTGGGGTGAGGGGAGGGAACAACTTACTGGCATAACTTAACACCGTAGAAGGCTTCTACTATGTGAATCAACCAGGATACCCAGAACCTAATAAAAAGAAAACATGTTTTATTTTGTTGAAAATTAGGGGGAAGACTGTTGTATTGAAGATGCATTATGCAGAGAATGTAAAACTGGAAGCATAGAAGTGACATCTCACTTTAACCTAGAAAGTGAGGTGTGTTTCTTATCTTAAGAGAAAAAAAACAACAAACATGCGTAGTCTTAAAAGAAACTAAAGTCCACTGAGACAGATAGAGTAACTGTTAAGCAATATGCCTGGACCTGCCATTTCAAGTATTCACTGCATGTTTCCAAAACTTTCAGCACTTAGATTAAGCCAAAAAGCCGAATGCTTAGTGAAAGCAGTACAAGTTAATTTTAGTTAAGCGTGCAAAATCTATCCTTTTACTGACACAAGTATTTTTAGTGGTCCTAATGAGTTACTGAAGTTTTTATAGATTTAGTTCTATGAAACAACTGTGTGTATAGATTCAGAATAAATGAAAAACTAAGTTTTGTAACCCAGCAAAACTTAATGCTATGCAGTTTCTTCAGCAGGTTATTTCTCATGTGGACAGGATCAGAATAAGTTAGTAGCTGGGTAGAAAATGTTCTTTAATTGAAGCTGGAAAAAGACAACTCCTAAAGAAAGAATTAGACTACTCGAGTAACAATTTGACAAAAGAACCACTCTCAGGAGGTTTTACAAATATAAGTTTACATACAGACTAATACCTGTCTCCAAAAGTACTATCTTAATTTTCTTTCCTTTCCTACTATAACACCACAGATGCCAAATTCTAAGTTGAATTTTTAAACTTTCATACTGGTCTTAGCCTGTCTAGTCTTCTACATACTTATTACCCCACACCCTTAGTTGTAATGAGCTTGAAAGGAGAGCTCTTTAAATGTAATTAACAACTAGGTTACAGGAAAGCTTGTTAACACAGACTAAGCAGGAGAGTCAGAGAGAAGCAACAGGAGAGATGCAAAATAATTATACAGTCAAATACAACTTACCCATAGCATACCCATTTGTGGTGGTTTTCCACTAAATAATTAAGGAAGCTACCAAATATTCCCAAATAACTATAAGGTATAGTTGAAGGCCAAAGCGTTACCCACTTAAATAAAAAAAAAAAAAAAAATAGTTAGTTAGCTTACCTCAAAGGTAGAATTACTATCAATTTAACCTTTAAATTAGCTTTCTTTTTGCTCCCCCACCCCCCACGTCTGTTGAACATGGTTTAGGGTTTCATAGTACTTCAACTCTTTCATTCCATTAACCTTGTCCAAGACCCACATTCTTCAACAACAAGACTGCTAGCCTTCTAAAGCACACTTACTTAAGAAGATTCAAGCCTATGAAATTTCTTTTCCTTGGCATACAAGATGCCAAGGTGTTAAGTTTAAGGTTGCTATCTGTGTACCAAGAGAGCATCTGCACATTAAGTGGCATTTAAATTGTAAGCCCATTACCTATTACACATGGTAGCAGCAAAAAATACATTGTCTCTGTCCTGAAGAAGTTAATCTGATGCAACTGACTGAAGAATTCAAACAATGACTAGACTGAGGAGGAGGAATAACTATTTATCTATAACTAGGGGATCAGTCTTTCTTCTTTTGTCCCTTAAAAAAACAAAATGTCAGATTTTCTTCTATTTTGAACAGAGCACAGAAGATAATTGAGCACGAAGCCCAAGACCAAAGATGGACGCAGTGTTCAGGTATCTTTCCTGTCGCTGAGTTGTCCGCAGTGCTTATTACTGTCTACCTTTATTTTAACAAGCTGTGGAGGAGAAGCAGGGAGTCAGTGAGCTGTGCACTTTAGAGTCCATTGGGGATGTAAGGTAAACATTAAGCTAAGGCAAAGTTCACACTGGCTTATCTTGCCTCTAGTATCAATGCTGCAGTTTCTAACTATATGTAAATTTGGCTACACCAAGGATGTGGCAAGACAATGGATTTAAACAGGGAATCTGCTTAAACTCATTCTGTTTCTTGAAAGAGTCCAAAAGTTGTTTTGTGAGCTGTTTGGCCTGCCTTGACTGTCATTTTTTTAGTGGTGGTTCTCCGGTGTGGAAAATCCACGCAAATAGAAGAAACACGTGGAATTCAATGGATGACCTTCATAAACTTGTCAGATATATCAAAACTGTCATTAATCTCCCCTCCAGTAATCTGACCTATCTCAGCTGAAGTCCATTTTTAGAAATTAAGACAACATGGTCACTGAACTAGTCTGTTTTCCAACAACACTACCAGTTAATGTAGCCTGTAACTAAACCCATCACTTGTAAAGGCACCCTGTTTATGGATATAACTGATAGCTGTCCTAGAGCGAATTTTATTGATGCACAATGCAGTTTCAATTTTGTGAATGTTGAAGGCGCTTTCACAGGCTACCTGCAATGCAAACTCCCGCAGGCTACGGCCCTTGGGTGGCTGTGACCATGCCCAGAGATGCTGTATGCCCTCAGTGCCACAGCCCTGCTTCACTTTGGAATCCAATTCAAGTATTTTGTGTTTTTCTCTGAACTTCCTCCGTGGATGTGTTCAGCTCCCTCACAAGCTGACCCGGCCAAAGCAGCATTTGAGTGTCCTTTTTCTCCCGGTTTATTTCGGAGAGTGGCGTTTCCATGGACACTGGCACTACGAAGGAAGCCTGTTCACAAACCCTGCGGCTTCCGAGCTACCTGCGAGCCCCGCTCAGGACCGCCGCTGCGGCGGCCGCAAACCCACGGAGGTCCCGACCCGGGCCGTCAGCTCTATAGCTGCAGCCCCGAGGGTGACGGGGAGCTGCTGCAGGCCCGCGGGGTCCCCCCGCCCCGCGCCCACCCGCCGCTCCTTACGCCGAGGACGATCATGCCGAAGGTGATGGCGATCATCCAGATGAGCCGGGAGCGCTGGAAGTGGCAGCTGCCATCGCGGACTCGCTCCGCGCCCGTCCCCGCCGTCATCCTGCCCGGGCCGCCGCCAGCCGCCGCTCTGCCCGCCGCGCCCCCCCCGCCGCCGCTAAGGCCGCCGCGCCGGGGGCGGGGCCGGGGCCGCCCCGCCGGTGACGGGCCGGCCGTGCCACTACGCGGGGGGGCGGTGCCGCCGGGGACAGCCGTGCCGCCGTGCCGCTGACGCACGCCGGGCTGCGGCCGAGGAATGCGGCGGGGCCTTCCCGGGCCGGTGGGGGCCGGGCGCCGCGCCGGTTGGGGCGGGCTTGGGAAGCGCGAGGCTGCCGGTAGTCAGTGACTCGGCTGTGCTTGGAGTGACCTTAAGCGACTGATGGCGTCACCTGCAGTGGGCGGGTGGCGCGGGGACCGATACGGCGGCGGCTTCGTGGTGCCGCGGGAGGGAGCAAGCCGTGCCCGGCCGCGGGCTGGCGTGGCGAGGTGCCCCCGGGTACGGCGGCCATTAGCGGGGGCAGCAGCGCCCCGTCACTTCCTTCCGSTGAGCCGTGCCCGCGGCCGCCTCTCCCCGCCGCGGAATGCGGGCCGTCCCGCTGGCGGTGCCGGCTCTCCCGGGGCTGGGGGCGTGCAGGTCTGTGGCCGGGAAGCCGGCCATCGCCCGGGGGCGGCCCTGCCCCGGGGCAGGAGAGGGAGAGCCGCAGCTTACGAAACGCGGTTATGACACTCAACGCAACACTCGGAGTGAGCTTGTCAGCTCAACCCTTCACAAATTAACACCACCGCTCTGTTTTAGGGGTGGGGGAAAAGCAGAAAATGTGKGAAATCGGACAGTTACAACAGATGTCGTTCGACAGGCACCGTGGGCTCCAGGGCAGCGTTCGCGCCCCGGCACTCCTGGACCCCATCCCGGAACCCCGCGCACCTTTCCAGGCCTCCCCTCGTTTCTCAGTGAGGAGGTGAACAGTGCCGTGGTTAAACCGAGAGTGCTCTCTTGTGGCACAAACGGTAAATAGGCACAAAGGGAGGGAAAATGAGGATGAAAGCCGTGCTCCGAGGGGTGCCGCCGGGCCCCGGGAAGGTGCGGAGGACTGGCTCTGGTAGAGATGTGCACAGTGTCACTGATGCAGCCCACCCGCAGATTACCAGTAGTTCTCCCTACTGGGCTAAAATAAACAGGTAATGACATTCCTGTCACTGAGCAGTTCAGTCTTTGGGAGGACGGGGAATCCAAAGGGCTGAGGAGCCCTGGGAAGACTTCCTGGAGGTCCAAAAGGTCTCAGCTGAGCTGGGGAAGCCCAAGCCTAGGCACATCATGCCCTTAGGTGACCCTCAAGGCAAAACTAAAAGGAAGGGTCTAAGTTAATTTCTCCTGTGCTTATGAGATTTAACTGGTTATAAAGCACGTTGAGATCCATGCTTTATATTAAATAATAAATTACTTTAACTACTCCTGGTAAAAAATACATATAAATACGCATATATACAATGCTATATTGTATATGTATATATATGAGACATTCCTAGAATACTACATAATACCTTTCCTTTTGAAAACTACTGATTTAAAGCATATTAAATCCAATTAAATTTTCTACTCTATGCCATTTTGRGACAAGAAGTCACTKGGGCCTTGGGAAAGGTGCCCACAGATAGAAATGGTAGAGTGGGTGTGTGTTTGTCTYATGCTTTCCTTAGAGCTTTGCTACCTGTTTGCTTGACAGTGACTTTGACAGGGTAGAGGATAAATAGAGCAAGAAATGTTGACTGTGCCATTCTCTCTCCTTGCCTGAAGGCTAAATAGAGCTGCTCTTTTAACAATGTGTTAATGAGGTGCCTGTAAAGCTGATTTCTTCAAAAACTAATGCAACAAGTCCTGACGTTTTCCCAGCAGGAGCACTGTGTTGCAGAARAGGGTCGCTGTGGAGGGGACTGACTTTGCATGTGTTTGGCTTAGTTCTGTTCTGTCCTGAGACCGTTCTGTTTCCCTGTCTCTGTATTTCATTCCCAGCTATTCCTGCCCAAAGCACTGTGCTTTTTCGCTGAGGTGTTCTGTGGAGATTACAGGAGAGTTTGGTAAGAAATCCCTGCAGCGGTAGAAGTTGCTGGGAGGCCATCTATAAAAACCATCRAGGGTGGCTACGTGGAATACCATCTGCATGATAAGTTGCCTGGGTTGCTTTGCTGATGCAGGGGAAAAGTGTGTGTGGCTCCACCTACATCATCTTGGTATCTGGCAGAAATTTCTAAAATTCAACGTATTTTTTTGTAGCCCATTACTTAATTTCTTGCTCTTTAGAACATTCTACGCAAATTGTTTCTGCCTGCCTTGTAAATCCGTGGCCAAAGGTTGTGCTGAGGCCCTGAGAAGGCCTGAACTTCGCGGTAGAAGCGCCTAGGACTGCCCCTCACAAGGAGCTCTGCCCGCACACCAAGGAGAACTTCTAAGAGCACAATTAAAGCAGTTTTATTAGAATGTAAACAAAAAGCAACGGACTTTTTAAAAGGATGGATGAGCTGCTGCGCGGAGTTGTCTGGAGAGGGCAGTCAAGTACCCGGGAGAGAAACCGGCTGCCGGCAACCGGGCGCGGCTGCGGCAGGGAGGTGTTGGGAGGGGGGAGGGGTTGCTATCGGCCGCGGCGTGTGGGACCCGCAGCGGGGGACGGGGAGTCAAACCCTTCCCCTTCTACTGCCCCTTGGGAGGGGGACACACGTCTCTGCTGCTCCCGCATCTCTGTGGACATTTGCTTTGTCACACTGGTTTTRGTGGCCAGAAACAGCCGGGTGAGAGGTCAGAGATGATGTCATGTTATCCTTTCTGCCGCACTCCAGTGAAGACTGCCCACAGTGTCACCTTGGGCAGAGAGGGGTAGCTGGCTTACTCTTCTTTCTCTTTCACCAACAATAATTGATTTACCTTTTTATTAACATCAAGTGGTACTCTTCCTGGCCTGGATAGACCATGATCGCAAAACCAGCTGGCCCAGCATGTGGCCCGCCAGAAGGGGCCAGTCTTCGTGTGTGACAGCAGCCCGCGCTCCTGCCRGCCTTGTTGACACAGGTAGCTCTACCAGCCCTCGGCATCTCCACAGCCTTGGACTTGAAAGTGAAATAATTAATGAAGACAGCTCCCTGCTTAGACCTTCTGTGGGGGTGGACTTTCAGCGGTTCCATTTCTAATTCAGGGCAGTGTCTTTGACCTGACTTTTTGAAAAAAGGCTGTTTCTCTTGACAGAGAGAGGAGTCTTTGGAGTATTTAAGAAGGTGAATATAGTTCCAGTTTTCATAATTTAAAGCCAGAAGTCCTGTAGCATCATCTAGTCTGGCCAGCACAAGCCATTAAATATTACCTTGTTTCTCTGAATTGAGCTCAGTAACTTGCACTTATTTAAAGCATACTTTTCAAGGGGCATTTTATCTTACTTTGAAGACATCAAAAGACAGAGAATCCACTGCTTTCAATGATTAGTCTTTCTTGTGTTTCTTAGGTGGTGTTAGTATGTACCTAACAACTAATTTTGAGGGAGTCATTTTCCAGAGAATAGCTGAAAAGCTTGCTCTGTCATATTTTGCAAAATGTTTGAATTTATGCCTTCATATTTTGGACCTACCTTTGTGGCCACAACACTGGAAATGTTATTTGTCAGCGAGTTGCATTTATTGATAAGTATAATCTAAATTAGAAACTGCAAATCCCAAACAGTTATGTGAATTAYTGAAAAAATGCAGAACCAATTTACTTTGCCAAGTTTTCAAGAAATAAAACTATTTCTGCATGCTTTACTTCACCAACCATAACTTCTGAAATTTCTACTCTTTTCCTTTCCTTTTTTCTTAATCAGTGCCACAAAGTGACTGAATRAAGACCTGGCATGCTGTTACGAGTTGGCAGCTCTCGATAGCACGCTACACACCAAAATATCACCAAGGCTGAGTGCAGACCGCCAGCTCGGGCAGCTCTGGCCATGCTTACCAGAAGCCAGATTYAGATTTATAGTTTGGAACACATATCTCTGTTGTGACAGGATTAACGCAGCTCCATGTTCTTTCTCAGGTCTTTCCTATGCTAGAGAACATGCAGATATTGGTAGCTAGCAATCGGCACAGCTGCCATCATGATGACAGGGCTCTGTAAGCATTTAAAGAAGATGAGCTAATCTACCTTTACCCTGCTTCAGGCTGCACAGATTGCTAAACTGAGTCTATTTTTATAGTAGTCAAGGCCATAGAAACAAGTTGGAAAGAAAAAAAAGCATGTTCCCTCATAATAGCGTACAAATATTTTTTCTCTCACTTGCATCACGTGGTTTAGATTTCCAGTTAGGTTGGTAATTAAAGCCACAAGTACTTTTTAAGAATCTAAGACCAAAAGAGATGTTCGTTACAAGATCAACAGGTAAGGTTATTAACCATACTGTAACATGAAAATGGGATGTATGATCCTCTTTGAGATTTCAAAGACAACTACATTAATTTTAATAAAAGTTTTTTCACTGAAGTTGTGTCTGTAGGGTCCTGAGCTCTCCATAGTGACTGGGAATGTAAACTGAGATGGGTTAGTTCTGCTGAAACCAGCAAAATGGACCTGTGCATTCTTCCTGCCTAATCCCTGAGACATAACTGGCTCATTTCACACACTGTTTATATCAGTATAGCACTCTCTTAGATTTTCAAATACTGAAGTTTCTGTTGTACCTAGTAGTGGAGAAAACTTGTTCCCCCTTTGGTTTAGAAACATTTGCTATCTYGTAACTTAGAGATATTGACTATCTCACTTTCATCGGGAAGTACAAAGGGTATTTGCCAGGTAGTCTGCCTCTTTTGTTTGGTGTTCTTGGTAGATGCCAGAGACTAGATAGAGACATGTTAGCTCTTCTGTGTCTTTTAAAATTCTTTAAAAAAAAAAAGGGGGGGKGGTGGGGAGGATTAGTCTAATTCAGACCAACCTTTATGGCGTGAGTCATCCTACTGGAGTCAGTGATGTGACTTGTGTAAACAGCAACTTTCTGTATAAGTAAGGATTAAGAGATTGGGCTCCTTTTAGGAAGTTACTTGGAAATGAACTGCAGCCAACTTTAGACTGGATTTGAAGCTGGTATAAAAGAGATGAGAYGCATTCAGTGAAAGTTACCTAAAGAGATGGAATTATCAATATAACATTTTTTAATCAGAGTTAAATGACACAATGCTGTAATGAAACTACTGCAAGCAATGTTGGATTCCTAATGTAACTAGTTAACATGTGGCTGTTCCGCTGTAATTTTTAATGAGGAGTTTAAAATTATTTCACTTCAGTCTTCTAAGACTAGAGAAGCTAAGGAAAAGTATGGTCTTTAATAATATTTCATGTTGCATTTTGACAAGCATTACAGTTTAGAGGTTAATGGTCAAGATTTTCAGCAGATTCCCATACTTACAAAAAAATCTAGAGAGTAATGAGACATGCATAAGAGAAACAATGGGGTATAGTAATTCTGCTTGTTGTAATGAATATCCTTTGTGACTTGGAAGTAAATAAAACTTYGCACATATCTCTGCTATATCCTTCTCATAGGTATAATGGATTCCTTGGATGTTTGATAAAACTAATTCTCTTCTATCAGATTTTTAACACAATTGGGAGCATAATTCAAGTCTTGGAAATTGTCAGCTATAAAGGCCCCAGCCACATACTTTATTCTTTGCAAAGATTAAGAACGAAGTAATACCTATAAGCTATAAAGGTATGAACTTCTCGTTGATTTTACTACAAATTCAGTTTGTGCATTTTAGAGATGAATTTATGTCAGAGCTCTATATGCTCATCCTAACACTATCACCGTGGGTTTTTTCTGTTACTGAAAAGGAACAGAAAGGTGAAACAGACTTTTTTATCATGATGCTCTTCAGCCAATATTGCATTAATAAACCTTTCTAAATAGCCAAAGCTCACCAGTTTGAAGTCCAGGTTGCACACAGAGCATCAGTTTTGATCACAGTTGTGCATTTTACCGTTCTGTATTTGTTTTTACTGATGTCTGCTGGAAGTCAATAACTTTAATTTATTTTGTGAACATCTCTGATGGCTTTCTTTTATTGTGTGAGGTAGCTTTAAAAAATGAAGGAATAAYAAGTAACATCCATGTGAAATCTCAGCTTATAAAGGTTGGATTTATGCTACAAGTATTTGGTGGAATTTTTTAAATTGGATCTATCCTCAGGTATCTGACAGGATTTTTTTAAAGGTATGTGGGCAAAAAAATATTTTATGTCATTTGGGGATATATATATATAAGCCCACTTAATAATACTGAAGGTACCTTGCAAGGATAAATTACATGTGACCAGACAGCCTTGTTCATATTGGTCACGTTGGAAAAGCCTGAGTAGTTTAGACTATTCAAAACCGTGTTACATACAGATAAGGGTCCATGACTCTGCATACCAGCATCCTACAGCATTATAGACTGAGTGGTTAAAACAGGCCGAAGGAGTAAGTCTCCAGCAAACCATCAGCATTTTGATGCCTTGTTCTGTCCCTTAACCACTTAATGACAGTGCATGTGTATTTTAATACATAGTATTTGGTATCTGATATCACTTTTTGTTTCTCTCTGAGGTAATTCCTAACTCTTTATTTCTGCTTCCTATTTTGAAAGACACTGCCTTAGGTTGCCAAGTTCTTCACATGCATGGTAGTAAACACAGGAGTGCAGTGTTGGGAAAAAGGAAAGGTTTCCAATTAGTTGACTGTTCTCGAGGGTCTGTTGGGACCAGCTAATGCATTTTTATCGTGTTTCTCGGTTAATGAACAAGTCATTTCAATTGACACAGTTTTCTAGCTCTGAGTATTTTTTTCCTACATGTCTGGAATAGGAATATTGTGATGGAAAAGCTAACTGCAGTACAAAAAAGCCAGGGCAGATCTAGCAGAGAAATGGCGTCACTAGCAGATGGGTGAGATGGGTGGGAAGCACATTTCAGTACAACCACATGGGTGGGGATGTTATTTGGGAGATGGGAAGGAATAGGACTGACAAGGGAGGTTAGAGCGATAGTTCTTTGAACAGGGAGGAGAAGACTCCAGACAACTTGTCTCCAGTCCCAGCAGACTAGCCTGAAGGCCAAATTCACTCATCTTTAGGCGACTAGTTATCGTAATCAAGTTCGACAGACTATGATGTTGCGATTTGTAGTATTTCTATAGTATCACATGGGTGTGTTTGTATTCTGCCAGCACAGGAAAAAGATCTAGTCCTTGTYCTAAAACATCTGCAGTTCAGAGGTTTGATCCTCTCAGGTGCTAAGAGTCCACAAGTGTTTCTGGAGCTGATTAGGCATAGGGCATCTGCCAGTTACACAAACAGCATGGATGAGGATGATGACAGTCAGTCAGCCTCTCACAAAGGAAAGGAGACAGGGAAGGAGACGGCAGGGAATACGAGGGAAAGGATTGCCATAAAGTAATGCAGACTGCGAACCTGACCGTGCTGGGCATGAAGTACTGCTGCATTTAAATGAAACGGTATTTATCTCAGTGGTGCTGAGCAAGCGAGGGCTTGCCAGACTGAATCGCACTCAGTAATCCTCCGGGGGCCAAGGCCAGATTTCAGGAGAATATTTTATACACCATTTTTTGATTTTTCCTAAGGCAGGATTTTAGTGAACGCAGGTTTGCTACCACATGGGTTCTTGTGCGGCTTTTCTACTCAGCATTCAAACGGGGACAAGAATACTGATAATCTATGCCTTAGGCTTATTACAAGTGGAAATCCTTCTCCAGCCCATTCCTGCGCTGGTGCGGACTCTGCTCTGCTGATTTCCCCTTCCCTGTGGTCATCCTAACTCTTTACAGGCTCGGGCTCAGCCTGTCCAAACTTTAGATCACTGTTCTGTGTGGCTGTGTGAGGTGGATCAGGCCCACAGAAGAGAGATTTCCCTCCACCAGAGCAGGAGACATTGTACTGTGTGAGAGTGGGAGCACTAATCACTACCTTCCCAGCAAGTCTGTGCTATCCTATGTCCATCTTCCAAGACTGTTATTCTACTGCCCACAAGAAAAATTAATGGTGTTGGGCACCACTGGCCTACCATTTAATAAAAGACACAAAGTTTGCAAATGTTTTGGCTTCAGTTTTACCTGGGGTCTTATTTCCTTTAAAAGTTAAGGCGATCTTCTCTTTGAAAGGGATGACAATTTCTTTTAAGATTGTCACAGGACTCAGAAACTCACTAGTAGGCAGCATAATGACAGTACAAGTAAGGAACCATTCTCAGGTTCAGACAATAGATGACCATTACAAGTCAGAAATGAGATCTTGGAGTTTGATAGATAGTTCTGTGAGATGGCCAAAAAAGCAAAACAAACATTAGGAGTTATTAGGAAAGCAGTGGAAAAAAAAATAATTATCATCATAATAATACCTAAAACACCATCTACATCTTGGATACTGARAGTCATTCTAGTCTTCCTATCTCAGGAAGAATACAGCAGAACTGGAAAAAGTTCTGAAAAGGGCAACATGAATGATCAAAGGCATTTCCATAGGGCGAGTAATCACGGATCAGCTACTGTGAGTAAGATGGGATTTTTTTTAAGTCTGGAAAAGAGGTGGCTGAAGGGGGAAAGTGACAGGGTTTGATGAAAAAATGGGCAGCGTGAACTCTGGAACCACCAAAGGTCATTCCACATTCTTGTGTGGGAGGCAGCAAGAACCAAATGATTCTAGCAGGCAACATGTTAAAAACAAATAAAAGTAAGTGTTATTACATACAACAYGTAGTGAAGCTGTGGAAGTCCTAGTCAGAGGATGCTTTGGAAGCTGAAGTTTTACRTAGGTTCAAAACTCGACTGGATAAATTCATAAAATAGAAGCATATTGTGTTTTCTGTATACTCAGAAACTCTCATCCACCTCAGGAAGTCTCTGGGCTGAAAATAACAGAGGTCATCATCATCATTACTAGGTAAAAGTACCARTACGTTGCTGACTGAGCTGGTTATAGAGGTCTACCTTCCCTAGACAGGTATTCATTTTTGGCCATTGCTGAAGAGTTAAGTATCAGGCTAAACAGACATTTGGTCTTAGCAAATATGGCCTTTTTTCCACGGTTGCCCCAAATTTCAGATACTTACAATCAGTGCCATGAATTATTTTAAGGGTTAAATATAAGAAAAACTTAAGTGTGAGATTATTCAAAAGTTATGTGAAACCGGTCTAATGCCCTTTTCACCTAGAAATCTATTGTTTTAATGGGAACTGAGTCAGAGCAAGACTTAATGGTTCGTGTTGTTTCCAGCAATATCATTTTCCTCCACCTTCAAGCATTGGAAACAATATTCATTTCAGGTAGGAAAAAAGGGTAGAGCAATGCTTTGGCATAATAAGGGAAAGCTTACTGTAAGGGAAAGCTCAGTAGTGCTAGTGACAGAGCTCTCCCAAGAGCCAGTTCTGGACTGTGGAATGAATGCTCTTAGAAAGCAAGGATTATCAWAAGTTTTGCCCTCTTTTTCCTCAAGGTGCAAAATCTATCTCCATCCTGCTTGCCCTGACACGTCATGGAAGCGTGCATGTCTGGCTATTGAATTATTTTCAAAACAAGACAGGCTGCTGTAAATGCTCCTTTCCCTGAAGAGCAGGTGAGAGCACAACCATCACTTGGCTGCTTATTTTCTTTGGAGGGTTCCTGGCTCCAGCTGGCTATGACAGTACTGCCCATAGGAAGAAATCTTTGTGGGAGAGAATCCATGTTGCTTTGCTGAATTCCACAGCTTTCCATTTGAACGTGAAATCTCTTTGCAATTCTCCAGGGTTGCTTTGTAGCATTTTTATTTCAGTGATGTAAGAGCTGCCTTTTACTGCCAAGCCCATAATTAAAGCAGTGTTGACTGGTAAGTAATGGGCTGCAAAAGGTGTACCAAAAGATAATTAAAGATGCACTCCAGATAAGCAGGGCATGAGCATCCTTTTTATGAGGTGTTAATGTCCGAAGACCAGCTAGTGAAATTGATCTTGCCTCCTTCAGGATGAAAGTTCTGTTAAACATCAATAGCATTGTACTGCCCTAGAAAATGTTTGATGTAGGGATTTCTAGAGGGCTGTGCTTGTCCTAAGACTCCCCAGGCAGGCGCCTGGTGACGGGACCCGTGCTGCACTGGGTGATTCAGCATCCCACTTAGGCTAGCATGATTTTGGGGTCGCCTTTGCATCTCKTAACACTAGGGCTGCTCTGGACGGAGAGAGGAGAGGAGCTCCCGATGCCCTGATCTGGACTACGATAGATGCAAACCTTTTTTGAGAGCCATTTTAAAGAGCACTGCAGCTAGTCCTTGTCTAACAACTGTGTTGTCTCTCCTAAATGTTCCTTACATACATATCCTTAATTTTTGTTGTATTTTCAGTATATTCCACATGTGATTTGGATTCCTCTGTACATGCACTTATACCACGACTCTGGCATAAAGGAACATTGGCAGATGACACAGTGGGCTTCCACATTTGGAGTCTACTGAAATCTATAGGAAAATTCCACAGATTTTGGCGGGAGCCTGAAGACAAATCTATGAACCGAAGAGATGCTGTTTTTGTTAAGCATGCTGCTTTGGGTATTCCTGCTTCTTTCCCCACACTCTTCCCATTCCCCTATTCGTGAAATGAATCAAAAATACAGGTGGTGGTGGGGAATACTATTTTCCCGATACAGTTTAGAGAAGAGATGGGGGAGCTCACAAACAGTTGTTTTGATTATGACTGACATGCAATAGCATGATGATGCCAGGGAACATGGGCAGCAAGGGCTGGTCAGTGTTGTTGCCTGGATTAGGGTATGGTCTGAATTAGGGTATGGTCACACTGTAGCTGTAGCAGAAAACAGCTCTTACGTTAGGCAAAGTCCATACATCTCAGCAGAAAAGGGGGAAGAGGACGGGGAGGCAAAGATTGCCATCTTCTTTCCTGGAATCTCACTTAAAAACAAAACTCGCAATCTAAATGTCTATCAATTAGCATTGCAAAGAAAATCTCTGAAAATGAAGGGTGTAAAGAGGCTGCCTGGCAAGGTGCCTGAAACAATAACTCCGGGAAGTGTGAACTGCTCTCTCCATAGCCAGAGGATGTTAACAAAAGCCTGGTCTATTTGACCTAGCTAGTAGTGATGGACAGTCGCTATTAGCAAGTAGTGCAAGTCGGTGCAAGCCTCTGCTGACTCCTCCTTATCTCTTCTGCACTGGCTGTGGCTATAAGGTACACGTGTGTGTTGGGGGGGGCTGGCTTCCCTCTCCTTTTGAGATCAATATTACAGGCTGCCTGCAGGGTCAGCTTTGTGTTGTAGTTATTCCTATGAGATGATGTTTTCTGCCATGAAAACTGGAAATCCAGAAAGAAAAATGGCAGCATTTGTTCTGGCCTTCCCCGTGGCCAGACTGAATGAGTAAGCTCTCTTTGTACCCTACAAACAACCTTGGTACCCTTGACCAGTTTATTATTCAGGCCACAGACAGTTGTACTGGAATTGCAGAGAAGGAAAGGTCATATGCAATTCCATACTTTCTTGTGCCAGTTTAAATCAGGGCTCCTCAACTCTCTCTTACCCTCTGCTCCTGTGCATCCCCATGCCACGCTGGTGCTTGAACTAAGCTCGCCAAAAACTAACCTGGCCAAAAGAAAAGCGATCAGTTTTTGGAAGGAGTAGCTCTGTGAGTTGGCTCATTTTCTAGTCAAGTGTGCACTGGAGGTGGCACGTGCAAGACTGTGTGTGAAGCCATATGGGGGCTTAAAGGCAGGTAGAATTGCACCCTGCATGCTTAGAACAAGGAGTAGCTGAAGCTGGATTTGCTGTAGAGAAGACTGTCCATAAAACTGTGCCACCAAGTTTTACATGTCTATTTATTGTGTCTGAGCCTTCATCCACCCCTCCCTGCATATGTATCTGGGTATTAAAAGTGAACTAAAACTGAAGGACTAGAAGCGCACCTTGACAGTACCTAGAACTGCTGAATCACTTGCCACCTGGCTGCTTTTTTCCCTTCTCCCACATGCAAATTCTTGCTTAAATACAGATTTATTGTTTACATGGAAAGGAAAAACTCTGAACTATCCTGCAGCTCTGGGGAAGAAAAGAAATCTTGTGGGATGTATCTGTGCTATGACAGTCCAGGCTTATTGGAATGATATAGTAGAAGAGAGGGGAAAAGTACTGAGAAAATGCTTCAAGCTGTGGTTTCCAGATGTTTTGGACTACACGCTGTGGTCATCCCTCTGAAATTCTCACTGCCTTCATACACACTACTGCTTGAAAACATTATTTAGGTAAAGTGATTTCTGAGGGGATTTACCTTGCCTTACAGACAGAACTGCTGAAGGAATCCCATCTCTGGAGTACTAGAGTCACAGGGGCTGACTGTCACCCCTGTCTGGGAGGGCATTAATTTTTGTTGTGAACCACTGTTGTGGTGTGTGTAACATTAAAACCCTCGCCCAGCTCAACCCAAGAGCGGCTACTTGAATGGCTGATGCACTGGTCCCTGCAGAATGCAAACAGTATGTAACAGCTTGCAGACTTCGTCCCTGTACCCTTTCGCTTCAGAACAAGCTGGAGCGGGTCCCAAGGCTGAAAAATGAATGGGGACATGTTGAGACAAAAAACGCATGAAGTAATGATGCCGTTGTTCTTGAACACCTTCAGTGATAGCCAGTAATGGCCTCATTTGACAAATTATTACATTAACTAATTGATTTGCTGCTGTTCTAATCCTGTTCTAACATCTAATCCTTTTTGGTATTGCAACTGTTGCTCCCTGTAAGTCTTTATGTCACTCTTGGCTCTCTTAAATAATATTTCTGGTCTCTCTTTTGGATTAATGCGTTGGTCATGATTTCACCTTGGGCTGAAAGCACAGACCTTGCTTGTTCTGTACATGACTTGGATGAGTAGAGCTGTCTGGAGGAAAAAAAAACCAGCCCTAGGAAAGGAAAAGGTTGTGCTGAGCTCTTCAGCACACGCTGGGGAGGGAGACTGCTCCTTCTCCCCCAGGTGACTGCAGAGTGTGCCGGGGGAGGCTTTGTCCTTTACTGTGAAYGGTGGGTTTTGATGCAATGTCTAGTAAAGCCACCAGCATTTCATTTACTGCAGTTAAGTCGATGAGAAATGTCCCATGGATGGGAGTAGGAGCGTGGTAACTAAAAGGGGAAGACAAGGACTTGTCACCCGGGTGCGGTAAGAGCTGGGATGGTTTCCCTTCAGGAGAAGGGCGGTGTGGAGGCCTCCCCGCATTCGGGGGAGCCCCAGGCCTGCGGTGTGGAGAGAAGGGGAGCCTTCTCAGAGGGCCGAACTGAAGGTGAAAGATAACTTCATGAATTTATCCACTCTCCATTTGAATTAAAGAAAGGTGGATGGGTTTGCGGCGGCAGCGAGGGCTTCGCTGGGAGACGCTTTGGCTCCTTCGGTGGGGCGAGACCTCATTATGTGTATTTTGGTGATGGGATGACAATGGAGGTGTGGGAGACAGCTCTGAGTCACCCTCGGGGCCCCGGCGGCCCCGGCCCCATTGGCGGGGCCGGCCCGGGCGGGTGGGGGTCGCTAACGGCCGGGGCGGAGGGCTCATAAGGCAGGGAGCGCCCGTGCCGCCCCACCGCCCGCAGACCTCGGCCCGCATGGAGCTCGCCGGCCTCCCCGCCAGCCCCGGCCCCACCGGTAGGCCTCCCCGGGGTGCGGCCGGGGCCGGGGAGGGCAGGGCGGGTTGGCGGTAGCGTTGGCGGCGGCGGGGTCGCAGGAGCGCGGCTGGGCTCGGCCCGGCGCCCCTGACCGCCGCTCCCCTCTCCCCGCAGGCGAGGCCCGGGCGCGCCCCGCCGCCCCCGGCGCGGGGCGGGAGGGCGGCCGGCGGAAGCGCACCACCTTCAGCAAGGCCCAGCTGGAGCTGCTGGTCCGCGCCTTCGAGAAGGAGCCCTACCCCGGCATCGCCCTGCGGGAGCAGCTCTCCGGCCTCACCGACATCCCCGAGTCCAGGATCCAGGTGAGAGGGGCGGGAGGGGCGGGGGGCGGCTTGCCCCGGCCGGGCCGCGGCGGGGGCGGGCGCTCAGTCTCTGCTGGCCTCGCAGGTGTGGTTTCAGAACAGGAGAGCCCGGCAGCTGAACCACAAGAAGAGCGAAGCCGCCRCCTATCCCAAGCCGGCCTGTGGCAAGCAAAAGCCGACCCGCTGCGGCGGCGGCTGCCAGGAGAGGTCCCGGACGACGCAGGGTCTTGGGCCAGACCGGAGCCTCCTCGATCCGCAGCCCGGCCTACCAGGAGGAAACCAGAGTTTCTCTGGTCAGCAGTCGCCCTACTCGGGGCAGCCGTACTCAAGGCTCGATACTCATTTCAGGAGCTTGGATAACACTTTTGGAGCCCCAGGTCAGACCCCAGCTCTCTTCGGTTTGGACTGCGTGGGAAAAGRGGTCCCACTCGGTGCAGGAAGCATGGGGAGCCCCCCCCAGCTCTCACTCCCTGTGCAGCAGGCGCAGGAATATCCATACCCGAAGAAATCTTTCCCTGAAAGCTGCTACTCAGCTGCAGATGTCTTCCAGTCTCGTATAGAAGATCACCAGTACCTGGCAACTAAAGAGAACATGTATAGGAGGCCTGTCTTAAACTACTTGAATGCTAACCAGGGCCTGGGCGATGAGAACTATTCGTATATCAAGTCAAACACTTCGCCCTTTGGGAAGGGCTCCACTTTCAGTTATGGTGAAGGGGAATCTAAGCTCGAGCTCGAGCAGATGAGGCACAGTCCACCTCTGGTTGCGGCTAGTCACGCTAGTCCTCCTTCGGTACTTACAAAACATGAAGGGGGTTATCAAGGGACACTTGCTGCTCCAGCCCCATTGTATGGGCAGCAGCTGCTGGAGACAGTAAACGACTATGACCCTCATTGGCTGGGTGTGAGAAATGAAATTTTAGGAACTGGGTTAGATTCGCTGTTTGAGAATGAGCAAAACGGGGAGCAAGGTGGGCCAAAAAGTTACCTTTTTGCTTTTGGTGGCCAGAGTTCAACCTGTCATTTGGGTCACACATGAAACTGACAGTGGGTCTCCTTGCCCGATGAAAAATTAATGTGTTTTTTTGTTCGATTGGCAGTGTTGTCCAAAGTGGCTAGAGGTTTCGCAGGTCTAAGTGTGGAGTGGTTACTCTGAGTTTTGTGCGCTGTCTGGAAGGGGAAGGAAGATAAGCAGTTAGCAAGGGCTGCAGGAGAATAACCTGCTGAATGCATGCTGCCTCCCCGCCCCATCCTACAGGAACTGTCACCGAGCTGCTTGCAGTATTTCTGCACGCGTTTGGTTATCGACAGCCTCACGTTAACTTGCACGTACTGACTGATGTTCTTCACAAATACGTCAGTACTGAAGATTTACTCTTTAACTAAAGAAACCTGTAGAAAACAGAGTTATTTATAGCTTTTAGTGGAAAAAGCGTTAACATGAGAGGGGTACAAGCATGGGAAAAGCAGCCTTGGTGGTGGCAGGGGACGGCTCACTGGGTGTGTTTGCGTTTTAGGTGTGCTCCTGACAAATAACATTGCTGGTCTTTTTCTAGATACTTAATGTATAGTGTTTTCATTTAAAAATGACCACATATGTAGCCTTTTAAAAGGCAATACTTTTGTGATTTCCTTTTGTGTAATTTTTTTCAAATGTAGTTTTCCATTTGCCAGATGAAGGTTTTCTACCTGGTTGATAATGAACTTGTAGAACTGCACTCACAGGAAAAAAAATTGTGTTCCATTTTTGCATTCGCACATTGAGCCTATTTTTAGACTTCTCAAGATCCATGGCCATCTGGAAGACCACTGTTATCATGGAAGTGTTCTTCATGTGTATCTCTGGAGAGCTGCCATGGTTGTGTATTAAAGCAGTATCGGGCCTAGGATGCTGAAAACTATACATGCAAATCTTTTTTTGTGTTTGAAATGCGGTGCTGGAATATTTTAAGTATGCCTAGATTTTAATACAGGTTATTAACTTAATTACTTTGTTTATAGAACAAAAGAAACATAATAAAAATAAGACTTAAACACAGAAGATTATTTTATTAATAAAGTTGATATCTCTGTGAAGAAGCTGTCTGTTGAGATGTGTACACAAGAAGTCCAGAAAATTAGTCCTGACTTTTGACAGTAACTTTTAGGTGTGGCTGTGAAGAAGTSATTTAACTTTTCTGCCTTCACTTGGAGAATTGGAACACAGTCATGTATTACGGAAGAACCATAGCCTCAGACAATAGCTGCAATGCACTTTGAACACATGAAGTTGTATCTGAGAGTTAAGTACAGGGTGATGATTGTATTTATGATTGTATATATGACTAGTTTAGTAAACTAGTTTTTAAAACTGTGCATTAAGACTTATTTATTTATTTACATATACCCTCTCCCTCAGAAGACCTACTTAATGAGAAGTGAGACTTGTTCCTAGGCACAGACAGAACAAGAATAGTAATTTTACCCATGAAAAAGACAAGAAAGTGGTGTTCAAAAGTGTGTAGCAGAAAGCCTTGCTTCATAAAGAGTGAGTCAAAGAGGAAAAAGGCCATCTGAAAGAACAGCATGCCCCACTAAACCAAAAACGATGTGGGCTTTTGGTTCCTCCCTGGAGTCGGTGGCYGCCTGGCAGGCAGCACCGGATCTGCCCACGGTGTCCTTGCTGCTGATCTCAACGGGTGGTAACCAGCACCCTCTTATCTAATAGGGGTCTAAATAATTGGAGGGTCATTGTTACAGATTCTATTAAGTGAGCCTCATCCCTGCAGCGCACCCATCTGTGTCCCCCTCTCACTCTGTAGACATCCTATTCTGTCAAAGCTCATAAAGCTGCACCAAGGCAGCTGTGTTAGGTGTTTGGTGGTGAGCTGTCACTCCTGGCTGCTCTAATAATACCAGGCATTACAAGCCCTTTATCTGGTCTTAGCAAACCCACGTTTCCAACACTGAAGTGGAACACGCTCTGAATACTTGTGAGCAAGTCCAACAAAAGATAAATCATTCTCCCGTCACAGTGGGATGAAACCCTCCCTACTGCTCAGGGTAGAGCTTTTCTGTAAGTTACTGGTTTTCTTTATTTTGTGACAAGCTGCTTTTAACAAACCTACACAGCATATATTTCACAAATAAGAAAAATCTGTGCAGAGCAGTCAGATGCCAACACTCTCTTGTGATGTTTCTGTAAACTTTCACTGCTTGCTATGAGGTGGAGAATGCCAGAACACAAATTACGTGCTTATTCAACATGTAGGAGGTACTTTCAGAGATGGTATTAGTAGCTTCCCCTGGACTTGCATGCCAAAAGCATCTCTGCTGTCATAYGAGTAGGTGATGCTGAGGAAGAGGTGGGGCAGGAACCAAGTGTGTTCAGCATTGGACTACTCTTCTACTGCCTGTGAAATGCTCCTGTTTATAAAGGAGGATTCTGCATGCTGAATGTGGAAAACGGTATTTTCTTCCACATAACTTGTCCAAGAGAGATACGTGAGATACGTAAATTTAGAAAACTAAATTTACCAATATAGTTTGTAGTCAGCCTGGGCCTACCCCACTGCTAGGCATCTTGAGTTCCTCATTTTGTGGGAGGCTGCAGAGCGCACTCCTTTCTTCTCAGCCACCTCCTGCAGCAGCAGGACCAGAGTGACAGCCACGGCCCCGGCAGCTGCGAGTCCTCGCTGGAAGCCGCCTGCCTGGGAGGCAGGATCTGGCCAGCATCACAGAGACAGCAGTTCACAACTTGGACACCTCTTTAGCAGTTCTGCTCCTCGCTGTTTCTTGGCATAAGGCAAATTACTCCGGAGAAGAGGGCTCTTTACTTAAATAAGCAGGGCCTGTATGTATAAATAACTTCAGGAAGACTCGCCTTAAGGTATAGGCACAGGCCTGAGATAAACAACTACTAACTTCTCACCTAGAGTACTGTGACTCCTGCATGCTTAATCATGTCCTTGTGTGTGGGGCGGTGGACTTGATATCTGAAACAAGCCCCCATCTAAGCACATTGCGTCCGAGTTCATGGCACTGGAAAACCCTTCATAGGTTTCTACCCTCTGACTTGTTTGCCCTCCCATAGTCCTTGGTAAGGATTTTTTAAAAAAGGATCTTTTTCACATCGATTTCTGGGGCCGCAGCAGCCAGTTCGTACAGGGCCCGCCCCGACGACTGCGCGGCAGCAGGCGGGAACCCCCAGGCGACCGCCGGGCAGCCGGCCTGTCAGGGGCCGCACGCCTCCTCAGCCCCCGGTGCTGTGGGGCAAGCACCGCCGGACAGCTACCGCGAACCTTCACAGCACTTGCGGGAAAGCTTATTCACAAATCGGGCGTCGCCACGGGCCGGTTCCCGGGGTCCCGGCCCGGCCGCGGCCCGCCCCCCGCCGCTGAGGGAGCASACAGCCCCGCGCCCCGTCGGGCCGCCGCCGTGTGTACCGGCAATAGGGCTCCGCCGCAGCCGCTTCTCCCGGAACTCCAGGCGCAGCCGCTGTTTCCGCGGGGCCGCTATTGGGTGCCGGTGGGTGCGGGCGCACGCGGACCGTGCGGCGGGACAGGTAGGTGGTGGCGGCGGCGGCCCGTGGGGAGCAGCCCAGGGATGGCCCTCTCCCCCTCCTCGGGGGCGCGGGGCCGGCCCGCGGCGTGCCCGGCAGCTCCCTGCCGCGGRTGGCGTTGGAAATCGGCTTTCCCTGGAGTACAGTAGCGGCCCTGCCCCTGCGCCGGCCCGCAGCGCCGCTGGGTGTGAGGGGCCCGYACCGCCGGGAGCAGCTGCCGGCCTGCCCGGAGACCCGCGTCCTGCCGGGCACGGAGCCCGGCCTGGGCCGAGCCCTGCGGCCGAGGTGGCCCCGGCCAGTGCACAGGGCCTGGGGTCAGCCAGGAGTGCTGCTTTACGCTGGGTGGGCTGCGGCGCTTTTCATGTGGGACCGGGCAGGTTATAAATTAGCTGTTCTTTCAGATGGTTAAGTAATGGTTACATGGTGCTGCTGTTCTCTCACAGGTGTGCTGTATGCGTGTACTATATGTGCTAACTGCATTTTCTTCCTATGTCAGCTGTGCACAGCATCACACAGAAGCAATCAATGTCATATTGATCATAATCAATTGTTGAAAGAGTAAGATGGAGGAAAAAGAGAAGAAGAAGCATCGCGCAAAGCATAGTGGGCCAAAGGCAGAGAAGAAAAGGAAACGTTATCTCAATGACCTAGGAATAGGGGATGAGGAGAATGCGCGGAAGAGAAACCCCAAAGCCTTTACAGTCCAGTCTGCTGTGCGGATGGCCAGAACTTTCCATAGGTAAGAAATGGGAATTGCTTATAGAGCATGCAGGGTCAGCTGGATGAATAGGTGTTGGCTGGGGCTTCTTAGTTACTTTGTGTAGAAATATACATAGTGTAATTTTCACGGGCGTGCTGACATAGCTTTCATCACTGATCGTGTTGTGTTGTAGTTTATGTGTGTGTCAGCAGCATGATGCTTTCTGCATCTGTGTTACATGGTGCAGCTGTGTTAGTCTTAATGGGAGAAAAACGTGTATAGCTTCGTAGACTTGGTGAGAGTTCCACGCACATATTAGTATCTGGGCTCTTGGTGAACCTTTGTGTCCAAGCTTTTGGAAATACTGAAGACTTTCAAAGAATAAATGTTATTGTGTTTGAGTTCTTGTATTTATTTATTACAAATTTCTTCTCAGAACTCAGGATTTGAAGACTAAAAAACATCACATTCCTGTGGTTGACCGTACTCCTTTGGAGCCACCTCCTGTGGTGGTGGTTGTAGTTGGCCCTCCCAAGGTTGGGAAGAGCACCTTAATAAAATGTCTCATTAAGAACTTCACAAGGCAAAAACTGGTTGAAATCCGGGGTCCTGTTACAATTGTTTCAGGTGAGAACAAAGATATGAGAAATGGAAATGCTTATTTTGCACTCCTTATTTGTCTTGCTTTTAGAGCTAGGACGCGTTCATGTTCTCATAATTTTTGGTCATTTTTAAGAAATCATTTGGACGTGTTGTCAAGCATACTTATTAACAGTAAAGGAATAGTGAGATTTAGGCTTTTGGGGGACTTGTCCCTCTAAACTTGTTTTCCACCCTGCTGGGATCCCAATTCTGTTTGGTGKTTTTTTTTTTTTCCTTTTTGGCTTTTTTTCCGTTTTTTTCCATCCCCCAAACTTTTCCCAGGTTTTCCTTTTCCATGGGTTCTGTTTTCTCTTTTGAACCGTTTTTCTCTGACTTCATCCTAACCTCTACACACATTTCCCATTCTTTCAGGTTCCCTGTCCTATAATCCCATCTTTGTGTCCCTTTCTTTCTTAAGCCAAGAATTAATTTGCCTAGCCATTTCCAGTTATGTTTCTCCACCTCACCCCCTGGTCAGTTCCTCTTCCTTTTTGTCAGGTTTTCAGTCCCAGTTTCCACTTGTCTTAGTCTGTTCCCTTCATATATTTCCCTGAATATCATCAGGGGGGATCACTGAGGTTCTAGGGGGAGCACAGCCCACAGCAGCTCAAGGAACCAATTTGTGAGGGAGATCTTGCCTGGATGCAGGCAACTGTATGTTTGGTGCAGGTAGACTCTTCAGACACTTTAACTAATAAATCTCCTTTTTACAAGGAATAATTGACAAATATGGGAAAGAAAAAATGGAAAGGAAAATTTGTGTGTTAAATTGGATTCCCTAATTGGTCTACTGGGACTCAGGGGTTGAATTTTGCAATTGATAAGCTAAAGAAAAAAAACATAATACTTGCTGTCTGTAGTTGTTTAAAGTTGTTATTCCTGTTGTTTGAAGTTCAGTTAGCTAACTCAAGTTAGTCAAGCCAAGTTAACAGTAGGTACTTTTTTCTCATTTGGATGCATGTTACGAAATTTTTTGATATGTAACTCTACTCTTTTTTTTTTTGAAGGCTAGAACAGAGTGTATTTTTCCTAATAATATCAAAAGAACAAAAATAAGTGTTAAAATAAAATCCACAGTACTAACTCTGGGGCACTAAAGATAAAAGAAATTCCCCCCCCCCCAAAGTAAAAAAAAAAAACCACCATTTTTTTCTGTTAGCATTGTTTTTGGAAAAGACTGAACAACTGCTTTGAAAACTTACTCAACCTGATCATTTTAAACCRAAAAGTTAAAATTTAGCAGAATTATAAACATTTGAAAACAGGCACTTCTACAGTGGTGCATGTTGGACGTTCTATATGCTAGGCGAGAATTTGAGTCCCAGATACTCTTTAGGAACTTCAAGACTGTGACCTGGAAAGAAAACAGTGGACTAATTAGCTTGCCTCCCTCTGTTTCAGTCTTTGATTTTTAATTCTGTTTTCAGGTAAAAAACGCAGGCTAACTATTATTGAATGTGGATGTGACATTAACACAATGATTGACCTGGCTAAAGTTGCTGATTTGGTAAGTTAACAATGCCACGTGGTTTCTGCTATAATTTATATTGAAAATACTACTTTTGACTGCACTGCACCAATGTCTGATTTCTCTACCCATTGCTATCGAAGGCAAAACTGTTTGGTTTCAGAGAGAACAGGACTAAGCCTGGCAATAAACCTAATATTCTGGAGCAACCCCTAGGACTTTCCTTATCCTTGGGGTGGGGGGAAATAAAGTGTGTGTGTGGTGGTGGGGAGGATGTGGAGGAAGGGAAATGCAACTGAACTTCATTGCTAATGCAACTGGTAAACTTCTAGTGGAAGATCTTATAACAAGCCAATGTGATAAAGTGACTTTTCATTAAGGCATTTGGTCAAACCATGTAAGATCTGAAAATGGTTTTTAGTCAAGAAGTTTTCAACTAATGTATAAAGTAGAAATATATATTAGTTTACTAGTTGGTTGTATTTGATGCACCCTGATGTCTCCATCTTTGAAGATCGCTATGTAATAATATGATTGATTTCAGTGGAGTGTGGTCACCATTGTAATTTACTTGTAACTTTCGGTTCAGTGGATTAAGTCAAYGGATCTTGGGGACCCAATGCACAATCCATTTGTCTATTTAGAGTTTTACTTTACATGTGGATTTGGAATATATTATTCATAGCTGATTAGAGTTTGGGATCCTTACCTAAATGTTAACTATCTCAATATCTAAAGACTTGTGTGCACTAATCCCGATACTGTTCTACTTGCATGTTTTCTACTTGAGGAAGGGACATGTATTAAAGAATAAAAAAAATTTCTGTTAGTAGATGTGACGGATGTTTGAGATACTGCATGCACATGGTGATGCTGAGAATCTATTTGGTTTTATTGTTAGGAGGCTGAGATTACATAATCGCTTGCAGATCCCTGTCATCAGTTCCYATGTGTTTTAAGTTCTTAATTGCTGAGGTCCTAATACGACTTTAGTTCCATTTTCATGTGATTGTTGGGTGCTGTTGTCCTGTGTCAGTGCATTTTAGTGATGCATAACAGTAATCGCAATGTGTGAAGTAAGTTTGTCTCATTTTACCAAAAGACTTGGCCTTAGAGGCATTAGTCCATCCAAGGCACAGATATAAAAATTTTATTAATTTTCTCAGACATTCCTGCAAATATTTGAAGATACTCAATTTTGGATACTTTAAATTCACCAAGTAAACACCTGTTCAGACCTTATTATGATACTGTATGTTATTGCATTCATAGAGCAGCCTTATTCTTCTATAGTTTTTTTGGAGACAATGAGCAAATCAAATCTATATAAAGGAGATTTGATTAACTGGAAGAAGAGATTTGATTTCCTAAGCCCCACTAACTTCTAAAGAAGCTAAGATTCATATTTTAATTAAAAAGCCGAAGTTGATTTTACAGTTATATGAAAATAAAGAACAAAACTTTTTGCAAGATTTTGGTTCCCAAGAAGCTTATGACTTTAAAGGTGTGGTCTTTGAAATTAGCTCTTGTGGGCACTGCGGTATTGTTATAGTGAAATGCTGATGTTGTGTTTTCAGGTTCTAATGCTTATTGATGCCAGCTTTGGATTTGAGATGGAAACATTTGAATTCCTGAACATCTGTCAGGTACATGGCTTTCCCAAAATGATGGGAGTTCTTACCCACCTGGATACATTCAAGAACAACAAACAATTAAAGAAGACTAAAAAGAAGCTAAAGCACAGATTCTGGACTGAAGTGTATCCGGTATGATATTCAACATTCATTTTTCCGTATATTTTGCATTATGGAAGCTAAATTGAAAGTGGGGCAATACTTAAATATTTATTATGCTCTTACATCTTTTAAATAATACTATAAATGGACAATGCTGATGTTGTATCAGATTATGTAGTCTTTCTTCTGTTTGCTAAAATACTTGTGTTCTCTATCCCAGTGTGACTAGCTACTAAACATGTGATACTAGTGAAAAGGTCTGTTACGGAGGTCTGCTTGTAGGTCTGAGAGACAAATTAACCTTTGTATGAGGTCTTCTGGATGTGAATTGTTTTCCCCTAAGATTTAGGGGGGAATTTTCATGTTGGAGTAAACTAGTTAGTTTGATCTTTTGGAACCAGTTGTAACCTGCAATTTCTAATTATGATTTACAAATTAGTATTGCATTACCATTTTTTAGTTTTGTAGGTATTAAATTGATGTTTAATGTTTTTATGTCTTTTTAATGTATTTAGGGTGCTAAGCTGTTTTATCTGTCTGGGATGGTTCACGGAGAATATCAAAAGCAGGAAGTTCACAATTTGGGGCGTTTTATCTCAGTTATGAAATTCCGACCTCTTACTTGGCAAACATCTCACCCATATGTTCTCGCAGACAGGTGTGTGCTTTTCTCTCTGTTCTTCAATCTCAGCATAGATAGCACCTTGCATTTTAAAAAAACTATAATGTTAGAACCAGTCAGCTTTATGTGTGAATGGATATTTAGTGTTATCTAAATGGCTTTGGGGAAATGAAAGCGTACTCTTCAGGTTTGTGCCAATAACTTTAGCCATTCAGTTTTCACTTGCATTGGATCATGTAGATAGGCCTTTCGTATATTGTAAATACTTTTGAAACAGAAAAAAAAAATTAAAATAATCCTGCTTGTTGATTATTATATTGAATTTCTGTGGAAAAGAAACAGCATTTCAGCAGTTTAACAACAGCTGGTGAATTAGTTCTCTGAGTTCCCTGGAACCTCCCTTCTACTCCATCTCTACGTATAACATTTGATTCACAGTCTCTTTGGAACATGAAAGTAATCTTGATGGTGGCTGTGCCTGATAAATTACCTCACCTTTCATATTTTACTGCCGGAATGCTTACAGTTATGACTAAACTCCCACAAGAATCCAAGGTGCCCAGAACAAGTCTTTTTCAAAGCTCTAACTCTTTAGAAAAAATTGTCAGAGAAGTAATAAGCATCATGCAAAGTCCTGCAAAATACACAAAGCAAAGAGAGGAGAAAATGAGAAAAAAAATATTCTGTAGTCTTTCGGTAGCATTGTTTTAGGTTGCTATAACTGTTACAATTATTTTGGTTGTTGGATCAGTTTTAAGCTGATCTGCAGCCACAACATGTGTCCCATCCTCCTCCTTGGCTGTGTGCTTGTGTTCCCTCCCTTGTGCAGCGTAGAAGGGAGCTCTGGAAGGGGTTTCCCCCTCATCTGCCTGAAAACAGCCAATCTTTCCCTCTCTGCTTCCCTGTGGTAGTTTTTGTGTTGCTCACCGCCATTATTAGGGAAAGGAAGGTATTGTGTGGCTGCAGGGAATGCATCTTTCAGCTGTCTAAGGGTGGTTATTCTGTTTTCCCTCTAATGGCAAAATTGATTTGAGGAGGGTTGTGTGTGGAAAGTGTATAAACAGTAATTAAAATGTGCTAAGAAAGCAGTACGTGTTTAGTGAAATGTCAATAAGTCTTCTGGAAATAAACATGATTATACAAGTTTTAAAATAAAATTTTAAAGTATTTTTGAAAGATCTTTTTTTTCTGATCATTGTATTTTGATTATTAGAGTCTGCAGAGCACGCAGTGGCAGCAGTGCTGCTGCAGTTCTCTTTTCTTAAATTACCTTTTTTCAAAAGTTACTATAAGGACTACTGGATATTCTAACTTTTTTTTTTTTTGGTGAACGTTGGGTAGAATGGAAGAGTTGACAAACCCGGAAGATGTTCGAATCAATCCCAAATGTGACAGGAAGATATCACTTTATGGATACTTGAGAGGAGCACACTTAAAAAACAAAAGTCAAATTCATATGCCAGGTAATTTATCAGATTCTTAAAACTATTTTTGTACTGATGTATGAATAACAACATAGCTGTTGCTATTTTTATTGTGGAATGATTTGTATCTTTAAACTGTACATTGTAAAATATATTTTTCACCTTTCTAAATACATGTTATGCTTTTGGAAATTATTTTTCATAATACACTTTTTTGTAAAAATAAATCCTTGTAAGTAGTTTTGCGTTTAATTGTGCAGTTTTGTTGCAGTGTTAAACACAATATTGACAATGTCTGAAGTTTTTCAAAGGTGTTTTGCTTTAAGAGGTGCTTGAAGTGCAAAACATGCCAGCCCTAATAGTGAAAAGTAAATTTAGCTTATGTAAAATTTCTCATATTCATTGAATACCTTTAATATTTTAAGTGAATGATTTAAAAGCTTAAATTCAGAAATATTTTAATAATAAATTTACAGACCTACTCAGAAAAGTGAGCTGCTAGTTTTGTCATTTAAAAACAAGCAAACAAACCCAAAGCTTTGCAGTATTCTGGTGAATTTAGGTATGCTTCTCTAAGTTCAGTGGTAAGGCAGAAGAATTGGATGTTCAATACAGAGCTCCCTGTTGATGAATCACTGAATGCTACAATGCTTTGGTATTTTTTTTTAATCTCTTCGTGGTGAATTGTACAAATTTCAGAATCAAAATTTTGTAAAAACCTTATTGCTTCTCATGTCTGTCACCCCAGGTGTAGGAGACTTTACTGTGAGTGATGTGAGTTTCCTACCAGACCCCTGTGCTCTACCTGAACAGCAGAAGAAGCGTTCTCTAAATGAGAAAGAGAAACTAGTCTATGCCCCTCTTTCAGGAGTTGGGGGCATTGTATATGATAAAGATGCTGTTTATATTGACCTTGGTGGAAGCCATGCTCATGAAAAAGAAGAGGTAAGGGAATGCTGTTGGTGATTTGAATTCTCTTGCAAAATGTAGTTTTTATCCTTAGAGTCAAAATGAGCTGCTTTAAAATAATCAATCCTTATATATCTGTAGTTGGTAATTTTTTTTTCTCTTCTAGTGATTTCACAGGAGGGATATTTTTATTATTTCTGTGTAGAATACTGTGCAAAACATTTGAAGGATCAGTTAATAATAAGTACCTAAAGTTAGTTTCATAAACTTTCGAAACATTGACTTAAGATTTATAAAAACTCGTGGTACTGGGATATTATCACTCTTTATTTTGCAGGGCAGGGTGATTGTGGGAGAATACTTACAGGATTTGACTGGTCAAAGGGGAAGGTGGAAAACATTTGTGTACAAACAGATTGGATTCAGCTGTTTTCCCCTGTATTGTGCTAAATGTTGAATATGCTTGGGTCTATGATAATTTGTGCTTGCTGATATTTACTGTAGTGGTTGCATACTGTGAAGGAGGCCCTCTTTAATTTTTCTTGGGTTAATATTGTATGTTTTCTTGAAATGTGAACAGGGGAAGGGAGACCTTGCTATTCTGAGAAAATGTTTATTTAAAGTCCTTTGGAATTTTTTCTTGCATATGCATATTTTTACTGTTTTAGGCAGATTAATGACTCTGTTAGCTGTTCATTAGAAATTTGTTTATTCATTTTAATTGAAAAGTAAAAAATCTTGGCTTTCCAGGAGGAAGTGAGACCAAATCACGAACTAGTTCAGAGCCTCATCTCCACACATTCAGCCATTGATGTTAAGATGGCGTCAAGCAAGGTCTCTCTCTTCATGGACTCTAGACCCTTAGGTTCAGAAGATGTAGGACAAGAGTAAGTTTTGAATGCTGAGCAGTGTTTAAGCATGAATGTATCTCTAATTTCAGGCTCTAATTTAGGAAAAATTCTCAATAGAGCACAGTTAGTAGAGTGGCTTGTTGCCCAATTCTTCCTCTTCTGAGACTACTCATGCCATGTGTATTTTGAAATAGGAATAATTAACATTAGAAAAGTTTTTGCAAGCAGTATAGTCCTGCTTTCCAGGAATTCCCTGCTGATATAGCCCCAAGTAACATATTTCTGTTTTTCTTCAGTTTTGTAGAATGGCAGTCATAATCTTCAGTAAAATTCATTGTATAACCTATTTTCATTCCATGGAAAATGAAGAGATTTCTTGCAATTATTTATGGCTATAACATAGGGTGTATTCTTGAATTAAGAGGCGTTCTATACTTAAAGGACTCCATTGCCTTTTTAATGTTCTCCATAGCCTTGCTCGCTTTAAAAAAAAAAAAAAAAAATTAAAAAATATTTTTGAATATTAACATGAAGCTTCATTGTTTCATTAAAATTTCCTTATATTTACCATCTTACCCCAAATGTGATCTTTGGGAAAACAGGTTTGTGATGCCAAAAGAAGAGAGGCAGATTGATTTGAAGACTGGAAGAGTACGTCGGAAGGCATTATTTGAAGAAGAAGAGAAAGAAAATGATAATGCAGTAAGTGATGAGGAGGATGACCAAGAAGAAGAAGCAGTAATGTCTGAGGATGGAAGTGATGGCGATGATGAAGATGACGCTGAGGAAGAAAGTGACAGAGAGCTATTAGGGGAAGAGATGGCTCTTGGTAGAGTCAAACGACTGAAAACAGAGGTGGCTAAAGAAGCAGCTGTGAATGAACTGCCAGCATTTGCAGACAGTGATGACGATCTTGAGGTGGGTTCTGAAGGAGAAGAAGGAAAAACTGCCCCTGAAGAGAGTGAGATGGAGGAAGATGAGGAGGAGGAGGACGAGCAAAGGACTTATGAAAATGAAAGCTCAGATAGTGAATTTGAGGCTGCAAGCAAAAGAGTAGCTAAAGCTGAGCAGTGTGAAATAAATAGTGAAGATACAGAAATGAGATCACAAGTCTCAGATCAGAGTCTGAAAAGAAAAGCAGTGCTCACTACAGATTCAGGAAACTGCACGGCAGAAGAGGCATCAGAATCTGAGGTTGAAAACTCTTCCCTCGATGAAGGCGATGATGAAGAAGGATCACCTGATGAACTAGAGTCATCTAGAGATGAAGAGTCAAATAGGAAGGGATTTCGGCACATTCAAGCAAAGAAAGCTGATAGTGTTAGACAGACTAAACTTAAAGCTGTAGAAGCTGAGGATGATGATGTGGAGAATCTACTGAGAGAGGAAGAGGAGTATGAAGAAAAAATAGATTATTCTGCTGACACGACAGGTAGACTGTAAATGTTAAAAATTTTTACTGTCTATTTTTAATTGGGTTAATTGTTAAAGGATATTATAATTAGTAAATATTATATAATGTTGCCCTTCCAATATATATATAGTTGTTAAATGGCAAACTTCAAGTTAGGAAACCTGGGTTTATCTGCTATTAAGCCTTTGATTTGCAATGTAGTATGCAGGTCTCAGGTTTCCTTTCTCTAAAATGGAGGTGATTCATTTTATAAACTTCGTTGATTCTGCATACATTTCTCTTTAACTGTAATCTTTATGGCTATGTGTATAAAACAAATTATGATGCTCTATTACATTTAGAAAGAATAAAACATCCTTGGGGGAACGTTACTAAAATGTATTAACTACTCACTGGGCACTGGAACAGGTTGCCCAGAGAAGTTGTGGAATCTCCATCCTTGGAGATATTCAGAAGCTGTCTGGACATGGTGCTGGGCAACCTGCTCTAGGTTAGCCTACTTGAGCAGTGGGGCTGGACAAGGTGACCTCCAGAAGTCCCTTCCAACCTCAACCATTCTGCGAGTCTGTGAAGAAGACATGTATCATCATGAAAATAATAAAATCTGTTACTATTGCTAATAATCTCTTAACATTTTGTCCTAAAATTAGGACTCATCAGAAAAAAAATCAGTGATATAATTTGTTAACCACAATTTATGTTCCTGTGTATATATGGAGTATGAAAAAAAAAATCTGTGGGTTGTGTCTACACTTCTTAAGCCTGTTGGTCATGTCCTTATTTAAATTATTTGTGTAGCTCCTAATTTTGGGGTTTTTTGGAGATAGGATGCAAATTTTTTCCCCTTTCAGGTGCACTTAAGTGGAAAGAGGACCTTACACAGAAGGCAGCTCAGGCCTTTCTAAGACAACAACGTTCAACCCCCAATCTTCGTAAACTCATCTATGGAACAGGTACAAATCTGTTTGGAAACTTGTACTGTCTTAATACATGGTAGCTTTTTAGCTGTTACCAAGTTTGCAAGTCTGAATCTTTGAGGTGAATCTGTCTTTTGGTAGGAGGCCTGAGGAGAGTTAATTGACTTTTTTAATTGCTGATACTCATTTTCACTAATAATTGTAATAAAGACAGTTTTTACTCTCCCAATAAAAAGCATTTTGAGCTCATTTTCCAGACTACTCGATTGTTACTCATGTTTTCTGGTACAGCTATTTCCCCCTCAAACATTTAAAGTTCAGTCATTTATATAATTATCTGGTAGATATTGTGCAAATCCATTGTGGTAATTGATGTGTTTCATAAAGGGATGTCGTTTGTTGGCTGTCTGTCTCCCAATGACTGAGAGTGGAATATTCTCTTAGATGCGACTTAGTATTATCATGTCTGTAATAAGGATGTTTGTCAAGGAAAAAAAAAAAGCTAGCTGTCTTAAAAGGAAGAGGAAATTGCTATTTATGTATTTTGTCCTGTTTAATTCACAACTTTTCCAGTAGTTGTCTGAGTGTACAAACCTCATCATGCAGAACCTTTGTAGAACACAATGAAAATTTGGCTTTTGTAAACGTTCCACAGTGCAGGAGCGGGAAGATTTGCTGACAGATTCTCAAGTCTGGTATTCCTGATTTACAGACTAGCTTAATGTCATTTCTATTCACAGATTGTTTCGACTTACGATATTGAATGAACGTCCTGTGTTACTTATTGGGCAGTATTTTTTCAGATGATTTCAGTTATGCAAATACAACCAGATTTCAGGTTGTTCAAAGAAATTTGAACTATGTGGAATTCATGAAAGGAATTACATGTTTCCATATCGAACAACTGTACAGCTGAAGTTCGCTATGATTACAGTGTATATCATCTCCCTGGTTGCCACTCTGTTTATCTTGTCCTTGTGAGGGTATTAATGTAACTCTTACACTGGATCAGTGTACCTTTTTCTTCAGTCTTTTATATTTAAAACTATTTTTAGTTTGCATCTTTTTTTCCTCAAACTACTGCAGGTATTGTGAAACATAAGGCAGAAGAGAGGTTGTTAATGTAATCCATGTACTGTGGGGGAAATAATCACAGCTTGTACGTTTCATTTAGCTGTTGAGGATGAGGACGATGAGAGTGTGGATGCAGGTGATGAACTTGGAGGTTTGTTTCATGTCAGCCGTCCAGACAAAGCATCCAAACAGAAGGCTAATGCTCTTGACTGCTCCAAATTTCTCATAGAAAATCCGCAAGATTGGGATTTAGAAGAGGTAATGCCATTGGATAATTGCTTCCGCATATCCTGTACTGGTTATGTCCTGGCTGTGTCTCGTTAAGTACTACTGAGTTGTCATTGAAACAGACCTATGGGAGCTACAGCCAGAGTGTCATGTCTTCTGCTACACTCTGTTGTTAGAAGTATTTACTAGCTAACAGATTCCAAGGTCTGTTCTTACAGGAATGTAAAGTTAGGATAAGTCAATTCAATGCTTGGCTCTCTTGACTATTTGGTGGATCATAGTTTGCTATTTATTTACTGAAAAGTAAAAAGCAGGGGAATCACGAGTGAAAACAGGATGTAGGGTAGAGTCCTTGTTAGTGTAAAGACCTTTGGGCAAGAGTTGAGTTGGTTTCATGTTCCTGCTTTTGCTGAGGCATTGTGTAGTTTTGGTTATGATGTCTTGATGTGGAGCTGTGCATGAGAATATCAGATTATCTCTGAGGTGGTATCTCTGATGGAGGTGTGGAACATATTGGAGAATGTTTCTGTTGATGACAAGCTGTAACTGTACAAGGCAACGGCACTTATTTTGCAGGTTATGAGCAGTATTCGAGACTGCTTTGTTACTGGAAAGTGGGAAGATGATAAAGATGCAGCAAAGTTGTTGGAGGAAGATGGTATGTGCCAGACTTCTAAAAATGATTAACGTAGACAGGATTTTTAAGAAAAGTACGACTTTGTAGTTATGTATGTAGAATGTTTTGCATTAGTGATATGCTTGCAAATTTTTTCAAACTATTACATAAAGTATTGTACAGATACTAATACACTTAAACATTGCTGTAAATCTCTGTACAAACAGTAGGCAAGTAGCATGTTCTGAAAATTTACTTTCTGAAAAATAGGGTATATAATTTAAATTAGGAAATGGAGTCCTTAGTCAATACTTGGCCATGCCAACTTTGAGTTATGTATCTGAGTTTAGCTATTCATCCTCTAGGTATGGTTTATTCTTTTGGATAGTCTCAGTAGAAATAAGCAGAAATTCTTTTTTTAATGGGAAGGCAAACTGGTCATTCACATTTGGCTGAAAAGTGAGATCTATCTTCAGATGTTTTGGAGGTGTTGTTTTTGTTTGTTTTTTTTTTTAATTGGGAAATATTTAGAAAACTTTAATAATACGTCTGTATCTTATGTACAAAATGATTGTGGTTTGACAGGCTTCTATAAGCATTTCTTTTTAACTTAAAAATTGTCTGCTATATTTAAATTTTTTATTAATTTTATCTTTTTAAATTAAAGATAGGAGCTTGATTGCTCTGCTGGTCATTAGAGTGCTAACTAATGTGCTGTGTGATCCTTTGGAATGATCTAAACTTTATTTATATTTTTGAAAACATAAAGTTAAAGGTATTGAAAGGAATAAGGAGGAGCCACTGGAGTTCAGCTGAGAATTTTCAGGGGAAACTGTAGAGAGGGCAGAATGGACTTACAAAACTGTTGATGGGAAGAAAAAATATTTGGGCTGAAACGAATCTAGAAAGCAGTACTGAGAAATAAACAATAATGAAAATAAGGGAAATTGTATGGAACAATACAACAGAATGGTTAACTGCAATACAACGGAATGGTTAACTGTCAGATGTCTTGGGTGCTTACTGTTGCAGAAGAACTGTATGGAGATTTTGAAGATCTTGAAACCGGTGTTGTGCACAAAGGAAAGCCTGCTGCTGAAGGAGATGAGGTCTGACCTGTATTCTTATGTTCTTTAGCAACATACATGTATATGAGTTTCTAATCAAGTGATAGGTGTCCTCTCTAATAAATTTAGTTTTCATGAATCAATAGGAAAGAAATCAGTGGGAACAAGGAAGAAAAGGTGTATGTATTACAGACTTTGGAAGCTCTAAATATCTAGAATGGCATGTTTTTAGTCTCGAACTGAATTGTTGTTTAAAGTTAATTATTTAGGAGAAGTCACCTCACTTACTTAACAGTAGGTGTCAGGCTTAATCAAGAGCTGGTGGATCTGGAGGTATGAGAGAAGTATTTTAAAACCAAATGTGATCATAACTGTTTGTACTATGTCATTTCATCTGATGCAGACAATTATAGAGCTCTGTTTAAACACAGCAACTCATGGAAACTGACACAGTTTCCTAAGTCATTCCTCATATCTGCGTAAAAGAGGCCGGTGGAAGCAATTTTATGCTGTGATTTGGATGTCTTCCAAGAACAGAGCTGTAGTTGTTTGTGACAATACAGATTGAAAAATCAAATTTATTTCTGACTGAGCAACTCGATGGCTTTGCATTTCATTATAAAATTGAGGGCAACGGCATCATTTTAGCAGTTTTCAAATGGTCTATGAATAAACTTCCTCCTCTCTGGCTTCTAGAGTGCTGCCTTCCAGCGCAGTATTACTCAATGCTATCAACAATTACTTTTTTTTCCTCTTTTATTATGTGTGCTTATTTTAGCTGTAGAATAACAGATAGGTCAATTCTAGGGTCTGTTCCCTGACATTAAAATAAATGTTAAGTCAAGAAGTTTTCTCAGTGAAAAGGGATATGATTAAATCATGAAATGTTTTGGTTGTTTCTGAAGTTACATCTTCTTGTATGAATAACTTAATAATTTCTGTCTAAAATTGAAATATTTTTGAAGTGTCTAATAATTTGCATTATTACAAAATATTACTTAATAATACATATTAAACTGTTAATCAGAATGGGTTGTTTTCAGTGAACCGTTTTACATGTTTGATAACTTTCTGTCGATTAGTCTGGAAGTGAAGAAGAGGAGGAAGATGGAAAAATGTCCAAATCGGAACCTGAGGAGGAGGAAAAGAAAAAGGAGCGCATGGACAAGAAACGGAAGCTGAAAGAAATGTTTGATGCAGAGTATGATGAAGGGGATGCCACGTACTTTGATGATCTTAAAGAAGAAATGCATAAACAAGCACAGGTACAAGCCGTTAACTGGCAATTTATCTGGCTATATGTCTTCAAAAATACCCCAGAGTTTGCCCAAAGGTTTTTTCCTGGAGACCCACGTGATACTCAGGAGCTGCTTCAGAAAGTACACACAAAGAAATACATGCTTGCGATTTTTTGTGGTTGAACTTTTTGATTCCATTAGCTGGAAAGAAAAACAAGCAAAYAAGCCAAACAACTGAAAGCTTAATTTAAATTGACTTAAGTAGTTAACCGTATTCTAAATCACTGAACAAGTCGGGATGTGTCATCTAAACTTTATCTATTTAAAAGTTTTTAAGTTACCCATTTATCCCTTAGAGGTGAAACTAGCATGACAGGTCTCAAAAAAAAAAAACCCAAACCAAAATAAAAAAACCCCAAACCAAACCAAAACATGAGAGAGAGGCTTCCCCTCCAGGAAGGGAGGGGAGGGGGGAGGCGGGAGGGGAAGGCATCCTTTTACGTGTAGGAAGGTGAAAATCTTTCTCGTACTAATTTGTGTCAAATATTTTCCCGGTATTATTTTTAGTGTGATTTTTGCAATATTATTAACGGATAAGTAAGTTCTGTGTGGCAGTCTTTTTCATCAAACTGTCAGGTTATTTTGAGGAAAAAATAATTGATGACCATTGCTCTGTATGTGTGGTAGGAGTCTTCAGGGTAACTGTATCCAGAATTGGAGGTGTTGATTTTGTTCCAGGCCTTGTTTTTTTAGATAAAATCTTGTAAGCTTAAAAGTAGCTTCTTTCTTTGGCTGACTTAGAAGAACATTGCCTTACATTGTTAAGAACTTCACTGTCTTCTCTTCTGACAAAATCTTGCCCTAAATAGTCATTAAATTAATCGTTACCTTCTTGCATTAGCTTCTGTCATAAGTGATCATGCGAGCTCTGGTATKCTGATGTGCTTACTAAGAGCACTTAAAGCATAAAAAAGGACATTCCAGTAAAAAAAATATGAGACAATTTACAACTGGTTCACTTGGGGTCTGTTACATAAATACATTATCAGCAACACTCCTACTGCAGGATGGAATGTCAAGTATCTCAAACTGGGGATGTGTAAAGGCTTCTAGAAAAATGAACTTGGACCAGAAGATTTGTGTCATATCTCAGTACCTTGAGAAATGAAATTAATAATTAGGTTGCTTAAATATGTCGTCTTACAGGTAGCTGAACATCAGGAGCTAGAGCAGGAGGGTGAGGCTTCTGTTATTCACAAGGATATCTTGTTAAATATTTACAAAATATCTACATTCCTATGATACAAGAAGAGCTTTCTTTAAAAGACCCTTTTGATGATACACAGTGCGAGGATGCACAGAAATATTTTTAAGCTGCTGAGTAACATAGGAGCCCAGCCTCCTCATAAAGTGACACCTTAAAGATCAGGATGTTAACTTTAAAAGGTATTTGGGCTCCTAGATCAAAAATGTACTTTTGACAGTTGTATCTTTAAAATCCAAAGTCACCATTATGAAAGGTATATCAGAAGTCACTYGTCATTTGCTTCTCTTGGGTACTGTCTTTCAGATAGACTAACAGGCCCACTTGGGATTTCAGATTGGAAGGAATTCGTGGTGGCAGAGACCTTGTTCTGAATAAAGTCACAAAACCTATCAGATCTTTCCYGAAAGATTTATATAAATGTTAGCATGTTTTAAATAGAACTGGCACCTCATGAACAAGTTGTTAATACTTGAATTTTGTAAAACACATGGTGACTTTCTCTTTGTCACATAGCTTAATCGAGCAGAATTTGAAGATCAAGATGATGAGACCAGAGTGCAGTATGAGGGCTTCCGGCCTGGGATGTATGTTCGAATAGAGATTGAGAATGTCCCATGTGAATTTGTCCTGAATTTTGACCCTCATTATCCTATTATCCTGGGTGGTTTAGGCAACAGTGAAGGAAATGTCGGATATGTACAGGTATGTAGCCAAAGCTGTGAGTGCACTTTATATCAGTACAGGTGTGCTTCAGAGTGTCTGGAGTTATTATTTATTTTCTGTTTATTAAAGATACAGTAAACACAGAAACCTTCATCTCTGTCTGTTGAATAGGAGATTTGCTTTTGACACAACTAACTGTACAGTAGCAGTCACTGGATTTTTTTACAGGCTTAATTGGATAACTGGAAGAAGTTGTTACTGTTGTTTAATGTTCATCTGCAGAGATGTCTCAGGACTAAGGTCTGATACTGTGATTGCTAAATTGCAAACATAAATTGTACTCTGAGGTTCATGGTCTATGGACAAGTGGCTATAGAAAAGTTACTAGCACATATATATATGTTTTAATATAATACTTGCTCGTATGCATACAAACATGACTTCAAAGTGAGTGAGATACTGATTAGCTTTATCTTTGCAGTCAACCTGGTGTTAATGAGAATGTTCGAAGATATAAAGCTTACTGAATAAAAAATTATAGTGTAGGCGGAAGTTGCTTTCAATTGTTCCTGAAAATTAAGGCTTGGATTTCAAAATTAATGTTATTATCCTGTAATAGCATTGTTCATCTTTTCTTCTAATTAGTTGCGCCTGAAGAAGCACCGATGGTATAAGAAGATACTTAAGACACGTGATCCTTTAATCCTCTCATTAGGGTGGAGGCGATTTCAGACTATCCCCATGTTCTACATTGAAGATCACAATGGGCGTCATAGGCTTCTGAAGTACACACCGCAGCATATGCATTGTGGAGCAACTTTTTGGGGTGAGGGTGTTCTGGAGTTACTATCCTGTATCACATAATCATTATAAATTTCTCAAGCTTTACAGGACACATCAGGAAATACAGCCAGTAGCTTTTGGAATGAGAAGTCTTTAAAAAGCTGTGTTCCCCGTAGAATATAAAATAACGCTAAATGGTATGGGAAAATAGGTAATTGCCTATTATTTGTGAATTATTTGAATGATTTGTGAATTATTTGGCTTTTAATCAAATTCTGAGCATTCTGCTAGGTTGTATTGTATCAAAGAGGAACCTGATTTGTTGGCTGTGTGCAGAGAGACACTTGCGCACGTTATGGGCCCAGCCCTGCAAATGCTTCCATACACGAGTAACTTCTTGTTAACCATTCCTTTAAGTTTYGTGGGGCTATATATGAGAGTAATCGGTTGAATGCTTTAAACGTTACTTTGGTTTTATTAATTGAGAATATTTGACACATATTTCTAAGCTTTCTGACTTTAAATAGAGGTTAGATCTTGTGTAGTAAAGCTTTTCATACATTTTTTAATTTAATTTTCTTATAGGGCCCATCACTCCTCAGGGGACAGGATTTTTGGCAGTTCAGTCTGTCAGTGGCACAACGGTAGGTTTGTTATCACAAAATCACAGAGGAGGCTGAGGGGAGACCTTATCGCTCTCTACARCTACCTGAAAGGAGGCTGTAGAGAGGCGGGTGTTGGTCTCTTCTCCCAAGTAACAAGCGATAGGACGAGAGGAAGTGGCCTCAAGTTGCGCCAGGGTAGGTTTAGATTGGACATTAGGAAAAATTTCTTCACTGAAAGGGTAGTCAGGCATTGGAACAGGCTGCCCAGGGAAGTGGTGGAGTCACCATCCCTGGAGGCGTTCAAAAAACRTGTGGATGTGGCGCTTGGGGACATGGTTTAGTGGGCATGGGTGCTGGGTTGATGGTTGGACATGATGATCTTGGAGGTCTTTAAAAAAAAAAAAAAGTTGATTATTGCTTTCCATGAGTCTTTGAATAAAACGTAAACCTTCTTCCCCAAATCTAKATATGTGGTAAAGCAGTGATGTTGTAGAAACTGAGGAAGTAGGTGGACTCAAACTTCTGAAAGGTGTATTGTGAAACTGGATGGAGGCTTTTTTTTTTAACAATTGTCTTCTGCTACACTGAAAATGACAAATATTGCTTTATTATTTTCTGTGGAAGGATTTATACCTACTTGATTTTCAGGTCCTAAATATTTAGATAACTTTTAAAACSTTTTTGCAGGTTGAGATACTGATGTTCCTGTTGAGAAAGTTTGCCCTCAGTGTGATTTCTCTGCATCTTGTCAGAATGTTTATGGGTATCTGAATTAATTTAAACAGCACTGAAGCAGTATTTATCAAATGTGATCTTTGTTGCATATATATTACCCAAAGGTAGATATATGTTTACATACAACATATAACGAAAGCTTTGCATGGTATTGTAATGAGCATGACAGTAATGAGAGTGGTGATTATTATTTCCTTCCTAAAATACGCCTTGTTCTAAGTCCTGTTGCACAGTCATCTTGTTATATGTATTAAAAGGCTATTTTTGTCATGTGGCCCTAGCATAATATAGTGACTTAAGCAGTGCACAAAGCACTTCTCCTTTGAGACTTTCTGTCTGAGTAAGATTCTGTTTCATAAAGAGAACACAGTGAGGTAGATAACAAGGACTCTTAGATTGCTTCCAAGGTAATTAGAATGGCAGTTCTGAAAATCTTATTAGTGAATGGTAGGAATGTTATGTCAGCAGCACCTCAACTAGTCTGTACGAAGTCAATTTTCATTTGTCATGCTGTTGTCCTCCTGTAAAGGTTATAAATTGCGAACTCAAACTCGAAAAAGCAGTGAAATTGTATCAGTGAAATGGTGTCTTCACTGTTTGGTAAATATACATTCAGCAGTGTCTTCATCTCTGTATGTTTCAGCCTGATTTCCGGATTGCTGTGACAGGAGTTGTGCTTGATTTAGATAAATCCATAACTATTGTAAAGAAATTAAAGCTAACCGGTTTTCCATTCAAAATTTTTAAGAACACTGCTTTTATTAAGGTAGGTATGTATATTGTAAAACCACATGTACCGATGTTAGGCACGAATGCAACATGGGACTCATCTGTCTTTCCCGAGGCAGAAGCTCCCTGTAATTGTTGCATAGTGTTCTAGATCTCAGTAACTGCTTGGTTTTTGTTTGAGCTCTCTTCAGTGCGGTCTCTAAAGCTGCTGATCATTAGCCAGTGAATACGAATTATTGTTAACCAGACAAAAATTCTGGAACAGTCTCCTGGCTCACATTCAATGTGATTTCCTGCACCACCACCACCACCMCCMCCCTGCCCCCCAACCCACTGATTAACTTCCCACAGTGGCAGACACCCCTGGTGTCATTCAGGCAGTTTGATCTGAATTTCAGCTCTGGGATCATAGATGACTTCTAGCAGTGCTTAGGACTTCACAATTAGAGTTACAAAAGTGTTTGGGGCAGGAAGTGCTGCAGAAGTGCATTCTTATTGAATGCATTCTCATTCTCTACCTTCYAGCTGTCCTTAGTTGGGCTTTCAGGCTCAGGAAGATGTTAGGTTATTCTGCATTTGGGGTAGTAAGCAATTAAGCACTGATCCCAGCAGTGAAGCACTCAAGTATTCGCACTAAGCACATGCAGAATTCTTCCTGACTTCCTTGTCATTCATGAAAGAAGCACAAACCTTGAGGAGCTGTATTGTATTAGAGTCTCACAGCTAGCAACTTAAGGCAGCTTACTTGCTTTTAAGGTATGCTGTGTTCCAGTAAATGACTTCAAAAGAGAACTGGACAGATTCTCTTAAATATGTTCTGTTTTAGAATTTCAAATGCATTTTAAAAGCATTATTTAATGCTAAGAAGCCTTGCCTGCGGTATATGACCCTAAGCATATTACTTTTAGTAGCTTACCTTAAAGGCAGCTCAGTAGGTTTTTGGTATGATCAGCACTTTTAGTATCAAGACAATATCATGTTCTTCCTGTTTCTTTAGAAGATATGCTTGTGGRTATTAGTTTTTGTGGCCTACATAGGTCACAGAGAGAGACGTAGCCTCTTGAATGATGGTGGGTAATTTACACTTCCAGGGAATGTTTAACTCTCAGTTGGAAGTGGCTAAATTTGAAGGTGCAGCGATTCGTACTGTGAGTGGTATCCGAGGACAGATCAAAAAGGCCCTCCGAACTCCAGTAGGTGCTTTCAGAGCAACATTTGAAGACAAGTTGCTGATGAGTGGTAAGTTGCACTTTCCATGTAAGTTATCACACAACTTTCATCCTGCTTCACAGATTGAAAAGKCATGTCTCAGAATCTCTGGAATCTGATAATTGAGATGTGAATTCAAAGAGCACGAAACATCTGGTGAGATGCAGAATGAAATTTAAAAAAAGTACATTTTATGTTGGATTTCTTTCAGTTATATTCAGAAGTCATACAGTATGCAGATGAAAAGGTTTGTCTTGGAGACCTATTTCTCTGAGTGTTTTAAAGTGTTTTACACAGCATGGTACGCTTTTCTCCTTGAATGTGAAGATGAATTGTATTTAGTGGTACAGGTGCTAGCAGGACTTTTTCTGAGAAATCCAAGGAGTGGCACTGTAACTCTAGTTAACTTTTTTTTCCTAACCTTTTGGGGAAATTGTGCAGGGGGTGGGGGTAAGTGATCTCCTGTGTTTGCTGAGCATCACTGTGAGAACATGAGTTTATGCTTATTTGGATTTATATGACCTCTGTTTTCCTAAACCCATCAAAATTATGGATAGTGCAAAATAAAAGCAAGTTAGTTCTTTTGTAAAAATAGGCAGACGAAAAGTAAATCATTTTTGTCAGTAATAGTAGAGGCATAGAAAGGTATATGAACTCTGTGGCTAGTTCTTTAATATGAATAATGAATAGGGTGGTATTCAGCTGGCTGCTCTTCAGGAATATGTACTGTTTATGTCTTTATGGGGTTTTGCAGAATCCAAGTGTACAAATAGTTACATTGCTTTTGCCTCACATTAAAGAGATGTGGTATATATGCCAAACATAATAGTAGCAYGTGGTCTAGATTCTATTCAGGCAGTCTTTACTTAGAGTGTGGATGTGATGAACTGCGTTGTTATAGAGCCAAGTAACATTTCTTTTTCTTTCAGATATTGTCTTTGTGAGGACTTGGTATCCTGTTTCTATCCCAACATTTTATAACCCCGTAACATCCTTACTGAAGCCAGCAGGTGAGAAAGATGGTTGGAGTGGAATGAAGACAACAGGCCAGTTGAGGCATGAGCGAGGCATCAAACTGAAACAAAACAAAGATTCTCTCTATAAGGTATATTTGATTATTTTTTTTAAACCAGTGATCACAGTCAAATTTGCACTCTGCCTTAGGCCTGTGCAGACCGAGAGTAGTGTAAATGCATGTTCATACATATGCATGTGTGACTTYATATTTTTATCCACAAGGCACAGTCTTTCCTGGCATGAGACGGGAATAAAGCAGTGGAAAGCAAATTGTTGTGGGTCAGTGAGAGTTTATAAAGTAATCTGCAGGGGAGAAGTCTTCTCCAAAAGCTTACTGAGACTTCTGTCATAGTAAAATAGGGGTAAACATACCATGCACAGTTCAGTAGAAGGACATCGGAGAATGTTTTTTGAGTGTCTGGTGGGGTTTTTTATGTTTTGGGTTTTTTTTTGTTGTTGGTTGTGGTGTTTTGGGGTTTTTTTTTCCCTGAAAGATGGAAAGTAAAATAAAAGCTTTTTAAGATCATGAATCTTATGTATGTTCTATATCAATTCTTTTAGCCTATTGTGAGGGAGAAAAGGCATTTCAATAAGCTCCACATTCCTAAAGCACTGCAGAAGGCACTACCTTTTAAGAACAAGCCTAAGAATCTTGAGAAGAAAGGCAAGACTCCAAAAGACCAGTGGAGACCAGCTGTTATCAGGGAGCCTCATGAAAAGAAGGTAATTATCACTTATGCTGAAATAAGGACTCCTGAAGGGTAAATGTGTTACTTAGACCATTTCTAACTATTGTTTTAGCACTTGAATCTACTGCTACTGCTAAAGACATATATGCTCCTAGTGAAAAATAATCACCTGCAATTTGTTTTGTTCCTGTTTGGCACGTGGTACGTATATGGAACTGGCTCTGAGTGGGCAGTGTCTAATTTTTAAACTAGTAGGTCACCTGAAGCCTAAATAGGACTTACGTCCTTGGCACAGGACTAGCAAGGTATTTCAGTTGGATGTAGTGCTCTCACATTATGGGTGACTTAAATTAGCAGCTGCGGTCTTTTATTTGACTTGTCATTGCTATGCATTATTAACGAAGACAGGACTTGAAGCAAATCCTCTGCTTCAAAAATTGAGAATTATAGAGTGCTTGCAAAGGCAAGAAGATCCAAACTTCAGTTTAAGTGTTCTATCGTAGCAGTTAGGCATAGCCTTTTAAATAATATCTAACCAAAAATCAGAGTTCACAAAAATTAAGCCTTTGATTAACTTCCCAACACGATAAATGATTAAACCATTTTAGAAATTGGGTAACAGGTGCAGAAATAATTAGGAACTTGCCCTGAATCTCTGATTCATTATATGGCTCTCTGCTGAGATTAAACTGTTTCTTGCTCACCAAAACTGAACTGTGTTTGTATATTGATTCTCTATTTTCTGTTTTAGATATCAGCCCTACTCAGTGCTTTGAGTACAGTGAATAATTACAAGATAAAGAAAGCCAAAGTAAAACATCGGGAACAGCTTAAAGAATATCTCAAAGTTAAGCAGAAGGAGGATGAACAGAAGTTCAAGAGGCAAAAGGAGGCTAAGAAAAAAATCTATCGCATACTAGGACAAAGGGAGAAAAAAAGGCAGAAGTCAAGCTTGAAAGGATCTAGCAAGGGAGAGAATATGTAAAAACCTCATCGGATCTTAGGCCAAATGAGGAAATAGGGTAGCTGTGCAATTTTCTGTTGAAGAAACAAAAAGGCCTTGACTACACTAGACATGCTTTCAAGAGAAGAAAAAAAATGCCAGTTCAAGCTCTTGAATACATTTGGCAATGTATATAGTAAGATGTAGAAGTATGGATTGTGATTTTTCTACATGATATTCTGGAGGACTTTGTATTTCAGTATATTTCTATACATACTGCACATTATATCTAGCCAATAAAGTATTTTAATGTCAGTTACAGAATATTGTTTGTAAGTGTTTTGTCTTAGTACTAGTGGACTTCTGTGGGAGAGGGAACTCCTCTGGATGTCTCTSAATGTGCTTCTGCGTCGGTAGTACTTTGAGCCATAGCCTAAATTTTGCCCTTGGCAAGTCTTCCATTAAAAGGCATGAAGATCAGCTGTTACTGGGCAGGAGTTTTTTATTCTCTAGCTTTGATGTGCTAGCAGATGCCACCAGAGTGGCTTGCTCCTGTGCTTAGATCATCTGGTCCTGCATGAAAGCATCTCAGTKTTTTTCTACTTCTCACTAGATATTAAGCAGATCTTCAAAATAGTGTTCCATCCAGATCTGTTACTTGACCAGTTTTGGCACACCGAGACTGTCAGTAGATCCCTCAATGACTGCAACTTTCTGGGCAAGCAGTATCAGACCCTTCCCAAATGTGTGTAACTACCTGGTGATTTTCTGTGAAGTAAGCATTGCTTCCTTCGGGAACATCATCTTATGTCCAGCCAGCTTGGTTTGATGATATGGCATTAGAATTTCTTAAGATGAATGGAGAGGAGAGTTAGTAGATTGTTTCAGGCCTGTTAAATTAACATGAGAGGTGAAATCTTTCTTGGTATGACAAGAGGCTTTGAATATCATTCTGTTGGAAGAGCAGTGGAATTTATTTTTGTTATGCCATATATGGCATCAAATAGTTACTGTGATATATGTATTTTTAATACTTCAAACAGGCAGTGGGTCAGATAACATCTGTAATTTCTTGGTCTCCTTCCTGAATGAGTTCAGTCTTYATTTAATCAAGCCAAAATTCATTAGTATTATTACACTGTAGTAATATTTGCWATCTCAGATGGGAGATCCTGTGTGGGATCAGGCTGCCTCACACAAAAGATTTCTGCTGAATGGGTTTGTAGAATTTTTTTATGAACGTTTAGCATTTCAGGATTTTCTTAATTAATCTCATAATGTTTTGTGTACTGATACTGAAATTCTAATGCATCTGTCTTTGCCTATATGATATTAGGCTGAAGCCTGACTCAAGTTGTCAATAATTTTTCCCCCCTGTGAGATTCAGCTGAGGTCACGTGAATATGAAAACACGATTTATGCTTAAATAATCGAAGATTCTCTTCTGAATAGACAACCGCTGCCTTCAGATATTTACAACAAAACTGTTGGCTTTTTTTGCCCCTCAGAGTGGCGCAGGGTGGCCCACTATGACTTTGTTGTGTAGCGTTGTTTCCAATCCTGTCATACCRCGCTAGGCTAGGTCTAACCTAAACCATCAAGGAAGTGTTTCCTATTAATCCCGTTTTTATGCTGTTGTGAGCAAACTTCCATTTTAYGTGCTGTTTGCATCTTCCGTGTATTCACGTGTGACAAGTAGCTGTAGTTTTTTTGACCACCTGAGAAGTTACCACTGCAACACTTGGCTTAAGGTTTCACATCTGCTATTTATATGTAATGAAAAATAATTTTGATTGAGTTTGTTCATAATAGCTCTGCCAAAGATGGAAGTGGGGAAATGGTGGACTTCAGTCTTGTTTTCGTTGTGGAGAGAACCACTCAGAGAGTCAACCGAGCATGAAAATGTTTCATCAGCAAAGGCTATACAAGATGCTTGTTCTGGATTATACCTTTTATTTTCACTCTTTAGGTAGCCCTTTTCAAAGGGAGAGAAAATTTTGTAAATTGAACAGATATTTTTKAAATTAAATAAAGTTTAATATGCAGTGAGTTGTAGGTAGGAGCTGGTSTGTTGTGAGCCCTGCTAAAAGAAAGGCGGAGGTTTTGCAATCTTGCCGTGCTGACTTTATTTTGGAACCTGATGAGAGAGAACCARTTTAGCGACCGTCCCAGCAGAGCCTGGCTCTGCTTTGGCCCGAGGGGAGCTCGCGCCGCCCAGGTGTCGGGATGGAGAGCCTGGCCAGGGCCCCTGCCTTTGCTAAGTGTTCCTGGGCCGTGATTTACAGTGCTGCGGGGTAGGTCAGGGTAAGCCCTCTGCTCCAGCGTGAGGGGAGCGCTGCACAACACATTGGTTGAAATCGTTGCTGTGTTTGTCTGAAAATGGCAACTGCTACAGCCTTTGCATAGCTGGGAGAGACATTAATACTGTATGTGAGGAGAGCTACCAGAGACCTGGTAACAAAGGTACTTGTTTTTTGTCYAGAAGGACTAAATAAAACCTTGGGTTTAGTAGTAACCATGACCACTAATAGTGCTTTTGGCCTGTTTTTAACATTGAATGTTTTTAGTTTTGCCCCCGGGATAAGGAAGGGCAGTGGTTAGTGCTGAGGCGGTCGAGCTGGGCCGAGTGCTCAACACCTCCCTGGTGCTGCCCTGGCAGCCCTGAACCGCAGCTGAGGGAGGTTTGCTCTGGAGAGCTGCTGTGTGCCAGCCTGGCACCAGTGAAAGCTGCTGGCCTTGCAGAAAGCGAGGGCCTTGCACTGTRTTAAGTAACCCCCAAAGTTACTTAAACCCCCAAATGCCTCCCCCGGTCCTCAGAAACCTGTTTCCCGCCACTGGGCCAAGCCCACAGCTTGCGCTCCCCCCCTTGCCTGGGCCTTCCGTAGAGAGGAGGCCAMAGCCTGCCCGGCAGGCTGGGTCCCTTACTGCAGCCACCAAGTAAAACTAGGAAAACAAAAACCAATATTTACTCCTCCTCATCAGCTGCAAAAAAGCCTGAGTTATGAGAGGGAATTGCTGGCAAGTCTTGCGCTGGCAGGTGGTGGAACAAGGGGCTGAACTGTTCTTATCTTGGATAAACCTAGTCAGCGCTGCAGGTGGTACAAATAATTAGGAGTCTTGTTCGTGATTAAGCCCTAGGCTTAAACGTGAAAGCCTGTAACAAAAACAAAGTCTTTTGTACAATGATTTCCATGTTAAAAGGGAAAAAAAAAGTAATCTGCTGGTAGAAGGCACCATACGGGTCTTCCAGGCGGGGTAATGCGAAATGAACTGTATCCCAAAATATTTCACTAAGGAGAGGATGCTAATTGCCTGTGAGCAAGGGGATTTCAACAGCAACAGTTCAGCCTGCAAGGCTGCAGAAACGTGTAACTTGGGAGAGAAACAGGCCATGCGTGGTTCTGAATTAGAATTAAAAATAGATGAGATGTGAGAGGGTGATGGGGTACAATCAAGAGGGCAGTCGGGTTGCAGGTGGGGGTCTGTTACCCACAGCTCTATCTGTGCAAATGGCTAGCAAAGGCTAATGCTAGGTGCAGAGCAGGTAGGAGCTGGCTTTTTAAATAAAACCTTTCCTAGGAAGCATAAAGCTAGATGAAGAATATTTTCCATTTTGGGTTATCTACCTGGATTAATTTTACAAGGATTAGACCTCATTCCTCCTAACTCTTAGTGTCGCTTCAGTGTGATTTCAAGTTGGAATTGGTGATACGTATACTGGAGTAGATGAGGTCTCATGCCCTATCCTAGAGGCTGGGTTGTGGGGTKGGTATCTGGCAAATACCTGCTCCGGCAGTTGGCAAAGCGTCTGTCTGGTTGTCCTCTTCCCCTGGCTCCAGTTTCTCATTGTGTGTTCAAGAMTTTACCCCACACATTGTCAGGTCACCTTGTTCTTTGCTTGTGGGGSAAAACTCCTCTCTGACTGACTTAAGAGGTGGTATAAAATACATGTGAAGGTAGCTGGCTGTATAGCTATGGGAGGATGTAGGAATCATACCCCGGCTAAGTAGTGTTGAGAGAATTATTTTATACGGTTTACTACTTTAAAATGGAATTACATCTTTGTAATGGTTTGCAAAGAAAATCTCCACTCACATTGTATTTCAAACTAAGTTAATGTGATATTGCGGCATAGTTATTGGATTCAATTGATATAATTAAAATAACTTTGTTAGACTATCAAAATACTTTTGTGCTGTGTGTAATGCTTGATGTTGCCTGCATATACAAAGCTAAGGCCAGTCTTGACTTCATCGCTCAAACTAGGCTGTGTCTGTGCTAGGTGATGCAGCTAAATATAGAGGTCCTGTTTTTTTCACAACCGCTATGGACCCACAGCTTTAAGTGAATTCATTGACATCTGCACATGTCCATTGCTGCTTCACATCAGGACTGTAATTTGTTCCTGACCACCAACAAACTGTTTGCAAAGAGTCTCAGGGTGTTGTAGCATTGACACAAACTAATGCAATTAGACATATTAGACACTGGTTTCTCTGCAACCAATTTTAAACAGCATCATTGCTGTAGCTGTAAAGGTCAYTGTTGATAGTCTCTCGCATTCGCAAACACCAAGCTTAATTTGTTGTCTATTTTAATGTATTGTCCTGAAGTTGTTGGGTTTTGAGAACATAGAATCTATTAAGAAGCTTAATAGAGCAGCTCATTCCAATTATAAGAAATGTATTGGTGGAGAACATGGAAATGCATGGAAGATCAATGTATTAAGCAGTTGCCTGAATGGAGGAAACAGAGGAAATCGATTAAAATTAATTCTCTTTAGTACAAAAAAGATATTTGCTTCTACATAGTGCTAAAGCATTTCTATGCTGATTGTATAAAATCAGATAAAGAGCTATCCACAACTTTTTCCTTCGTTCATTTCTTTTTCCCCAAGATATTGCAGGGTGTAGTTGGATTTGTTTTGTCTTTACATTTTTTTTTTCYTCTGGGTTATGTTTTCCTATTTTGGAGGTTCTTAAATTCCTACACTGGAAGACTGTTGTACTGAAAACTTTCTTGGCAGCAAGATAACTTAGCAGTGAACCCGAGACGGGTCATCTGTGAAGATGCGGTCTGGAGTGACTGGCTCTTYGGCTTTGAATTTCTGTTGCTAAATGCCAGGTTTCCTAGGTGCAGAATCAGGGTTTCAGACTATGGCCTAAGGACATAGGCATTTGGATAGTAATCCCAAGTGAATTCTGCCAGTTTCCTTCATCAGTGGTGTCTGAAGGAAAGAACAGGGGAGGTACTTTTGAGTCAGATCAATCCTCTGCTCCAGTTTGCCATGTGGCACAACTCAGCGTGTCATCTGCTTTGGCAAAAACTCATGGGGAGGCAGAAGAGGGGGCAAATTCATTGAGCCAGTTTTTGCTTTTACTATCTCATTAAGCTGTGMCACAGCTCCTCATGCTCGGATGTTTGAAGAATGCTATTGTAATTATTTTTTACTTAATAGTAAGGGCAGAGTTCATAGGAACTATGAAACAAACTTATGATCCATAGAAATTAAATATTAAGAGCTAGTTGAATTATTTACAGTATCATCCATTTACTAATTTCACCTTTTGTGGTATAAACAGGTTGCCATTTAAGCCTCATTTTAAATTATCTATGGATAGTATCTGTGAAAGAGTTCCCAAGATTTATTCATGTAGGAGAAGGTTATAGCCTGAATGTAAGCAAAACAAGGTAAAGACTAGTTAACTCAAACACAGATTGTATATTTGCAGTAAGTTTTTACTTTGAACTGTCTGAACAAATATTTTTCTTGTTTCCCCATGAGAAGAGTAGTCGGTAGGACAGAAGTCCCACCACCATGTTGTGGGAAAGAGCTAAAATAGTGATCATGAACCCGTTACTCTGCCTTGCTGGAGCTCCTTCTATATGAATGGGGGAAGGGGTAAAACCATTGTGCCAGAGACAAAGCAGGCTAGTAAGTGGACATATTATAGTTGGGACTGAACTGAAATGTGCTCATATTTTCCCTCKGGGATTTGCACCAAACCCAGCATTTCAGTGCATGAGGAAGAACATGGCTTTTGTGCCACAACAGGGTTAAGTGATACAAACTAAGATAGATTAAAATAACATTATCTGTAGCTGAAAATCACTTCAGTCTCATCAGGCCTGCTCAGATTGTCTCAGGTCTTCTCTTTCTCTGGTTTGGCTGTAAGATTCTAAGTTCCTTGCTTTGTTTTTTTTGTGGTTTTTTCTTTTTTTTTTTTTTTTAAATAATATATGTATGACGCCAGACAAAACCACAACTATATCATAGGAATTGTCCTTTATGCGCAAGTTTGCAGCATATGTTTGTAGTGTTGTATGCTCTTTCAAAAATTATCAAGAGAGCCTGCAAATCTTACAAGGCTGCAGACTGCTAAAGATTCAGAGGTCTTYGGATCATGCAATAGTTTCTAGGGCACATTTTTCATTACAGATAGTAATCAACGCAGGGAAAGAGATGGATTATTGAGGATCTTGATAGATGATTCTGTGATCTGACACTGGTTGTAGCTTGAAAAGAAAGATTGAGATCTTTATTCCTGAAAATATTAAAACCCTGACTTTGATGGGATTGCTTGTATGATTTAAATTAAAAACACTTTTTTGGAAGAGAATTAATTTCCAGCCTACTGGAATGTATGTATTTTTAAATTATTTTATCCAAATTTTCCTGCTTGTTCGTCTGTTTCCAATATTCATCATTTAAGTAATTTAAAAAAAACCTAACTGTCAATAAGTTGTTTATCCCAGTGCTATATAAAGCAATTTAATTCACTTGGATTTACAAAAAGGCTTTTTACAAAGTTCATTACAAAAGGCTCTTCAGGAAACAAACAGATCATGACTTCAGTCCTCCTCCCCCCATGATGCTCCATCTGTCTAGACTATATCTATTCTAGACACATAATAACATTTGCTTGCATCCAGGAAGGAACAGACTTTCAAAAATTACTCCCAGAGTTGAGCTGCATATGTTTTGGGGTAGTTTTATRTTCTGTAAGGTGTCCTTTCTGGCAATAATGCAGTGAAAACATATGTAAACTTGTCAGGAAGATTCCCATAACAATTTTGCTTTGCAGAATCCATTTACAAATGTTGGACATTGTGCTACTATTGACCTTACTTGTACTGTAGCTTTTGGTTAATGGGGGCTGAGGACAGGTTACCGCATGTGTTTTGAAAGTAGTAACGTCTGCTAGGTCTTTTCTGTCTCTTGAGAGGTGGTCTCTGCAAACTCCACAAAAGTCAGAGCTTAGCTTAAAAAGCATCTTTCCAGAATGCAAAACTGATTTGTACCGCTTTAGCGTTAGTGTTTAGGGAGGAACAGCAAACTGCTGAGACTTCTGACATTGAGTTTTGTCTTGCCCCGACTGGGAGAGAGTAGGAGCGTTTCCACCTCTTGGCTATCTGGCTGCCCATGTAGATGAGAGACCTCCTCCCACCTGCCCTGGAGAGGTGGTGGCTGCACTAGTGTCCTCCTTGCAGACTGGCAGCAGCAAGGTCTGGTRGTGCCATAACTGACCTGACACCTCCCAAAGCCTCAGCCCTGCTCTGACGTCTCCACCTTGTCTTGTAGTTGGGCCGTTATGAACCAGTTATAACCCGAAGGCTGTAAAGCAGATGCTGCAAACTCAGAGATGAAAAAATATGGGAAAAGTATGCTCACTGTGCTGTATACAAAGTTGTGTGGGTTTTTTTGTAATAATTCTGTTGGAGAACTGAAGTTTTGCTCTTGCTGTTTATACTAGCAGCATGATTTCTTTTGAATTCTAGCTGTTCCCAAAATATGGGAAGTAACTCGGTGAAGAGTTCTGCAGCAAATTAATTGCTTCCCCACCCGACCAAGCAGAAGTCTGCAGGTGCCTGTCTTAGGCCAGCATTCCTGATCCTTGTTAATAGTTCTGCCTGTGATAGCTATGCTATAAAATATTATTTTTTTGAGACACTAATGGGTTTTCTAGGGTTTTTATACTGCAGGAAACTGCATAATTGCACAAGGGAAAGCCTTGGTTTAGGACATGTGCCCATGTGTGGGGGGGGAAAAAGTGAGGAGGGCTAAAGGCCAGACCTCAGAGAACCGTTGCTGCTTTGGGAGAGAAAGCCAAAGGACCCACTTTTCTCCTGAGAGTCAGGTTTTAATTCTGCCATTCGCATCTTTGCTGGTGGTTCAGTTTTCCTTTCTGTAAACCTGATGTTGGTGTATATCCGCATGCACAAATCTGCATTGTTAGGACTCTGCCTTGCCTCACTTACACTCTCACAACGTGGGGCTGCAGGGCTGGAGGTGCCGTTCAGCTCTGTCACTGCAGGCAGATAGTAATGAGGATGAGGCACTGACACGCACTGTGGTACTTGCCTGCCTCCACATCTGTTGTGAAGCTTCATGCATTTTTGCAAAGTGCTTTAGGAGCTGTGGACCACAGCCAGTCACTGTTGGAGGGACAGCATGAATTAAGGCCATCATTGACCCACAAGTGGCATTGCCAAACTGTAATGGCAGATGTAGAAAGCATAAATCCTTGGGCAGTGCAGGCAAGCCTTGTCCTAAGTTGAAGCAATTCTAAGCTCAGCTATTTGGAAAGTCCCATGGTGCTTTATAAACCCTGTACTGCACTCTCCAAAATCTGGAAGCTCTGCCTCCTCTTGCTTTGAAGTCAAGAACACTTAGAGCTAATTCTCTCTTCCTTGCCCTTGCCATTGACCTCATTTACAGAGATGAAAGAAGTAAAAACAATTAGCTCACCGGGAAATTCTATTATGTGGAAGGGAGGTGGACGTTTGATCAATACTCATGGGTTATGGTCTCAGCTGGAAGGGCAGATTTTTGTCTCCCAGATGGAGTGATGTCTGTTAGTCCCAGAGGCTTTGCAAGTGGGAAAGATAGTGATCCAGCCTTTCACTTCTGGAAAACTAAAAGATGCCATTTTAATCTTCTCAAGTAGTGAACTGGAATATGTATTGGACATAATTAATCCTGTTGTTATAGGAGTAAAAGGGCTTATTAGGGAAATGTGCCCTTCATTTAACTATGCCTAATTGTGTAAAACAGAACCCAGCCCAGAAGCGATTTCTCTTTGACTGTTTCACAGTATCAAGTAACTTACTCCATTCAAACCCATAACAAGTTCTCTGAGAGCTTTCCTTGCTCCTTCACCTTGCTGACATGAACGGGGCCCCTGAACACACACCCGTGCCATGGGCTGGAGCATACGCCGGCCGCGTGTGCACAGTGGGTCCCGCTGAGGGCAGCCTGTGCGACTGGGGTTTCAGCTGTCACTCCAAAGTAGCTTCTCTGGTAAATTGGAGCAGGCGAAGCAGATCTGGCTGCTCTTGAATGTTAATGTTCTCATTGAAGCAAATGAGCATATATTAGTAGAGGCAAGGATAAGTGGACTTTTGCCTTTGAAGCTACTGTTGCATTATTTGAATCAGTGTTTTTTCCTAACCACTACAGAAAATTATTAGTTTATCTCATTTAAGGTTTGTTATTATGAAAAGGCAGAGATGCAAATATTTTAGGGTTCAAGGTTTAATTTCTAGTGAGAGAAATGTTGATAAGCTTTAGAAAGGTATGGCTAATTTGCTGTAAACTTAAAAGCATAAACTAGCACTGTTAATGGTAGGGAATCCTTGCACCTCCGCTAATGCCCTCTACCATTATTTTCATGCCACTAGTTGCCTTTTGGAATGGATAACTTGCCATACTGAGTAAAGCAATTAGTCTGCTGAGCCTCCTATTTTCCTTCCAGCCATAGCTAATGTGGAGAGTTAATATATTTTGCATTTTTATTCTACCTCCACTCTAAGAGTCTCGACGGCTTTTACTCATGTTAGTGTAAGAAGCCTCTAAGCTACTTTGATAGCAGAGAGATCATAAATTATCACTTTTTGCTGAGGTGGGAAACAGAGTAATGGTATGACAATGTGCTTTAGTGTTCCTGGTACTGGATTTAGAACATCATAGCTGTGAGACACAAAGCAGTAATTCCATGTATCTTTATCCTATCAGTTAAAATGTGTGTGGTTTTTTTAAAAAAAATCATAATGTTTTAACTTCATCTTGGTAGGTTTTATTCCAGTTCATGTATCTTTTTTGTTTTCCAGTATACAACCAGACCTTCCACCAATCTTTTTACAAGTCACTTCTAGCTCTCTTGTGCTTGTTTTGCCTGAGGAGCTCAGCTGGTGCACGAGCACCACACCTCACGCAGGCAGGCTCTGTGTGTCCCTGGCAGTCCATTGGCTCCCCTCCCCACTGTCMTGCTAGCTAGACCCCACAAGATTTGCTGGGGCTCTGTGGTCTAACAGATGAGACACAGGCTTTTCTGATTAAGGTGAGTGATAATTGATCTGCTACACCTTGTTTTGCAGGTGTTTCAGCATCAAAGCTGTTCACTGTCGGGTGGCTGAAGTTGGTCCATATAAAGGTTGAGCATGGTCATCAAAGCTAGCTGCATTTGGAGGATGGTGATGAAATGAGGTAAATAAGAAGAATCTTTTGCGCTACTGATTCCCTGGTGTTGCTGGAAGCCTCCTTAGGAGCCACTGGCTAATGTAAGAGAAAGGCTTTCTGAGCCAAGTATGTTGTTGCTATGAGTTTTGCATCAGTCCTGRTGCTTGCTATGTGCAGTGCCAGGGGATGAATGGGCTGGGCTGATTTCATAGATGGCGCTGCTTGCTGAGCCTTGTGTTCGAGTGGGGTCTAGCTGGCTGTGTGTCCCTGGGGGGTGGCAAGGGCTGGAGCATCAGGTACTGTGTGCTGTGTCCCTGTGAGCACTCCTGGAGGGGCCCTGCCCAAGGCTTGCAACCTCTGTCCATTTTCCTTCCCCTGGAGCTTTTTGCTGTCAGTTTTTAAGAAGTAGTAATGTAGAGCTGCCTGTGTGCAACAATAGTGGTGAATTGTTCCTGCTAAAAATGAGTTCTCTGTGGGGAAGCTGGGCTGGACCCTTGCATGATTCCCCCTGCTCATCAACATAGATGAGGCATCCGAGCTCTTCCGCTATACAGCTGATCATTTCATTATTGTTTGGAGTTACAAAATTATCTGTAGCTAAATATAGCAACGGACCTTCCCTTGGGTAGTTTCTGGGGCAGCAAATTTGTCTGCTCACATTTAAGAAGTTCTGTTTCTTGGTCAGATGATACAGCACAAGATGCCCTTAACTTGGCAAACTGCAGGGCTTGCTAAGGTGTGCACCAGGCATGTCTGGGTATGCTTTAGTTCATGGTCTGGCCCCAGCTGCAGCCGGGGAACAGGGACGATCTGTTGTGCAAACTGGCTCAACAGGGGAGAAAAGGAGATGGTCCATAAAGGTTATTTATCTGTTGAGCTGTGAGAGCACAATGACCATCCTCACTTTTTTCTTGTGGAGAATTGATGCTTGATGCTGTATGCAGTGAAGTTATAGTAGCACTGAAGCAGCAAGGAGAAGCTGGTTTGGGCAGAAGCATGCACGCTGTTTTGGAATGGGGGTGTTCACTGTGGATTGTGTCCAGGAGTATAGCTGCTCTCAACGAGCAGCATGGGCATGAGAATGTAGTCTGGGTCATGAGAATGAGTGCAGTGTCAGGAGCATCGGTCAGTTAGCAGGCTAAAATGGTGTATAGTTCTTGCAGTGCTGCAAATAAAGGTCTGATCCAGCCAAGCAGCCTTTCTGCAAGGCTGTTTCCTGGAAATGTGGGTGACCTTGGAAACAGAAGGGCTCTCCCTCCAAGAGGGCTGCTCAGAAAGCCTTGTAGTATTGCAGAAGAGGCATTTTGCAATGCACCAGGTGGTGGGGATCAGCACAGGCTGGGATCAGTGCAATCTGGAATACCAGGTGGCATGCCAAAGCCTGGTGCCAGCACAGACTTGCTATCATTCTCATCATATAATTCATTGGTGATTTTGCTAATTTGAAATCCAATCTGTGTTTTGTTTTGGCTTAAATATGTTCTGCCAAATGAGTGGTAGTGTGAAAATCTAGCGTTAATTGTTTGTCAAGACACAGTTGAAGCCACAGCCAGAGTGAGTATGACTCACTTTAAAGAAGTGTTTTTCACCTTTATTTCCCCTTCTCCTCCCTCCCTGCTTACCCCATCACCCTTATCTTTGTAGAGTGACGCTTTAGGTAAGCTCTAGGACTTTGGCATTGGGAACTGTGCAAAGGTACTGTTCAGGCTGCTGGAACTACTGAAATACTCTGAGTAGCAGATGACAGGTTTTCCGTCACCGCTGCATTTCCGGTGCTCCGGATCTTTTCCTGGATGTATATAGTGGCATTTCATAGCGGGGCCAGGTTCAGTGACCTTTTGATGGGTCATCAGCATGTGGTTTATTCTCACTCTTCACGCAGTTGCGAAGCAAATACTATTGGCACAATCTGCAGGTGAGACTGCACTGCAGATTAATCTTATGTGATGGGACTGCTGCAGTCCGGAGGCAGGAATGTATGGCAATCCCTAAAGCCAGGTAACTTCTCAAGTCTGGCTTGTGATATGGCAAAACAAGGTTGAGATGCTTCTGAGTGCTTAGTGTAAATAGGTGGAGTGTTGTGCCTTCTCCTTGCTACAGCATTTTGTATCATCTATTTCAGAAAATAAATAGCTTTAAAAATGTGGGTGTATCTATGGCAGAAATAGCGCTGAATAGAAACAGCGTGAAGAAAACAGTAGTGTTTACAAGCTGCCAGAGAAGCTTGCCTCCTTATTGATCCTCCGGGTTAACAGAATGTGACAACCTATAGCAACAAAAGTGAACAAGCATGGAAGAATATACAAGGTCTGATTAAAAATTTATTAAGCTGAACTCCAAAACCTCAGAAGGATATTTGTGTTGGGATTTTTTTTTTTCTTAGCAGTGTTTCTAAACAATCTGGAGTGAATTAGGCCCCTACAATTGGAAATTTAATTTGGGGTCATCTTTAAATGAAYTCTAAAAGCATTAGACTTCGTTTGGCCAGGATCTCTGCTTTGGGCCTAAGCCCAGCATGTCATCTCCAAATCAATTCCAAGGTCCCTTTCCAGCCCAAGCTACTATTGATTGTTTCTTTCTCCTTTTAACAAAAAGTCATCTCTATAGTGATCACATTATATATCTTCATCAGTAAATCAGTAAAGCCAATTTCAGACCAAAGGAAGCTGCTGCATGAGGAAGCACCGTGGCTTGTAGTTTGGCAGCGGTGCAGAGCTGGTGTGTGTGTGCCCAGGTTGACTGGTGTCCTCCTGCAAGGCCATGTCTTGGGCTCACAAGGCTGCAGCTGCTCAGAAGTCATGCAAAAAGGAACATGTATACATCTCTTAGGCCCTGCCCTTCCCAATCTTGAGTCTTGGAGACAGGCTGTTTTACCTTTTGATTCACTTTGGAAGTGGAAGTATGATGCCGAAGAAAGGGCGCTGCAGTTCGGTGGGTTTTGCTTCTGGTGTATATCAGAGGCACTGGGCTGCGTGTTGTGTCACCTCTGTAGTGACAGGCTGTGACACACACAGCAGGAGGTCTCATTCTTGACCCAGCTGTGGTTGTTCCTCTGTTGTATTTTGACAGAAGTCGTTTGATGCATTTGCAAGTGTTTTTGTCAGAAGGAGTAAATGTGAGATGACAAAGAACATTTTAATACCATGCTGAAGGTGGTAGTGCACACAAAGTATTCCCTTTTGAGAACTGCCATTCTTAATCAAGAAGTTCATACAAAGCAACACACAGTCACAGTGAGTTATTTTGTTGGGTTTTTTTAATCACGTTTTAAGCCTCTCTTACTAAAGTCATAGTTTTGTGCATAGATCATATCTTAAATTGTTATTGAATAGACTTCATTTCTTTCCATGCTTTAAACTGATAAGTGGGTCCTACATGCATTGTTTTAACTAAATTGAGGTCATTAAACTGGTGCTACCCTACATGCCGGTGATCTGAGTGCTTCTGTTAAAGGGCTGAAGTTTAGCGAGCACATTGCATCGTRACGTGTATATTATACTCTCAATAACGCTTCACAGATGTGCCTTTCTCTCCAATAAGCTCTTCTCTTTTAAAAATGGCAAAGATAGTACTAGTGCAGCATTTTTTCCGTCAGTGTCTTGACATAATGTTTAAAGATGGGGAATGCAGAATGGTGCTATGATAAGGTTGGAAGGCTAAAGGTATTTGTGTTTGTGTAGTATAAGCTTTTATAGGCTTAATTAAAATTTGTAAAGCAACAGCTGTTTTTTTTTTTTTCAGGTGAAAAATACTCTTTTTTGGTGTAAGTTGTCATGGGAGTCCAATGGAAAATAACTGTAAATAAGGGACTGATGTGAATATAGTTTGAGTCAAGGCATATGAAATTAGAATAAATCTCTTAAAATAAAGGCCAGGTGGCAATACAAGCCAGAGCAATGATGCCCTGTGTGCTACTAACTTAGTTAGTGCAGTTGCCAATAATTACCACATCCTTAAATGACCATATTGTATTCAGTAGTGTCAGTAAGGTCAATTCACAGTCATAGGATAAAAGGGGACACTCCAATAGCTCTTAATGTGCATCAAAATGAGAAGATTGATATTGACAAGGTGACCTCAGCTCCGAAGGGGCAGTTTGTTTTGAATGCCTGTAGTTTTTCTTGCTTATGATTGACAACCTCAACGGTATGACTATTTTCATTCTTTCCGTGTACTTGTTTTTTTTTTTCCCTAAAGGAGCACCACAGTTCATGCTAGCTATTTCAAATAACACAGCAGTAGTACAAGTAAGTAAAGGCTACCGAGATTTTCTGTGGAAATTTGCTGCACCCCAGTGTCCAATGTCCCCCAAGTGCCCTTTGATTGTTCCCTGAATGACCCCGGCTCTGTATTAATGTCTGGCATGCAGTTCCGCAATTAAAATGTGTGGCCTGACATCAGTTCCGAATTTGTCTTTCCTTCAATTTTTCATGTCCACCCAATTCATTCTTTTGTCCTCTTAACCTTCTCTGTGTCGGATAACTGTGTGTTTTATTCCTCAGTTGCCATCAGTGGGAAGTTTGCATGCAATTTACTTTTTCATTTCTCATATTTTTCTTTTTTTACATTGAGTTTTGTACTGAAAAGAATTTTAATTGACGTTCTGTAAATTTAGAACCATCCACACTCTTCTACTCCATAACTTATTTTTTCTTTTTTTCCCCAAGTAAAGTGATTGGAATGATATGTGCTGTAAAATCTTCGGAGGAAGAACTGCATATTCTTCTTCTTTGCCTGAAGAACCCCTAGGTGCATGCAAATTTCTAAGCTTAGTTAACTAAATGTAGGCCTTGAAGAATATTCTCTGATTATTTTGGGTGATTAAGAGTTCAGGCTTAGTGAGCACTGTTTCTGTCAGCAGAAAGAGAAAGCATTTAAAAAAAAACAACCAGTGAGTATCTCCAGGATTTGACAGTATTAGCTATGGAGGGAGGTTATGATATTATGGCTTGAATAATCAACGCAACTATTCTGAGATGTGGAGGAGAAGGGAAAGTTATGAAGTATAGCAAACTTGTGAGAAAACACAGGTTTCAGTAGAGGGCTCTTTAACCTAAGCTTCCTTGGAGGTTAAGAATACTTATACTGCATTTCTTCCTGCAGAATATGGTGCTGCAACTGTAGAAAATGCTATGCACTAGATAAAATAAATTGGACAAACAGAATGGCACCCCCCCACTCCCTCGCTCTCTCTAAGCCTGTTGGTTTGGTATAATAYGGTATGAAAAATACCTTGTAATAGTCAAGGATGAGTATTTCTATTTTTTTTTTCTTCTTTCTGAAGGTTTGTTTTACAAATATGATACAGCTCTGAAGCAACTTCTGGTGCAGAAGTCACTGCATTTGCCTTAGGTGAATGGATGGCAAAGGGATGTTTGTTAGGAGGAAAATCTAGAAATATGGCTGCAGGAGTAGTAACTGTGCTCAGAGATGGGAAATGTGAGGAGGCATCTTGGCAGACTTGGAGCTGGGAGAGCAAGCAGACAGACCTCAGATCTCCAGGTCCTTCTCTCCTCTTTCTCTGGTTGATGTCCCCTTCCCCACACCAAACCTTAGGTGATCCCTGAACAGCAGCACAGGGTGGCTGGTGCCTGAGTGTTGGGGCAGGAATGGCGCCTGATGTGGCGTGTAAGGTAGTAAGGAAAAGCTGTGGCTTATGTTTATTCCTCCATCAGTACCCGTGTTGCACGTTCAGCTGCGTGTCCAAGTCCATGAAAATTTGGAATAAATATTGTAACTAGTAAATAACAGGCAAATGTAACTCTTTTGGTAACTTGGTATATAATAATACTGTTAATTGTGTTTTGCARTATTCAGGAAATACTTTGCCTTACTAAAGCTTTTACATCAGGGAGAAGGAGGCACATTTTCAGYTAACTTTTACTGTCTTCTCTGATTTCCTGTTAGTCAAATTGCTGGCATATTTGGAGTGAAAAAAGGACACAAAACTTAACCAAGAAAAAAMCCCTGCTATTTTGACCAACTTCTAAAAATAAGTTCATAAACTATGCATTTGTAATAAATTTACATTGATTTTTTTTCTTCTTAGATATTAAAATTTATTCTCCCTAGAGTGTAATAAATCTGAGGTGGAAACAGGCCAGCGTACGCATATCTGTTGCCTCTTGGGACATGCTGTTTGTAGAGTGATGGCTGGCCTGGAGACTCACACCACCAACCTGAACCACTCCTTCAGAAAAAGTTTAAAGTTTAATTGTAATGACTACAATTTCGGTCTTTAGACCAGTCAACCTAYCTGGCATTTTGTTGAGTTTCAGCCCTATTCGGTGAGAGAAGGTGTAGTACTTATGAAGTCGCACATCCTGACTGGCAAGAAGCATGTGTATGTACGTACGTATACATGTTTTGCTGTGGCTGGGGCGTGCAGCCAAACAGCTCCAGAGTGGGTTAAGAAGCGTGGGAGCAAAGCCATGGATGAAATCGAGTCAGGGACTCCRGAGTGAGCCTCCTGCTCAGCAGAGTGGAAGAGAGGTGTTCTTGTCAAATAGGTTGAGAAATGGCTTTGACTTCAGTGATGGGTTTTGGCTGAGTGGGTTGACATTGCTGAGCCCAGTCACGCTATGTGCTATCTCTGTTTGAAGGAATGTCTTTTTGTATTCACCTGGGCAATATAGGTTTGCTAAAATAGTTCTTTTAACTGATCTCTGTTAAAAAGCATTATTTTAACCTCAACACCCTTCATTGTCTCTGTTGCAGCTTTTTAATTTGGACATTGAAGCAGTTTGCTTCCATATGTCCCAGGCTTCAGCGAACTCCTGTTCTGCTCTCTGGCCTCTGAGCAAAGCTCTGGGTAAGCGCCTGCTGGGCTTGCCTGGGAAGACTGTTACTGCGTAACAAGCTGAAAGCCTTGACCAGTTTTACACATTCCCTAAAAAGAGCTTGAGAGCTGGATTGCTGCTGGTTTATTACTGATTGTTATTTTGCTAGATTTTTGTGCGAACKGTTTTAAATCCTCTCCGTCTTCCTAAATTATCTCCATTACAAATGTTAGCACAAATAGATGTGGTACAGCTAAAATCCATGTGGKACAGCTAAAATGCATGGCTTGTTACAGGACACAGTATTAGGCATTGTCTATGATATTCAGTCATGCTGATGAAGACATAATTTCTGTTAAAGGTGTTTACCCCTAGCAGTATTTCATCAATGAAAAGAAATGAAGATGTCAGGTCTCCTTTCCCGTTAGGAAGTCTTCAGGAAAAGGGCCACAAGAGGAAAGGGTCCGTATTTTTCAGAGCAGCAGTTAAGTAATTGCTACAGTTTTACTGTAATCTCAGGCTGCTTTCTTAAACTGTGATCTGAGGGCAGAGGAGTGCTATGACAAGGCAAGYGTGCTGCTTCAGTTAAGTCCCTTTCTCCCTTCTGTGTTAAGAAAGGGGGAAATCTTGTTGATATATTTCAATTTTTCAACTTTGTCTTGAATTGGTAGCTGAAGTCCCAAATGTCTGTTCCCCTGCTACTCTGCAAGCGGGAGCAGTAGGCTGGCTGGTCACTGGATGCACACGCAGTAAGTAAGCAGCATTGTTTTGCTTGTTACTGCAACAAACATCTAACCTCCTCTCAGGACGCCACTGACAGCAACAAGGACCCAGCTTGAATTTTAGAGGTCACTAACAAACGCTGGTTTAAGCTCCTATCCAGAAAAATTTAAGCTAATTGCCCTTGTGTTGAACAAGCTGCTCTTTGCCAAGCAATGTAATAAAGAGGTGCCTTATTGAAGGGRGGAAAGGAGAGGACATCAGGAAGGAAATCGGGTTTGTACACACTTAAACAGGCTACTTCTTTCCCCAGATGCTGTTGTCATGTGAAATTCCCCTCTCTGCTGCCCGGGGAGGCATCAGGCAGTTGCTGCCCRTCCTGCAGCAGGGGCTACTGGCAGCCCAGGATGCCCGGAGGTTCCTTGGCCACTGCTGCACGTGGGGTAGCACCAAGAGAGGTTACCTTGTGCTCTGCAGTCCACAGCGTTTGCGGAGCTCTTGCCTGCAACAGAAAGACTGTCATGGGTCTTTTTGTAGCTCCTGTGTCCTRGTCCTGTGAATCAGCCCACCTCAAGACAAGAGAAGTCAGGCTGATTTCTTTCTGTGAGATGGAAGTGTCTTGTGACCTGCTGGGCACGGAGAAGTAGACCTAGAAATGCTCTTTGCAGAGGTTATATATACTAGTAATTTATATTTTGGCTAATACTTTGGCTAATGCTAGGTTTTCTTGAGTGATCGCATGAGCCAGGTGTTTTTATTCCACGATGCGTAACTTTACACATTGAGCTTGTTGCTGCTCTTTGTTTTGCTTACTAGTGAAGCATGAAACTACAGCATCTACCTGCTGAAGCATGTCCCTGGTCAGCCGGATTAAAGTGCAAAAGGGGCCGACTGAAGTAATCTTTTTATTCTGTGCTCTGGGGAGGAAACTCACAGTATGAAAGAACATGCGGTAGGTGTAAAGAATGGCCAAAGGCAGGAAGGGCAACTGAGCCTGGCTTACGCCACAGGCAAGCCCTTGGGCGTGGGGCTCTCCTGGCTGTGCCTGGCTTCCACCTCGCGATGTTTGCTCTTGCTGGCTTCCATCACCGTACCAGGATGCTATGTGTTTTACTGATTATGGGTCATGATTCATATTTATCATGTTACTGGAGAAGTGGTAGAGATTTACTTAATTCTTGCAAATGCTACTAAGGTAAAACAGGACTGGAGAATTTCCGTTGTGTAAAACATGATGGTGCTTACACTGAAGATAGTAGAAAGCACGCATGATCCATCAGTTCTAGCATTTTCTTAATTTGTTTCTTTTCTTATTGAGACAGGGGGTTAACATTTCGAGTTTGTTAGAAAAGCCARGGCTGATTTCTTTCAACAAAGTTCATGCAAATATAGGCAGGAAAGGTAGGAAAAGTGTAAAATGCTTTCAATTCATTCCCACAAAAAATAATTGAAATATTTCAGTCTCTAGAAACTCCATTATAATTATATTTCTGCAATCAAATAGCAAGTATATCTTCTAAACATATTCTTTGTTATCACTGTTTTTCCATAGTTTTGCATGGAGTATGGTTGTACATTGGTGATGAATATTATAAAAGCAACAKAAAAAAGCTGTGCTTTATGCTGGCAACTAAATATTAGATTTCTACAAATTCATAGTTTGAGTATGTTATGGACTTCATTGTTCCTGAATGGTATTTTTAAAAAAAAAAAAAGCTTTTAATTTAGCTGAGCAATCTGATTTTACTGGGCTGGAGCTGAAAAACCTTTTACAAAGGTATTCTCATGCTGCTGGATTTAAGCTAATGCTTTGTAGGTGTTGAAGCTGATGAAGTGTTTCTAGAGAAGAGGTCTTCAGACCACGAGGTTTTTGCCTTTGATCTTAGGGTACACAGAGCTAACCTGTACTGGGTGTGTGTGCTGTCACAGTGCTGAGACACCTAGCTTTGAGTTGTGCTTACCGAGTCATAGCTCATCGCTGTCTGAGGCCACTCCTGTCCACTGAGGACATGCTGTATGGCTCTGTGACCCCACAAGAGGACATTTCGCCTTTTTCTGCATAGCARAGGTATAGCTGAAAAATGTTGTGTGGGTTTTTTGTTTTGCTTTGCCTTTTTATTTTCACTGTGGCAAACTGGACACCACACACAAGAACTGTGGTAAACACCTGCTAATTCAGCTAGATGTCAGGTACAACAGGGGATGCTGGCATCAGGTAATTCTTCTTCTGATGAAGAATTTATGCTGTAACAAACTTTTTGATTACTGAGTTCTTTAGCCCCATAAATATATGTAGAAGGGGRAAAGAAAGAGCAAACATTATATGTCATATATCTAGCCTGCCGATTTGCAGATCGATAGGAAAGAGAAACTTATATTCAGTTGAATTCTCCATGACAGAGGTTATAGCAAATATCCTACATTCTTACTCTGTACAACCTGGTTTCATGATGCAGCACAGTAGGAACCTGATCATTGGTTTCTCCAGCTTCCCCATTTCTCCCCCCCCCCCCCATTTGAAGCAAATGAGGTTAATGTATCCTAATACTTAGGGACAGCTTTCTGAAAAATGTTAGATACAATAATTTTTGAATTGTAATTATACATAGATACTAAAAATTATAGTCATTGTCTAAAGTTCATAGCTGGGATATTTTCCTTCCATTTTCAAAAGACACCTGAGATTTCCTCTTTGAGCTTATGTTTCAAAATGGTTAAAACTCAGAGGGCCTTTTCTTGCTGCAGTATTAATTTCATTTATGAAGAAAGCCAAGATATCAAATATTGACCTGACCTAGAGAAAATATTGACATTAGAACTAGAAACTTTACTGGTTAAGGTGCAGGATGAGAACAGAAATCACTTACCCAGGGTGCACTGAGAGCTTAGAGGCAGCTGGAGGCTAATGCAAAGAGACAGGTTGTCTGGGTTAATACCAGCTGGGGAAAGACTCTGCAAAACCAGAAGGGAAGAGGATGCAGAATGTCCTTCTAAATTTTATTAGGCTTTGGGGATCTAGTCTCTGTTTTATAACGTATAGGAAAGTGATTGATAGTCTTGTAACAATAGAGTATTATAGAAGATTAATAATCCTCTCCCCCTTCCAAACTTTAAGCCATCCATGTTGCTTTCAGAAGGCAAGATATGGCCCATTGCATGTACAATTTGTTATACTTCACTAGTTTCCTTAATTATGCTTGACATTTGACCAGCAAAGTCCTAGACAATTCTGTGACTTTATTGGACTTGTGGTGTTAAAAAATTCTTGATGATTTCTACGTTGTTTTTTTTTTATTTTGTTTTTTATTTTTCTATTTTTTATTATTATTTATTTTTTATTTTTTAAATTTATTTTTTAAAAAGTCACTATTTTCTTAAATTTATTTTTTAAAAAGTCACTATTCCAGTTTCTTCTGCAGTACTGACCATTGGATATTTTGTGTTGCTTTGAATTGATCTTAAAAAGAATGTAAGAGGCACCTCAGGTCTTTTGAAAAGACTGAGTAGAAGCAGATGGTAGTTGCTGCTTGTCATTATTCTTTGCAAAGGATTAAACAAAAAGCAAACAACCTCAGGCATCAGCCATGAGRCCACTGAAACAGCACCAGGTGAAGAAGGCTTCATAGCCCAGTGAAAGGGGAAATGCCTGGAAACAGAATGATCTGGATGCTACTCCTTGCTCGGTCAGTATGGCTAGGGCAATCCTGCTTCGTGGCTTGCTTTCTCATTTGCTGTCTGCTTGTTCACTTTTTGCTCCCCACTGTGCACGCATGTGGCACCCAGCAAACCTGGTCTTGGGTTTTGTCTTCTCTTTCCACTTTATCTTTTCAGAAGGGCTGAGACATCTTCTGTCTCATTTGCTACTAAACTGAAAGCAACATAAAATGGCTAACAGTACTATGTGAGTACTGCATTACAAGATCTCTTGGCTACCAATTACTTGTAGTGCAGTAATTATTAAGTAAAACTGATCTGCCTGAGGTCACAAAGCCAGGAATAGAGCACATCTCTCCTGACTCCTGGTCCAGTGATGCAGCTGTTAATTCACGCAATTTCTACTTGAGTTCATTAAAAATCTTCTCTCACAGCTCTGCCTCCCTCAGCAGCCAAAAATTCTCCTTTTAGTAGAAGAAAGGAGCTTCCTTTGGGACTGTAATTCCCCTTGCAGTGAAAGAATTTATCCAGCTGAGAGTRTGCGCTACCTTTTGAAGTACTGTTAGCCCTTTCTGACCTGAGAAATGAGAGGGGAACTGAACTCTTAGATATAAGCTTGGAAAGCGCATCTAATACGGTCAGGGTATGTGTGCTAGACACTTTTCTTTTCATGTCTGAATGCTGCAGATAATGTGTTTTAAAAGTTCTCTGAGATGAAAACTTGATTTATCATAACAAGGAAGATGCTCACTCCCCCTCCTAAGCCAACTAAACTCTTAAATAGAACTACAGAATGGGAAAATGAGTCAGGTGTGGTGTGTGTGGTTTTGGTGGTATTTTTGTATTTTTGTTTTGTTTGTTTGTACCTTGTTTTTGTGGTGGTGTTTTGTGGGTTTTGTGTGTGTGTGGTTTTTTTTTTGTTTTTTTTTTTTTAGAGTAATAGATTTTGAGGAYGGCAGGGACCATTATGGTCTAATCTGCTGTAGAAGTCAGTGATACAGAACTTCATCCTGTGATTTCTTCGTTGAGCCTATAACGTGTGGTTGAGCATATTTTTTAGGTAGATATCCATTCTTGATCTATTTAAATTACTCCCATATGAGGACTAAACCACCTTTTCACATGCCGAGTTGTTCCAACTCTTAAATACTAGTTTTAATGCTAATGGCTAAGAAATGGAGATGTACGTGCCTTCAGAAGAGAGCAAACATACTTCACTACCACCAGGATGCTCAGAACATGAGCTAGCATGACATTTGGTAAGAAACTGGATTATACTTACATCTCGCTTCAGATAATGCCCCAGTTCAGAACTATTTAAATTAGAGTTCCATGATACTAATTTACTTCCATGCTTGCAATGCTTCAAAAAGTCATTTTGGGGACAGTTGGGGCTATTGAGAAGTTGTTTCAGCATATATTGTTATTCACAAAAGATGAATCCTGGATGTTTCCGGATGAAGCCCTACATATGTTTTAAAAATAGTGGTTTAAGACCTCTTTCTAGTGTAACATATTAGCTATACAACTATAGAAAAGACTCTGTGTTAGTGTTTTCAATTACATATAATAAAACTTATAAGGGAAATTGGTGTTAGATATATTCACGTATTCAGCTTGACTCTGGATCATCTTAAAYCACTTTGGAAACATGACTTGGGTTTTATATTCTGTAGACGTCTCCAAAGCTTTAATTTCAACAGTGAAAAATAGCCAGTTACATGTAATAAAATCTTACGTGGATGCTTTTTTTACTCCTTGGGATCAAATAGTTTTGGCGTCTTTTAAAGGTTTTAAAATGTTCTCAGTAYAAATGAACTCTTATGAGTTCTCAGTATAATGCTTTGAAAAGCTGCTACAGAAACTTAGTGTTATAAGCTAAAACTAAATAAATAACTGKGGCTTTCTGCTGTCAGATTTAAGTCAATATTGCAGTATGGCATATACACAAACATCACAAGTGCTTGTAGTTGAAAGTGGCCAAGAAGTGGGAGAAAGGAAAGGGGAAAGAAGAGTAAATCCCCTCATTCCTGCAGATGTTAGAGCTATTGGAGACAATAGTACTTTAACAGATTGTTCTTCCCCTCTGTTCCAGGAGCAATGCCAATGCTCATAGGAACAGGAAACTTGGCAGTCACAGGCAGCTCTCTTTATTAGCACGCTGTGTCTCTTAAACTTTGTGTCACCTACCTCAGAGAGCGGTAGAATGGGACTTTGGGTGCCCAAGAAATTGGGTTGAGTTAGAGCGATGWGTATTTGTGTGTTTTGCTGCTGCTTCTCCTTAAAGCATTTCCCATTATGTGATGTAAAATGTCAAAGGTTAGTGATGTAAAAGACTAACTAAAGGTAACTATCAAAAGCTTAAAGCCTGTCTTTTCCAAGTGCCTTTAACTTGGAGACTGTATAGAAAATGGCATACAATTGCCAGTGATACTCAACGTGGTCTTTTACCTCCCCTCCCCTCCCTGCCCCGGTGTGCCCTTGCTAGTGACTGGTGTGGGTTTTTTAAGATTTTTTTTTTTTTTTTTTTTTAATTATAACTTCAAATCTCATGCCCAATTTTTAAGAGGGTAACAGTATGTGATGGGCTGTGCACAGAACCTGTAGAAATCCAGCCCAAATCAGGATCAAGCAAAATTCGTATTTCCCTCTGATAGTTATTTAAACTGCCTACATGAAGGACACAAACCCATGTTTAACTTCAAGCATAGGGTTTAAATTAAGCATGTGCTTTGTGCATATGCTTTGTGCATATGCTGAACTGGAATCATACAAGAATGGTGCCAGAGTAATTTCTGTTGAGCACGTGTATATATATACACTACAAACTGTCAGTTTATTGATGACTGCAATATAACATGAAGATCCTATGCTGCCTTCCTGGAACAATGTTAGTCAAAGGAATCGATAAGGGAAAGGATATGCATGTAGGACATTCATAATATTGTTGCACTGACTAACTTCTGATGATAGACAGATTTCCTTTTCTTGTGCATCCTACCTGTACTTTTACCAACTTATTTTAAGACAGCAATGATAAAATTTAACAGTGATATTACCTAGTGAATGGGAAGTCCTGTTCTGGACTTTTAAACACACAGTTTTTTCCTCTCTCTGTGTATATATCCTGTGTGTGTGAGTATATGCATATATATGTGTGTATATATATATCAGAAATTTTTTTTATATATATGTTTTTATTTCTATATTAACTCAATACTGCTTCACTATTTTTCCTTTAAAATTTGTCTTATGAGGCAGAATGGCATTTTGATTTTACAAAAGGATATTCTTTTAAAAGGTCATCTTTATGCAGACTGCCAAGATATATATTGCTGCCATGTTTTGCTTGTGTGAGATTTTTATATACCTATATAGACACCTATCTATATCTAGATAGATATAGATATATAAAATCAAACATTATCTATATAATTACTCTCAGAGAGACAAATTTGTATAGCAATGTATCACAGATCTTGTCAGTGAAAAGGAGCAAGTGAGAGGATCCTGCCTCCAACCATGGCTCTAATCTTTTCATGAAGGGAACTGCCAATCAGTCCTTGATTCCTCCTGTCTCATTGTGTCAAAGGGTTTGTATCCTGTTTAATTTCTGGCAATGAAAGAATGAAAAATGCTAGTTTTCCTATAAATACATATGAATTAAAAAAGAAACAGGCTGGCTTATGGGGATTCTTTTCTGCTTTTCTTCTTATTCTTCTTGAAATATTTAGGGACCCCTATCAATCTGTATTCTGAGGTGCTAAATATTGGACATCAGCAAAAATACAGAACACTCTAAGCCTCAAAATTGCTCAAAAATAAAATAACCATATGGACAATGTCATTATTCTTATTTTATAGATAAGAAAGCTGTAGCTGAAGGATTTTACCTTCATAAGCTGTAGCTTATGAATTTTACCTAAGGTTGTAAGAGAATCCTGGCTGAGTCTGGAACTAAATGCAGGTCTTGCATGTCCTGTTCTAACGTCTTAACTATGAAACCATGCTTACTTCAACTCACTGTTAACCTACAGGTACAATATGTTGTTTTTCAAGTAAKATTATTTGTGTGTGTGTATTGTTTTTAACACTGTATGGTAATAGGTTGGGAAAGGTGCATCAGAAGATGTGCATGTAGGGGGGAGGAAGAAGGGAAGAGAGGCACCTCCATCTGCTGCAATGATACAGCATCTAGGATGATGTGCATTACTTGGAAAAAGAATCCATTAAGAGCAGCAAGCTTGAAAGCCAAAACAAATGACAAGATATGTGAAGGATTAGTTGGATGGAGCATCTGTTATTAATACTGAACAGTGCTTTTTGAAAACAAATGTGAAGCATTAGCACAGTGGTGAGAATTAATTTTAATGCTTTTCCATGAAAGAGAGTATGAATGAGATTCATGCTTTTCTTTATTTAGAAGTAATGTTTTCATTTCTTGCTTTATCTGAAGTCTGAACGCAAATTCAATTCTAAGTGGAGAAGTGATGCCTGGAACGCTGGCTCTTTCTGATTCCCTAGAGGAAGGCATGTCTGGTGTGGCACAGCAGATTACTTCTTTTAGGGGGAGTTGACTACATGCTTGATGAAGGAAAGGCAGGCTTGCTAATGCTCATCTATTGAGTGGTAAGCAATGGAAAATTAGCAAGAAACTGTGGCACATTTTCAGGGCTTTATTGATCTGATGTCCCTGCAGAACTGATTTCTCCATGAAAGCAATCTACCTGCTCTCGGGACCCAAGGTGTATACACTGAAGTTTAATTGAGTGTGGCAATCATGATAAATACAGATTGTTCTCAGGAGTCTTTCTCAGGTGACACCAAAGAACAAATGTACCATGATCTCCTGCTTGCTCTTTTTTCCCTCTCTTTTATTCATTCTTTTTTTTTAATTTTTTTGGTTATTACTGCTTTTCTGTAGCAGACTGGGATTTGAAGGACTTATAGAGTACTTTCTTCAAAATCTGCAATAATGATCATTCCTTTTTTGTTAGGACTTATTTGGCAGTTGACAGTGACAGTTGTGAATGTCACTCTTTATAACTGTAGTGAACGTAAAAGGTTGAGTACATTTTATGCTGAGGTCTGTGCAGTTTACGAATGTAGATCATGCACAGAAAGGTTCACGCTCAACTATACACTGCAGAGATTTTAGTTGCTACTGCCTGTACTTAGATGATGCTTTATGCAACTTTATAGCAGCAGCTTTCATGGAAGGATCATAGACCACAATGATAAAGCATATTTTATAAGTATACTTGAGTATATGTATTATTTATAAATGCAGACTGTACTATATATTGAATACACTGCAATAYGTCTAGCCTTTTTATCTGTTTTGGACACGCAGTGAGGGTGAAAGGATACATCTCAGCAGGAACACCAGAGATTGGCTTCCATTTCTTACTGTGTCAAGAAGCTTGTGTGCCTCCCTTCCTCTCTCCCTCCTGTTTAGACTCTAAACTGGCACTAAGGAGGAAAGGTACATTTCTGTGTGCTAATACAGAGGAAGGAGCGACAGGGATTTATCTGGCTTACAACATAAGACTTCTCTGCTAAAAAACCGACTAATAAAAAAGCATCTTCCTGCTTGACTTTATGCCTTGCATTATTGAAATGCATTTGTAGATCACATATTTTGCTCAAGTCTCCAGCTGTCCTTCTGTGAAGTGAGCAGCAATTCTAACTTGTTAACTTGCAAGTGGAAGGGTCACTTCTCTGTTTCTGATTAGATGGCAGGTAAATGGGAAAGACGGATTGTTGATGTGTGACAGGAAAGTCCAAGTAGCACGTTTTAGCTGCTCGTAGGCAAGCAGTTGTATATGCAGAGCTACTGACTAGATCGCCTGGGTTTAGGCATATTGCTTCTGATTCTTTCAACATGGCACATTCTTAGTTGCATTGAAGTCCCTGGCTATATGAACCTAAATGGATTTGAGATTTTACTTAAGAAAAATAATTCAAATAATTTTAAGTCATATTAGTATGAATAACTACATAGAAAATATAATGTTCTTTTCATGATCTAAAAATTCTTATCTGAATACAGAAAATGTTAGCCTAAAGGACTAAATTTAAAGGATTGTAAACAACTACTGAGGTTCTGTCTTTCCAATGCTTCATTCCAACTAGTATCAGGCAATTGTTCTGCTAATTGGAACTCCACTGGACAAATTATTTTGCAAAAATCTATCATCATTCATATTGATATTTGCTTTTCCAGAAAAAGCAAGGATAGAAGAACTGTGGGCTTTGTACATTTGAGTTGTTTAGTTTGTATGGTTAGATGTTGTATGGAAACTTGCTTACTTGTGCTGTCTGAGCACAATTTTCTGTTGATACCTAAYGAATTTCAGAGTATGTAACGTAGCACTAGTTGGCCAGAGTACAGAGGCAAGCAACATTTTCAAATAAACTAAAGCTGAAATGGGATGAGCTGCAGATTCTTCTCTTCCATTAATTATTGGGCTTTAATATCAGCCATGTTAGAAAGTACTTCCCCCACCCCTCCAAAAGTATCCTAGCTTCAAATATAAAATAATGGTGGAATATCTGCAATGATTTTTGATCTTAAAGCCACAGAATCCTCATCCATGAGACAATCTGTAGTAATTTCCAACAAAAAAGGGAATAGCTTTGGGGTAATCTCAGACAGCATCTGCCTAGCTGCTGCTGCTGGGCTTCCTGGTGTGGCGTACACTGGCAGGGGCCACCATCCTCTTCTACAAGCAGGACCGAGTGGGAGGGTAACTCAGTGGTGGGAAAAGCACTTGCTTCCTCGGGTTTCCTGAGTGCCCTTCGGAGGTGGACAGTTCCCAGGGGGCTGAGCTTTCCTCTCCAGGGTATGGTGGATGAAGACTATAGTGGTCTGTCTATGGTTCTGACTATGAAGACCATAGTCACTGGCTGTCTTGTGACAAGGTGGAGTGCTCAGGTTATCCTGGTGCATGAGATCCTGAGTTAGGCTTTTGATGAACCTCTCTCAGAAATTCAAGAATGGGTTTTTAAGAATTGGTTCTAAGAAAACAACTCCCTTTTCTCTCATTTGGTATACATCTGTGCTAAACATCCCCCCCAAACTGTAGGTGAGTTTTAGGAATCCTTGGGGTTTTTTGGGAATAGAGTTTTATCTTCATAWGAAGCCATCCATGACCAGAGACACCATTTGCTCATCTGTCGCAGCACTATTGACTGTGCTTGGGGATGCTCACCTTTCCGGCAGCACTATGTTCCCAAGATCAGGATCGTCCCACACAATCCTGCAGCAGTCTCTCTAATCTACCCAGCCACAAATTCAACGTCAAGGGACCGTGCAGCCAGGGATCCACTGCATTTGCACACCTTGTTTCACATGGCCTTGTAGTCTCTGCAAGTCCTAACACAGCTAGATTAATGGGATGGTGAGGAAAGTTTGTCCATTAGTTGTCCAGGTTGTTTCTTATGTGAGTAATTTGGGGATATTACTTGATAGACTTTATATGGAGGTATGTAGGAGTGCTCTATTAGTTAAAACATAGTGGCTCAAGTCTAGATATGTGTATTGCACCTATGAATAGGGTTTTTTTTAAGCAAAAGCACTAATGTTTTCTGGTGTTCTGTAGAGCGGAGAAACATGSAGGAGGAGAAGGGGAAACTATATAACTAATCTTTTAAAATGAAAGTCATTGCTACTGTTTTCCTAATGTCCCATTTTTGTCCCCCCCCACCTCTTGGGTTGTTTGGCTTTTTTGACCTTGTTTACAGGGCTTGTTCCTGTAAATCCTTGTGTTTCCACTGACTTCACTAGGGTACTCTGTATGGGAACTTTGCAGAATTGCACCCTTTGTATCTGTTGACTTATAAATGAAGCAAATTGAAAATAGCATTCTTGCTTTTAAGAATTTCTCACACACTAATTTTTCCCTTTGGTTACTTCTTGTGGTTAATTCTGCCACCAATTAAGAAATAAATGCAGGCAGCTGCTATCAGATAACTTATACAAAGAGGGATGTAAAAGCTGATTATTTCAGGATACATATAACAATTCAGCTAGTATACTTTTGTAATGGGGGGTGTGTGTGTGTTGCTTTCCTAACTTCTCCACATTGTTCAGTTGTCCAGCGTTTATAATCTTGAAATCTTAAGAAGCGTTTCTCTGTGAATTCAACTTTTCCTCTTTCTGAATATGTTTGAATAAACTGGGTTTATCTGCACCTCAGCTTTTGATTCGTGGGCTTTACAGCCCACATAGGTCAGGCAAAATATTTTTAGCACTGCGTCAATTGTGATTGAATGTTGAAGGGGTAAGGATTAGTTACTTGTTACGTGAGTAAGTATTTTGAATCAGCAGGACAATATACATTTCAAATTAATCTAAGCCAATTTACTATTCCCTAATTTACCATTTTCAAGCAAAACCCTAAAAGCTTTTTTTTTTAAGTAACACATGGAGAAAGCAGTTAAGTGTGCTTATGCAAGATTTTTGTGAGGCAAACCCACTACTTTCCCAGCTGGGATCTGCTTTCAAATGTAAGTTTATCAGAGAGACACAAAAAAGCATTTCTCATTTGACAGCAGTAGCAAGCAGGGGGTCTGAGACCATTTGCTGGTGAACAAGATTACATATCATAAAGCTGTCATGAGTTGGCACTAATTTGACAGTTTGTTGGCTCAAGAGACTCCAGCACTGTGAATGCAGGGGATAGAAATGTCTCTGTGATGCCATGAGGTTCACATGGAGGGCATTGATGAATGGCAGACAAATTGGATTCTTAAGTAAAGTTGTCTTGTGCTGGGGGTAGAGGGAGCACGTTAAACCTGACAAATTTTGGTTGTAAAATGTGTGATAGAAGACAATGGAAGGCTGAAGATTCCTTAAAAGTTGAAATATATGCATTTTTGTTGTTCTGTATCTCTTTGGTGGGCCAATTTTGAATATTTTAACCTTGAATTAGTCTGCATACTCTCCCTTACTTTACAGAACTATTTCCCTTGGAGTCTTTTATACCAGTCAGAACTTATTAGCTATAAGCTAATAATCTTTGGGCAATATGCAGGCTACTTTTTGTGTCTCAGAACAAATGGAGAGAAAGTGAGAGTGTGTCTGGGAAAGAAAGTACATGAATAGAGATTAAGGAGACTATTCTGGGGAAAAATGGGTAGACAACAAGGGGAATAAATAGTGGGGGGGGGGGCAGGGGAAAGAAAGGAAGGTGCATGGATGAAGCTTTAAAAAACAAAACTCTTTTGGTTAGAATCATGTTTTCAAGGAATATCAGTAGAATATTTCAAAAGCCATTTTACCATGTTTTCCTGCCCATTAGTGAAATTACCGCGAAAATATTGGCTAATGTATTTCATAGAACCATAGAATAGTTTGGGTTGGAAGGGACCTTTAAAGGCCATCTAGTCCAACCCCCCTGCCATGGGCAGGGACATCTTCAACTAGATCAGATTGCTCAGAGCCCCGTCCAACCTGACCTTGAATGTTTCTGGGGTTGGGGCATCTACCAGTTCTCTGGGCAACCTGTGCCAGCGTTTCACCCACCCTCATTGTAAAAAAATTCTTCCWTATAGCTAGTCTAAATCTACCCTCTTTTAGTTTAAAATCATCCCCCCTTGTCCTGTTACAACAGGCCCTGCTAAGAAGTTTGTCCCCATCGTTCTTATAAGCTCCCTTTAAGTACCGAAAGGCTGCAGTTGCACTTTATTTTTTGCACTTTACCTCAAAATGCCTCATTCATGTTGCTTTTGGGCCTGTTCTCAGCCTTGCTTACCAATCCATGTGGAATACCAGGAGTGTTCAACAAGAATTTCTCAATTTTTTTCAGGTGCAATACAGAACTGGTGTTTATTTTGGAAAATAAAAAAACCTAAACCAGCTCAAAATTATTCTATAGCTTCTGTGTATCTTAACTGAAATTATTCAGATGATATTTTCACAGACAATATTTTCTTTGAGTTCCACACACATGAAATTGGATGTAAAATAAGCTTAGCATGGCTGGAGACATATTTATCAAGCATTGGGGGTATGTCACAGTTTGGTCATTTTTCTTTGCATGTATTGAGATTTTCTTTTTTTTTTTTTTTGGTTAGTTGGTCGGCCAGACAAGCAAGAAATGAAACTATCTGCTTTTAAAGAGCTGATATTTGTATTTTTTTTTTCTTACTGTCCTCATGCTGTGCTCTTTTGTACATAATTTGCCTACAACCATTGGGCAAATAATCAGTCTGCTCTGCGTTGTTGTCTGCTCTAAATTAAATATTGACCAAATGTGCTGGTTTAACAGGATAAACTTGCTCTGAGAACAAGGCAAACTCATTGGTACACTAAAACTCACCCTCACATAGATTAAGGCACCTGTAGAAAGTGTAATAATGTATATGGACTTATTTTAGGCACAAGTCTTCCACCTACACCCTAAGCAAAGCTTGGCATGCAACGTAATTCTTAGCAAAGACTTATGCTTAGGTATCTGAGTTGTTCTAGTGACCGTATCTTGATAGAATATTTATTTTCGTCTCTTGGAGAGTTAGATAGAATTATATTGCTGAGATATTTCAAGGTCAATGATTGTGCTCACTTTGAAACACGGTCGGTGTGAGCAACTGAATTTCTATAGTAAATCCATATGTTATTTCAAGAATGGTTATGTAACTGAAGCAACTGGAAAAATTGCTGAGTGACTGGAGAAGTCTAATGCAGATTCAGGGGAAGTTCACCTTTGCTGAAGCTGCTGAATCTTCTCTCCTAGCAGTCTGAAATTGCATCTAAAATCTGGACTGTGAGGCTTGTAATCCAGAAAAGATGAAGGAACCTTAATAAAATGTATTTAATCAGGTTTAGCAGCAAAGTAAATTGCCCAGTTTTATCTGCCCATAATCTATACTTAATAAAAGGGAGACTACCTAGGCTAGTCTAAGGAAACCACGCCTTGGGCATACTCGTTGGGATCTCTCTATCGTTAGTCTCTTGTAGGAAGATTGCTTTTCAAAGTGTTGGGGAGTTACATATCTCTATGTAGGTGAAAGTCTCAGCCTTACACTTGGACCAGAAGGAAACCTTTTCAGCCCAGGCACATGTGCGGGGCTTGCCCGTTCAGCAGGAAAGTTATATGCGGTTGTTATTGATTTCTCTATTTCTTTCAGTGTCTGATGTGCTGCAGCGAGGAATACAAAAAGGTCAATTGTTTGTGCCTGTTCAGTGCCTAAGAAAATCTGCCTCTAAGGTGCATCGAGTTGCTACCAAGATTAAGAAATAATGAAAGTTAAAAATCAATATTTTGCTTAATTGAAATTCCCCCAATTTCCTCTGAATCACTAAAATGAATGAAGGGACTGCTCTTTCACCAGGAGTGGTTGCTCACTTTAAATTTTCTCATCAGTCTTTGCTGGGTGCTTGGTTTAAATATCCATGAGGTGAAGTTAGCAGGTACAATACACCTATTTAGTAATGTCATAGGCATTAATTTATGATTTGATGTGTGTAATTAATTATTAGAAAAAGGCTAAAATGTAACCTGTATTTTGAGTCATTTACACTCCTGCCAGAGTAAAGGAACAACACAAAACGAGAACTGACTTGGTTTCCATTCTCACTAGAGACAGATGCACCTAATTTGAAAAACAATTTTCATTCAAGTGTCTCTAGGTTTAAACCTGAACAACAAAACCTCAAGCCTATAATAATAAGAAAACAGTTCAGGACCATGGGTTCCAAGAGAAAGGACAAAGAAGTTATATAATGTTTTCCAAGAGAGTCCTGAAAAAAAATAGGAGATTGATTTTTAGTCATGCTACAGGATGTCTTGGGTCAAAATTACTCCAATAACAAAAATCACTGATTATAGGAAGTGAAACAATAGGTGTAAAATACTAAAGGCAGGCTGCTGATTATTTGCCAACATGCTTATATCTCATTGCTTGTCTGTGTTGCAATATAGTTGAGCTCCAAATGGAAAAACACAGTAGTTTCTAGGTGACAGCTTAAGTAAACATGGCCATATGCTGACAATTGGTCACTTGGTAGTAATAGGATATGAATGACACCCTGTGGAAAATGCCCTATTATTTAGTTAGTTAAATGTCGTAAGCCATAAAAAAATAAAAGGCAGAACAATCTATTGTAGACAATACAAAGTAGATGACCTTCCTTTGGAAAAAATTGGAGGATAAAAATCCTCTTTACTCCTGAAAGGTGCAGAGCTGGGATCAGGGGCATTTGTCACCTTCACAAGCCTGGCTTTGGGCTCTAACTTCAGCAGTACTGCAGATCTTCAACCAGACATCAARACGGCTTCCAGGTAGAGGCAGTTGTTTTAACACCATCTGTTTGGATAAGTATCTGGATCAGGAGCTGAAGTAGGACTGTCAGAGCTGGGTATGGTGAACTGGTGCCCAACTGGTAAAAGACTCTTGCCTGACAGTCTAACTGGATACACTTAACTGGGACAAAATGTACAAGAACCTACCAAAGGAGGAGCAGARCAATAATACTCTGAGGAAATGCCTGGAAGTCAGCATACAAGCTTAAATATCCAGTTTTGACAGCTGTCCCTGTCTTGGGTGTGTGCATACAGGTCACAGCCCCAGTGCCTCTGTGAGAGGAGATACACAAGTTACCAAGACAAATAAGAGGTGRGGATTCAACAACATATTGCTTTGGCCCTTCTTTTCCTACTGGGAAAATTTATAGTCCTAGCCCTTCCATGCAAACTTAGAGAYGAGACCTTGATTTCTCAGCAAGACATACAAAATTCAACAGATGGAGATGAGTGCCTACTGAGCTACTCTATGAAGGGAGCTAGGAAGCCAAATAAGCTGCACAAGCATACACTAAAACTGATTTGCATCCCAGAAGCTGCCTGACCCATTTGGATTTTGTAACTTGGAATCCTTTTGCCAATACTGCAGTATATATATATATATATTTTTTTTTTTAAAAACAGAGCACTAAGTTATTTAATGGTTTTCTTTTGTGAAACAGGAGTGACTAGAGATGTCCACAGTATGTGGGTTACTAGTGTTGTCCTCCTTCCCTCTGTCTGGCAAGGGCTCAGCCCCCATCCTCGCTGGAGCTGTGCCTAGTCTGACTGGAGGCTGCTTTGTGTGGATGTATTATCCATCTCTCCTGTTGAAGTTGGTCTGTTTCCTAGGGGTTCCAAAGGGACTCTTGGGATTCAAATAGAGTAAATGGAAAAGGGATGGTGGGAATGTCATGTGCTGCAGCAGGAAATCTGTCCTTGTGGTGATGACTCTTATAAAATCACTTCTAAATACGAAGTATTCAGAACAAGAGCCGTTTTCTTTCCTGCGTGAGTGCTCTCATCACTAGGATATCTTATAAAAGAATGAATGAGGCATGTCACTGGGGTTGAAATTGATAGATAAACCTTACTTTTATTACGGAGTTAAACTTGTTTGGTGTTTGTGGGAATGCCTGCTAGACCACCCCCTCAGCTGAAATGTATGGGAGTACTTTGCTTTATGTGTGTTAACAAGATACAGATGTGAAGTTCTGAATTCCTCAGCCTTCCTCACCTGCCTGACATGGAAGTGCAGAAGCCAAGCTCTAGGCAGATGGGGAATTTGAAATGTTGAAAACTAATATATTGGAGGAATTTAGGCAGTAAGTGAACATGGGTTTTGAAGATTATAATTTTGGCTTAGGTTCCTACATTCCAGTAACTCCTACTTTCAACTCAAAAATCCTTCTTGAATCTCAGACTTGGTTTGTTTTGTACCTCATTTTTTTTCTATGCATGAAAAGGATGCGAATGATTAAGTAGTATGCAGATTTCCTGGTGGTCATGGCAAGAAGGAAGCTGTGATAAAATTCTTCAGCCAAAATGTTCATGCTTAAATGATGGAAGGGAACAGATTTAAAATATTATCTATAATGGCAAATCTTTGCACGGCATTTGATACAATAGGGAAAGGTTGACTCTTTGTAATACCCCAAACCAAAAATGAAATCACAGAACAACAGTAGTAACAACTGTTAAAATAGACTTTGGGCCACCTGGTGACTCGCACCACAACTTTAAATTGTATTTGTAACCTGATTCCTTTGAATTAGTTATTGAGTAAAATCTTCACTGGCTCTGAGATGCAGTCAGTGCTTAGAGGGAGCAGGGAATTATGCCATTATTACAAAAAATGCATGGGTGGGGCATCAGGAGGAAGCAATTTTGCTTAATCTACTGATTATATTCTCATCCATTTCTCAGTAAGTAAACATGCAGCTCACACCCCCTACACCCCCCCCGCTTTTCCTAGTTAGTCTGCTCCACTTACATCTGTGCTTGGTGTTATTAAGAGTCTGTTATGTATGTTATCTCCTCTTAGGCTACACAGGATCAAACCTTGAAAGTTCAAGGCGTTCCATCTGCCTTCTATTAATTACCACTTTTATTCCTTATGATTCTGCTTCCTTCTAAGGGAGTGGGTTTTTTTATATTGCTTCTACAGGACAATTTSCTATAGTAAGATATGTAAGCATAAGGCATGTATTGATCTTTTCATGACCTTTTCTAGTAATAACATGTAAGATGTACTGCTACCTTCAAAGAACAGAGTGCATCTTCTCGATATCGTGGAAGATTAAATATTGCAGTATGAAATGTGTAGTTAATTTAAAGGCATGTAAATACTCTTTATAGCACTTAAGAACTTTAGACAAAGATCCAGGGGGTGCGAAATAAGTAAAGGAAAACATCATAAATTTGAAAAAAAACCAAAAACAAAACCCCACCCAAACAACTCAACCAAAAACTCAAAAAAAAACCCCAGCCCAAAACCTCAACCAAGCACGCTCCCTTCCCCTGCCCCCTCCCCCCCCCAAGCCCTGAAAATATGAATATTTCAAGATTGTTTGGAAGACTTGCATAAAATGAAAAGCCCCAGGAAATAAACTCTTGCATCTGTTCTATGAGACATTGTGCTACATCCTGTCATTTATAACAGTTACAAATGTGTTTGCCAATAAAATCTAACAGTAAAGATATTCGTAATTAATAATGCTAATAAGTTTAGTAGGGTTACAAATACTGTACTTCTGTACAGTGTTCTGCCAAAAAATACATGTATATTTTTACTTATTGTCCACATCTCTCGCATAAGAAAACCAGGCACAGGCAAGGGAAGTGTTTTGCTTGGCAGGCTAATGCCACTCACAAAGCCTGCTGGGTTGCWGTTCGTGGTGCTCTGTAAGGGCAGCACTAGCTTCTCTCTGTTACTACTGTCCGCACCTAATCATTTCATTTCCTCTACTGATGACTTCCTTGTGCTGATGTTAAGCAGTGCATGGTATATGATGAGACAACTGTGAGCTTACTATAGAATTGGAAGCCACCTGTGGAAAGCTGAGGGGCATGTCCACACTGTGGCTTTTCTGGTGTGCTGTCATGTATTGGTGATGCTCCAGAACTAGGTTACAACTGCTGGGTTGTTGCAGGAGCACTGCATCYGTCCTAGAAAACCTGGTATGAACAGCTGAGTGCATTCTCCAGCAATTATCGTCCAAATTTCCTTGCTTCAGCAGCTACGTAGATAGTCTTTCTGCTTGGATTTGTTAACTCCAGTCATACTAGGGTTATAGACACAGCTAGGCAGAAGTGAAGAGTAGACTTAAGTGTTGTAATTCTCCTGCATATCTGTTATTCCTTGCTCTTTCTATTTGCACCTGATTTCCATCTCTTTCCAGCCACCAGCCTAATGGATGAATTGAAAACTCAGAGCAATGAGCTAGCAGGAAGGGTATGCTTCCTTAGAGGCAGGTCTGGACTTTATTTTAGAGTTTTCTGTGTGAAAACTCAAATCTTCACATGCACAGGAAAGGACAGTGCCTTCAGAAGAGGTAACTTCCAGACACAACTTGTATTCTGCACTACTTCTAATCACACACTGCAATGTGTTAAGCCCTCAGAAAGCCAAGTATCATCTTACCCTGATTTGCGTCTGGTTTTTCTTCAGGCTRTTGAACAGAAAAATGCTGAAAATCTTCAGGTGATGGAATACATATCTCTCAGTGTCAGCACTTTGAGCTTCTTCTGGAAATAAACTAGGGAGAGCTGCCTTGGTGAACAGACCCACTGCACAATAGTCACTGCTAAAGAATATAGATCTAATTAGGATGTAGTCTTAATCAGAATGCATTGGAAAAAATGACCATTTGGTGATAAAGATGGATAAATTGTGAAACCTTCTCACCTACTGTAGAAAAGTACACTTTTTTTTAACAATCTTTAGGGGTTCCTGGGTGCCAAAGACYTTTTTTGATTAGAAACCTAAGGAAGTACCACATTTTAAAGCTGAGGACACGCAGTACTTGGGAACACAKTGGCCTATGCCTGACCTGGAATAGATGTGCTCTGTAACAAAGCAAAGCTGAGGAAATTGTAGAAACCTTTGTTTTTGTTTTGTTTCTAAGAGATGCTGTAACTGGCTGCACTTAATAACACAGGACCTGGAACCAGTCCAGGGAGAATCATGATAAAGCCACCCCCACCCTCCCCATGCACATGTAAGTATTTAAAACAAAAATATTTTAAAGGGACCACCATTTTGGAATACTTATTTTCAGTTATTTTGCACCTGGCACTCCCCTTCATCTTTCAATATGAATTGTCTCCTTTGGAAAGTCACAGCTTGTGTGTGAGTATATGCATGTCCACAAATGTTGCTTTGCTTTGTGTTTCTTAAAGGAGAAATACCAGTGCAGTAGGAAACCTTGTTTAATGTCAAGATTAATACCCAGGGATTCCGAGAAATGGTTATTTCTTTTACCTGGTTTAGGATGAGCCCTGTTTTTCTTGGGACACAGCTATAACTAGTCCAATAAAAATAATAACCAGAAATATACAGAGATGAATTACAGTGTTTCACATCTGCCACTAGAGAGCTAGAAACAGCTTCAGACAGACCTACTTTGTCCCAGCAGCTGCCTGCTGGCTGTTAGCTTTGAAAATACCCTTGTTACAGAAAATGTGGGTAACTATCCTGAGGCTGAGTTCATTTACTACACTCATTAAACTGCTGTAGAAAATGCACTGTGGAGGCTATTAGAGGGGAAACCCCCACCCAGAAGGGTTATGTCAGATCTTCTGCTTGGTCTTCTCGACCTCAAAGGACAGAAAAGAGCAATGCAAGTGATACCCAGTGTTTGCTTTTTATATAATTCTTAGTATCTTTGAGTTATAGACATAGTTTTTCTGATTCTAAAGATGGTGCTGCATCAGAGCAAGCTTTAGATCATTGCTTAAGTTAGACTCATAGTCTGTGTGTGAAATAATGGTATTTTCATCAGAATAATTTTACAGACAAGTAAAATGAAGGAGTGAAGGTCAGGTGACATGCCCCATCAGCATGCCCAGGATCCCCACAGAATGGCTGTGATATAAGCAAAATTGATTGCTGAAGAGTTGCAAGCGAGTACCCAGGCACTTGCAGGTGTCTAGCATGATTTTCTTGTCTTCCCCCCCACCCCTGCCTTCTTTCATCATGTTAACTTTTATGAGGTATTTGATGCAACTGCCAGAAGCAATCATTTCCAATGATTCATGACAGATTTTGGGATATTTCATACATATACCCAATATTTGTACACAGTGAAGATAAATATACCAGTAAACTTTATAAAATAGTCTTTAGCTGTCCTTCTGCATTACTAATAACACTTTAAAAGTAATGTTAATTAACTAATTTGCTCTACTTTTAGACTTACTGGACTAGTGATTAGAATTGTCATTTTCGTTCACTTTGGTATTCTATTTCACTTTGATTCTCCTGGATTAGTACAAGGCTTATCTGTCTTGCTTTTCATTCCCCTAATGACACATTTAATGGAAAAGACAATATAGCCTATGCATTTATATTTTGAAAAATCATTCTCCCTGTTTATTTTCTTCTGAAACAATCATAAACTTGACTGAATTACTGGAGTTTCCTTCTGTAATAAATGAAGAAAAATAAATATCTGATAAAGACTGACCCAAATTCATCTATTCATAGCTTGATCATTTCATTGACATTACTTCAGGCATGATGATGTCCCTAGAAATCTACATGCAAATAAGGTCACAGAATTTTAGCTAATATATTCTCTATAAACCTGTATTAGTTTTGTTTCAAATATCTGTATTAATGAAATTATAATTATTGAATATAGGCTAGCATTTCATATGTGTCTATTTAACCACTTGATTTTTCATCTTAATGCCAGACATGTTTCTAAAAAGCCTTTCTAATGTCATTGCTTAAACTCTAGCCAAGAACAGACAGTATCAGCCTTTTGACTAAAGTCTCTGAGAGTCCTTCAAAGGTTTCTTTTCTCTTGCCAAAAATGTAGAAAATATATGATGACAATAATTCAAAAGCTTATGTGGTCTAGATAGCTTAGACAAACATTTAATTTGTAATGCAGACAGGCTAGCTGATGCACACTTAATCTTGTCTGGGGACATGAGCTGTTGCTTGTGTTTTGGCTTTCTGTAAGTGCTTATACCCTTCCTTCCTCCTCCTTCCTCTTCTCTACTCTGGATTATGTTCTTGCCTTCCAGCAGACTTCATTTGCTTTATACTCAATGATCCTTTTCTTATTTAATATATCTGTGAATAAATGGAGAATGTGAGTAAGAAAATGTGAGTTTCTGGAAAAGAGATCTGTACCATGAATGTGTACATACATACCATGGGGGTAGGTTATCCATAGCACGTGGGCATGGATAACTTCCAGATACAGCTAGATGAGTGTGGAATAGTGCAGACTTGTGACCTGTCATTAACAGTCTGCTTTGAATGCTGAAGTTAGTAGGTACTTGATATTTCCAGACTGTGGAATTAGATTGCTTTGAAGGCTTCCTGTTTTTCTGCACGTCCTCAACTGAGTTTAAAAGGCTTCTACTAAGGGGTAAATTCAGCTGTATGATTCACTTTCATTTTTCATTTGCAAACTTAAAATACTCCTAACTCACAAAACAAGCAGGTATATAATGATGATGAGTCCTGTTATTACTCCCTTTGCCAGGCACACAATCCAGCACTAAATTCTTCTGCCAAGCAAATGGTTTTTACAGGAACATAGGCCCTGTGTTCAGCAGTTTTACTTAGATTAATTTAAAATGTATTGTCAATCACAGCTGGCTTGACTGAGTCAAGTGTTTTATCCCATCCCTTTCCTTGCACCTCTCTCAGTTCTCCAGGGCTCCCCTGTTAAAACAAAAAAAMCCCTTTTGTCCCAAACTCACTTCTTGTACCCTAGTGAAGATGCAAGAAAGTGTTGCTTTTTGTGTTATATGCTGCAGAAGCTGTTTCTTCTAGGAGGAAACTGAGCTTTAAAAGAACAGGAGACTGCTGCTTCTGGTAGTGGAGTTGTAGTTTGTGGAGAGGAGTTGGTTAATGAAAATGATCCATCTCAGCTCCATCAACCTTTCCATTATGAAAACTTTTTATTAAATGCTTGTAATGTTGATTGATAGTAAATATTGGGTCTCTGTTCACTGATTCAATGYGAGGCTCCAGCGTGGGATTTCTTCTGCAGCATGCAATTAACCAGAAAACGCGAGCTCCTTTCCAATTATTTTAACCTGTCAGTCTCTGATTCACCCCACCGAAGTTCGAATTACATTGCCTGTCTGAAATTTTAGTGAAGATAAACAAGCTCCTCTCTGAAAAATTTCAATAGAGCTCTTAAACATCATAATCCCTTTTGGTACCGCTGATTTTGCTTTTACCCCTTGGGGACGAAAGCAAGTGATGGTGCAACGACTTCCACAAGAGAGGTTCCCAGTCTCACTTGAAATTCAAAGCTACTATAAATGCCCTCTGGAAGATGACAGAGCTGATATCAGATGCCAAACAGCCCCGTATTTTAAGAAAAAGAGAGGGTGCTAAGGAAAACAAGGTGGAGAACACTGTGCTTTAAAAGGGCCCTCAGAAGATTTTAGCCTTTTCCTTCTGAAGTTGAAAAACCTGAGGAAGGTCTGTGCTTTTGAATCACGAGTGGTGCCCTGACTGTGGGGTGAGAGGAGAGKTTTTTTGTGGGTTTTGGAGATGCTAGCGTGCTAATCAACAAATTCTGTAATTTTCCTATGTGCATTTGAAACAAGGAGAATTGGGTGGAATTTGTATTGAAATTCTAGTTATTCTATTTACTACTTAACTGTGTGTAGGGGAATAATGACTACCGTCTGGTGTGGTTGCAGATTTGCCAGATGATTGTTAGGGACTCATTTGCTGACTGAAAATAAAAGAATGAAGCCTTTTTGAGAAAAGGCATAGTTAGACCTGAAACTTTTCACACGAAAAGGATTGTTTTGAACTTCAGATTTTTCAAAATACTTCTAATAGTTGAAATATTTTTCCCATATTCGATGACTTTTAAATGTGTCTAATTTTATATTCATAAAATATATTCATATATTCAGTGGTTTATATTGAATTATTTCAAAACATATGTTACTCCTAGATATGTTTAAACAGACTGAATCTAAACGATCCAGAACAGTTTTAATTTGTTTCTTATATTTTTGTCTCCAATTTTTCCAAATTTAACTTTTCTGATTTGATCATAGGCATATTTCCCACCCACCCCCACCTTCAGTTTTCATGAGACAGGAATAGTAATTTTCAGCCAACCCAATTTACTGATTCTTTGATAAGGTCAGTGTCTGAAGCCATCTCGGATAGCTGGTTCACCAAAAAAAAATCATAAGTGTGCATATATCATAAATATGCTCATAAGTATGTATACATGTGCAGTAAGTTAACTAGTAGAGCTCATCATGCAGTGAAAGAGATTAATTCCAATAACTAAATTTATGGAAACGATTCAGAAATAGCAAATTTGAGTATTATTCAATAACCCCCAGAGTTGGTTGAAAAATGAAAGCTCCTCTCAGGAAAAACTTATTTGACAACAACACAAGCATATAGATCGACTCTGCTATTGGTGAATATTAAGAATTAGAGCTGAATTAATATGTTAAAGAGTTCAAGGCAACCACTTGTTTTCCAAGGGTACTCTGTATTGACTATTGCCCTACTGACCTGTTCCATGGCAGAAAAAATGAGTGATCATTTGCAATAAAATATGGTGAAAATACCTGCAATCCTGTTCAATTTCACTCGGCCTTCTCGGTAAGACTGTGCTTTCATGCTACATTAATTCTGAACTTAATTGAATGCTGTCATCTGTGTGCCATTTCACTGCAGGGATTTAGCCTGACAAAAAAAAAGAAGAGCTTTAGTTGATGGAGTAAGGGAACGTGTTGGCAATTTCTTCTTGAAATGAAGAAGTATGCTTCTTTAACAAGTATGTCCACAYGCTACCTGATCAGACTAATTGTGAAAGTTGAAATAAAAGCAACAAAAATTATCTTTTATTGTTAATTCAGCTATGCTGAATAGCTATTCAGCTATTAAATTCTCCAAGTGTTAACACATGTTATATGTAAAAAGCATTTGAAAGGCACATTTCTCTGAATTTCCACCTACTGTTGTATCTCTTTTCATATCCTGATTGCAGGAATCAAGTTGTCAGTAACAGAATAACACACACATAAAACATGAGCATTTTGGGGCCTGAGTTGCTGGTTTTGGTTTGGTTTTGGTTTTAATTCCTGTGGTTTGCTGTTTTCTTTATTGATCCTGAGAATGTTTAACCTGAATATATATGTGTGTGTGTATATATTCTTTCTGAGTGTTGAGAAGGCTTCAGGGTAACTTTAGACAATGCTTCCTAAGACARTGGTTCCTAAACAATTTTTGTTTGACAGCTGCTGTGGAGCTTGTCGCAGAAATGGTTCCTGTCGTATCTGGTACACTCAGTCACCTAGGGGAGCTCTCTGTTCACATGATGTGATCTGTGAACTCCTGTTTGGGAAGTAGGAAGCGTTTTATTAACTTAGCTTAGCAGGTGCAAATATATGTAAGCCTGTGAAATGTGGCAGACTATTGCTTCTGTGCTACTGCAAACTTTAAAGGAGTTATTTAAGTCACATTGAAGTCATGGTGAAACTCCACTTGTGTAATGCAGGAGCCACAGCTATCACCTTGCCTTGCCCTCTTGGAAAAAGTATCTGTATATACAGCATGTTGCAGGGATCAACATATCGATAAATAAGGCTTTTTTGCTGTTATCTTATTTAAACAAAACAAAACCAAAAAAGGAACTTTTGGCAATGATCTCACACTTGCTAGGGCATAGAGATTGTTGTCTGTGTTAAAAGTGCATAGTAATTTCCTTTTGAAGAAAAAATTCATTAAATTCATTGTTACACACATCAGTTAATAAATTGGCAAGTTGTGCTCTCAATACAGATAAGCACRTTAATGTCGTTATTTTGTTTTGCTAGAATAGACTGAAATTTAACGACTCATTATTGTTTGTAAGTATTTAAAAAGCTGCACATTTTAGCAAATCACTAATGCTAATGTGCCTTTTTAAAGATAATTTTTCTTTAAGTAAAATTATCCAGTGATGAAGTTTCTGTTGCCTAGTTTATTATTATTTTATGGTATGGATCTCCTAATCATGATTTAAATTTATATCTGACATATGGGGAGCTGTAGAATATTTTCATTGAAGTACCTGTGTTTTATGTGCTTATTCTAGTGTATGAGACTGGAGATTCTGAAAAAGTTTTGCTCTGAACACTTACAAAATATGCCACCTGATAATATAGATGTGTTTTCACAGGAAGATTCATTTTTACATTATGTATACATTTTTTTTCCAGAGCTTATTGGCTCATTATAACCCCTGTAGTTGAAACCATGTTTCATTCCTTATAAACATGATCTTTGATGAAGCCATTTGACACTGGCCTTTTCTGAGTTGCATTCATTTATTAAGCAACTATTCTATTGTGAACGCTGTACTTTGTTAAATGTTATGTTTTCATGATCGCCTGGATTTTAATTAACCAGTGTTGAAATATTACACCTGGTTAACTTTATATTTTACAACTTCCGTCAGCAGATGCTTTGTAGGTATACCTGAAAAAGGAAGTTTATATACAATTAATTGCATTCTTCTCTACAGGTTCTATAGTTAAAGTACTAGAGAACAAGTCTGGCAATATAAACATTCTTTAAATATTTTTAAATTTTACATAGACATTCTATTTAATATAGTATCAATGAAATCTTTTTATATACTTCTAAATGCAATTTACTACTAGTATCATCATTTTTTCCAGAATCCATTTAGGTTTGCACCATCTGTATGCAATATTTGGTATATCCTGTTCTATCTGCTTCTATCCCGTTCTGTGGTTGTCCCTGATACTAGCTGCTATGTATTTTTTCACCTAGACTTTGCAGCCCAAACTTTTGGCTGATGGGTGATGGGTCATCTTCCTTATGCTAATAAGGAAAGATTTAGTGATCAACCAAGTACAGCATTTGAGGTCAGAATCCTTAGTTTTGTTCCTCTCTGTATTTATTCATTTATTTCCAAGCTCATTCCCTTTGATTGAAATAAAACCGCCACTGATATTATTTCTCAGCCGCCTTCTATGAAGACAGACCCTAACTCCAAAGTCTTGGAATGTGTCACCTTCGCTAACATGGAGTCCAGCCTGAAATCAATCTCAGTGACAAAAGTAGAGTTTCTGTCTGCGAGTTTCATTTTCTAGTGAGCAAAATTTACAAAGAGGCTGGCTCAAAATTCGTCAGTGTAGAGTGGAGTTTCCTTCCAGAAAGAACAGAATTATTCCTCAGTTTCAATTCCAGCTGGAATTTTCAGCAGAAAAGTAACTGTCCCTCTTACTTACACGAACAATATCTCCCAGAATAGATTCTGCCAGCCCTTTTTAGGGATTTCAAGTTTTATAGGCTTGGAATAGGTAATTTTTCCTTTCATTTGTACCCAGCAGAGCAGAAAATGCTGTAAAGTCATTGAATTAATAGGTTATATAACAGCCTTTGTATCTGCTTAAACTCTGTTCTCACCCATGGTCATTGAGCATTGCCCACTTTCTGATTTCTATACACCCATGGGACATACGCTTTAATCCAAAAGCTTGTAACAGAGAATCCTTAACTGGTAAGATTCATGATACTTTTAAAGAAACAAAAGAAAACAGAACAACACCCCCCCTCCTTTTTTTKGGGGGGAAGACACTGAGGATAATTCTGGTTTTGAGGGCATTCTTTCTGAGTCCCAGGCTACAAACACCTGTACTGTAATAAAAAGAGTTTAGTGAATTGAGAAAAAGGACAAATTGCATTATGCGTGGTAGGAGTGCCCAGGGAGGCAATTTTGGGTTTTATTATAAGGGAAAAATAAAATACTTTTTGATGCAGAAATGCACCAGAGAACTGAGGTTAGTAAAAATCTTGTAATATTCTTTTAAGTTTGGGATTTTTCACTATTGAGGGAGATGGACATGAGGCTTTGTAAATGCTGGTACCTGGGGTATTAGATCTAAAAACTCTGTACTCATCTCCCTTGCTATGAAGAATGTGAAGCAGGTATTTCTTGGTTCCTTGACTTCTCTTCAGTTCCCAGATTCTTGTCTTCTCTGATTATGGCTGGGAATGCTGTTGTGTTAGATGTGTGTTATTTACTTATTACGTTGAAGGAGGAATATACTTTTTATTCTAATATTACAATTGTCTTTCAATTACATATGTCATCGAAAAATCCTAGTTTTGGGCCAAAGCTCTACTGTATTAGAAAAGGTAGGAGCAATCATTGTTGTCTTGAAGAACGGATTATGTGAACAGGAGGATACAAGTAGTGAGATGAGAATGGGGGAATACAAGCGTACAATAAAACATTACTGGTTAACAACACAGGCTGCCGTCTCATTTACGCTGCCTTAAGGCAAGACTGACTGCCTGCTCAGCTAACAAGCCAAAGAATATCCACCAGAGCCTGGGGTAATTGGCCTGTTGGAGAGATCATCTAAAGGACAAATGGGTGGATGGGTGACAGAGCACATTTGGAGAAATGTGCCACATGAGATTATTTTCAGAGCAGTATCAGTCTAAGCAATACTTTTCCAATAGGGCAATGGAATTCTGTAATTCATTCAAATTTAGGTGGGAGAATTTTGGAATAAATGTATGTAGATAGTTGAGACTCTCTTCAGATTCCTGTGCTTAAATCGGCTTTAGGGTTAAATGTCTTATTCATGCAGAATACAGTCTACGCATACAGTGTATGCAATTGTAACACTTGTAGAGATGTGGTGGTTTGAAACCTCTCAGATAGGTTGTCTGTATGTCAGCAWCTCTTTTTCAAAGTTCAAAGAATTAAATGGTGATAGTCTGCCCTTTGTTTTAGATATTAAATTTTAGATAGGTTTCTCCTCGACTACTGGTACAGTACAGCAATGGACAATGTTCTCAGTTAAGACCTGGTTATTTTAAAAGTCCTCTGTGATGTGAATTGCACATTTATGATGCACGCTTTTATTTTTCACATGGCATTACACACATGCTGAAATGGGCTATATCACTGGAAACCATTGCCATACGCTGATGCCTTCTTCCTCCTCTCTCATCCTTTCTGCCTTCTGAGTGATATTAATTGGTTCATTTGTTTAGCTATTTGTTTCTAGAAAAACTTATTTTCTGGTAGCTCAACTTGTCATGTGCCTTCACAGTGCAGAAAAGAAAAAGAGCTCTCATATATATCTGTACTTGATCTCTCTACTTCCTTAAACAGAAGGATTAGTCACAGTAAAGGAAGATAAGTGCAGGAATTAAATGTGTTTAGAGTCTGCATAATATCTGTTCCCCTTCCATGTGTATTTCCTGCAGAAACATATGGATATTGTATAAGGACATCTATAATGCTGCCTTTATAACACAATCTAATGACTAATGCTATGGCTGGGATTGTTCTGGGTTATTTGGTTCTGCACAAATGTTACTTTAAGGCATGGAGAGCTTCCTTACAAAGGTATTGGGTCCACTGCTGTAAAAATTTCTCTTATCAGTTCTCCCCACACAGATTGTTAAACAATCCTGGGAAAGGATTGTTTAGAGACAATCATGGGAGGAAAAAAAGTCAATAAAACATTAAAACAAGCAAACTCCAAACCCTGCCTCTTGCAGAGTCTTTAGTGGGTGGAATTGATAGTAACTGTTGAAATCTACTGGAAGATTAATAATTTCTGCTTTCTGTAGCAAAAGGGGATCAGATACTGTGGGATGAACAGCATTGCCAGATTCCATGTAGGTGCTTGTAGATAACACAAAAGAGGGATAATCTAAAGATGTAKGGGTTACTTGCTTTGAAGTATTTGTATTACAGTTATTTTATYCCATTTTCTACAATTTTCTACAAGGACTGTGAAGTAAAAAGCATTCAACCACCTTACTGCTTATAAACACGTCCGATTGAGTCTTCCCATAGAAAAAATGAGATAAAAGCAGATGAAACTTATTTGGGAGGAGGGGAAGGCTGCAGAATCATGGTTGACTAGGTATCATTGATAAATCAGCTTTTGGAAACTGTGGGGAAGAGGAAGACTCGGACACTGTGTGGATAATTTTATCCTAATGGGCTGAAGGTCAGATGCTCTGTACGGCAGTAATTAAAATATCATGTTACAATACCGAGAACAGCAATCTGTTTTTCTAATCAATAAACAGTGTCAAACAGCTGAAGAGCTGCAAGTTACAATTCCCTGATCACATGTATGGGGCTATTACATTGCAACTGCATTGTTAATCAATTGACTAACATCTGTGAAATGTCTCTTCTGTTAGATGACGGGAGATTTTCTCTGTTGGATGAATTTCTGAAGAAGACTGAATGCTGGTAAGCTTCAGCAAGGCTTTGAAAACAGCTAATACAGTTGCTGTTTTTACTGGTTGGAAAATAGATTTGAACAAGTGGCTGAATTTGTGCTGTTTTCTCAAGGCCAGTGTTGAGTGGGAGCGGATCTGGGTTTTTACAGGAGAGGCACACACCAACCTGGGGAAAGAGGAGAGGAAAATTACATTATTCAAATGACTTCATTGCCTCTTTTTCATCAGTGGTATGGCCAAGCAAAAGTATCAGTTGCGTCCCTCGTTGTTACTCGGGAAGAAAACATTGTGGCTCAGCAATTGATGTTTTTAAAATATATTGTCGAAGGGATTCACCTTCCAACATACTCCCTTAAACAAACTGAAGGAAAATCCTCCATAGATTCACTAATTAAGATACTTACATTGTAGTTACTGAATTGTTCAAAGAGGCATTTATATTCTCAGGTTGAATTATCTGAAGTCAATTGAGATATTTCATGGTAAGAAGTCAGTTTTGTGCTATGGCTGCTGGCTGGCAGAAAGCCAATTAGAGTCAAAGAGCGTGAAAATGGGATAAAGATATCTGTTAAGGTGGTTAGTAGCTCTGCTTTCCACAAAAAAACAGAATACACAATGGATCTAAAATAGATGCAGGAAAAGATGATGGACAAAGTGTCTGAGAAATCAGCAAGGAATTGCATTAGGAATTACAAAATTTGTTTAATTTTTTTTTTTATTTACAGAAAAACAAGTTATATCTTTCTGCCCATGAATATTATAAGGGCAGATGAACTAAGATGCCTTAAGGGGGTGGGTACTGCCTTGATAAAGTAGGCATCTTAGGAGCATGAGGAATGCTAGAAAACCAACGGCATTCTGAGACAGCTGGGTCACAAACGGTCTTGAGTGAGAGGTGCTTTCTACAAGGCCATTAGGATGCTTTTTTAGAAATGGAAAATGCCATTCAGTTGACTCTGTGTAGGAGCTAAATTCTAGGCTGTAAGAAAATAAGTTTATTTACAGAGTAGTGCCGATCTTCAGATCGAGAGAAGGTGGTGGAGGACATCACGTGGATAGAGAATGGTGGATATCAGATAGGCAGGAAAATCTAACTTACTCCTTACAATAGGGCACCTTGCGTACGCTCATCCCATAAACCAGCCAGATGAAGCAATCGAAAAAGGTGGAAGCGCCAGGAAACTTTATGGCCCTGCGCAGCCATCGCCTCCTCGAGCGTTTCCCTCCACAGCCAGAGCGAGGGGAGGCTGCTCTCGGCTCGGCTCTGGGCAGGAGTCTGTGCCTCTCTATGGCTTTTAGACCTAAGTAGTGGTGGTCACAGTGAACTAAATTAGGATGGCAATGCTGGCGGAGGGATGCCAAGATAGAGAAGTAGGGGCCTTGTCGAGCTAGGCCCACTGGTGGGCCGCTGGCCTGGCCTTGGCCTTTCCCCAGGGAGGTGATCAGGCCTGGGGCTGCCCCGCTCCCTGGCTGGGGYGGTGGGACAGGCCCTGGCTGCCAGGCCCTGCCCCGCTGGCCCCCGCGGTGTACCAGGGCGCTGTTAAGGAGGGAGGCTGGGGAGACTGGGACGTGTCAGCACAGTTATGCAAGAAGGGGCCATGGGGGAAGGATGAAGCAGGTGTGGGAGCTCTCTGAGGAGCAACGCTCCACTGGAGCCATAGAAACTACCGTGGGGGGATACAGGGCCTACGCTGCCAACTCCAGCGTTTTGTGGAAAATTGTATTCAATCTGATGGCTTAATTTGCTGTGTAAGTAYTGGGATCAGCAGGTTTCTTAAATGTTTTTGGAGGACAGCTGTCCTCTGCTGCTGGAGACAAAATATGCACTGGGCTCTAGCTCATTCGCAGCAGTGGGGCTTAACCCCCTCCAGAGCAAACACCCAGTCTGGTCTCGGAGAGGAAGCCTGAACCACAGCAGGCTATTCCACTGCTCCTCAATACCTGTTCTGGCAATTCCAGTAATTGCTTTTAGTGACTATTGGCTTTACACAGAGGAAATATCTCAACAGAAAATATCACCTGACTGGAACATAGAGGCTTGGGAAATAGATTTTATCGCTAAATTAGAACAAATGGCTTTTTAGATCTATTTGCAATTAGCTCAGCAGCATATTGTCCTTGTACTCTAGTGTTTTTGATTTCATATAGACTCATGAGAACACCTTGTATTCAGTTTTTAATTAAATTAACCAATATATTATAATCATTTTGAAACCAGCTCAACAGCTGCAAGGTATCTGTGAACATTTTGGGCAGAAACTAAGCATGGTACAGTACCACCATGACTCCAGAGAGGATTGTCTCATGGTTCGCATTAAAAGCTCTTTCTTATAATCTGGCTACACTGGATGGAGTTACAATACAGAATCCAGTTCAGATAACTAACTGTGATGCAAATAAACTTGACGAGTCAAACCATGAAGACAATGTGGTATCTGAGGTCATATTTGTTTTTAAAAAGGGGATGCCTCTTCAAAGTTGGTGGCCTGTTTTGAACTGCCTTTTACAGATCTTCTGAACAGTATTTATCCTGCCCTGCACACTAGGAGAGAGTAGAGTGAATTTTGTAGTTGACAGTCCCACCTGTCCTCATGATTTTCTGTTTGAAAGAGGTGCACCTAGCTTCATCATCTTCTGGCAGCTGTGGCACTTCAAAAGACGAAGACAAAATGAAACAAGAAACCAAGGGGTGATTGTGCAGGATGGCACAGAAGATAGAGGTGGAAGTTCGTTCCCTCAAACTTTCTTTGCCACTTTGGAAAATCATTTAGGCCTGATTCTCCAAAGAACTAAAAGCCTAAGCCCCTGTGACTTTAGTAATCAATGATCCTTATGTTCCTAGATACTTTCAGGCTTGGACTTTTGTCTCCTTATGTTTGTTCCCCACCTTATCTTACTGGGCTGTTGTTAAATGCTCAAAGGACTCTGAGGCCCTATGACAATCAGGGAAAAGATGCTAAYGATACAGGAAAACTAACCTCACTTATTCACCATCTGCTGTTCCATCATTAATTGCACATGGAAGGACTTTTTGTTCATTTTGTGGGAATCTTCTGTCTATATAGTGCATGTTGTATGCGTATTATGCGCTTTTCAGTGCTCTTTTACATTTCAGGGAGCAGTGTACTGTATACCTTTAAACTGATTCTTAGAATAACTTGACTTCCATCAAGCTATGTTTCTATTAGGATTTAAATAACTTACRAATGCTTGAAATCTGATTTGATACATTTCTGCAGGCATTCACAAAGAAAAAAACCTGATACTGGCCTTTTAAGGTTCAATCAGATGCGCCTCAAAATGAATGAAATCTTGTCTTTTAGTGCATCTCCAGTACTCCTTAGGTGATTACTCAAAAGGATATTAGGGAGATGGCATGATTGCTGGAAATTGCCTTAATATAATGAAATCTTGTTTTGAATTTCTTTTTTAATGTGGAAAAATGGCATTTTTTTCTTTTTCCTCTGAAAGACTGTGTATTATGTTAAAGCAATGTTGCAAGGTCTTGATATTTTTTCTTTGGAATATAGTGTGTGTACCTGTTAATCAAGGTCGGCTTCAAGAAGCAAAGTGAAGTCTGTCAAAGGCAATATTTATGAATGGACTTTCACTCTGCTGTAATTGAAATTAATGTTGAGTCATTCTTTCCAGTAACTTCGCGAGCAGACAAATTTGAGTTGACAGAGGGATAAAAGGTCTGAGCTTTCCAAGAGATAGCTCAAAATGTGGCCAGGGTTATATATCACTTCCTGAAATGATAATGCAAATGTTAATTGATCTAGAGATGCTCCTGTAAGTCATGTAGCAAAAGCACGTTCTTCGTTTTTATCAGGAACTGCTATTTATCAGGAACTGATAGTGAGACAAAGAGAGCAGGTGAACAAGTTAAGGATACTTATTTTGAGGTTAAAGTGTACTTCCCATTAAAGTATACAGTAACTGTATTATCTTTGTATAAAATGTTAAAGTTGTGGTTGGATATTACCTGCAATAGGTTTTATAATGTGTTATCTACATTTTGTTGCTATGTCGAATTACTAGTTCACGGTATTTAGTCATATTTTGTGAGATCTATTTGCAGTAGATCCCAGCAAATCATCTGTGCTCCACCGGGACAAAGTAGATCATAAAGGATTAGAAAATATATAGGAATGGAACATAAAACATTTTGGCTGTAGAAATAATTCAGAGGAGAAGAATGATTAATTTGGATGCATTTTAATCTGTTTAAAGTCTCCATATTCTGCGAACTCGCATTCAGAGCTTATTTTTCTGTATATTAGTCTAAATTAATAATCTGAACACCTTGTGACAGCTTTCTACTCTAGATGGTGCAGAACTAAGTATTATAAATAAATAAAGAAAAAACAGAGCCTGCTTAAAACAAGTAAAAGAGAAAATGAGATAAGTGCTGGAAACTTAAAGATCCTTGTGGGTTTTTTTTTTTGGTGGGGTGGTGGTTTTTTTTTTTTTTAGCCAGTAGAAATTCTGGATGGCTAGGTTTGTTGAAATTTAGTAAGCTTATATTGTTAACAGGAGCTAACTTTAGGTGGTTGAAAAACTGATTTCCATTACGAAATAACAATAATCCTCTAGAACTACCTTTTCCTAATCTCTGAGGCATGAAGTAAACTGAAAATTTGTATTTGTTAAGGCATTGGTATGAAGCATACCAGTAAATAGACACTTGCCAAATAAATGTAATCATTCTGAAAGTTCTTGAAGTTCAACTTTGTTTTCAATTCCTTTAATTTTTTTGTCARCTGGTGTTTTTCATCGGTGGGGCCTCTGGATTTATTTGGAGTTTTCAGAGAGATATTTCTTGTTATATTTTCAGTTTTATTGAATGTTATTTTGTTCCAAATGCTATGAAACGCATAGACTAATATTTGCAGTTACGTTGACTAAGGCATGCCAAAAACCTGTTGAAGCAGCATGAGGACTTAGCATAAGGAGACTGTAATAATAATTTTACATTCTCCAAAACTTGATATTCCAGTCTTACTTTCTTATTTATAATATTTCGTACTTTTCTTCTTGATTATCTCTGGATACAGAAGAAAGGCTTTTGCTGAGCTATCAGTCTGCTGTTATGCCTCCCTCCTGGGTGTTAAATTAATGTAGAAACCAGTAAGGTACCTGGAACTGAGAAGAGCTGGTGTCCTCCTCATAGTTCTGGCAGCTGGGCATGTGTCAATGGTACATTTTGTCTGCTATTTTCTTAGGAGCCTCTTGTTAGTCCTTCTGAGCTCCTTGAGGGTTTTCTGATTTAAACTTTGTGTCCTCTGCTTACTTCTGTGTTTCACAGTCAAATATCACCACTGCTGGTGAATTATTTCCTCCTTGGTTTTCTGCTGCTGGTAACTGTACGCTACCAGTTATCCTGTAACTACCYAATTATCTTTAGAATTCTTTTTGATGAATTATCCTCTACCTCAATCCATATTTCTGCTATGCCCTAACATTCTCGGAGAAGCACTGTTTCTTTTATGGGCTGACATGTCTTTCTACTTTATAACCTTACTTGGTGATGTCTTCCTCTAACAGAGGAGGACCATCTGGATCTTCCCAGGCTGCAAACGAGTGTCTGTTTCTCTATTTCTTGGGTCTTTTCTGCATTTGCTTTGAAATTTGGCACTAGGCTGGTACAAAATGCAACTGTGTCAAAAGCGTTTTGTGTAGGTAAAGTTTATGTCTGTTGGGAGATGGTATAGGTAAGCTTAATAGCACTGTTAACATGTTTTATAGCTCTGGTAAAGAGCATGCCATCAGATGCTATGTAGTGTGGACAGACTGAATCAAACTATTTATCATATGGGAGTAGTCTGACTATCATTGTGTTTTGKTTTTTTTCTTTTCTATTTTTCCCTCACCTTTAAGTTAAATTGAATCAAAATATGTAATTTAAAGTGTAGTTTTTTGCAGGTTTTTCTTTTCCCTATAGAAACTTGGGTTCTTAAACTAATACATGGAAATCGATGAGGCGGGGTATTACACTGTCATGTCTCTGACAACTATTTATGCATATGATTATTTCAAAAGCATACATCTTCCTGTAAATTCCTCAAAAGGAACATTTGGTTACAACCAGCACAGTGTAGATTTTAGGCTTGTAATAATTCACTTTTTTAAAAAAAACCAATCTATTAAAAAATATGAATAGTATATTCTACTTTTTCTGTGCCTTGTGTTATCAAATATCTTGCAAATTAAATTCTATAGATGAAGTAGGAAGCATGCTTTTAAGCATTAGTAAGAGTCATGTCAACCAAAGGGGTAAGAACCTTGCTTATTAGCTGTGGAGTAGAYGCTGGACACACAGACTAATTTCTAAGCAAACGAGACAATTGCATGTATGCTTATTTCCTGTCAATGCTGGGCAATTTTCTTTTGAAATTACATTACTAATTTATTGTAGCACTGTTTTCATTAGCATGTAGAGATCCACTGAAGAATTTAACCAGTTCATCAATTTGCAGAAACAGAAGATTTTGGGCCTGTTGGATGTCACAGACTTAAAATTTTATGGTGTGAGTCAGGACCATAAATGAACAATGATATTTTTCATTTGCAGTGAGTAATGTAAACTCCAAACAACCTGTTTGGAGATTTTGAACTATTTTTTTTTTTAATGAGGGATTTTTGGAAAGGGATGAGGGAGATGTGGTAATTTAAGATATTCATATTTTCAAAGCTATTTGTAAATATGCATTTGTAGTCACACACAAGTTATGATCTGCTCTATATGGATGGAATATGCATAAATTAGTACTTTAAATAAGTAGCAAGATCATCACATGCTGCCTCAATAGCTGAGTATATATATATATCTGCAATGAGTGATATATTTGGACATATGTTTATTAGTTAAGAATAAGGGATTATACATTTGCCTACATTGTCATTTGCTATGGCCGTGTCTGTCTGTGTGTCACATGAGCTGCCTGACACCCCTTGCTTTGGTTGGGCTGCATTGTAATTTGATGTTTGCTAAGTGTTTGGCTGTGCGTGATGGAATAGTTATCTGTGATTCTCCCTCGGGGACGCAGACTATCAATGCAGAGCCAAAAGCACTCCAGAAGCAGAGGATGTGTGAGCCTCGGTTGAGAGCATAATTAGAAACCTTTTTATGTGGTGGGAAGTGCCCCAAGAAACAGTAGTAAACTTTAAATATGAACCTGATTGTGCAGCTTTGTATTTGACTTCAGCATTTTCTGAATCCCGGATCAAGACTCACATTGTAAGAAACATGATTTTGAACAAAAATAAATGTGAACACTTAATTTCCCCACTTTACTTTTATGTGAATGCAACTCAATTCTAGGAATAAGCCATCAACAATTGTTTTCCAGAAAGAGGGGAAAAAAAAAAGTGATGTTATGCAGGACTTGCTATTTAAGTCCAAAGCTGTCTTTGGAGGCTTATGCTTATTGTGAGGCACGTAGTTTAATAAGTTGTGTACCATACCTGCTTGTATGCTGTGCTGTCATCCATAATAGTTGCTTTGCACTGTTGCCATACAGACACTATTCCCGGTACAAGTACTGCATGACTAGCTCAGCTGCACTAACACAACCTTTGTCTGTATGAGTGCAGAAGCTCTCTATATCAGAGACACACATCAGTTCTCGTTTCCACATTTTATCAGAGCTGTGGATGCAGTGCTTTCCATTTGGAAGTGTTTTGCTGCTGATTTTCGCAGCGTGTCTTCTTGGGGCAGCTGAAGTCTGGGATCTGTACCAAGTATTAGTCAGGTCGATGCTGCCTTATCTCAAGTCATGGATTTGTTCCCATCTGAATTGAGCAAAAGGGAGCATGACTGACATGAAAACTGTATTACTGTCCAACAAGCTGGGCATGATTAGCTACCTTAGTGACCATAAAATCTCACATCTGATGCAGAGCATAAGCAAAGGAGAATTACAGCCTTTCAAAAAATGTTGGCAATAGCTGTAACAACTACGTTAATAAGAACATAGTCCTATTATTAATCAAAACATGAAATAATAGAATGGTTTTAACAGAACTGAGGGCTACAATTTTACTCTTCACTAAGCCCACCTTCATAAGCATTGATTTAGAAATTTCTTTTTGCTGTTACAAAATAGTCGGCCAAGGCTGGGTGTATGGACTGCTGTAATGCTGGACAGGCGTAACCTCAGAAGAAAGTTTTCTATCGGTATCTGGTATAACTGTGGCCTTCCGCTGAGCAGTATTTTTTCTGTTACTCATTCCTTCTGTCCCCCTCATGTCAGATTTAGTGACTGTACATCCATGCTGTCACTTAATTTTGCCACTGAGTGGAGTTCAGCTGGACCGCCGTGTTGAAAAATATTTTGCTGAGGCTGAGTGTACTCCTGCAGTCTCCTTCACCAACACTGATGCTGGAGCAGTTAAGTCTAGCTTCAAGGAGGCCTTCTACTGAGAGAAAGCTGTTCTTTCATTGTTGTTTTTTTGTGGACTAGTATCTGGCAGATCAGCTTCATGTTGAACAGATTTGCCCTCTGGCTACTTGATTGTCAAACCTGATGCAAGAGAAGCAGCAGAAGCGGGTGGTCAGAAAAAAGGGGTCCAGCCTCTGTCTGCAGTGGACTGCAGGTCCCCCAGAGTGAGCCTAACAGGAAAGTGTGACCTCAAATATATTAATTTGATTGCTGTGGGATGCTCTAGCTAAGTGCTTTGGGATTTGTTTTATTCGAATATCGGAATTTCACAGTAGAATTTTTCATGGGATTGTTACTGTTTCTAGAGCCAGAGCAGATGATGATAACTTTGGCTACTGTTTTTCTGAACCTTAGAAAATGATCTTTGTAGATCTTTCACTGACAAGGATCTGCACTTCTCATAAATCATACTTTATCCGAACTGATCTGCTCTGAAATGAAGGAAAGGGAGAGGAACACACAGGTTTTTGCAGCAGTCTTTTCAGTTAGATGCCGGTGGCAGAGTGAAACCTGGTTGCGTCTGATTGGAGTGTTGTTTTGCCAGGGAAAGATTGGAGGGTGCTTAGTCTTAAGCATTTTTTCCTTTTGTTGCCATATTCCATGTTTTAAACTTATGTAAATTTTGATGATAAAAATCTACACGTTAAGGGACTAATGTTTGGTTCCCTGCTTTGTTACAACTATCTATTTTCTATATAATCATGGGTACAAAGTCCTGTTACCTCAGTTCATAATTTGAAAAATGGTGATTTTTCTTTCCCTAACTGCAGAAATTGCCATACTGCAGTAAAATTATGAGGATGTTTGTAAAGTGACATATATGATTTATGATACATAAAATGGGCCTTAGGTTTTTGTTATAGTAGAAAATATTAGGAAAAATGTTTGTATAGTCAGTCTTTATTGTCTTTTCACGGGATTATGGTAATTAAGGGCAGATTTATGGATTGTGTATGAATTTTAATTGTATAACAAAAATACTTTCTGATATTAAGTAATTTGGATTGACAAGAGCTGTTTTACCCATTTTCTTGTGATTGTCTATCCTACCTATTTAAGTTTCTTAGGTCTTGCATGTTTACTGGCTATATGCGTTTGCACTTCTCCATTGCCTTAGGCACTATGTGTTCACCTACAAAGTGCAAAGTAGGTGTAGAACATTCCTACTTAGATCTGAAGGATCTATGGTCCACTCAGCACAAATACAAAGGATTGCACCAATGCTCAAAACCTACTGTTGTCCAGTATTCAGTGGTGGTACCCTGCCTCGCATTGCATTGCATGGAAAAGGGGAAGTTTTTTCGATAGTATGTCACTGTTTCTGTTGGTGTAGCACGGGGATTTGCTTCAGCTTTAACTACAGAAATGAAAGAAAGGAAAACCCAGTTCGAGGAACTGTGTGCGTTCAAGGTCCTCACTGAAATCTGCCACTTCTCATTGAGCCAAACTGCATGAAAATCAGTAGCAAATGACAAGGAAATTCACTGCCATACTGTCTATTGATGTGGACTTTGCTAGAAGTTATTTGTCTCTTAACTGTCTAGTAATTCATAAACGGCAATAAAGCTGCATTAGAGAACTCTGTGGATGTGCCACATTATATTTCCATGCTAGAGATGATTTAATCCATTTGTCGTACTGGAGCACTGTTACAATACAATACCTGAGTCGCTGCTACAASATATGTAAGCACCTACGTCATGTGGTGCAGTATAATTACAATATGTAACTTCTGGAAGCATCTGTGCAATTATATACTGAAATAAGGTCCAGTCTTMATCCCCAACTTTTACTAAATTCAACTGTTGGCACCGCAAGGGTTGAGAGTCAGGCTCTCGGCAACTCAGTGATGATACAAGAAGAAAGCTTTGCACTCGGGTCTTGTAGCCTTCAGCCTTCTGGCTACCATGTGCTTTCATCAGCGATTTTAGCTTTGCTGAAAGTTGTCCAGTGACATTATGTGTGGTTGTGCATGATACGGTTGATGAACAGACATTGCTTGTTGGCCGAGCTTACTAGCAATAAAACTCTGCAGCTGATCAGCTTTGTCCTCAGCCTGCAGAGATAGGAAATAGTTGCATATGGCTTTCTGGAATAAAAAGAAAATGAGACCCTCAAGTTATAAATGAACAAAGTCCAAAGCACCCACAAAACTATTAAAGAGAAATAGCAGTATTGGGCTCAGGTCAAAAAAATTTAGATGATAATTTATTTGGTGAGATCTTCCAAAGTGTGTGGTGTTGTTCATGTTTGCTGCCTAGCAACAAGGCCAGCTTTAAAAGTAGGAAAGTATGTGCCTGCCTAATCTATCAAGAATAACTCTCTACAGAAGAAGAAATAATTATAATCCTTAGTAATAAATTATTAATGGATATTAATTATTGTAATAAATTGCTTYCTGCTAAAATTGGTAAATTGACAAATGGCAAAGCCTATGTAGGGAGAGTAGCGAAAACTTTACCTTATTTTCTAGGGAAGGTGAGAAAAGTTGCCTGGAAGCATGCAGTTCCCATACTGTAGGATTCTCATAGTAGGATTAATATACTGTCATAACACACATGAGCTAGATGTGACTCTACCTCTGAATGTGGAAGGTGCTCTTTTTATAACTGTTTAACTCACAGGTTATGTGAATAAATGGAACTGCGTCATCTAGACTAGATTATCACGCAGTCTAGTACTTCAGTACTTTTTCCACAAGGGTACAGGGTTATTGTTGCAGTTGAAAAACTTGTTAGATGTCCCTGGATATTCAGGTTAGAAGATCCAAAACTAAAATATTGCCTGGTCTTACAGATGCACTTACTGCTTATCATTCTGTATTTTGTTTCATGTCATTAGAGGTAGGAGAAGGTTTTTACTTAATGTATTAGCAATTCCCTGTGTGCAGTTCCATATTTCAGTTCCTGGAATTTCTTCTCTCACAACAGAAATGCTCCCATTTCTGAGTTTTCAAGCAGCAGCTACTTATATCAGATGGAGCCAAATACTGGGATTTGTGTTATTAAGTCYTGTGGTATCTTCTAAAATTTTCCTCATGGTCAGTTCTGCATAAGTTTTATAGGAGGCCCATAATTTAGGCAGCTAAGCGTAGATATGGGTGGCTAACTGCAGGTGTTCATATCCGACTATGTTGGCAATGGTAAAAAATACTTTCTGTTTTAAATATGTATGTTCTCTGGGCTGTGCTGTACAGAAGAGAGCTGCCATTTATTCCAATGCAAGTGCTTCCTTTTCTTTTTTTAATCATGTAAATACAATAGCAGGGAAACCTATAAACCGCATGTCTTATTTCTACGCATTTTTTCAGTGGTAAATTTAACGCGGCAGCATTGCTGCAAATAGACAGAAGGCTTTTCCTGATAACAGATGGGGAGGATCTTGACCTATCCTTTGTCAAATATCATGTGAGTCGGGCTACTTGATTGCCATCAGGCTGCGTGCCTGGGTGGGCGCCAGGATGGTCAGGTAGGGTATAACAATGGACATTCGTCACACCCAGCCTGTCTCGCCCCTCCGTCAGTAAGATAAAATGATCTAATATAATCAACTCTACAGGGAGACACAAGGCTTGCTGGTGTTTTGTTCCTGGAGGAGAACCTTGTAAAAACAAACAAACACATCTACAAACAGGCCAGAAAACCTCCCACAACATTTCCAATGTGGTAACTGATAGCAGTCATATTCATCGACTAAATTGCTTTGGGCTCTTTGGGGCTCTTCTGTGTTTTTTTGCCTCCCTCTGTAAAGGTGTTGTCAGGAAAAAAAAAAAAAAGTAGGGGTGTTTTTTCTGTTTGTTTGCTTATTGCTATATTTCTGCTGCAACAAATAATGATGTGGCAATGAGAATGGTGCCACATGGCTTCTGCTGTCGATGGTGACAGAAATGAACAGAAACGGGCGGGTAACAGGGAAACTGTAAGATAATAAGGGCCTAGACTAATCCTAGCAAAGATTGCTCTTTGGATTAAATAGACTCTGGATACTTTTCTCGCTGGTGTTTGTGGCAAATTTYTCATTAGGTGTTAGCTGCCTATTATGTTTACTTTGCACATGCTCAGTTTTGTTGCACATGCTTGGTTTTGTTTCCTAAAGTTTTTTGTTGAAGAACTACGTTCAGCTCCTGGGGACCTGTAGCACCCCTGTTTGGTACATGCATGCAAAGGCCTATATCCAGTCAGTCTAACAGGAATTGGCATTTATTATCTGAAATAAGGAAGATTAATGTAACCACACCTTATCTCAGTAGTCATAGTTTGATGCCCAGAAGCCCTGAATGGTCCTGCAGGCCTTCTCCTACTATGCGAGCAGATATTTTAAGAGACACACTCTGAGGGAAAAGCTGCCATGAAGGATTTATAATCCACATAGACAGTCAAAGGAAAGAAAGAATTATTTTCCGTGTTTTACATACTGTGAACACAGGACTGTCAGGTTTAGTGAATTCAGCAGCAGTGCTTTAAGATATTACCCTCCCCAGCTGTCTGCCATATGAGTGAATACCACATGGTAGCCTGGATGGCAAAATGGGATTTTCTACTTTGAGTGGTGGAACACACAAATATTTTGTCTGAGAACTCCTTATTAGCTATGTATGGAAATGAGAGCAGTAAAAGAGTGCTCTCTGTCCCATATTTGTATTAGTAGGACATGTATGAACTCTGCGCTAATTTTGATTTTTTCTAAATTCAGGTTTGTTTATTTATTTATTATTTTATACCACATTTCATCTTCATACTGACAAAATAAGACAGGCCTAAATTTGGTTCATTTAGGATAGCTCACAGAACACAGTACCTTGTACTGTAGCTTTTTATTAAAAATGGAAACATTCAGAAAGCAAATAGAGCATTTCCATATGAAAAGTGTATATACGCTGGCTGTGTATGTCAGCGCGGTTTCTTTGGCTTCTGTGGAGCTTTGGCCATTTAGGCCATCCAAGAAGTGGATGTAAAGCTTTACATCTTTTTCTTCTTCCATTTTGAAAAGGAGCGGGAAACACATCATAGGGACTCAGACAACCGCGTGTTTGCTGTGTCTAAATTTAATTTCCAAGGCTTTGAGTGCAATTCTTATCTCTTCATAATGTTTTAATAAATTCAGGGATTCTAAGGCCACTGGGTACCACTGTGATAATCTGTTATAATTTTCCACGTAACAGCTGCCAGATAATTTTATCTACATCAAGTCCATAATTTCTAATTTTGTTCAGCTCTAGGCTTGTTCCTGTTGAAATTAAAGAAAAAAATTGCCCTTGATTTGAGAATGTCATCTGGATGAGAGTTTATAGACCTGGGCCTTACTTTCATTCTGTAGAGCAATAAAAGTACTGAATATATCTGAGAGTGCTTTATGCTTCCTCTGTTTCTGTTAGGCGGTTTTGTTATACTTTAATACCCAGATCGTATTTGTATCATCACCTAAAATTAAGGTGTGTTCTATATTTTTGGTGGTGTGTTTATGAGAAATCATCTGAGTATGCAGGAAGTGAAAAATTTTGGTTGAATGGCAGTGGTGGGGGTTAAGGACAAGAATCGTTTTTGGCCAAGTATGCTGCAAACAACCCCCCCTTATACGCAGAAAATATTCATTTGGGAACCTCCTTCCTTGCCAATAAGACATGTTAATAAAACATTTTTTACATTGACTGAAAGGATTTAAAATGCAAGGTATAATGAAAACTAATAGGATATTTATTTCAAATATTTAATCAAAACCTGAATATTTTATACTATTTTAATTTTCAAGTGTTTAAACTGAAGTTAATTTTGCCTTGAAACAATGCTTCAGTTTTTCATTTTGAAAATATTGCAGCAGAACTTTGACATCTTCCCCTTTCTGAATCAAAATAATTTGCCAAAGTGGGTGAAATTTGAAAAGTGCTGGTCAAAAGCTGATTTCCAACCTCCCCCCCGCCCCGACAAATCCATCTGCATTTGTTTGAGGATCTGAATTGCTTCAAAAAAACTTTTAATGATATTACTATACAGCCTGTAATCAACATTACAATGTATATTTAAAGTACTAGTATTTGAAGTGATTTATTTAAGCCAGCCACAATTCTAAATATACCTACATCTAACTCAGAATTTTAATTCTAAGATTATGTTTTTAACTGTTATTTTTTATTCTTGTGGCTTTCAGGATTTGAAGGCTTTAGTTCAGATACGTTGCTCTTTGAACAGAGGGTACGCTTGGTTTATGTGCTTTTCAGTAGAGCTGCAGATAGATTTCTTTTCTGGAATGYCGATAATACAAGTGCTCTTTAAGCCATTTCTGTTGAGCTGGGCTTGATTGACTTAGAGAGCATGAAGGCATTGATTTGCTTACATTTTCTTGGGTGCAAAAGGAAAAATCCCACTCTCTTGCTTCCCAGCTACTTTTCCTGCTGACAGTCTGCAGTTCACTGCCCTCTTGAGCTGTTTATTTTCAAATTAGGTTATTTTGTTATCTTTGCAGCCCTTTGTAACCCCCAAAATAGCTGTATTGGTGCAGATGGGGTTAGCAGAGGGACAGGCGAGGTTTGGCCAACAGGTCGAGGGCATCGGAGCTGGCGTGGGAGCAGTGGTGGGGCCGAGGTGAGCCCTGCAGTCTGCCAGGAGAAGAGCATCTCCCCACTGCCTCATGGAAAGTGGGTTAAGGCTGGGACATGGTTTAGTGGGCGTGGTGGTTGGGTTGACAGTTGGACTTGATGATCTTAAAGGTCTTTTCCAACCTTACTGATTCTATGATTCTATGATTTTAGCAAAGGTGGATAGACCTGTATTTTCCACTGATGTACTGTGCAGATGCTGATAAATAATACAGGTAATTGTGCTAATGAAAGCTGTTTTAGCAATCGAGTTCGTTTTCAGCAATGCATGTTGTAAAGGTTTGTTCTGTTCAAGTGGACCATATGGAAAGCTGTAACTTCCTTCTTTCTGCTGGAAAAATTCATAGTAATGTCTGTCGTACAAAATCTGTTCTGCTGATGTTTTAATGTATTTAGTACTTCCATTACTATCAAATACCAGACCTATAAAATACTTACTGTTACAGTTACAAAGGCTGAGTATGTATTGGAATATTATTTTTCATAATAAATGTTATTTATTCAAAGACTTTCTGAAGTCTTAAAGCAATATTAGAACTGCATATTGTAGAAGATGAAGCAATTTTGGCGAAAATTTTCTGTTAGATAATCTGTTTATACAGGGCTTGTTATCCTAAATAGCTCTAATGACACACTGCTGACCACGTGGAGATCCAGAGGAGATTGCTCCCGCTGCGGGAAATCCRATGTTCCTTAGTGTCTCCGCAGTAGGACCGTTCTGTCAGGCTGCAATGGGCAGACGGGCATGATCATTTTTTTGCCAGTGAGAGCTTACAGGGCTAAATTCAGTCCTATATGAAGCAGGCGTAACTTCATTGAAAGAGTCGGTTGATTTTTGCTTGATAACATCTGGTTTGAATCTGGCCTCTTGTGATGTAATGAAATTTGAGGTAGAAATAGGAAAGGCAGTTCAGAGAAAATGTCAGAGCTGACCCTCTAATCTGAACAAGAATGATAAATAAATAAAGATTTTTATTAAATAATTTTAAAAACCGAGGTTTTAATAAAATGTTTTCTCAAARGTTTGGAAATATTTGCTGGTCTAATTTTTAGCATACTTCTACCGATTTATATCATATCCTCTTTGTTCGAGGGTTTTTTTTAGAAAAAAAAAATATGCTTATGAGATACTTAGGAGGGAGTCCAATTTTATAATTTAAATCTTGTTAGAAGTTGTCAATACAAATGAGTGGTTCAGATTCAGAAGCTGATATACGCTTGAACTTCTGGGCCTGTGCCAGATAAATTCTTCTTATTCTGCAAGATTAATATATTCAAATATCTATAACCACGTTGGATGCTGACAATGAAGACTGTCTATAAAAAAAAGCAGAAAGAGGTAGAAGAGTATCTGACTCACAAAATGTTTCATAGCGGCTGCTGCATTGCTGTAGGATGGATTAAGCTGTGCAGGTGTTGCGGATAGCCCGGCTGTGTGGCATTACTGGTGGGCTGGGGAATAGCTCTGGCTCATCGGCAGGGCTGGAGCTGCCCAGCRGGAGGGTGCAGGGAAGGCATGAGAGGCAACAGACACAGATGGCAACGAGACGAAATCCTGTGAGATATTAAGGGGGGGAAAAAAACCCCACAGTGAAATAGCCAGACATTAACACAGTGTCCACAGAGGTGGTAGAGTCTCTATCCGTGGAGATACTYGGAACTCTACCAGGCAGGAGCCTTTTCCAATCTAAATTGTTCTCTGGTTCTGCATTTCAAATGGCTGACTTTCATGACATTAATTTATCTTTCTCTCTCCTTATGGTGCTACTACCATGGTCATACAGGAAATCTTTGATGCCTTACTGCCTGTGTTYGGTGGGCATCATAAATAGTTTCAGGCAAAAGAGGAAAACCAGACATTGTTATACAGATACATAATGACATGTATTTATATAATAAGTATTTAAATTGGGAGCTTATTTTCACCAAATCAATGCTACAGACAAGACAAAAGAATCCCCAGTACTGAGTTTGATCAGGATTATTAGCCTTTTGTTTTAGGTAGGCCTTGTGTATCTCTCGCACTGTTCAGCAGCTGGTGTGCATGCCTGGTAATGCAAAAATACATTATATTCAGGATGAGATCTGCATTGCGCATTTTGGGCAACTTTGGGTATGCCACGTTTCTGTTTTGTGATAAATCACGTTTCATAATAGTGCTGGTTGGAAAGGAAAGGGGAAAGAGGTAATGAGAACAACAGGATGTGAATGTTTAGGTCATTTTTAAAGTGTGATGCAGTCTGAATTTAATTCATAATGTTCATTCGCACCATTCCGTAAGAAAAATGGATCACAGTTATGATCTGGTTTGAAATGGGCTTCTGTTGATCAGGTGGATATAATGATATAAAACCGAAATAAAGAAAGTGATAACATTCATCAAGAGAAAAAGGAATTGAGTTTACGGGGATGCAGTCTGCCCTCTAGCTCAGGCACTTAATCTTGAAGGGCATTTTTTTAATGTGGTGTGATTGCTAATATGAGTCACAGCAGCATCCATTAGCTTTGTTTGGAAACTGTAAAAGATGCATGAAATTAAACACAGATGCTGAATGGTCAAGAATTTTGATTTTTCTTCTATTTAAGAAACGTAATAAATATAACTTGTAAACCTTAGATGTTGGATTGGATTTTATCTCAACAAGTCTGGTGTGTTGATTCTGGCCTAACTTCAGCACAAATAAATGGGCAAACTATGTACATTTTGAGATTGCACTGATTGTAACCCCATAGTTTTGTACGTTTTAAAGTGAAACTCATTGAATCAAAGCATGATCTAGAAATTAAGGGTATGCCATATCCGATTATGAGATATTTCTGTTTCCTGCTTAATGTGTGATGTCTGTGAAGGGGTTAACACATATAGAGCTACTGCTTTTATGGGCAGAAGGTGTCCTTGGGACAGAAATGGTTCAAGGGGGAGTGATAATTTGCCAGTGTGAGCTTTTGATGATGCAGTGCTTTTAACATAATATCTTTTTGGAGGGTTTTGGCAGAGGATTCTCTTGTGGCATCTGACAGTGCAGGAGTTCTCTCCCTCCTGCTGGCACACGCTGTTTCACTTACACTTAGTCAAATTAATGTCTTCCATTTAATACAGTGAGCTGGTTTTCTAATTTTTCTCTTAAAGTCATTAATACTAGTACTGTAAACAATAGACAAAACCCAGAATTTGTCCCAAGGACTGATTTGAAAACCAAAATAGAGACAAATAAAGGTGAAGATAACTTTCCTCACCATTCAGACTTTCTTCCTGTACCAATGATAACTTTCTTCTCCCAGGACATTGCATTTTCTTGCCTTTTCATTCACTAGTGCGGTACTGTGGCCAGCTTTCACAGGACAGTAATTATGTTTGAGTGAAGTGTTTGCTTGTGTACGTATCATGAAGCCACTCACTAACACTGATGTGTTGTGCAGATATATTTGAATTAAAACATAATTATTATCTTCTTTCATGGCAAAAATACAACAGTTTCCAATTACTGCTCACAAATACCAAAGCACAGCAGAGGTTGTAATTTACTTTAGGAATCCTTTCCATTATCAATGAATCACCTCTTTTTTTTTTTTTTTTTTTTTATTAGATGAGAAAGGCAGGCATGTCAAGTCCCGGTGCACTAGGACATTACAGAAAACCTGTAATAAAGATGTGTACTTTTCCACTGAAGTGCTTGGTGAATCTTTGCGGAACAGATCACCAAATTATTGAAAATATCATAGCCAATGAATTTCCACTTTCTCATGATATACTAAGTGATTAAACTCAAATTCCATCTAGAGCAGTTCCTGACTCTTTTTCTAAATGAAATTTAAAATGGTATATTATTTCAGTCTGGAAAAGCAATAATGGAAAATGTGATCAGAAATTAAGTTGTGTGCACTGCATATCAAATACAAATCCCACTGTAATAATAAACTATTTGGTGTAGAAGTGATATCTGCCATTTCCTCCATAACAAGGCTCCCAGTTATTCCTGTCACAATAGGTGGAGCCAAGTTTAAACAAGAGCCATTTATTAAGGAAAATGGCTACTAATCACAGCTAAATAGCCTTTATTTTCCAGGGAGTACAGCTTGTCTGGTTTGTCTGCAAAGATGTCTGAAGAATAAACCACAAGTAACTGTATGGATTTCTGCCTACTTTTCAGCTGTGAATAAATAGGCTTGCCTTATGAAAAATTGGTCAGTCTTAAAGTTAACAGCAACAAGGAACTGAAAAATCACAACTTAAAAGCAGAGTTTTATTTGCTTTCATCTTAAGTAAATTGAAAGCAAGTGGAGTTAAGTCATTGAGGAAACTATTGTGGCAAGAAAATTTTTAAAGCAGGTTAAGGAATGAAGTTTTAGATTGTATAAGTTAGAATAAATACGTGGACGAGGAAAATAAACACAATTGCTGTCTTTTACCTTGTTGTGTAAACTGTTAGAGTCCTTCCTGGTCTTCTCAAGTGACCAATGTCGTATACTTGTCAAACAGATGCAAAGGTTAGCTATGATCTGTGAAATGATACTGCCTTCTGCTTTCTGTTTGTGTGAATTGCCAGGATCTCTCAGGAAAATATATGTCTAAAAATTTCCCACACAAATTTTGAGTCAAAACAAATCTCTAGGATATCTAAATAGATATTTCTCTTCTGAAAACTAATAATTCTTTGCCTTTATATGTTTCCCTGTATCTGGCTACATATTCCCTCTTTTGTGCTAGAAACAATGTGTGTGTGCCCACATGGTCAGCTGGATTACAAAAACCATCCAGATTAACTAAAAGAAAAAAAGCTAAGAAAAAAATTCAGCTGCACTGTGGGTCTTAAAGTGGTCTAGCTAAGGTCTTCAGCTAAGTAAAGCTGAAACTTGGGACTTACTTTTGATGCATTAATCTCGGATGCTCTATCACAGCCTCAGGATCTTATAGTGGAGGCTGATTGACCTTACTGAGGTTTTTTTCTTGACGATGAAATTACGTGCATTTCAAAAGAGTTGAAATCACCACAAATAGATTAGGGCAGAACAGATTGTATAATCTGGAAAAAAACTGATTTAGATAAACCAACCAACCTCATTTGAAATGACCCAATGATTTAGAGAAAGGAAAGGTTGAATTCCCAATAATATTCTCTTTTTCAACACATTCTTTGCACTTTACTGTAAAACCTCCCAACAACCTCTTCCCCAAATGGTCTAAGAAAGGATTAAGAAGTCATTAAACAAAACTATTCTGCAGAGCACAAGCCCATCTTTTTCTTCCTGTGGAGGCTACCCAGCCAATCTTGCTCTTCCATGCTTTGTCTCAAATCCCAGCTGCCGCGTGAGCTGCAGCTGAGCCCCCTGTGGCTGAGGTGCCTCCACCACGGTCGYGAGTTCCCCCAGCGCTCGTGGTGGTGCTCATGGGTGATTCCAGCCTCACGCTGATGTGAATTTGGGAATTCCCCGTTTGCATTACTTGTCCATTATTATTTATTCACATTATTTATACCACTTCATGGACATTCTATATATTGTTCTTTAAGTGCCTCTTTAGAACAAATAAATAAACAATTATGTTGTTTGAAACTTTTTTGTTTACTAAGTTACAATTCAGGCTTTTGACTGGCCTGGCTGGAGAGATCCTGGTTGTTTACTGAGTCTCTCTAGTTTCCTCGTTAGAGCTGATGACTTTTCAGCTGCTAAAGCAAGGGAAACCTCAGGGTAAATATTTTCTCAAAGTCCTCAAGTTGCATTGCAATATCAGCTTGGATAATGAATGTGTTCAGGTTAGCAAACTTGAAGGCAAGGTGATATATTAAAGATTAATCATAATCTAGAGCAGCCTTCTGAACCGTTATTGCAATGGTGAGGATTTGGAAAAAGTGGGACTAGTGGGAAGGTAGATATGATTTATTTCTCTTTTTGTCTAGCTCATGTGTCCCGCTTCATGTCTATGCACTCATGTCTATCCACTTTTAGGGATAGAATCTCACCTCCAGATTTAAACTGGAGTGGCTGCATGTTCCAGCTGTTCCTAAGTAATTTCAGGAGACAATGATTTATTTCAAATCAGCAAGATTTTCATCCCTTCTTCCTTCTGCCCCCACCCCAGCTGTGAATTCCCAACCTGATTGCCAGTTAACAGTCTGATTGACTGGAAATAAACAAGTGAAGGAGCTTTCTTCAGTAGTTGCAAATGTTTTAGTGCTAATTCTTGTACATGTAGTTTCTTGAATACGGAGCAGCTTATTTATTATGAGTCTTATTTTCCTAGGTCATCAATGTTGCATGATAATTGTCTTAAGGAAGTAAAAATAAATCTTTGGAAAAATTAAGGTTTTATTAAGACATAGAGAATAAATTGACTTACAGTAAGATTTGTCAAGGATAGAGGCTAGAAAATTGAGTAAGGGGGGTCATAACTAGATTCTCAACTTTGGCCTGGGCAAACTGCTTCTGTCCCTCTATCTACAGAAATACCAGACTTCATCTCTGAAKTGTTTTGAGATCCTTGAAAAATGCTCAGTGAGGACTAGGTATCATTATTTCAATAATTTTTAGTTATACAAATCTTGTCAAATGGAAATAATACTGACCTTACCTCTAGAGGGCTTATGAAGTTTAACATTTTCTCCCTTCTCTGTATTCCTCTTTGGAGAAAGGTCCTGTGCAAGAGCAACGTGTTGTTATTGTCATAGTGTATCAGAAATCTCCAAGGCTTCATTGTCAGTGAGCCTTGGGGACCTGTGCATCCCTTATTGCTGAGGCAGAGTAGCAGTTGGTTACCGACTCCCTGAAAACTCCTGAAACCTTCTGCCTTTGTTATTTTTACTCCAAATTTTTTGTTGCTTAGTATGTTAGAAAACATGATGTGGGTGAGAGAATTTGCGGGCTTTTAGCTCTATGTCTGAGGTACAGAAGTTCCATAGTGAGGATGGTATTGCCTTTACTTTAACTGGTAGTTTTGTGTGTGGACACATGTACATTGGCTTAAGTCTGTTTTATATTTGTTCAGCTTGCATCTGCTAAACTGCAGAAAGCAAAAGCCCCCTACAAACACTAAACATGGGTAAGAGAAAATAAGCCATGAATTCGTTCTGTTAATGGGCTCCACATCTTCTCAGATCTTCCTTCACATTTTGTCTGTTTTTTCCCTAATCAGCAATTTGAGAATTGTACAGCAAACTAGGAGAAGAGCTTTCCATAACCATAAATAAACATGAAACAATTATAACAATGAGGTGCCTTTGAATCCCCTCAGATTCAGAAAGAATGGGAAAAAAATAATTTCCTGAAGATTTTTTCTAATCATTCTGCATAATCTCTGCTAAACCTTGTTCCTATTCCCATAGGATTACTTCCGCAGTCAGCACATCTGCAGAGGTGTGTGGTTACTATGCTGTGCTAGAGCCCAGAACACCTTCAGCTGTGACTTCTACTTCATCTTGCCCAATTCAACTACCTCCAACTACAGAAGGCTAATAATGAGCAGGTTGCCATAAGTTTTTAAAGAAACGGCAGGAAACGTCTTAATGCAACTGTCAGTCTGTGCACATACTGTAGGCACTTGCTCTCTCTGATAGCCTGGAGCTTAAAAGCGCTGTTCTTTGCCAAGGAAGAGGCGGCTATCTTCAATCTGGCATCTGAAAATGACAAAGAGATCTATCAAACCGAATTAGGAGCACAGATCCTTCCTGTTCTGTTTAGCTTTGTAATTCAATCTGAGTCAAACCAGAGGCCTGGCCTGAGGAGAAGTGCTCCTTCAAATCTAATGAAGTAGTCCTCCGATTTACCATCATGCAAACATTAATATGTAAACTTCCTATGTATATAAAAGATATAAAGGCATATTGTATATGACAGGGAGTTATTTATCAAGGTATGTTAAAGCTGAAGCTCTCCTACTGGATTCTTCTTCACACTCTCTGTAGGCTTCCACAGCTACCTTTCTGTTTGTCCTTTTCATGCCACTCCAGAGATCCTGATAGAATTTGCACCCTGTGCTTAGGTATATTCCCGAAAAGAGACTTAGAAGTGTCACAGAGAGTTTGTGAAAAAATYCTCTGAGCTGCCAGTAGCATGGAAGATTTGAAAAGTCTGCTTATGACTTCATTGATTTTTGTCATGACCATTCTGTTTATAGGCTTTTGTCCACGGAACTTACTTAATGTTTTCTGTACTATCCTGTGATAAGACTAGACTATACAGACATTCTGCTTTTCTTTTTCTTTTTTTTAACGTTTTTGGTATGTTCCCAACTTGATAAGATACTTTGAAAGTACAATGACAGCATGTATATACATGAGGTATGCTAGGTAAAGATGTAAGAGAATGTGTGCGTGAAGGAGGAACTCAAAATTCCCCAGTTCAGCAAAACTTTCTACCATACTCTATTCTTCTTCCTGGAACGTTGGTTCACACCCGCTGTGCAGTCCTGGTATAATTGTGAATGTGTTTATGCTACATATTTACTTAAGAGGCTAGAGGTACTGTTGTCGGGATAGAGCATTTAACAGCTTCCTGTAAAATGGCTCATGAAAAAAATCATTGACTAAGTATATCTTCATCTGACTTTAGTTGCTTTATTTTTCATTCTACCTTGCTTCTCTTCCACCCTTGTTTGTCTGTGTCATGCCTGATGTCTTGATTGTAAGTTCTCTGGTAGAAGCTGTCTCTGTCATTTATCTGTCTAGCATGTCACAAAAGGACGTTAACCTCTATTGAGTTTTCTGGGTGAAACTGCTAAAAACATCAAAATCTTTCTGAATAGTTTTGACCCTTTATTATTCTGTGAATTTTTGACAATAAAAACAACAGTGTGTAAAAAGTAGTATGTTTCTCTTGTTACAGTTCAGGATCTGGTAAAATATCAACTAATGAATAGAAACTAAACATGAATGACTTCCTCCTGTGGACCCATTTAGAAGGTAAAATTTTTTTGTCAGGGCTTTTGGATTTGTCCCTATTTACTGCACAAGAGAAAGATTAAGACATAAGAAGTCATGAAAGGTATAGAAACATTCCTAAAAGTTCTGTAGCAATGTAGTGGAAATGATGACAAATAATGTAGTAGAAATGCTTCAAAAAAAAAAAAAAAAAAGTTGTGAATGTCTTCTAAAAAAGGGGATCATTTGGCTGAACTCTCAGGCTGCTAGAATCTTCTGAGAGTTGTGCATTCTTAAGAGAAACACCATTTAATTGTTCATTTTCCACTGAAGTTCAATATAGGCACACAGCCTTAAAAACAAACTAACTCAAGCTGACCTACAAATCTCAGTCTTTAGTTTGAGAATCAAACTTTGCTTTGGGGTTTTTTTACAAAAACTATGTTCAGGCTCTRTTGCCTGAGGCATGTATTCCATTCCCTACTTTAACCTCTCCTAGTTTCCAAAATCCTTGGGAAATCCTGCAAACTGAGTTTCCACTTGGAATGAAACTGGACAGAGGAAAACAGCACAAGCAATAAAGTCTAGCATACTAGTGCGTTCATTTAGTGCAAACTTTCATATTTGTTTAGTTCACCTGTGGCAGCCTTCAGCAACTTCACTGTTTTCATCTGACCTAAGAGCTATTAAAAACTATGATACACAAATGAGGTAATGTGAGTTAATTTAATTTCTTTAGTAGAGAACATAGATAGCAATGGAATATTCCTTTTCATCTGTGATGGGGGGAAGTTCTGGGATTCTCTTTTTTATCCACATGTCATTTTGCCAAGTAATTTTCCAGTAATTCAGGAGTTGGCAGCAATGAAAGGCTGCAGCAGGAGCAGCATGGTGCTCTGACAGCTGGATGACTCTAGCGTAGGCAGCAGGCCAGTAAAGGCCCACTGGATTGCAAAAGTGACCTGATTACTCTTCTGATAGGGAACAGCAGGCTGGTCTTTCCTCTGTAGATTACTATCACCCTGGTGTGATATAGAAACCACTCCACATGCCTTTGCATCCCCAGTTTTCTTCCATGCTGCTCATGCCTGTACAGGCATGTACTGACTAAGTTATCCAGAAGTTTGGTATGTTTGGGGCTGTGCTGACTTTCTGTCTAATTCTTCTGCTGAGGTCTATTTGCCTGATTCTTGGAAACAGAGCAAGAGATAGCAGCTAAAAAGAAAACTGTTTAACCCTTTTTCTGTGCTGGAGCTTTCTTTGGAGATTGCTTTTGCAATCTGAAGTAAAGGCTAGAGTGCTGTGGTATTTGCATTTTCTAGCAGTTACTCTATGGGGTGTGTATATATACAGATCGCTTCTTCCTCAGAGGCGCAGAAGGCAACGGAGCTGTGATTACACTGGAACTATGATTTGCATCATCAAAACACTGCACCAGGAATCACAGGTCATTTCCTTTTGCTTCCCTGGATGGATTAGATCTCTTAGTTGTTTTGTATTCTATAGTGTTTATGCCAGGAACTGTTTCTTCTTGTGTTTCTATATATGCCTGAAATACAAACCTGGATCAATGAGACCTGCATGTCAGCAGTAGATTCTAAGCATGCATGCGTTTTAAAAGAAATTGTAATTGGGGGTGATATGTCCCCAGCACAACAGCCTGCTGCCCAGCTTTGAGGTGGATGACCCTCGTTATCAAATCTGGAACATTTTTAGTGTAGCCCTCTTCAGTGTAGGATCGGAAAATGTCTCAGGTTGGTGTTGGATCTTTCATTCTTTATTGCAGTTGAAACCAATTGTAAAAGACCCAGACTGGAAGAATGAGTTAATTGATCCAAAACCCAGAAGTGTTTAGGGTACAAGCAGCAGACATCTCTGTCAGTAGATAAATTGACATCAACACTGAAAACAGTAGCAACATTAGTAGTGCAACACTCTTCTTAGTCTCAGGCAATGTGCTCAAGTCCAGCACTACGTTAACTTGTTACTTTCGAACACCACTGAACAACCATTCCAAGAAAAAAAAACGAATCTTTTTTTCCCCTCATAGCCTTAGGCTAGAACATGTATGCCCTTTAGGTGGGAATGATTCATATATAGATAGCAACTGTTCACCGGCAGTGAGGTCTTCAGTGTTTTTTGTTTTTTTGTTTTTCCTGATGTTCATATGAAAACTATTTTTGGTTTTGGTTTTTGTTTTGTTTCGTTTTGTTTTTTCTTTCAGGTGCTTGTAACTTGGCCATATTTGGGGATTTTTCTTACATGCAAACACAAAACACAGGCTCTATTCTGCCAAAGTTCAAGTTCCTGCAGAATAAGGGATAACAAAAAACTKCAGTAATGTTCCCAGGTTCCTGTAAAACATGGACAAAAGCTTTGTATTTCTCAATAACCTCACTCCTGGAAGGGTTGAACTTTCAACAAGAATTGTTGAAGGCAGACATCAGTATGCAATATTCATCCCAGGTGGCAAAGGTATAAAAAGACTGAAACCAGGGGTCATATAATAGGAAGTATTGAGCAACCTTAATAATAGGTGGTGCTATCAGACTTGCCTATAAATAATCCATGTTGTCAGGAAACTAATGGATATTTTGCATTCAACATACCTATAAGAGTCAATAGTAAGTGGTTCACCAGATTTTCATTATTGACGTGTCTGCAGCTTTATTTTAAATATCATGCCTGCATTTGGGACAGGGGAAAGCTATAACAATCCTTTCACCACTGGTGCTCTGTGACAGCCACCTTGCATTGCACAAACAGCTGAAATCCTATGAGTACGTTTTCAGAACAGCAGTTGCCACAGCTTAGGGAGCAGATGTAATAAAAATGCTTTGGAACTTTTTGGGAATAAAGGATTGCCACAAAAGATTGAGAGAATTGATGTTTATTTCAAAAATAATAAAAAAATATATGTAGTTATGGATTTTACAATTAAAATATTTCATTTTTAAAATGCAGGAAGAGTTTCTACCACTTGCTGGCAGAGGGGGCTATCTGTCCATGGTTAACAGAACATCCTCCAGTCAGGAAACATTAGGGGAACTGAAGTCACTCCCAACAGTAGTGTGGTGCACAGGGCAAGGAAGTGAGAAACACATGACCTAAAAGTGTTTCAGTGATTTTGGTGGGAATAACGGATGCCCTCCTCTAGGACCTAAGGGGGGAGGGGGGAATATTTGACCTCCTGGATCACTAAAGATATTTACTAATATTTTTTTCATACAAAATATTTATTAAATACAGGTACAGCAGGGCAGCATTGCAAACTAAAAGAAAGTGTTAAGGTGCAAGATTGCAGCCATTGTAAAAGGATAAACAGTAGGTATACATGAGAAATTTTGCTCTGTGATATTAATCTGTTTTTAAGGCAGTTACCTATAGGTTTTGGTAGACTTATTTGATTTTTCAGGTCTATTCTTGAAGAATGTTGATAAGGGCAATTTGAAAGCAAAAAAMCAGATTCTTAAGTTTATGTTTTAAAATTCTTGGAGGAATGAAATGTACATCAATGAAACTAGACTAGAATAGTCATTGAACAGTCAGAATTTTGTCAGAATAATGCTGTGGAAAGTGAAAATGTTAATCTGATGTGTGCCTCTATGTTACTTTGGAAATACAGAGAGGAAAAAAAAAGATTTTTAAGCAGCAAAAATAAACACAAGCTAAGATATCTAGATAATGAGAGGATAGAGGTGAAACTTGCCATAAACAACCCTAATTTAGCAAAAAACCTTTGTGGCTAGCAATTATTCTCATTTGAATACAGTACTTTGTTTGGGCTTACTTATCGATGCATGCACTCCTCTTAAATAAGATTCAGTTTGGTCTGAATCTAAGACTGAAAAGAAATACCAACACCTTCTATTAGGAAGTAAAGTAGTCAGAGAGACTTTAAGCACCCTTCTGAAGACTTAGGTGGCATTTGACCATTCTGAGAGCATCCTGGCTGTGCCGCAGCACCAGAGTGCTCAGCATGAGCTAGTTGCCCAAATATTTTCCTTTCGGGCGTTTCTTCCTCTGTTGTTGATGTGTGATCTACCTAGGCTCAAGTGTGTGCTTAGGTGTATGTGCAGGATACTGTAGTCACAGTGGGGGTGGTGTAATTAGGCCATTCTTGGCTAGCAACTGGAATACAACAGTTTGAAAATAAGCACTATTGAATTTATGTAGGGTTCACATTTCAGAAGTAAGATACAAGATCTGTACATTCAAATACACATTCTGTCTGTATTTCTTCCACGTGGGTTGTAGACTTCCCCCTTTCCTGCCCCACATGTCTATGTTAACTAAAAGCTACAGGGAAACCCACATAATTGAAAGGCACTGAGGTCATGAGCTGGTTATGAGGCAATTTAGGTTTCTTGTGCAGGCCTGCTGGATTGATGGAGATAGAAGTCTGCTTTCGATAGGAACAATGATCTTCTATTGTAAAACATGAAGGAGAAAAACATGATTTAGGAAAGTCTAGTGCCTCACTGAGGCTTAATTGGATTTTCAGAGATGTATATAGCACTCTGTTTCACTTCAGAATGCACAGGGTTGATCCTGTCACTACTGAAGTATTACGTCTGAGATGTATCACAGTTAAAGTAGCATCCCAGTTGAAAATAACATCTGAGTAAACATTTATTCAACTGAGAAACTAAACTGTGGAAAATATCRCTTCAAAAGCTGCTTATTGCTATGAAATGTGACTAGAAAAAAAGGCAATTTCCTGAAATTCCATTTAGATTCACATCTCTGTGGTTCTCAAAAATCCCACAAGGAGTATATGGTTGATGGGAGTGTCGGCTGGCTTTAGGGTGTTGAGAGTATGTGGGACGGCAGATTTTACTTACCTACCTGAGCTAGGAGCCGTGCTTCTCCTATCATCAATACATGTTCTTCATCAATCTCGAGAAGCTCTATTGATTATATGGGCAACCTAAGCTGTATTTTATCTATATATCTATCCTATAACGAGTGAAATACCATGAGTAACCACATCTGTGTTTTTGCACAAGATATAGGTATTTATAAAAAACACTTTCCTAATTTCTCCTTTATTTTGGAATTCACTGTGAAGCTTCATTTTGGTATGAAACAAGGCTCAGAAGTTATCAAGGCCTAAGGGTTGTTTCTCTCTTATTCTTGTAGTGCTCTGTTCTGTCCAGCTCCCCTCTTTTGTTGCTGAAGTGCAATAGATGGCCTTTGTGTAACTTAGGACGTGGCACAAAGATGTCTTAATGTTCATGTTCTTAGGGAKATGCAGCGTGTGCTGCCAATAGGAGAAACTTGCATTTACATTGACATTTTGGTTGGATTATTTTCTAATTGATAAGCCAGTCCTGTTTCATAGATGTACGGGAACAGATCCTTTATTTCTTTATTCCAGCCAATAGTTCAGCATGATTAGACAAAGTCCCTTGTACAACCTTAAGACAGGTTAAAATAAATGGTGTAAAAGACACGTTTTCCAGGAATGTTCTGTATCCATCAGACAAGGGAGATGGCATTTGCCAATTGCAGGAAAGTTAAATACTAAATTTTTTAAAGTTTTTTTTTAGATTTTATGCTCTTAGATGATATTTTATACTTATGACAAACCTAAAACTATTTTTTAAAATTATTGATGATACAGTACTAATTAGTAGAATTAGAAGGTGCTCCAAGGTTTGGTGTTGAGTCCATGTGCAAGTCATCAGTGGAGCAGAGAGAGAGCTGCTTTGGCTGTGCTCTTCTGAGTCACAGCGTCTCCAGGTGGATATTCTGGATCCACAGGATAGCTTTCAGCCTCATGGGGAAAAAACCTTACATGTTGGCTTTTTTGTGTGGTGGGGTTTTTTGTTTGGTTTTGGGTTTTGAGGGTGTTTGTTTTTTACAAGATCTTCAGTATGAAATGTAAACATTTCACAAAGAATATGTTTTCTGAAAAAATAAATCTCGGAGAGGCTTGAGCCCCTCTTACATTTTTATTTTATTTTATTTTTTTATTCTACAGCTTAGTATTGCTGAAAGCCTCAAGGCTTCTGGGGTCAAGTGCTTTGTAGTGAACAAACTCCCGCTGTGCACTGAGCTGGRCTACCATGAAAATTGGGGGTAGCACGGTGGTGCCTGTGTGACGGGGCTGTTCAGCGTGGGAGTGCTGTGCTGCTCTGGGGCCTCGCAGCTGGGAAGCCCTGGCAGTGACTGGCTGAAACAGCTGTACAGCTGCTTGTGATGCTCATTGTTCAAGATTTTTATCACTTTTCTGACCCAACATTGCTACTAAGATGTTAAAAGATGTGATAATGCCCTTTGAGATTAATAATTATGTCAATTTTTGCCATTTAGCAAACATATGGCCCACTGCTAGTTCCAATGGAGTTAAGCGTTTTTTAGTGTGTGTGCATCCATAAGCAAGTCAGATGCCCAGAGAAAGATGACCTGGGACTTGAAAAAGAGTCATAACTTTAATTTTGCATATAACTTTACACATTTTAACAACTTATTTCATCTTTTGTTAAGATATTTTAAGAGTATTGGGCAACAGCATCAGAATCGGTGAAAATTTTGTTTCCTTTCTTTTTTATATGGAAAGCCAATTCAGATTTTAGGTAGTGTGTCTCTTATCAGAAAAAGCAAAACTTTGGTCCTTTCCAAATCAAAACAAATAGCTGAAGGAAAGGAAGTGCAGACTATCTGGAAGGTGAAATTGCATCTCAGGGTTAATTTTTTTAGTTATCAAGGAACCAAACGAGTTCAGAGCTTCAGTATTGTTATTACTGATATCCTTTCTGCTTAAATTTCTTCTATTCAGGATTCATATTCTTCCATTTCAGATTTTTTACTTTACCTCAATGAACAATGAGTGAAAGACTAATATGAAGCCCATATGCTCTGACTTGTTGAACTGTTTCTTGTGGGCTGAATGTCAAGCTTAACCTAGCATGTGAATCTCAACCTAATGACATGTCACGTGACACATATGCCACGATTAATTTTCATTCCATTTTTCTGCATAAGATGCATTTATCAATCTATAGCTCAACTGCTTATATTAATGTTTTCTTGAGAGTCAAATGTCACCCACTTATAACAGGCTGTGAAACATGGATCATGATCCATGATTCTATTTAATACAGACTGGTAAAGGAAAAAGCAGCAAGTGCTTTATGAGCAGCTGATACTACTTGAAATAGCATTACATGGAATGGTGATGTCCTGACTCTCCTGAATTCTAATATGCTTCTTCCTACATCTCTGTATGAGGTTAGAGTCCATCGATCTGTTTCTCATTTAATTACCATCTGAATTCTTCTGCAGGTGCAGGATTTGTTTCGATGTACTCCCTTGATCTTGACCCATATCTGAATAATTGAGGTTTGGGTAGAATCTTTTATAAATGAGCTAATCATTATATATTAAAACCTATTAGAGTCAATTTGTTTAATTCCCAGTAGAGCTAATAAAGTCCTTATCTGTGTCAAAATCCTCACAACAAAAGGATTGGCTGTAGCAAAGAAGATAAGCTTCCCCCCCCCTCCCCCATTCCTGGCAGAACTTTTAAATAATTTCCTATGCAAAGGGGGCTGTGTGGAATTAGTTCTGAGAGCAGGTGTCAGACTTGTCAATAACTAGCTAAACATCAATAGTTTGGGTGTGGGTTTTTTTTAAATCCTTTAAGTGAATCATGGTAAATGTTGATACAAGGGTGCCAATGGCGAAATGATTGTAAAAGCATCTTTGCCAATGTTTACAACTCTGTGATCAGTAGTCCAGCAAAATTAGGGTATGTCAAATCTACAGCAGCACTGCAATAGTCAGTGCCCCACCTGCAACCCTGTCTTCAGAAGACATTGGACCTGCCATACACTCACAGATCGGGTCTGCAAAGCGATACTATCTTTTCTGAACTCCCTGTGTGCAGGGTGCAATGTTAGGCTGTAGACCTACTGTCTGACTTGTTCGGCACTGTTTAACACAGGAATTGGAAATGATGCTGTAAATAGCATGCAAAAATTATGTCTAATTTTTTTATGGCTTTTGTCTTGTTGTTTGAAAAAAGACACACGATGGAGGATTAGCATACCAGTCATCTTGAACTAACCAGTTGGGAAGTGAAGATTTATGATATGATAACTATCTGAAAATTTGGAAGTACAGAGTTAAGGGCCCTGGATTTACAAAAACATTATGGTTTAAAGGGGGTTCAAAGTTTCACTAGAGTTGCTAGATAAGATGTAGATTAAGTAACTACAGGATTTTATGTAATTGATTGTCTCTCATGGAATTTGTGCCCTCTTAACTCATGGTACTCTTGACCAGGTTAAAAGGTGCATGTCATTGAAGGGCACATTACTTCTTGTTTAGCTTCAGAGTGAAATGAAGCTGCATATGAGCTCCAAAGTACAACAGACTCTCCTTTTTCATGCTTAGTATTGAGGTTATGCAAGGTGAGGAGCAAAATGGTCACCTGCACTAGCATTGTATGTATGTTGTGGTCTGCTTGCATCCACTGGAGCTCTTTATAGACAGGATATAAGTTTGTTAAGTCAAGGGGGGTGGTCACAGGACTTCTAGAGAATGGATGGAGTAGCAAAGCCTGAGAAGACAGATGCAGTTTGCTGGTACTTACAACTAAATCTTCCCTAAAAGTTACCTTTGAGACAGCAGTCTTTCCAAACATGCCCTCTACCAATCCCAGCAGTTTTCAGTGCAGGTCTAGCAAACTTGTTGCCTTTAGGATACTTAAGAAAATATACGATAAGATTTAGACTATTTGCAGTTTAACTACCTGATTTTGCTAATTCCCACCTTCAATAGTTGCCAGCTCTTAGCTTAATCATGCTACATATGGTCCCTCTGGCAGTTTCAGAGCTAGAAGTAGAGACTACTTTCAGCTGATAAGTTCTATTCATAGATATTTACACGTAGTACCTAGTCACCTCGTATGTTTTAAAAGTGCCTGCACATTTAAATGGCAGTTCACCATTTCATTAACAGCTGTGTTTGCAATCATTCATGGGATACGGAGAAGTAGAAATCATGTGTTATGGTATGGGATTTTACACAATAAGCAGTAAACAAATTGGGAGTTTTACTTTGTTGGGTTTTTTTTTCTTTTTGGTGCAACGTGAAGTAGTTATTAAAGAATGGGTTATAAGTGTATGTTGTTGCAAATGCAGAAGATTTAGGAATTGGTAACTGATTAACTTCTTATGGGAGAGGATTTTTTCTTTTGCAATATCCAGTGCACACATAAATAATATACATAGTTGGTTGGATGCAGATTTCAAGTGCAAACACTTCTGCCAGTAACCTCGACCCATATATGAAGGAACTAAATTTGTTGAGTGAGATTGGGCTAATTTAGCCTCTGTGCTAATTTAGTTCTTGTCCATTGCTAGGCAGATGCTGCCAAGTACAGTGCGTCAGATTGCATGGTGAGAACATGATATGTTTTATCAGTGTCTGCCTGCCAAATCTACTCCACATAATATTTTGGGCTGCTTTCAAACTAAAGTTCCTAAGAGAGGGGAGAGAGTCTGGTGCTCTCATCTTACTGATGTTGTTTTCTGTTGCATATTTATTAAAAATATTCTTTAAATAAAATGAGAATTTCACATTAATAGCATGCATACAACATTATTTATATTCTAATCCTTTGATAGTATTTAGCCATGGGCAAAGTTGGAATTTTATAACCTCTCTTTCACCAGACAAATGAGTCTTACTGGGATGATGTAAACCAGATTACTGTTTGTTTTAAGGTGTGAGAGATTATATATTTTCTACTTACTGAAGTGGACAGTGAAGTAAATAAGAGGAGGGTCATCTGGATTTAAAAGTATATGSAAGTTGCAGCAAGGCTAATTCCCAGAAAATTATTTTTATCTTGATAAAGATAGGAACAAAACTAGAGCACTCGCTCACTTTGGCGCTCTCTTGTTTTCCTGTATTTATTAAGCTAAAACCTGTGACTTGTATGATGGTTTAAGAGAGAATAGATGATATAATTTTTGAGGCAAGGACTCTTCAGGATTCACTACCTAATTCCTGTTTATTAGCACTGTGCTGCTATAAACCATTCATAAAGATAGTGCCCAGTAAATACTTCTCGGCAGTGGGAGAGCAACCTTCACACAAAGAATGTTTGTCACAGTTTTGATCCAGGCCTGCAGATGTACCCTCCTTTTGCAAAAGAGGAGAGGGTTGCGCTGCATATGCATTGCAACGGAGCTGGACTCCCTCTGTGCAGAGATCATGCAGCTCAGAGCAGTTGCTCTAATTCATGTTGAGTTTATGGAAGCCAGCCTGTGACTGAGAATCAGAGGATTTGTCCTGACATTGCACCTTTCCTGTGTTCTCAGCCAGAAGTGGAGCAAAGAAAAATTGCATCTACATTAACTGTAGAAGAATTTTCTGAAGCTGTCCTAGAGGGCACTAAATCAGTTGTCCTATTGATCTAGTAGAAAAGACAGCTGCAAAGCAGATGTAAGGACTTTTTAATAATCAAAATCATTAGCTTTAAGCTTGAGATSATTTAAACTACTTTCTTATATTCTCAAACAGATGAGCAAACAAGGCGGATTATCTGATGAGTGCAAAACTCTGTTTTGTGTTACTCTTGAAAGACATGAACAGGAAGATGGGCAGGTGAATATAGTGTGCAATTGGTTGAGTTAGCTAAGCAAAAATTTGGTCCCATCATTCTGTCCATCACAGTTGGAGGAGATGAGAGAAGTAATGGCTCAGAATAACTATAACGCAGTGTCTCAACCCCGTCATGTTACCGGTTATAAAAGCTAGGTGCAAGCAGCATTTACRAAGTAGGTCTTTAATTCCTTTCTGAATTCTGTGTTGTATCAAAACTGTCTTATTTCTTTTTACATTAATGATATTTTCAATAGCTACTTATATTTTAAATTAATAAAAATGAAAGCCCTCTTATAATATTATTTGTTGGAAGCCCTGCTTCCTTGTGTATCTTAGCATCTAGGCTTAAGGGAAATAAATGAGCCAGTTAAGTACGCTGGAATTTTCCAAATGTGTGTCACAGAACTGGCTTCACTTTCAGAAGATGGTGGCTAATTATGACTACAGCACAGACAATAATGAGGAAATTATTTCACCCTCTATTTGCTTTCAAAATGGAGACCTTTTCTCAAAATAATGTTTTCCATCTGTTCTGAGATTTCACCAAGCTGCTGGATCAGGGAAACAGAAGCGAGAAGTTTGATGTCTTTGCAGTTTGATGTTCTCATTTTAATGTGAAATGTGCGGAGAGTGTATTGCGTTAGGCTGAGGAAATCAATAGAATATACACTTGGCTTGTAGGCTATAGTAGGAATAAATGTTTCTGGCTTGTATTCTCATACGGGATATATGGTCTTAGGTGGTGAGAGGGACAGCAGGACAACTTTCTAAAATGTAGATTGTGCATTAACCTGCTATGTACCATCTTCCTCTGTAGAACTTGCACAGATACAGAAAGTACTTTTTTTTAAAACCTTTTGTTACAAGTTAAGACTGATGTGGTTTCTTTAATACATAGAAAGTATTTTGGAACTCTTGGATGCTGACAGTATGGTGCAAAATATTCGGTTGTTTTTTGTGGCTTAGAGGACAGCTCTGTACTAGATGGAAGGTAAGAATGTTCATGCTTGTAAAAAAGTTTAAAAATTCTCAAATAACTGTGTCTTGAAAATAGCAATTATTAACAATTAGTAGAATTAAATCCTATGTAGATAATAACTTTTTGTTGAGTCCTTTTAGAAAGCAAACTGTATGGAGAGGATCAGTGAAATGGATCTACTGGAATTTTCATCTGAAACCCATCTTATACAGGCAAAGTATCCTGGATGTCTGGATGGTCATGGCCTATATTGCATTGTATATCAAGACTGAAATACCAGTATACTTAGAGAAACGTCTTCTAGCCACCCACAGCATTTCAGGCTTCTGTGACCTTATTACCATTTCTCTCTTCATGAAAGCTGGTGATGAAAGTGCACTCAATAGATCTCTTACCATTATCCAGCCTGTTTCCTGTGATCTTCTTAAAAGAGTTAGGGAGAATTCCTAGCTGGGAAATGAATCTTAGGGTTAATGCAGTCTATCTTATCTCAGATCCCACTGGGAGAATAGACTTTCTGTAATTCAGCTGCAGGTTATCCCTTCTTCGTGCAGACAAGATGGATGGGGAGATAAAACTGCTCGTTTAAAAAAAAAAATGACTGGGGTAGGTTTTTGGAAGACAAGAAAAAAATTGATTCCAATTGGGTACATGAGCAGAAAGGTTTGGGTGTAATAAATGGGACATTTTTAGAAATGATCGCTTTTTATTTAAAGTAAGAGATTCAGAGAAATATGGAATCCACATTATTGAAAGTGATAAAACCGTGTTGTCAGGGTCTGAATGTAAAACCAGGTTCTGCCTCAGCCCCCACTCATTACATCTGTTAGCTATCTCCTGATTAAATAAAAGCTCTTTTAGATTTAGTAACTTTGCTCTGGATATTGTGGCATCACTGTGCATGTAATGGTTTTAATAAATTTCATTTATAGAACTAAACAGAAAAGCAATCACTGGCAGAGAGGGCTCTGGCTGCAATATGTTAACTCTTTGGAAACCCATTGTCAGCCAACATACATGTTGAACCTCACCTACAGCACTACAAGCAACTGCAAATAATTAATGTAGTTTTAGTTTTGTTTTGTTTTTTTTTTTCTTTAAATTGGAATATATAAAGTAACCCTACAGTGCCTACAGCTGATCATATACAATTCTGCTTGCTTTCCCTTTACAATTGTGGCAAGAGTAATTTTTAATAAAGGTAGAATATCTTATGGAAAGTAAGTTTACAGCAAGATATTAATCCAAGTCCTGTTCTTTTTTTYCCAAAAATCCCAAAGGAAGAATCAGATGTATAAAATCTTTGGAAGATAAGAGCAATCTGAAAGGACCATGTAATAGTAGGCCTATGCTCTAGAGTTTGAGCTGACCTGGAGCTGACTGTAAGCCTATAGTTTTTTCACATCTGTGTTTTAATTTATTTTCAGGTACAAAAACAAGGCTTTAGATCAAATAAACACATTTTTGGTAGTAAAAGGCAATCTTTGTGTGATCCTAGTGAATGGTTGTTAAATCCACTTTGTGTAAATCTGCAGAAGATACGTACTGTGCTAACTTTCAGCTGCTTGGCTCTAAACTCAGACTGAAACAGGACAGATGTGTCAGTCTGGAGGTTGCCAGTTCAAATTCTTCATGTTGGCCAAAGGCTTAGTGTCATGTGTGTATGAAACAAGTTATATTATTATATATTGTGTGCTGCAGATAGAAGGGAGTATATCCACTAGAGCAGAACCATCGTTTAAGGGTAGCTTCATCATTTTGTGACAGCAGGAAATCGCAAGATATCAGTAACTCTTATTCATAGGTGTCATTGTGTACTGACATTGTATAGCAATAGCACTGGGAACAACCGTGGGACCAGGCCCATTCTGTGTGTGTCAAAAAACCCAACTATCTTATCTGATTGTTCCTTCAAAAACTTTTGAGAGGGAAAACCCAGAAATTATTTACAAATTATTTTTAGGGAATATGGAAAGAGAAAGCAACTGGAGTGTGTGTAAGAGACTTTGGCATTCTTATTTTTTCCTCTCAGATTCAAGAACCGGGATCTGCACAAAAAAGATCTTTGCTCTTAGGTCTCCTTTCTCCATGTACATTTCTTCTTTGCCTTCCTTTGTGTGTTGCATTTTTAGGGAGAAGAGACTACTTATTTAAAGTAAAATCTACCTCACAGATTTGAAAGGGGAATTTTACCCTTGAATACTTTGATTATGTGCATGGATAATATTGATTGCTTTGGACTTGGACACAAAATCCGTACTCAGGCCAAACCCCTTTCTGTGTTACCATGGAACAATAATGTGATAATGAAGCTTAAGTGCTGCATGGTACCTCCACTGGGAATGATGAAAACACTGTACTTGCTTTCGTTACCGCTCCTGCATTACACCTTGCTTCCACTGATGACAACAGAAAATTGCGTGGCTTACTTGCATCTAGTTAAGCTATTGGCATGTATTGTGAGATGGTAGGCTCAAAATGACTCTGCAACACGAGCCAGCTTCTTGGAGAGTTCTCCAGTGGGAACTGTGCTGATTGAATTATAATCTTAGAGAATGAATAATTTTTTTCCCCAAACAAAATTTGCTTCAGTATGTTTGGGGGCGGGAGAGTTGTGTTCAACAAAATGTTACCTCTCTGTTGATATTGCTCTCTTTGTACATCACTTTTGATGAAAGAGATAAAAATGGCCATGACAAATGGACAAGCCAAGTGCTTTTCCATTAACATCTGTGAGCTTTGGGTTAAACCTAAGCAGCAGAGTGTGACTCAATTTTAGGGAGGGGCTTGGGAAGGAAAAGCAACAGAAATCAGAAGACACATATCCTTTATCCTCGCTGTGGTCAATTTTAAATTCCTTGCACCTGCTGTCTTCTCAGGGTTCCTGGAATGCTAAAATACATTGCTTAACAGCCTAACTCTCCCCGTAAGTTTGGAAGTCATCCTGTTATCTTTTTAAGAACAGGAGGTTGAAGTGCATTTTATTGAGTTACACACTAGAAAATAGCATTTGTTCTACTCTAATCAAGGTCAGAGTTGGAGATGATTACCTCATTTAATTTTGTTGCTTCAAAATTCTTTATTTTTTAGAAAATTTTATGTACAACTAAAGATCTCTTAAATAAACACTTTTCTCACTTTTTGGAAAAAAGTGCATCTTGGACTCTATAATTTTCATGTCAGAGGAAAAAATGAGAAAACAGTGATTGATTAAGAAGAGAAAAAACCCAGCTCTTTCCACAGTTTGTGTTATATTGATCAAAGGTTCATTTATCTTTCCAATGGTTTATGCCTGCTTTTAAGTCAAAGTTTTTTGCTGTTGCTGCTTCTGTGGCAAAACAGGTCCTTTTATGGCAAATCTGACTGAAAACTCACCAACCTGTAAGGTTTGACTAGGAGATAAGTTTAACTAAAATAGTGGTTCATGGATGAGATACTTTGGCAAATGTATGCTGGTTTTATGATTTCCATTACTTTTCATCTTGCTCTTCCAGTTAGTTCTAAATTGAGCATTCAAGATAATTTTTAGCTTTCAGTTCTTTCATGTAGGTAATATACTACAAATATGTGATGAATACTGTGCTACTGGACAGGTCTTATAGTCTAAGCAATAGTTGTTTTTGCTTTCTTCTTCTTAGCGTCAAGGAATTGGAAGCTGCAGTAAAAAACTGGTGACTCCTCTGGCTTTCAGGAACCCAGAAAGAGCACCAGAGAGGCATTATCACAACTGTGAGGGACTGTCAGTAGAGTTATTTGAAGGATAGTTTCTTTGACCAGTGGGTCTCCTCTGACTTCCACTTCTGTAGGTGCCAAGTTGTTGCTCTAATGCCTGGAAATTACTCTAGTGACTGCAATGGCCATAAGGGTCCAGGCTGGGAAAATGCACTCCAGAGACTGTATTCACAGTTCCATATTTTGTGTCTAGATAAAGGACGATTACAAAGTGGGTGGGTGAAGGAGCTGAATTTGCACTCAGCTGTTATCTGCAGGGTATGCATAACTTTATAAAATGCAGGAATAAGGCCTTTAGTTAACAATTCTGTAAGTATATGAATAAGCCAAAGATGCTTTCAGAAAGTGGTGGATGGAGGCATGTGGGAAAGGAATGGAAAAAGAACAGAGTGCACGTGCAAAGATCCTGTAACAAATCGCAGCACTTTGGATGCCTAGATATGAATTGACTTGAATTCAGCCTGAAAGTGGAGATACAGTGTTTGACCTTTTCAGCTGTTTCAAATGGAGTTGTGCTGTGACAGGGGTGTCCAGAAAAGATTAGCTGTGGCAAAGAGACATGCTTTGCCTATGGGTAGGGTCAATAGGCCAGCAAAGTCAGCCCAAAGCTTGTCAAGACTAATTACATGTCAAAAACGGCTCTTGGGTGCTATTTATTGCACCTTTTAAACAGTATTTTATGGTGTGTGTTTCTTGTGCTAATAATACAAAGAGCAACAAGGTTGATTATGAAGTGTTTTGTTCCATGATATTGCTATACTGACAAGGGTAATAAAAGCTTTGATTCGAGGATGCTAATTGTTTTGTGAGAGAAAACATCAGTGAAACAAAATCTCATGTGTTTTGTTGTTTTTTTCTGGATCAGCACTAAGTTAAGAAAGCAGTCATTAGCACTTTGTTTTGTTTCTTTTCTTTTTTGTGATTCCTCCTTTTCTCTTCTCATATCTTCCCCTTGTCAGTGCTGTCTAGGTACTGCAGTGTTATCTCACTTTGTCCAGGAGGACTGTTAATTTTTTAAGTCACTAAGGAATGGATTGAGCTGCCAGGTTCAACTCAACAGAAGAAAAATGTTTTCTCTTGTTTTTGATATTCTGAATGGGTTTGAATCTTGATAAATGCAATGAAGTAACGCATTATAAAATAATGCAATAAAACTAAACTAGCAAAGATTAAAGTTTGGTCCTGAAGTTTGGAGTCAATGCATAAATCGACCATAGTATATTTTTTAGTATCCTACATTAGGGGTCTTCCATAAAATTATCACCACATTGCTAAGTCTTCACAGGTACAAAAGACTGAGCTGCAGGTGAATAAAAATCCCACTGCCAACAAAGAGCCGAAAGCAACCATATGCACTTGGTGAGGTGTAGCAGTTCTAGAGCTAGTGTCCTGCTGCCCTTGATTGACATCTTTTCTTCTAAAGGCTCAATCAGATTAAGAAGGTAATATATATACTATATACTTACCTTATGTTTCTCTTCCAAGTGACAAATAGCTGTATTTATTGTGCCACTGTTTATGAAATAGAGATACTATTCTTGTAAATGAAAAATGAGTTAGGCCATACAATATTACGTGCTAGTCTGAGTTGCCAATAGCTCTGTATTAAGTTGTGGCACATGTAACGAAAAAATTCAGATCCTTCTGGTTAATGTGTTTGTAGTAGGCATATTTACTTCATCAGAACTGCTCTGACAAAAAAATTGCTAACATCTAAATTGAATAATTATTTAAGAACAGATGTAAACAGGCTAACCACCAGTTTCTGCATAAAAGGATTTAGATTTTTAGTCGATCAGAAATTGAACATGAATCAGCAAAGTCATGCTGTTGTGAAGATGGGAAACACTGAACAAGGATTTATAAACGGATGTCTAATCTGCATGACACATGATATCGTCTTGCCCTGATTGGCATTGGTAAGGCATCAGCAGAGAACTACATTCATTTGTGGCCCCGTGTCAAGAAAATGTGGCCTGATCGGAAATCTAGAGAAGAGCGGTGGTGTAAATAAGAAACCTATTGAGAAGGACTGAATTTGAAGTCCTTAGGCTACGGAGGAACATGATAGCAGCCCTCAGAGACTTAGAAAGGTTACCACAAATAATTTTTCTACATATTTGTGGTGACAGAAAATGAGGGAGTTAAAGCATGAAGGAAAATCTGGGTTGAAATTTGGGAAAAGCTTTCTGAAGGTGGTGATAATAAAGCTGTGGCCTATGAAGCCTCTGCTATCGTGRGTGTTCTCCAAACAGATTAGAGAAACAATAGGAGGGACAGAGGGATGACAAGAGGGACTTCACAGCTTTTTCTAATAATGAGCAGCTCTAGTACTGACTACAGAAGCACAACTGAGTCAGAATATAAGTTTAATTTGTCAAATGTAGCTGATAATTATTTTAATATTCTTTTCTAATTTATTATAGTAGACTCAAGAACTCTGAAATGACTTCCCCAGGTTTTGTGCATCTTTGAACTAAATCATTCAGTTATGAGGCACCACTGCTTCTACAGTTATGGCTCCTACTTGTTCTCTGGGATTTATTTACCCTTTAATTACAATACAGTTTCTATCTAGAAACCATTTTTCTTTGATGTTATCTATTTCTGTTGTCTATTTTATAGAGGAGTTGAAGGTAATGAAGACATTATGCAATGTAAAGTAAGCCTTACTATGATACTTCACGCTGATCATCAGATTCTTCTGGTATTATTGAAGTCTGGCATCATCCATGTATTTAAGATCAATGTATCTTTTATGTGACTGAATGTTTTTATAGTCCTTAGAGAGCTACCATTTCTCCATGTCTCCATATGCCAAGGTGGCTATGCTCTTTATTTGTGTGTGTTGTCTGTGATGATAGGGGAAACTGAAAGAATAGAATTAACGTAAAAACTTGGAGTATTTGCTTGGATTTTAAAGAAGTGCTGAAATGAATATGAGAGTGGATTATAAAGGCTATTCTGAGAGTGCTTCCAGTGCTACTGAGAAGACCTGTGAGAAGATATTTTCATTTGCTCAGTGTGCAAGAGTGAAGGAGCAAGAAGGTAGTGCTAAGAGGGGGTAGTCTAGATCTGAAGCCGTAATTCATAAAACAAACAAATGAAAAAGTTTTTGATCCGAAGACCTGAAGAGATTTTTTTCTTTGTTCATGGTGGGGGTAAAAAGGAAATTAGCACAACACACTTCTTGAATTCCCTGCAAGCCCTTAGAAGGGGAATTAAGTGTTTTATTACTACGTTCTAGGTGAGTCTGTGCAAATACTGGCTTTCTCTCCTCCTGGTTGTAAGTTGTTTCCAGTGCATAATATTTGTCTGAGTGCTGATTACTTAAGCTAAGTCAATGAGTTGTCATCATGTGGTATTTTCCATTATTTAACAGAAAAAGTTTAAATCCTTTATCTGATGAATTTAAAAAAGAAAAAAAAAAGGTTTAGGTGAACTTTTGCAGTCTGACTCTGAAATTCACTTTGGGTGAGTTTCCCACTGTGGACATGCTGACTGCCTCCTGCTTCATGCTATCTCCTGCAGCCTGCTGGTTGAGCCACTCCAGGGAGCATCCTCTACTGTGAGATAATTTCAGCTAGCAGAAATAGGCTAGACATTCCAAGGTAGTGTATGAACCTTAGCAGAAACAGGGTAGGAACCAGCCAAACAAGCAGATCAGATGTGTGGGCAACACTGGTAGACTGTGGTCAGAGGACTCCTTGAAGACCATAGCTGCTGGTAGAAGAAAATGCTTTTGGGGGTTTGTTTCCTTCCCCTTTCACCCTGATTTCCTCGTATCCTAGGCTGTACAGGAAGGTAATTCTATGTAGTTTAGAGACAGGTTTTGAAAATCCCGGATGCTTCCTAAATCAGATATTTAAGAATTGCCCTCTAACTTTCTGCCCAAGGAGTTGTGTTACTTGTTTTTTGGCTTAGTAGGAATGCAGTACCTTCCTGCCAGCTCCAGCTYAGGAACTCCTGTTCCTGGGAAGTTCCTCGTGCTCCTGAGCTTTGTGCTTGGAGGTGTCAACATTGTTTGTCAGCAACTCCACCTGGTTTTAAAATAACACCAAACTTAACTACATTTTCTTAATATCTCAAACCAGCATTAGTTTCTCTGCATATGAGCACTTGGTTATTTATATCTAAACTAATTAACAAGTCAGGTGACAGGAAGATCATAAAGACCAATTGACTCATGCAAGCAGGCTGCACTCATTTCTCAAACAATTGTAACAAACATCTACATTGACTTACACCTGATCTAAGAGTTTACAGGAGATCCCAAATGTAAGATAGCAGTAGGTCTATACATGTTTCTTTGTTCCTTGAAATTGCTTTCTCTGGCTGCTGTGAAGCTTCCAGGAAGCAAATTTTACATTGCAGAAGTTATTGCTCCTATGTTACTTACCGCACTTAGTGGCTGTGGGCTCCTTAAGGAAACCTGTAAAGCCACTGCACTTACTGGCTCTGCTTCATTTCACAGCTGCCATCTGCGGGAGCGTAGCTCAGAGGCTCTGTGGGGAGAAAGCTGATACCTGGCTATGCAGTGAAGAGAAGAGTTGAAGAAAGCTTTAAGGAATTAGAGAAGTTCAGGGGAAAAGGCAGTGTACCCAGTAACTTCACACTTGTTTTTTTTATTCTGTTAAGCGTTTATCACTTTCTTGAACCGTCATGAACTAGAATTTAGTTTGTAGTGCACAGTCACAGCATGTAGAGAGCAGTCAGGATCAAATATCTTATACCATGATTGGTATCTCATGCTTTCTATCCAGCATTTTTGCAAATTGGCTTTTATTCAAATGAAGGATGGGAAGCCTCTTTCTGGAGAAATCGTGCAATAAAATACTGCCTGGTTCCTGTATTGCCTTTACACCGTGTAATGCTTAAAGATCTTCATAGTCATGTAACCAAGTGAGGAGGCTAACCAGTAATCTATTCAGGTCTCTGAAGCGTGAAACCACTATTACTTCCATCTCTTTCTATTTAATAGCTTTAATAACAAAACTCAGTATTTATTTGATAAGCCAAAACAAGAGACACTATGATGAAGGTTTACTCCAAACTAAAAAGTAAAAAAATATGTAACATGCTCCTCTCAAGCAAGGACTATTTCTTGAGCATTTTATTCACATTCCCTTTAGAGTGTACTCGGAATATTCCTAAAAGTGTTGATTTTCTTTGAATTATCAACAGTTAGAAAAGTAATTGTTCCTGAAGCCATTTAGACCAGGGTTCAAGTGAACATGATGAGACAGGAAAAGCAGATGATAACTCTTTTTTCCATTGTAGAGATACAACCCAAAGAAGAATGCAAGATTGGTAAGCATGAAATATCGTTACATGTGAGTGTAGCTTCAGTTTCTCTGTACCATATACTTTTATAACAGCTTTGTATCTGTCTGAATAATAGCACTGGCTTTTTGGAAAACACCAGAAACTGTCAAGGAACTGTGTTTTTTTATTGTGAGAGAAGTATGGATACAAAGAACTCYCTTAACTTCTTAAACATGTACAAAAGTATTGTAATAATATAGCCCACTTAGTGTAAACCAATTAAAAGAACAGAAAAAATGTAAACACGTCTATCATTTATCCTACTTCAGAATGATAAAGCATTTCCAAACTTAGCTCTGATTCAGAAAACCTCTAAGCAGTGAATAAAACCGATCCTGTGATCCCTTCAGTTTCAGCTGTTACACAACTTAGCAAACTACTGTTTCCTTTGTGCTCCTTGAAAATTAAATTTCTGAGAAGTTATGCAACGTCTTTGTCAGAAGTTGAGATGCTCTTATGCAAAAACTGTGGTGCTTTACAAATACCTCCTCTTCTCCCCCACRCTTCCAAATCTGATAAAGTTTTAGCATTGATTTGATAGAATATTAATTTTTCTATGGAGTAAATTTTATTTTCTTTCTATGTGAATGACACTTGTGGTGAATCTAAACAACAGAAAGTGGAACATGGATCTAATTAGCCAATGTCATTTTTTAGTATCTGATCAAAAATAGCAGCTCCTTAAAAATAAAAGGCAAACGCAAAGGATTGAGTGTGAATCCAGATGCAAGTTCAGGGCAGGGAGGATGAATGTGAACAGTTTGAAATGTGCTGTCAGATGCTTCTTAATGGGGGACATAATTGTTGGAAAGATCAAACTGTAGCTGAATTTATTTGGCTTTCAATAGGGGATAGTATTTCAGATAGAAACAGCTAATTGGTAGTATACAGTAAAAGTGACACAATAAAAATGTCTGGCCTGTGTGTTAATTGCTCTGTCTGAATTAATACAGCCGTATTATTTATTGGAATACAGTAATCAAACCAGCCGCTGACTGTTGCAAAGGGGGGCCATTTCAATTAACATGCATTGCTCCCAAAGGGGCAGTAAGGAGAAGTAAGCAATAGATGTATGCAGGTATTCAGGGAAGAAACTGTAAATGAGAATGGCTCATTCTTGSACCTGATCGAGATATGAAAGGACTTATGCTTCGTGGAGAGTTTCAGTGGTCTTCAGGGTGGTTTCTTAAATCCTTTGTTGCATAGTTCACTAAGATTTCTTGTTGGCAGGTGGTCCCTTAGTATTAGCAGCAGACGTCTTTATTTCCTTGTGGGTAGAAATCAAATGCAATAAAGCTTAATTAGTCTTGGTTCATCCTTAGTTACTGAAATAGGAGCTCAGATTCACTCTCTGACTCTTTGAGGGTAGGGAAGTGAATTTATATCTCCTATTGGTCGGCCATGTAATGTTTGTACAGCAGTGCATGCTGCATATCTCGGGTTTGAGGTGATTCTCGTTTACATCCACATTTACATATTGAGTGGGTGAGAGTGGGAGAGGCAGAGTAGTGTGCAGGGCCTTCCCCAAGGGCAGGAGGCTCATTTGCTCTGTATTCCTTCCTTTTCCCACTGAAAATTTCCAAAATGCAAGAAAATTCCACCTAGAATCTGTGTTACTGGATGAATTTTCAGTCTTCTAAATAAGTGAAAAAAATAACCCTACAGTTTTTTGAGGCCAGCATGAGGTACTCTTTGTCAATATAACTGAAAAAAAACGCAGGTAAAAACTGTTGCCTCAAAGATGTGATTRTTCATAGCAACATATATGTCTACATTGTCAGGGTTTCTTCCTTCCCCTTTGTTTTATGTCCCTGTAATACAGTCCTTAGGAGACTGAATTGCCTTCATAGTTAGTGCTTGAGCAGTTTTATGTGTTCCTTTATTTTTATATTTTTAACTTATTTTAATTTTATTTATTTATTCATTTATTTAATAGCTTGATTCAGGATCTCGGGATTTTCAGAACTCTCTTGGCCTGAGTGCACCATCCCTGAGCAACATATTTGTGCAGCGTGGTGTTCTTAGTCTATATCAAATATTTTACCCAAAATATTTTTATTTGAATGAAATATCCTGTGTCGTCAGTCTCTGTTTTATTGGGTTAGGTGCTTTGCATGAGGAAAAGTTAAAAGCAAATGCAAACCAAAACAATCCCAGTACACGCAACTCAGATTACTAATTTCCCAATGTAAATGAAGACTGTAAAATATCATAATTTATATAAAAGTCCAGTACAAAAGTCCAAAATATTATATCAAGGGTAGTGGGTCATAGGTCRGGTATCTTGACCAAGAGACAGATAGCTATGTTGAAAAGAAGACCTCTGACCTTACAGCATATCATGTTGGTGAAAGAAAGGTGATGTTAGAGAATAGACTTCAGAGAATAGATTATAGACGTTTTGGTGGCTGAAGTTGAAATTCAGCATAATTTATGGGAACTAAACATTTTGGAATTGAAAAAAATCCACAAGAATCTGTTTGCAAAGCTTCTGTTTTCTCTGAAGACACGAAATCTGTATGTTTGGTCCAAAACCACATGAAGGCAGTAATCTAAACATACAAACAATTTTTGTATCTACAGTCAGCGTCTTGAGTCTTATTGCAATATTACTTTTAAACATATGCATTCTTATTTTGTTGATATAAATTTTCTTGCAAAACTATACTAGCTCTTTCTGTTCCTTCTACAATGGAAAGCTGGCCCAAAGCTGAGGCTTTCTGAGGCAATAGTATTGTGATCAAATTATTGATGTAATGAAGCCCTACTAAAATGTGGGTATGTCCRTATGTACATATGTGTATGTTATCAGTATACAAAGTCCTTGTACAAGACAGAATGCCTAATGATGAGGAAAGTGGAACAAGGTTAATTTACAGAATGCCTCTCGTTGCCCTTAAGAGTAGAGTTGTGGGAGTGTGGGTGGAGGTTGACTGGGGTTTTTTTTTTGCAATTTTTCCCCATTAAAGGCTTTGTCTTGGTTCAAGAGATTAAGTATCGATCCATTTGACTCTTGTAAATCACTTAACTCATTAGTAAAATAAGCTTTTCTGAGGAACCGTTACTTTTTAGCTACTAAAATATTAGTAAATTTAGGGATACAAGAAATTATTGGTTTGAAAGGACATCATCTTTGTTAATATTTTTTATCCCTGTGTTGTTCCAGAGTGCTAAATGCGATAGAATTCACAGATGTTTGCATTTTCTTCTTAAAAGAAGCTAAGCTTTAATTATGAGTCAGTTAATAGTAGAATCCTTTGGTGATACAGATTTGTTCTGAGTGAGTTCAAATATCAAATGCAGTCTGGAACAGCATGCAGTAGGCTTAAGAGCATCTTTATTGTGATGAAATTCAATTTGAACTGTTCTTTATCAGGCTTCACTTGATTGTTTTCCTGTAATGTCTTCAAACCTTACAATCAATCAAATCAATGGCTTAAAAAACTCAACAAAGTAGTATTTGAGTCATCAAAATATTATCATGAATTTGGAACAGAGGAGGAGCCATTTAGAAACTTTGGACGGATGGATGAAATGTCCTACTTTTTCCAAAGTACTGATTGGTTGGAAAAAAATTGTATTGTTGGATGCAAGGCCTTGGTTTGGCAAAATAAGTAAGAACTTGACTTAAAGTCAAGTGAATCTGGTATCAGGAAATTTTTATTTGCCACTCTGTTGTTGCAGAGCTGGGGAGAAGCTAATAGGTAATTCTAAAAAAAAAAAATTTTCTTCATTAAAAAGGAATGAAAAAACATCATAAAACATAAAAAACATAATGAAGCAGACACATCAACGTTTCACTGTGCTATCTTTTTTAGTGTTAAGAGCAAGTGACAGAGTCAAACAGTTTTACCATATCAGTATTTGGTGTAAGTTGAAATTTCTCCTTAAACTAATGGTAATGCTAATGAATTCAGCGTATAAAAGAATGATAGTCCTGTGGTTTTGTTATATGAGCCCTCTCAAATTCTAATTTCAATTTATCAGTCTGGAAATAATAATATTAAAAAAGGCAAAAATTGAGGGTATGGTGKTTTTTTTKGGGGGGGTGGTTGGTTTTTTTAATATTAGGCTTTTGAGTTGTGAGATTGGAGTTACATTTTCAGTTTTCTGGACTGACAGGAAGATTAAAAATAGCCTTTTAAAAAAAAAAAGCTTCTATTCTTGCAAAAGTTCTTGTAACATGACTTCAGGATCTAAGACTTTAAAGCACTTGCAATGCTAGGTGGAAGCTTGCAAGGGGCTTGTATTATAAATTTTTTGGGTAGGAAAAGAAATTTGATTTATCATATCAAATGCTGTATTCTTTAAAGATAAAGTCTTGTTTTCATGGTTTTTGTGTTGTTCTCACTAGGTTCTGCTCAGCTGTCTCATAATCTGTGACAAAACTCTACATAGCTACCATCTATTTCTCAAAAACAGGTGGCAACCTTCTTGGGGTTTCAAAATAGTCATATAAACTGATCTTACAGTGTATGGAACTAAGTAGGTGATTAGCAGAAGAAGAGAAAATAAAGTATTAAAATGTTCAGTGGCTTGAAATTCTTTGGAAACTTACCTTTTATGGACAGACTTATGTTCTTTCTGCCAATTTTCTCTTTACAAATTACCAGTATTCTGACTGCATGATAATGCTGCAGTAGTTACTAAGATAACTTAGAAGGTCATCTGTAGAAATACTCCTGGATTTTTTACATACGTTTGTATATTTTAGAGAGTAGGTGTCTTTTTATGATTCATCTTAGGTTAATTATTCTGATTAGCTTTTGCAATTAGCTGAAGAATAATGGCTTTTCATAAATGGATATTTTCTTCTTACTCTGATTTAACCCTCTCCTTTTTAATTTACTTTTTCATCGAAATGGGATGCATATTCATCAAAATACCAGCATAAAGTATATGCCAGTGCATTTCAGAAATCTGTCAGCATGTGAATGAGTGACTATTATTATATATTCAGAATTTTATTCACTCAGAAAGCCAAAAAAACCTGTGTTAGTTTGCAATAAATTAGCAATAGATTTATAGCTGTGTTTTAATGATAAAAATATAGACCCCTAAGAATTTTGGTTGGAAAGAATAATTGGTCTGCTTAGGAGCCTAGGAGAAGACGATCTGTCTGCGTAATTTCTTTCGCAATTCACTTGCTGCCAAGAACAAGAAAAATGTTCTATTCTCTTATAATAGTATTTAAGTAGACTCTGAGAGTCTCTGAAGTTTTTACCTTGGAAAGTATACCTTACTAGAGAGAAGGGAGTATTTCCACCTTTGTTTTTTCTGTTCTGTGCTATAGAGACAATTTTTCACTCGGCTAAAGAGAAAAGTAGCTACTGCTGTGTAAAACCCAGAAATTTCAAGCTAAAGCTTACATCTTCTAAAATTCTTGTAAGCGTAGAAGTAAGCCTTAAAAATGTGATTATTTTTCCTCGCGTGTGAAGAGGTATTGTTTGACTGTGTCAATGAGAAATTTTAAATATCTCTTGTGAAACTTGCTCAACGGAGTTTCTGCTCTTGCTTAGCTTTTTTTTTTTTTTTTTGGCAGATAAATCCAGCTATATTACCATGAAGAAATTCAAGCTTTAATAATGATCCAAAAGGAAACCTCCCTACTTGTCTTCAGAAGGCCTGACTTTTCCCTTACTGAACTGCCCATCTTGACTAATCAGACTGTAGTAGTTCTACTTGAATGAGGGCTGGTTATATATCTGTTTTTTAAAAAAAAAAAAAAAAAAAAAGAAGAAAAAAACATTTCCTGTATGCCATATGGTCAGTGATGGGAAAAGTATGTTTTACTTCTCTAGATCAAATGAAGGGATTTGTGCAAGCTTTGAAAAGGAAAGTTATGTTTTCCAGAAGCCAAAGATAGGATTTACTGCCATAAGAATGGTTTTATTAATTAGATATATAAGCCAGAGCAAGCTGACCGAAGTTCTGTTTAGAGTTGAAGAAGAGAAGTCCCTGCATCTGGGCAATTTTGCTACCCTTGGATGGAGCGCACTTAAATGTCTGATCTTTAGGCAGATGAAGTTGGGTCTGATGAGTCCTACCCTACTAGCAACTTTATATATTCCATAGGATTTTGCCCTTCTTCCTGAATCCTTTGAAAATAGTAATAGTATTTCACTAATAGTGTGGCAGAATGTTGTGCCACAGACAAGAAATTGCAGTGGGTTTTTTTGCCATCCAGGTTTAAAGAGAGCTTGTATTAGATAAGCAGGGGAATTTTGTCTATGGATGATTTTTTTTCCTGCAGGTATGTAATGATGTGTGGGAGCAAATGGCAAAAGGGGGATGGGAAGGAGTGGGTAGTGATTCCTTTCATACTAGCTATCAAGTGTTGTGATACTATTATTATCCCACAGTAATGACTGCATGCTGGACCTCTTTCTTTTCTGCTTTCTGGGACTTGGTCCCAGAGTCTCCTCACCTGTTTCTCTATTTCTTGACTTATACTGCATACACTGTATCGTCTTCAAAATCCATTCCCTGCACAAGGTTCCCTCTTTTCTCCTCTGTGGCTGCAAGGTATTCCTGTAGTCCCTAGGTACATGAGCCTGAGTATGCTAGGTCTGTTGTGCTCTATAACATTTTTTTGGCAATGCCAAAAATCAGTTTTCACCGTCACAGAGGCAAAATGGGGTATGTATCTTCTGACTCTTCAACTGCATCATGGAAAGAGATGGRAAAACGGCAGAGGAGCATTATGGAAAAAGATATTCTTGTTGCCAGTTGTTGCCAGTATCATGGATGCTGCCATAGCACAGTGTTAAGTGCCTAGAAATTATATCCGTTTCATTTGGTATTGGACACATTTAGAATTATGATATTGTATTTTTCGTATGTTGAGCCATACATGAATGATTTTGGTTCTTTGCTCTCTTTTCATCAGTCTTGCCCAACAGTAACTAAGCTACAGCGGGCCTTTCCAAAGGCAGGGGAGTTTAAATATCAGTAATTTGATCTGCCCTGTTTACTGATCTCTGCTGTTAGCTGAGTTGAAAGCAAAATGTTTTAATTAAAACGATTGGCAATAAGTTGGTATAATGCCATAATTTGCACTGGGCCTCTTCTAGAAAATGACTTAACCTCTGCCTCCGTTGCTAAGGCAACTAATGGACATAATTGTAACTGGGTGTATGTAGACAGCAAGTGGAGGGCCTAAAGCTTTTTTAAATTGCTGGGGTATGATAATGCTAAAAGATTAAAATGTGATATTAGTAAAATATATACAAAAGTCTCTTCCATAGTTTAAGTTAAGTCTTCATATTTGATCTTCTGGTACTGTTTCACGTTTCAAAACCTTCCAGTTTGGACTCTAAAACCTTATGATGTCATACTTACTCCAGTTCATTAATGCAGCAGTGTGTGTATAATAACTTGCGATATAATCTGGAAATGGCAATGGCTACTCTACTGGGATTTAGAATAATGTGTTTGATGGAATCTTATCACCAATCTATATTGAATCAACGAAGAGTTAAGAATTAGATCATACATTATAAAGTATCCTGAATTGCATTTTAAGACAAAAAAGATGGAGCCCACTTTTTTCCTCCTTCACTTGCTGAACCTTAAGGTTCATAATGAACCTGGGCCCTACAATAAAATGGGGTATTTTTCTGAAAGAGATATAAGAGTTCTGAAGAGAGCTTAATAGGTGTCCTTGACGTGATGCGTGTCACTGCTGCCCATGTGGAATTTGATGGCGTCTTTGAAATAACGTTTAGACTTTATACTTTCTGATTTGCAGTGTTTCCCCCCAGTGAGAGGAACATAACATTGAACATTTAATATGTTGTTTCTCTGTTGGAAAATATTCAGAACTGGAGTCCAAAGAAATTACAATTCTTACTGAGAAGAAAGAAAGGATGCACTTTACTGTGTGCACTTTCTTACTGACCTGATCCATCTCTTAACATTTAGGCTCTTAGAGATGAAAATAAACAGAATGTAATCATACAGCACGACAGTGCAAAATACTGGTCTTGGAAGTGTAGACTTAAGCTTGTGCAATCACTTATACAGAGCTAGATTCAGTCAGTTGAGGCCTTCCTCCTATAGCATCTTGTTTACTTTTCCTCTCTTTTCCATATGTCTGTGGTGTACCCTGAAGGCCAAGACTGCGGAGAAGAATGAAGTGGCAGAATGAGTAGTACYTAGGTGTAGGAAAAGAGAGATGCCTGAAATATCACACAACTTAATCACATAGCTCATTTGCTTTTTCTTCATTCCTTTATTAGTACATGTATTTGGGCAGATTAGTTTGAAAATCTATGCAATTTATGACTTTATAGTATCATATGGAATGAAACAAGTGACAAAAATTCTTTGGTTTTGTTTTTAAAAACATGGCTGGAAAGAAATTTTATTCCTGCTTTACAGAATTCCTAAAGCAAATATAACCTGAAAATYAAGAGCCTGAGCCATTAAAAATTAAATTACTCTTACTCTCCAGTCTTACCTTATGCCTCTGTTTTCAATGAGACAAGGTAAGACTTTGCAAAAAAGGATTAGCTCAGTAGTTTTACTGAAAACCATTTAGTGCTATAAAACCTCTAATTACTTAAGTATCAACAAGTTGCATTTAAAGTTATTGACAATAGTTTATATAACTCGGCAAACATTTTAAAAGATAAGAAACTAAAGCAGTGATTGTATAAATAGCTTTACTAAAACATTTAAGTTTGGGCCCTAAGTCTAGAACTCTTAAGCACTTGAAATTATTGAACTTCATGGTAGATGGCTGTCTGACCAAAACAGTCTAACTTGTTTGACTTATGAAAGGCCACTGTATCAGAAAATGATGTGAGGAAGATTGCATTCTCATGGTGGAGATTTTAATAAATTCTGGACCTTTGTGGGTTTTTCTCCTCTTTCCATTCCTCCATTCCCAACTTATATATGTATGTGGAAAACATCTCTGTGGAAAAATATGTAATTTATGTTAACATTTAGGAAGCTTAGACCAGCAAGACTAACAAAACTACAGTAGGGACATTGAGAATAAAATAAAGTGCTCTCAAAATGTAAATTTTGTAATACAATTTGCACTTCTCCATCTTCCACCACACCCCAGCACCTGCCTGGAGGGTGGAAAGGGAATTTGAAAGCAGGCAAGGAGAAGGTGATCTCCACAAATCAAGGAGGAGGAAATGCAAGGAGGAATGCCATGTCATGAGCAGCAGTCTCTTGAGACGAGCAGGTTCTGAAATGCCTAGTGGTATGTGTGAGCATGGGTCAGAGAGAGGTGGGAAGGGATTTAAAGGCAAATGTCACGTGTGTGTGCAATTACAGAAGCAGATGAAAGGCAACCAGATGCAGGAAGTGGGAGGAACTAGGGCTGGCCTTATTCCTTGTCTCACAGGTTTTTGTTGTAAAACGTGCTGGCCAGATAGCTGTGCTGGTCAGCAGAGGATATAAACAGCACCTGGAAAAAGGCAGATGTGCTCACTCCCCCACAGATCCCTAGGGAAGCTGCACTGCAGCTGTACCATGATCTGGTGGCGTGAGATGTCTCTGGCCTTGCTTGCTCTTAGCGGTAGTTATTGCATAGTGAGTCCAGAGTGTGGCCCTACAGGCAGTTGTGCTGGCATAACCGAAGTAGGAGAAACTGCATGACCTGGCTTCCCCAAATCTGAAGCCCAGACTTSTCAAAAACCTCTGGAGAAGGATCGCTAAGTCCTACTGTGCAGCCAGTGCAACTCTGGGCTCCTCGCACCGGCTGTGTTATTCAGCCCCTTCTCCTACATGCACTACTTGTCTACATGTAGTCTTGCCTCACCGAGGAAGTATGTGCCATCTTCTTTACCTGCCTCTATTTCAGAATATGCATTTACAATCACTTTTCTCCTGAGGATAAGCTCCTCTGATATTTATTGCTTTTTAAAGGAAAAATATCTTAGTTTCCTCCAAGTTGACTTTTGTTGGTACAAGCCCCCAAAAGCATGAAAAATACTTGCTAATCTCAATAGGGTAGAAAGTTAACAACTGGTGCAAATATTTGTTTTTATGTTTCTGATGCACGTAACATCCCTTGTGAATTAGGTAGAGAAGGACAGTATAAGATAGAATTCTGGCAAAACGGACTTCTAAATGAAAATGTTAAATGGTTTTGAAAAAGAGAGTATTCAGTTGCTGGAGATCATGACTAAATTGGTTTTGAAAGGGAAGAAAATGTGAAAAATTAGAATAAGGAAAGAAAAATGCAAAAAATTAGAATTCAGCTAGTAGAACTGCCAGTGTGATTAAATTAACATTTTCAGTTTAAATCAATAAAACTGTTCAAAACCCCTACTTTTAGTACACAGTTTAATCTTTAGCTATTGAAAATTGCAACATACCTACTGAAATGAAATTGTTGTGTGCTTATATTTTGTCTTTATTGATACAATGAATGTCATTTACCATATATAGTCAAATGGTACCAATAGATCTGCAACATACTGCTTCTGAATAGTTAGGAATATAATCCTCATTACTTACAAGCTAGATTGTGATAACCATTGTTGAATGGTCCTATTCAATGTGTGAAGATCTCTCTGAAACTGTATGCCGTGTGAATGCCTGATATGAAATTAATTCAGGTGTCAGGGGCATTTAGTTGCAATTATATCCTTTAATCTTACATTTTAAATAGTATGTCTGGATGTGACAGTGCCTGTAAAACCACGATCAGCTGATAGCCACTTCAAAATCTGTATAAGGGTATTACTGTTTGGCCTGTAGAAACCTTGTCATTTCCTGTTAAACTATACTGAGTTGAAGAAAATGTAGGCATCTATTCCTGTATAAAATTTCTGTGCTGTGCACTTAATAAATAGTGGCTCTGCAACATACATATTTTGGCAAAGCAAAGCAGAATACTAATATTTGGCAGCTTTCATTTGCCCACAGTCGTCTTTTCTTCACCTTGGAAAAAAGAGTGGATTAAGCCATCTGTGTGGTACTTTTTCCCTATTAAGTATAGAAATTCTGCATTTAGAAAAGTCCATGATTTGATTTCATGATTTTTCCAAAAGAAATAACCTAAGTTTCTGTCCAAAGCTGTTGAGGAACACCAGTGATCAGAGAATTTGGAGACCTTCGGAAGCCTATAAAGTGAAGTCTAACTTGAAATTTTATTTAGTGCTATCGGTATGCTCTGTTGCTAATACTACATTTTTTCCTTTGGAAGGGAGAAATGTACAGAAAGGCTTGAGGAGAAGGATATAATATTCCCTAGAACAACCCATTTAAGACCACCTCTGTATGCATCAGCAGCCAGAGAGAGAGGGAGAGAGAGACTCCTCTCCTTTCTAATCTTCTTTCCTGCAAGATTTAACCTACCTTTGCATGAGAAACTCATCAGACACTAAGTATTCCAACTTGGGSTTTTTTTTATTCATTCCCACCAAAAATCACTGCTGCCTAGACCTGTCTTTCTCCCRTTTTGTTTTTTTTCCTAACAATTAAAACAATATTTGACTGGATTATATCATCACAGTTATACTATTCATAGTTTTAAAAATTTCTGTGTGGTAGTATTCAAAATAGATGAAAAGGATGTGTTTTGTTTTATTTTGTTTTAATGTCAGGGGGATTACAGCATGGTCCTGAAGATTTTACACACACTGCATTGCTCTGTGGTGCAACTGGGCATAAATGAGTTATAACCGTAGGTGTCAATAACACATTAAACTGTTCAGCAGAATGGTACAGTGCAATGTATTATGTGTATTGGAGGGGGAAGAAATATTTTAAGAAACGACTAGCTGGAACTGTTTTATCCTTCAGTTGTTCATTACCCTAATTGGGCAAAGCTCACAGGGAACCATGTAGGAACAAATTACAATTTATAAATACCAAAAGTGTCACGATTTATTGAGCCCGTTATTTTGGGGATTTTCCAGGCTAAAAGCAAAAGTATGGGAAATTGGCTCTTTTCTCTCTAGGAAAGTGCAAAGCTTACTTTTCTGTATCTTAAGATATGATGCCTGACTAACCTGGCCTGTGTCAGGAATAGTGTGGCCAGCAGGAGCAGGGAGGTGATCRTGCCCCTGTACTYGGCACTGGTGAGGCCGCACCTCRAATACTGTGTTCAGTTTTGGGCCCCTYRCTACAAGAAGGACATTGAGGTGCTGGAGCATGTCCAGAGAAGGGCGATGAAGCTAGTGAAGGGTCTGGAGCACAGGTCTTATGAGGATCAGCTGAGGGAGCTGGGGTTGTTTAGTCTGGAGAAGAGGAGGCTGAGGGGAGACCKTATCGCTCTCTACAACTACCTGAAAGGAGGCTGTAGAGAGGTGGGTGTTGGTCTCTTCTCCCAAGCAACTAGCGATAGGACGAGAGAAAATGGCCTCAAGTTGCGCCAGGGGAGGTTTAGATTGGAYATTAGGAAAAATTTCTTCACCAAAAGGGCTGTCAAGCATTGGGACAGGCTGCCCAGGRAAGGGGTGGAGTCACCATCACTGGTGGCGTTCAAAAAAACGTGTAGACGTGACACTTCGGGACATGATTTAGTGGGCATGGTGGTGTTGGGTTGACGGTTGGACTTGATGATCTTAAAGGTCTTTTCCAACCTTAATGATTCTATGATTCTATTTTATGATTCTAATCTGTAGGCTGACAAAACCATACCACTGTTGCATGACTGAAGTTCACCCATTTGAGGTCTTGGGTGTGGAAGGAAACCACTTTTGAGAGTAGATTGAAGAAATACAGTTCTGGGACTAGCTGATCATTAAAGTTTGCAGCTGTTTTAAGTTGCTTAAGGTTATAAAATAGTTAAGAGTCCTGTGGGAAATACTTCAGAGGGCAGAAGGTAGGCAAGGCAGACAAAAGAGGACGGAAAATACTTTAATTACATAGCTTTTCAACTTATCACATGTTTATCACTGTGACATATGTAGCATCGTAGAAACACAAGCTGTGAGAATTGTGTTTAATCTGTGTATTTGCTTTATGGATTCACTTTAAGGGATTCAGTCAGTCACTTATTTTAATTATAGAAAATACCTAGTAACGTGGTCACAAACTGAGCATAAGCAGACTGATTCAAGGTCTCATGAAAACCCAAACCAAAATGATCCCATAGCCCTAAAATGAGGAAGGGGGCTTTGCTGAATTGTATACTATTGTCACTTTCCAAGAGATTACTGTGCCAAAATTGCTTATTTTATGCTACGTTACTTTGCAGATTTAAAAGAGCACTGTGCTGAAAGCTGTAATACTATGCAGGAAGGTGCATCCTTCAAACCAGGTGCATTCCTGATTTGCCAGCTCCTGGGAATAGATGGACAGTCTCACAGTCAGTCACAAGAGTTTGTTGTGCTGGGGAAGTCCATTTCTGACCTCCTGGAGAGTAAACCATGTAGTGAGTGAATATGAAATGATAACTTGTAGCTTGTTAAGGACAGGGCAGAGGTATTTAGGTGCTACTGATGATTGTTTTGGATGAATGCATTTCCCCTGGCACCCCCTCTGTATTTGTAGCTGCTGCTGTTGTACTAGAACTGTCTAGTTTGAAGAACAAATCCATATCCATTATGTTACATGGCTGGAAGAGAATATCTTTACTAGAAGTTGTTCAGAAAGGACTTCAGAAAATGAGCAATGGACTTAAAATAGTAGAATTTGTAGCTCAGAAAAACAACTGACACTAATTTCAGCAGTTGGTAAAATTATATGGAGGTGCTTGAAGTCCACGTCCACTTCTACAAGAATTCTTTTACTAGGGTGACTGTGAGTCACCTTAGGCTACAGGCAGTAACAATAACATTAAACCAGACCTTATCTAACTAAAAATGCAGATTGAAAAGACAATTACCAGATGGCCCCTGATAAAATCAAAGGCAAGTCTGGAAAACCTGGACAAAATTACAGGAAACTTACAGTTATGGAAGGACTGTTGTATGACTTCTTCCAGATGCAGTATCTGTTGCTTAACAGTTACAGGAGATTAATGTGCCAGGCTTTCGGGAATACTATCCATGAATTTTAATTGGATGGTCATCCTGCTGCTCATCCCAAGAGAGTGTGCTGGAACAATTTCCTAGTAGGATGCTCATACAGAGAAGATCAGGATAACAGAATCACTTCTGGAGTTCGTAATAAYGGTCAGCCAGGAATCGCATCTAGACTGTCATTTCTTTTATGTTTTGTTTCTAGATTTGGATTATTTTTTAAATATGTACGAGGCCTCTGATGTTCAGGATGGTCAGAGCTCTCAGGTGATATTCAGCCACAAATGATTCTGCTCCACTAGGAGGATTTAAAGGGCATTCTCCTCTTCCTGGTTCCCGAGTCAGTCTTCAACTTTACCAGGTACCTTCTCCAGCTTTATTCTGACTGTGATGTTTCCTTCACATACACACAATATTTCTAAAGGTAGTGGCAGACAGAAGCACTCCACCACCAAGAATATGGCACAAATAATGTACAGAGAACAAGTCCACGGTAAGGGGGTGGGCCTACATGATTTCTTATTATCAGTAATCTTTAAGACCTAAAAATAAATCCATGACACCACAGGAATATGAGCAGGAGGGAGGAGGGTGAAGAAGAAAGGAAACTTGGAGGCCAAGGGGTCTAGCAGTGAAGAGAAGACTAAATAGTTTGTGGGCCAGTTGTATTTGTAGGGGAAAGGTTACAAAGAATACATGAACTGAAGACAGTAACACGAAAAGAGCTCTCTAATAGGCTAAAATGATAGGCTCAATGAGAAGATGATGTAGAACAGAATGCATCAGGCTTTGTTAGTGAATTATAAATAACTGTGAGTGGTTGTCATCCTGGAAGAGAAAACGTTACAAAATTGTCCCTTTCGAGCTGTGGATAGGTGCTACTGTGAGTGAACAGAAGAACAAAATTATGAAGACAAGAACAAATGTCAAATATGTGGACAAAGTATTGAGGATGCTCTGGCCTCCCCATTTCCCATCCTGCRCTAGTGTGTATGGAGATGGAAAGCAGAAGCACTGATTTGGGAAACTTTTTACTTCAGTCAGGAGTTCAGGAGAAGGTAGTCAAGCAATCTTAGCTGCTCATGCTGGAGGAGTGAGGTGCTGGAAACAAGCCCGTGTAGATTTTTCCCATGCATTCACGGACCCCTTTTTACTACACAGTCTGCAGTTTATGACAACTAGCTTTAGTCACTGCTGCAAGAGAGGAAAAATGTAAGAGCCAGTAAGCTGAGTGTAACAGGCGTGAATTAAACAGCCAGTGATTTCATGTCCCTTCTTTTAGTACAAGTTGTATACACAGAATTTCTGCAGGTTTTCTCGGAATGGCATTGTACCAGCGAACAGTAAGGCATTAATGGTATTGTTCATATTTAGATCTCTCTTTGATAATGCATACAGAGAATTCCCCGACCACTTCACAAAGATCAAGTCAGAATGACTCATGCTATTTTTCCTTTGCTTCGTTTGTGTCTTGTCATTATCCATTAAGGCTGACTGCCCCAGCTTGGGACAGCTTTGATCAGGTAGAGAGGCCACCTATCCCCAGGAACAAGTGGTATTATCTCTGTTCACTGAGGACACAGAAGACAGGATTGGTCCTCATTTACCTTGAAAAGACAGTTCAGCAGTAACTTCAGGGACAAGTCTCGTCAAGAACTAGCTTGAAGAATGAACCCTTTCACTTTCCTGTCCTCCCTATCTCGTGCTTTTTTGGGGTATGTTTTTGATAGGTAGGTATCCAATGCTGTCCAGAGATGCAAAACAGTCTTCCTGAGTCACATCTGCTAGCAGGTGCTTCCTGGTAGCTAAAATCTAGTTATGTAGAAGATTCCCCTGTACTCTGGGAAGGTCTGGGGGCAAGGATTGAGCAGTGCTGTAGGAAAAAAGCACTAGAAACATTCAATAGAAATAGAAGCTTAGACTTTATTAAGGTACATATCGAGGAACGGAGATAGATAGTTTTTCTGTCAAGGTAGGTGGTAGTGTTGTGAGATGACATTTTATCTTAGATGTATAGTCTAAACAGTTCAGCTTTTCCCTTTTTGTTTTCCCAAATAAAAGCACTGATTTAATCACTCAAAATCCCAGATCTGGAAAAGGACAGTATTGCAGTTCTTGTGCTGTTGCTCCCATGGCCTTGCAGCTGTAAACTCTGATATTGCTGTTACGGCAGATTCTCGTGCCGGTGTGCAAATCACCCCTTTGTACCYCTTTTTCTACCCCTTGATTGCAACTTTTGTTTTGCAGTAGGGGACCCAATAATTTGCCTGTACAGAGTTTACTGTCAACCAGCCATGCAGCAGCTGCCCCTCATCAAAGATACTCCAATCTTTCTCTTCCTCCCTCCCTCCCTTTTTTTAGCCAAAAGTAATTTTCACTTAGACTCAATATATGCCATCAGTGATGGACCCTGCTAATAAACCATTGTGAATGTGAGCCCGTTTTCGGCATCCTTTGTGCAGCACTCTGGAGTTAAYGTGTGCTAACCCCTGTTATAGAAGTAACCTTTTACATTCTTATATCATATGAATGCATCCAGAGGCTAAAGCTGTCTGAGTGCTATTTTAGTGTGTCATGCTTCTGTTATACAATTCTTCTTAAGTGATAAGTTTAAAAAAACTCTAATTATAAATGGAGTTTCTAACTGTAGTTTCTCACATGCTGTTGACATTCAAGTTTAGAGTTTCAGAGTCAGGGGGCTGTAAATATATAAGCATAATTGCAAATGCTATGAAATATAGTTTTAAAAATTAATTGTCATTATAGTGTCATTACTATTAAAATACGAAGTATATTCAGTACAGCTAGGTACTATCATGTCACCTAAATGTTTGAGGATCAAAAGAAATAGTTAAGATTTCTGCAAGTGGCTGCTTAAACAGAATTTACAAGTTCTACAGTAGCAGGATACTTATAGATAAGGCTGCTTTTCACATTGATCAATATTGTATTTCAGAGCAGAGCATTTCTAGTCTGTCTCAGTTACAAAAAAAATGGTATTTTTTTCAACAACTCTGYGAATTAATTAATGCCATTTATTCTTCTGATTCTAACCAAAGGTTGTCAGCTTCCCTTAGCCTGTGTATTGATCTGTAATATAACCTTCCATTTCCTGCATCTGCTATTAAGTGGAATAAAATTCATAATGGTTGCACTCCTGAGCAGCTGTTCACCTATTCAGTATTGTCAGGTCACCAGGGAAAGTTGCTAATACTTGAGGAGAGCTTCACTGGTATATTGATGTCTTTTGTTGTTCAATTAACATTTCTAATGTGGAAGAATAGAAGATAGCATTTAATATGTCAGCCAGCCTTAAGACAACTCTGCTTCCATTTTCTAATGCCAAAACCTAATACAATGTTTATGTCCATTAGAGTTAAAATACTTTCCTTATTGGCTGCCTAAGTGCATTTTTCCAACAATAATAATGAAGGGCATTCAGTAAACTAAAACTAATTAATCTCCTCAGTCTCCTTTTTGTTTTTATCTGATGCCAAAAGCAATATAGTTTTTTCTCTAAAGCAGATTAAAACTAAGCTGTGGATGGTGCCTCCTTCCTAAACAAAACCTGCAAAATTATCAATTTCCGCAACTACTGTTATCTCTCCTTTCAGAAAGCTGCTGCTCATCACTAACTGGGTTTTTGTTTATGCAGCTATCGGCCAGCAAAGGTTAGGCATTATTTGCTTTATTGCTTCTAGAATGCAAGGAAACTGCAGGGTTCACAACCCAGGACCTGCCATTCATGCAGGAGAGGAGCATTTGTGATTCTTGCGTAACGTAAAAGAKACTCTCTAGTATCAGACTCTGCTCCAGCCCACTAATTAGGGCAATTTTGGGGCACCTGTATGCTCCCAGAAGGCTTAATCTCCATGAGTAATAGATGAAACAAAGTCATAATTTCTTCTCSTTGCAGCAAAACTTATTTGGAAATGGTGGAATAGGGGAAAGAATCCAGAGCACACAGTGGTGTATCATAAGACATTTCCCTGGCCACCTATGATTGTCCTTTGCTTCTTTGATCTAATTCAGATTTTTAAGAATTGTATGGGACCCACTGACATAGGACAAAAGACTCCTACCTCATGCAGTGTCTGCAGTGCCAAGATCTTTCAGAAGGAATGAGTATGTTTACCCATATAGGATGCAGCAGATTGTATAGGGATCTACCAGGCACACTGAGTACTAAGTTTACACTGAATTATAATTACATARTTTTTTTGACTGCTAATGAAATTATGAACCATATCATTGGCTTGATTGTCTAGATATGAACTTACACTGTTGTTTTGCTGAATTATTACATATTAATACGCCTATATTGTCATGTATTAACTAGGTATTAGTTAACATGGAATTCAGATGTTGCAAATGTATTAATGGTGTAAATAATTATTAACAAAAAACAGGTCTTTTCTGCCTTCCTCCTGTCATCCTTCAACCAATGACTCCTTTATCATTCCACTGTTCTTTTTCAGAATGAAATTGGAGTGCAAAATTTGTGATTCACAGGAAAACTTCAATGTTCATCTTCTCTTTTTATCAGGACAATATCCTTATTTTAAGTTTTTGACTATGGAATTTTCTATCAGTTGACAGCCTTAGCTTTTGACACAAAGCACTAGCTTGAAGTGTTCCTTTGTAGTTCTTTTCTTTTTTGCACAGAAGTTGATTTTTTTGATTTCCAGTCTTATTCCATGAACGTATCGCACACAAAGATCTATCTGATCCAGTATCCCTGTATGTACTAGGGACAAAACCACACACCTTGGGAAGGATGGAAGATCAGGGCAAATATCTCTGAGAATTCCCCTTAACACTCTCCCAGCCTCCAATCATTTTTTTGTGGGATATCCTGAACCCAATAAAATATTTTCATTTAATAACCCTCAATTTCTGAAGCAAAAATCTCAAGTAAAACGTATGCTCCAGCAATTGAATTATTTTCTGTATGGTTCATGCTGAAATTTTCTGATATTTTTGCAAAGACTGCTTTTTTTGTTTTATTTGTGTTTTTTTCTTGCTCAGGACCATCTTCAAGGTTAATGGCCTTTTCCTGTTTTACTTTAGAAAGTAAAGATGTGTCCATTTTAAGTTAAAATAAGTCAGAATGAATGTTGTAATCAAGCTAAGCCTTGAGTACACTTTCTTAGGAAGCAGGAAGAATGATTAAAAACTTCTGACAAATTCTTTAAGGTCGCAGTAAAAGAATAAAAATGAAAAAAATATGTTTTTCGTAAGTTAAAGAATAAGATATTATGAAAATACCACAAGGTAGAAAAGTAGAACTGGATGTGATGATTCCTATTTTTTGTCTTTAAGGATAGTTGTAAGACAAACTAGATACTCATTGGCCACAAATCCTCTATTACTTCAGTGGCTAACCGATGGAAAGAAAAAAAATGTTGTGTGGTTTTTTTAAATTTTTGTCAATACCYTTTTGTCTCGTATTCTCTTTTAGAAGGGAAGGAGGTGATCTGAAAGGAGTGTATCTTCTCTTCTCTAATGAAATCTTTTAAAGATGGAACAGACAGTATAATTTTCCTTAGGGATTTTCCAAGGAGTCAGCCTACCCCAGGAATCTTAATGCTAGCAAATATCCTAAAGAGTTCCTCCAAATGTTCTAGAGGATTTTAATTTTCTCTACACTACTTGCATCTATTCTTATGAGCCTGACCCTGTTCTGGTTATCTATCCACAAGTACAGACAATTTCCACTACCTGTACTCTTTCTCCAAATCACAATCCTTCTCTGTAAAAAAAGAAAAAAAAAAAATCACTCCTGCCGATCCTGTAGCATATTTCATTTTGGAGTCCCACATGGTGAATAGGGCTGGATGGTACTGGACAGTATCATGCAAGGACACAACTTTTTATCTGTCTGGTGGCTGGGTAACCTCTTCTCCCCTCATTTCTCCTCTACCTTTAGCTAACAGAAATCATACTGGTATCATTTCAACACTCGAGAAGCTGTCATCCTTTTAATATCTTTTTGCTCCAGTCTCCAGGCTTGCATCTCCACCCTTAAGGAGCACAAGTTACACTGGGAAGATGGACTTAATCCAAGAATTCTATTCAGGGCTGGGTGCTGTCTGTCAGGGTGAGCCTTGATTGATTGATTGATTTATTAAAATTTGTGAGGAAAAAGTTTCATATTTGGTTTTGATTTCTTTCCATGTTGTCTCTGAGTGTCATGATCTTTGTTAAGTGTGATGGTAGGAGTTACTGAGCCTTTCAACATATGCTGTAGAATGGTGAAATATAGCTTCCATCTTCCTTCCTTTTTTTCCAAAGCACTTTAAGCAAATCAGCAATCTAATTATTGATTTATAAAAGGAACGGAATTAATACAGCCTACCATACCGTTTGGCGGTAAGAGTATTTAAAAGTGAACTATGCTTAAATTTCATAAAAGCCTCCTCAGCAAATCAGTAGAAAAATATTGATCATGAAATAAGTACGTGAATTCTAATTGTGTTTTGTCTTTCCACTGGAGGACCATTACTTTATTTAGCTAGAGTTCATTCTTTAATTTTATAGTCTTGGTGTGCTGTCTATGAAGACTGCCTTTACGTTTGAGCAAGGCTCGTAACCACCTAGTTTTGCTGATCTTTCCTTTTCAAAAGAATGTATTGACATGTGAGAGCTAAGGAGAAGCTTTTAAGATCAAGTTACCATCACCAAAAGTCTCAGCAACATATAAATAGGGGTCCTGGTATAGAACTATCTGTTAAATGAGTAAGTCAGATGCCAAGTACAATAATTGCTTCTTGCTGTACTTCAGACTTGCAAATCAATTTATTCTGATTATAAACCACCATCTTCATAACATACAGTGTAATTACATATATATTTTAATCTTGGAAAACCACATAGATCTGTAAATTAATCCTGCTACTTTCACAAGTGGATTTTGATTGGTAAAATGGAATAGTCTCAGCCACTTTGTAAGTTTTGAAATATCTGATCTGGCTATTCCAGCATTAGAAGACTTTGGAAAAGAGAGAGAGAAAAGAGGCTCTAACCATTACACAACTTGTCTGGGTTTTGGCTGGGATAGAATTAGTTTTCTTTCTAGTAGTTGGTATAGTGCTATGTTTTGGATTTAGTATAAGAAGAATGTTGATAACACACTAATGTTTTTAGTTGTTGCTAGGCAATCTACTACTCAAGGACTTTTCAGCTTCCCATGCTCTGCCAGGCACACAAGAGGCTGGGAGGGAGCATAGCCAGGACAGCCAGCCCAGCTGGCCAATGGGGTATTCCATACCATATGACGTCATGCTCAGCGTATAAAGCTGGGGGAAGAAGAAGGAAGGGGGGGACGTTCGGAGYGATGGCGTTTGCCTTCCCAAATAACTGTTATRCGTGGTGGAGCCCTGCTTTCCTGGGGATGGCTGAACACCTGCCTGCCAATGGGAAGTGGTGAATGAATTCCTTGTTTTGCTTTGCTTGTGTGCGCAGCTTTTGCTTTCCCCTATTAAACTGTCCTTATCTCAACCCACGAGTTTTTTCACTTTTACCCTTCTGATTCTCTTCCCCATTCCACCGTGGGGGGAGTGAGCGAGCGGCTGGGTGGTGCTTGGTTGTTGGCTGGGGTTAAACCACTACACAACTCTATAGCATTCAAAGGTGTAGGGAAAAGACAGGCAATCTGGATGTTTAACAATCTTTTTGTAATTGGTAGTTTTGAAATTTAAAAAGCACTTTTTTGTTTAYATTAAAAATTTAAATAAAAACTTAAGATAAACATTAGCTTTGTAAAGCTCTTGATAAAAACCTCTGTTTCTGTCTGAAATACTCAAAGCAGCTTTACAAAATGTAATGCAGGAAGGTTTCAATACTGAGGTGATACTTGAATTTACAGATTTACATTTCTTTATCTTCCCATCATTGTATGTTTAGTTCAAGTGGAAGTTTCTTACTGTTTCTTATGTTTATAGTTAATATATAATTATGCTTTGTTTTATACTGAGTCATAAAGTCTTTTGAAATCAACTCTGCAGCACAGACATTAGTCATTCCTCTAGTCTAGCGCTGAGTGAGCATGAGGTGTTCTCAAGGAGAACTTACCCAAGTTTTGGTGGGGAGAAAAAGTTTTCTTCGCTTTGGGTTTCTCTAATACATGAGGGGATATATAAGGGAATAGTGAATGATGACACATTGTAATGTGGACTCTGGGTACCCCATAAAAGGCTCTACCTGAGATAGCACCAAAAACATTGTCATTCTAGAGCAATGGGTCACTTAAGTGTAGTATATATTGCTCCTAGAAAGTATACTGACTGCAGTTGCATGTTGGTCTCTTCTCCCAAGTAGCAAGTGATAGGGCAAGAGGAAATGGCCTCAAGTTGTGCCAAGGGAGGTTTAGATTGGATATTAGGAAAAATTTCTTCACTGAAAGGGTTATCAAGCACTAGAACAGGCTGCCCAGGGAAGTGGCGGAGTCACCATAGTATTTAAAAGACACGTAGACATGGTGCTTAGGGACATGGTTTAGTGGTGGACTTGGCAGTGTTAGGTTTGTGGATGGACTCGATAATTATGGAATCATAGAATAGTTCGGGTTGGAAGGGACCTTTAAAGGTCATCTAGTCCACCCCCGTGCAATTAGCAGGGACATCTTCAACTAGAGCAGGTTGCTCAGAGCCCCGTCCAAACTGACCTTGAATGTTTCCAGGGTTGGGGCATCTACCACCTCTCTGGGCAACCTGTGCCAGTTCGTGGTTTCACCATCCTCACTGTAAAAAAAGGGTCTTTTCCAATCTAAATGATTCCATGACTCTACGGACATGACTGACAGCTTACTCAGGTACTTCTGCTGTGGTGTGCTAGAAATTCACGTTTTTGGAACTTACTTCTGTCTGTATTTCATACCATGTTTGCATTTCCTAAAAAAATATGTTATAGCCTAATTTAAACAAACTGACAACAATGAGCAGTTGTTGGGCTGAATTCCAGTTCTTCAGTTTAACTCTTAAATGATGTTTTCCTGACTAAGAACTGAATAATCTCTGTGTATATAGTGAAGAAATACTATCCACAAATCCAAATTATACTGGGTAATTTAGGTGCATAAAAGCTCAGCCTAATGAACAAGTTACTGCAGGGTAAAGATTACTGAAATTACTCTGCATTAGAATTCAGTAGGGATTTAGTAACAGATTTAGCAACAGTTAGAATCTCATTTTGTGTGGGCAATTTTGGAAAAGTTACTTCAACTGCAGTAGGAGAAATCTTTATATCATATGGAAAGAGGACTTTTGTAATAAAAAGCTAACAACTTGGCACCAGCCAGTCAYTTCATAGTGAACCTACTCAGAAAAAAAAGTGTGTTATGGAGGGAGAGAATATCTGGATATTTATATTCATTGAACTGGAGGAAAACAGCTTGGTTCATTACTAGAAATAACAGCTAGAAAAGAATAATGTGTAGCTGACACCAATACTTGCTCCTTCTGGCATTTGCCTTTACTTTTCTGTACTTATCATTTCAATTGCAACTTTGAAACACAATTTGGAGACTCAGTGAAGTGTAATAAAATGAAAATGGAAGACAGGATTTTTTTTTTTTTCCCTTGCTTGCCCATCATAAATACTGCAGTTGTTTTAGTTGGGATCCTCATGTCATGAAACTGAAATCTTTATGGGAATGTATTTTCATTTTTACTATCCACAGTTAATATTGGGATCCTATGATGTTGAACAGCACATGAATATAAATCTTGACTTGAAAAACCTTAAAACCTGATGAACAAAGCAACAAGTGAGGGTAGTGAAGGAAAATATTATCCTCATTTTAAAGAGGAACAATTGACACATTAGGAGAAAAGTGTTTTTGCCAAAACCACACTAGAGGGCTTGATGGCAAAAATTGATGCTCTGTTTCCTCCAGCAGCAAAACCAGTTCCCAGTCTGTTTTATTTGTCTGCTTCTCTCCACTGCTGTTTTTCAGATTTGTATTTTGTACTTAGATTATTTGTCTGATCACAGTCTGTCCTCAAAGAAAGTTGCAATGGCACCCACAGAAGACGCAGCGAACTGTGATAAGGGAAAGTGAAACCACTCTCTGAGAAACCTGAGGTTTGAAACACTCTTTGGCTGACTTTGCCCCTGAGGGGACTTGCTGGATCAGCCTCGGTCCCAGTCCAGTGCCTGACCGTGAGCTATTGTTCCTGTTTAGGAGTTATAAGGAGCTCAAAAATCTTTGCTAACTGCAGGTACTGAATGCACAAGCGGGTGCTGAAAAGTGCACATGCACGATCATTTTCTTACAAATGTTTGTCTGAAAAATTCCTGCGAAGTGTCACTATGAAACAATGTCTACGGTTTACTCTTAGAAAGAAATGTTGCAGTGACCAGAAGAACCATTCAAAAAAATGGGGGAATGCCTGGTGGATGTGGGTGCTTTTTTAAAAAAAGTTACCATGTTTGCATGTTTTAGATTTTGTCACTTTCATAGCACAGCATCTTTTCAAAACAAAACAAAACCCCCCAGACAGTAGGAACCCAGAAACATACAAATGGATAGCTTTAGGATGCTGATGGGAATACTGCCAGCAAGGTAAAAAGAAATATTAAAAAAGTGCTAAACATGCAGACCTGTCATCCTTTGCCTTAATGGGCACTTACAAATGTGCTACTTGCAAGAGATGTTCTTCCACAATATGATTGTGGTTATAAAACAAACAGCATGGTCAATAATATGATCTAATCTGATTGAAGAGGTCAGTTAGAAAATTATTACCCACTTTACAACCCATTAACATCAAACCTATATTACAGGAATGTATGTGATAGATTAAAAACTTGCTTACTTAAAGCAAGAAGGTCTAAATAAACTCCATTATAAATGTTTTTTCATATTTGAAGCAAAAAGAATTACCCCCTTGGTGACTGGAATGTGATGGGGAGAGTCATAACAAGTTGCTGAGTTTAGCTTTTTAATCTCTTTGCCTGAATCCTRTTTAGTAGATGTTTGGGGAAGTGGAAAAGACATTTTTGGATGATTAGCTTCTGCTTTGTGATTGACACACTGAGGACGCTGCAAGAAAGCAATTCAAGGGAAATTGAAGCTGTTGAATGGAGTTACTGGAATTGGGGAAGAAAAAAAAAAAGTGCTTCACTTGATACGGAGCAAATTATTTGCTGTATCAGGAAAGACCCAATGATCCTTCTAATCTTGTATCCTCCCACGATGTTGATTTATACCAGACGCTTCAAATGAAGATATAAATCCCCATAATATGTTTACCTGTAATTGTATAATAGTGTGCAAGGAGGGTATGTTCTTTCCTGACACTAACCCATGATYAGCGTATGCCCTATAACATATGTATTGCAAGCTGCTGTCTTTATTATTAGCTCATGAAATTGCAGTTGCTGATGGCAGTCATATAAATTAACGTAGGTGAATGGATAAGCGTGTTGTGTGGAAAACCACTCATGCTCACTGACTAGCCTGAATGTTAGCTAGTAAATTCTGTGGCAAATTCTATAGGATGTTATGTCACAAGGTTGGGAGGAAATTCTGTTTGGCTCTGTAGTGCCCTTTATAACATGTAGCATCACAGGAGAGAAAGACTGACCTCTGGCTCTRGTTTACTAAGGAATTAGCAGGATCTACGTGTATCTGTATCATGTGCTGGATCAGATTTTATCTAATGCAAGGTGTTATGTGATCAGCTCATTTCTCATCTCAACTGGTTTAGCTAGATCTCAACATACATTTTAGGTATATTGTCTGATATTCCAGATTGCATGATGTTTATTTCCCTGTGCGGTTTCCATGTAAATTGTCAGATACAAGCTCACTTACAAAGAGATGTTTCTGAGGGAAATCTCTGTGGTTGTGTTTGCTTCCAAGGTCCCTGGGGAGTAAGGTGGGTTGGAAGGCAACACTTGTGGTTCTGGTCCTCTTTGATTCTAGTATCTCATCTGTACTTGGGCCACTGCATGCGTCCTCACCTGTAGTTAATATTACAGCTAGCTATGTTTCATGTACCAGTGCTGGGAGTGTCCTGAGTAATTTGCACTTGATCTTTGAGTTTATCCAGCAGCTGGCTATAGTACCAGCCTGACAGGTTTTGCCTGGTGGTGATAAGCTTTGTACCCTCTCTGTGGTCTGCACAACTTCTGTAGGAGGTCCGAGAATTTGAGAGTGACTTGTGATAATGGACCATGCTGTAAATGCGAGAATACTGTATTTGCGTGCTGTATTCAGGGTGTTGAAGAGATAATAATGAAGGCTGGGCTAGAACAGCCCTACAGAAGTGCCCGAAAACCCCCTACATCAGAGCAATGAACACACACTAGGTCATAGGGGACAACATGTACAGATGCTTCCCCTGCTGTGCTGGTACTACGATGTTCCTGTCACCATCGTTTTCCCTGTCTTCAGGCTGGAAGCAGCTCTTTAGCAAGATCAATTGCTTCTGTACTGTAGTGCTTCTGGCCACAGATCAGGCTGCTGTACCTCTGCCTTTAATGTAGGGTGGTCTGTGGACGTTTGTACTGCCAGTGATTTGAACATTTCCAGGCTGGCCAAGGCTATGTTACAGGCCTATTTACATTTGGCACAGAGCCTGTGAAGCTCGGGGCGGAATCTTTATGCCGTCATTTCTGCCTGGCATTCCTACCTGCCTGTGTTGCTCTAACTCAGCGGCATTTACAGGTGACCTGACTGCTTGCCAGGAAATGCTTACTTATCTCCTCAGCGGCTGCTGCATGTCAGCAGAATGTGCTTTTTGGCTGCCTGAGGAGGAATTGGATGTCCATCAGGATCAGACTTGAGAGTGACGCAAGGTTTGTGAGCTGGATCATATTCACTTGCCATATCCATCATAACATCTGTGAGAGCAAAGAAGAGGAGGCAGGGTGACCTGCACTTTGCAGCTGCAAGAATCGGAAAGTCACTTCCACACAGGAAGCCCCAGCTGAGTCCTTCATACAAGATCCATTATTGTGTGTTGACTGCTTCAGTGATGTGGTTTCCAAGCTGTTTTTTTCTTTTTCTTTTTTTTCTTCTTTTTTTTTTTTTTAAGTGATAAGAGGGGGGAAGAAAACCTTTTCCTGTATTTCTGTTAGTGCTTATTCTGAAGCGCTATATCCCTCACCTTCTGCATGCTCTGTCTGGATGCCTGGCTGGATGTACCAGACCAAACCATAAGCCTCGGGCAACATGTCAGGTTCTCTTTCCATACGCATCCCTTTCATACTCCTTGTCCCTTCATCTCTCTCCAGGGATGGAATGGCTTGTGCTAACAGATATAGCTATAAATGAGATTTTTCTGCAAGCTGAGGTAAGAACAACAGCGCAAAGCTATACCACTAGTAAAAGTAAACACAAGGAAGCMGCAAAAGTAGTCAGCCATTAAACAGGTATGGTTTCAACTGCTGTAAAAATTCATCATTTAAAATAAGAACAAATGGTGAACTCCTGACAATTCTTAACAAAGGCAAATAGTAATGTAGCTGTGCTAGTGTTAAGGCTATATCAGCAGAATTATAGAAACAAACAATCAAAATAGGGGTGCTGATGGCTTCCATCTGCCCAAAAGAAAGAGATAAGATCAAGAGAAGGAGAAGAAGGTGCATCTTCAGAGCAACAGAGGTGACTTGTCTCTTGAAAAGCAGTTTGGTATGGAGCAGGGCAAGAATTAAGAGCTCTGAAGCACAAAATAGATGAGAGGAATTGTACAAAGCTTAAATTGCTCTACACTTGATGTTAACTGAAAACAAGTTCCTTTACAATTTATTATATTTGTTTAAGAATATGGTAAAATGAAAAGGTTTCTGAACAAATTGTTTAGTCGCTGATCCTCCATTTGCACATCTGGGTCTCTTTTATTGAAGTACTGAAGTTTAATAAAACTTGCTAGTGCTTCTGTTTCTTTGTGAATACAAACCATACAKCAGAATAAAATTGCTTCTGTACTATGGGACTTGCTTTGGTCATGAACCTGAAATCTCTAAACTGAAGGAAAAAATGACAAATGGGGCATCCTAGCTGATGCTGACAGATTTCTTTTATCACCAGTCAGTTTTCATCACAAAGACTTCATTGGCTCTGGCTTTTTCTCAGTGTCAAAAAGGGAAGTGATTGAAGTCCAATCAATATGTATATAGATGTGGGGGACAGTAGCATCACTGGTGACAGGGGAAGCCTTCCTTCCTGGCAGAGGTGGCTGCTGTGGACATTGCCTTGTCTGTGGCTCACAGAAGTCCATGGCTGTGTCCATCTGCACTGGAAGGAGTGAGGTGAGAATGAGCACAAAGCCATGGTCTTCTCTAGTGCAGTATGCAGGATCTTAATTTTTTTTATTTTTTTTATTTTTAATATTTTATCTTAGTTCATTTGAATTATTGTAGGTTCATGTTTGTTTTACTTAAATAGATAACTTTAAAGTTTGGAAAGGAGAGTGTTGTTCAATATGACTGAATTCCATTGTCTGTTCTTATGAATGGGTTTGCTCATCAGTAAGTGGAATGTGAGTAGAAATGAGCTGAAATTGTAAAAAAGAATGCTGGTGCAGGAGGGAATTAATGTTTTTATATTGCTGGTCCTATTTAAACCTTACGCTGTCCAAAGGAGATGTGAATTGAATTTGCTGGGAATATTTAACAGACTATTTTTGTTGGATTAATATTGATTTCTTAAAGTTCATTTTATCTAATTGCCTTGACCTTGGCACCTGGGGGGCTGGGGTTACTCTCATATTATTTTCTGAAAATTGGAAGTATCTTGGTTGTAATGGGATGTAAACCAGGTAAAACTAACATCTCAAACAAGATTGTCAGTACAAAAATACATTCCTATCAACCTCTAGTTAGTTCTTTGAGCACTTTATGCTGTGGGGACGTTCAGCAGTATCAACTTTATCTCTGTGTATCCACCTGAAATAATAATTTCAAAACCAATCAATATGTGGTTTTGTATTCAAAAGTGTTTAGAAAAGATTTAAGATTATGCTGTCTTACGAATCTAGAAAAGTGCACTTTCTGTTAAAGAATAGTTTTCACTTCACTTTTTTGTGCACTTTGTTGAGGCTGACTATGAGGGGAAGGGAAGTTTTACGGAGAAATCAAAGATTACTCTGTTGTTGTACTGAAAACATACATTAAACATGCAGGTCTAGGCAATTTTTTCCCTTATATATCAGGATTATAATTTTGTATTTGTTCCTTTAGATCGAATAAATTTTCCTGTGAGCTTTGGGCACAGGAATCTTACCATTCTGGAGTCCAAAACTGTGGGATTTTGGTCTAGTAGGCATGCTTACCAAGAGAATTTGTCCTTTTGCATTTTAATAAACTGTGGTTTTGGTTTTGGTTTTCTCAGTAATTTTAACCTGCTTTTCTTTATATTGTGGCTAAGATACTGCTGCTTGCTAGAGGGCCACCAATGTTGATATTTTAAAGGAATGGAAAAGTTTAACCACAGACATAATACATATATTTTACTAAAACTCTGGCATTTTGCTAAGCATTCTTTCAGGCAATTTCATAATCAACATTTTTCATTTGCGAATTGCCATATGCTGCAGTGGAGAGTGGGCAGCGGGCAGCATTTACCAGCAGCATAGCTAGTTATTGTCTGTGAAAGCCCAGGCATTTAGTGCGGKGAATATCATAACAACAAGCTATTAGCACTTTGCTGCTTCCAGCAAGAATAGCTCACTAATTTAGTTTAGTAAAATATGGTGATACTTTTAGTGCCAATAATCAGATCTGGAGACTTTCAGAAACAACAATTATAGTGTATCATTTCTGCTGCCCCCATGGCAAAGCCTTTAGGCATTGAAACTGTTTTGGGAAACCAATATATATAGTATTGCTAATGTTAGTGGTTCATTTATCTACTGAATCATTTCTTTGCTGCTTTGCTCAGTTTCTGTTGTTCAGCCAAGACAAAGCAGCTCTTTTTATGGAAAGGAAATTAAAGGACATAACTAGGGTAATATGTAAACCACAAAGTTTCTGACATAAACAGGATGCAAATGGCCTTGTAGCAGCTATGCATAAATGAATAGGTTGTAGTAAGTTGTTGTAGCTGAGAGCATAGCTGTGGCCAGGATTTGCCATGAGTCACACCTGGTAGCTACCTGGGGAAAGGTAACGGCTAAAGCATCCGAGCAACATGTCAGATTGTATCTGAAGAAGCCTGTTAGGAAGTCTCAAAAATTCAGCTCTCCTGGGTGTCCCTCAAAAAGCAACTTGAGATTGTTCTGAGGGAGAGTGAGTTGATGCTGAGGTATAGATATGTCCCATCCCAGTTCCCTTAGAGCAATGCATATCAGATGTTGACTGAGTACAGTGATATGTGACTTTCTGCCACTGTGTGTGTGTGCATCCTGCAAGTTCTCAACTGCGTAAGCTACCAATGCTAGCCTGCTGCAATAGCAATCCCGCCAAGCTGAGAAGGACACTTTCATTACTGCACACTAAGTGACTTGTTCAGTCTGGGTTTATATGAGGAGGCAGCCAGCAGAAGATAAGGGTACCCAGGAGATGAGTAGCTCCCAYGGGACTCTTTGCAGTTCATGTATTGGCATCTCTGGATATCTGAAGCAAACCCTGACTGGCAGGAGAGGTTTATACTGAAGGTGCGGGAGGACTAGTAATGCCAGGAGAACCTCAGAAGGCCTTGCTGAGAACATATACAGACCTAATCCAAGGTGTGCAGGAAAAGATATTTTGTGTGAAGTGTTATGTGAGAGGGATGCACAGACATGGACCCTATGGCTATATAACCTTTGGGTTGTTAGCTGCTCCACACGTGGGCTTTCCTGAGCCCTGAAGTGATAGAAAGAATTCATATCTCCTTTCTTTGTTTCTCAATCAGGCATCCCACAGTGGGTCTTTCTCCTGCCATGTTAACATGACTGGTTAACTGCTTTGGGTTAGTTCTTATGGGTGAACTAACCTGAAAACATATCTGATGTTAAAATTTTTTAAAACTCTGCCATGATTTTCTTTTCTAAAGAGGATTTTTTTCCGAGATGTTATTAGAATTGAGATCAGTGCAGTGATTCTCCCTCCACTGATACTTGACAACCTTGCTTTTACTGTGGTTTATGAAACCTTACCACTGGGTACTTTAATTGCAGACAAATGTGGTTTAGACTTGTGCTGAAGATCTGTAGGTGACGACTGAATACATTTTTGCTGAAAGCTTAATTACAACAAACCTCAAGAGAGCTGCACCTCACTACAGTTTTAGAGGTTTGCTGCACCCTATGCAGCATCTAAGAGAGCAAGAGCAAAACCCAGAGTGAGGATTTGTCAGTAGATGTGGGACATGCAGCTTTGTGGAAATAGTCAAAGTTCTGAACCCCTCACAGTGGTAATCAGCGGATATGCTTCATGGGGAGGTTTCACCCCCTTTTCATTATGATGGTAGTAATTTTATGCCTAGCTTTTGTGGCACATAAGCATGAAGACAGCTATGAATATGGATGCAAGAAGGCAGCATGTATTCTTTGTTTTAGGCATTCATTTATGGGGGATAAGCAGTTGGGCACACRTCCAGAGGAAGAAAGGATGATCTCTTGAGTTAGTGATAAGGTAACAAATGTACAGGCAGGTTCAAAAAATCCTAATTAGTTCAAAGTAAGGTTACAAAGGACCTAATTAGTGGTTAGATTAATTGTGTCCAAGGAACGTAGATAAAGTGTTGTGGCAAGTGGGCTCTGCAAGGAGATGGGAAAGAGTAACCCAAGCTGAACTTTTCCTCTTGCCTTACCTTTTGCCCTGTATGGTGTGATATTCTGAATCATCTATTTGAAATGGTACCAAAGCAATGCACAGATATTTCATGCCTCATTTAATTTGTATTGACAATCCCTGTTTGAAAAGCAAAATCCAGGCTTTTGTAGGAATCTCATATAAGGAAGTTTTGGATTGGACTTTCTCAAGTTTCACATATCCCAGTTGTTTCAACTGTGGGAGGCAGGGATGCTAAAAACTTCCAAAGACCGTCCAATTTACTCTTTTGTTTGCAGTGCATTACAGTACTCACTGGTGAGAGGGGGAAGTGCTGGATTCAGGAAGAAGCATCAGTATCCCTGATATTGCTGCTGTAAAGTACACACAATGTGCATAGGTCAGACCTGACTAACTGGGTCACTGGTTTCTGGAATAGAACTCTTATAAAAGCCATGTTTAGATTTTGTTGAATTGCAGTTATATTTGTGACAAAGACTAAGTCTATTTATAGATAATGTATTTTAAATAACGAAAATGTGTGTCAGTATTGGAGGCAGAAAAAAAAGACTGTATAAATACTCTGAATTGTACCTTTTGTTAGATGTTTCAGTTAAATTTATTGATATTTAAAATATTGAAGATGAATGTTTTAAGGTAGGACATATGTTCTTATGTGTGTTTTTAAATTTGGATTACAGAATCAAAAAAAGAGCAAGGATATATGGTAGCCTCCTTCATAAATCTAGTAGACTAATTTTACTCAGCAGGAATCAAACCCACCACTTCCTGTCTAAGCTTTGATGCTCAGTTTGGAAAGTGGTATAACTAGATGCTATAAGCAAATCAAAGTGTTGTCTGGCACRATTATGAATTTCCAAATGGTAGGTAGCATATAGCACAGTTCAAATGCTTTCCTCTAATATTCACATGCTATTAATGTCATTTAGAATAGTGACTGAATTAGGCTTGCCTTGGGAGATTAAGGATGTTGCACCTTTTTCCAGGGATGCAGCACTGCCATGGATGGAATTCACTGGTACAATAGCCAGTTAGTGTGTATGGCCTCTGTGGACTTGGCGTACTAAGTTACTCTATTGTACAATTTGCTGTAGGACACTTGTGTAAGTATTGCTGCATGCTCTACAGATTTGAGCGCACTCCATTTCCCCATGCAATTCTCTGTTTCTACGGTCCTCTGTACTATTAGCATGTCCTRGAAAAGACTTTCTCCTCTGAGTAAGCTGCCAGCTGGCCAGTAGCTGATACATAGGCATTAGCTGCCACTGGGGAAAATCAGGGTGAATTTAGTCATTTAGAATACTTTGGCACAATGAAGTGCTGATCCCCAGGTGAATGGCAGTATGTTTAGATACAGTAGTGTTATTCTACCAGTTAAGTGCCAAAGAGCCAAGTGTTCCAATGTACATTTAAAGGAAAGTCAAGTCTCTGAAAATAAATTGTATTGAGAAGAGCTGATGAAACCCTGCTAGTGAAAGGGAAAGTATGTAAATGAGGTAAGCATGCCAGATATTGTGTTAAATGTTAGAGCACTGGTATGGCACAAGACTTTTTGCACATATTCTTCTTAGATTCCTGAATCTGGTTAAAAATGGACTTGATGAACTAGAAWAAGCATTTCTCACTTTTAGTCCTTTCCTCCTGAGCATGTTCCCAATAGGGATGCTGTTAAATATCATGTTCCCAAAGTGAATGCTAATGTAGTGACATGCTAACACATTGGAACAGAAATTTCATAATGCAGTGGGAGTTAGTCATCTTACGCTGTGATTTATCTGAATTACTCTTTTCCTTATTTTGAATGTATATATTACAGAATCAATGCCCCGAGCCATGCTTGTGATAGCGTTGCTTTTAATGTTCATGTTACTATTCAGAAAGATGCACTTTCTTCTTTGGGGAAAGACATAAATACGTAAAATAATTTCTTTTTTCAAAGTGTAGGTAACTGACAGGCCTACAGGAAGACGTTTTATAACTTTTCAGAATATTTCAAGTGTTAAATCCAGATGCTATAAAGTATGAGCTCTATACTCTCCATATATCTAACTAGCCCTTCTCCATAATTTCAGTTAAGAGAAGTCCACAGAAGAATCCAACTTCAGTTTGTACAGGAAAGTGGTCTGCTGTAATACAGCATCTCAGATAGTTTCAGACACATGACTACACTAAATAACTCTTATTTATCACTAGACTAATAGGGAGTCCATAAAAACTTAGCCACAAGGAAACAGTATTGTGACGTTTCATGTGCAGTTATCAGACCAGCTAGTAAGGGAAAGAACTGTGGAGCTGTAGTAAAGGTCTGTGTTGAACCAGAGGCATTTTCTGAAGAACTTTCCTCTCCCTTTATCTGATAGGAACATGAAAGTTAAGTTGTGATCTGAATGTTCTGCAGGGAAGAGAACCCTAAGAGCGTTCAAACTTTAGGAGATTTTTTTTTTTAAATCTGGTTTGTTTTGCTCAGTTTCATTTAAAATTAGACTATACTGAGGTCATATGAATAAAGGAATATTTCTCAATTCATTTTATTGAGTGCGCAAGACAAGATAAAACCTACATATAGTTAAGACTGCAGCCAGCTGCATATCATCCATCTACCTTTGATGCCCTGCCTGACGTCACCTGCTGCCCTGGCCTGTAGGCCACTTCTTGAGAAGTCTTGGTAAGGGATGATGCAGATCAGATGTCAACTTCTAACAGATCACATGTAGAGAAACTGGAGCTCCCTGCACATATTGCAAGGTTATCAGTTGTGTCTGAAATATCTGGTATCTTGTACAGGAACAACAAAATTATGTGCAAACGATGGTGGCGTTTTATTTTCYTCTGTACCAAAATACTGGCATGTCTTTTCACCTGGAAACCTCATGTAATGCTTGATGTTCCAGATGAAATCTGAAGAGGATTTTCTAATGGATGCACGATGCTTGAGGAAAAAGCTACACAGAAAAAAATAGGGGAAGTCTGGGTTATTTCTTGTAAATAATATTTCTTGGCTAGTCAGATACCCTTAACATTATTACTCTGTGCTTTACGCACAGAGATTCTTCTGTATGGGGAAAAGCTAGAAAGCAGTATGCTCTTGAAAGATCATCCTCGTCCGTCTTTGTCCCCTTTATGCTTGCACAACGAAAGCTTAAGAGTACATTAAGAATAAATGGCAGTAATGTACTGATGGGAATACTTTCATTCGAAGTGGACAATACAGGCTGGATGAAGCCCAACACTTAAGGGTATGAACCCTGTTGATTAATCCTTAGGTTTTCTTTCTCATATGTAACATTGTATGCACTGTAAGGTCTAGGAAGGCAGTTTGAAAATGGTGGTAGCTCTTATGCAATAAAGATTTATCAAAAGGTGTGTATTTGCAGATAGGGAAGTGACAAGCACCAGGATGTACTGAGGTATGAAATAACTTTCTGGCATTTAAGGAGAGCTGCTAAGAAACTGCATCAGGGAGAAAGATTTTCTGTGAAGTTTTGGGAACATAGGAACGAAGCTGGACCAAAAAATCAGCTTTATCCTTTTTGCTTTGCTGGATAACGTCTTCCAGAGTCTGAGCTGCTTTCTTTTTTTTTTTTTTCTTTCTTTTTTCTTTCTTTTTCTCTTAGAAGTGCCATCTGGTTTTCAGTGTTTGTTTATTTTTCCAAGGAGGCAATATTTTGGGATAGGCAGTGTCCTTTCGCCTCTGATTTCTGTGTGATGTTGGTTTACTGTTTAGATGTGCAATTTGTTAAAAAGTTTCTAGCAACTTGTGTTCATCTGTAGAAATGCTGTTGGCTACCAGTATCCTTTGCTTTTTACTATTGCCATTTCCAACGCTGACAATTTGTTGTCTTTCAAAGATAAATGATTTTTTTTTTGAAGAAAATGAAATGATTGAACCTACCAGCATTTGATAACTGATGGCTGTATTTTTCCATATTCTGTGTAGTTATTTCTATACTAGCTACAGCATTCATTACCCTTTTGGATCCCAAGCTACTATTCATAGCAAAGACAAGAATCTGCACAAGAAAACACGTGGACTTGATTAATATCCTTAATTACACTGCACTGAACCAAAGCGTAATATTTCTTACTGGCTCCCGTTAATAATCAGTTATGTCTCAAAGCAGTTGGATCAATAACCAATATTTTTTTTTCCTGGGCACTGTGCTTATTGTATTAGTATGAAAATATTAGGATGAAGAAGGCTGCAAATGTTAACTAAAATCCTTCAGAAATTTACTATTGATTTACTGAATGTTTGTCAAATTGGAGAGGTTCAAACAGCTCAGCAGTTGGCATTTTTTCACAGAATATTTGTTAGAGGATTTCAGCCAGCTTTGCTGAGTGCAGGGGACATTAAACAAGGAAATATTTTATATGGGCATGTCTTCAGCTGTCTTGTCTGTTTGCCTGGTAAGGCACAAGCTAATTCCCACTTTGTGCTGGAGCAGCTCTTTGCTTAAGCAAYTGCGGCCTCTCAGGAGCACACTTATATATTACTTTAGGTACAGCATTGTGTCAACAGCGCTCCGGGCTGGGGCAGTGGGATCTTAGCCTGTATGTTGTACCCACATACAGACRTGATTTAGACTGGCTGTCCTTTGGCTTTAACTGTAAAATCCAGGTTAAATGTGTGGTAGTCAGCAGTCTTCTCCGTACGCTTTGTGAAGGTTTGCACTGCCACTGGCTCACTGCACTGGGGCTCTTCTTGTTGCTCTYCATCCTCTGAGTTTTGTTGTTAGAGCCTCTACACCCATTGCTAAGTGAATTATCAATATGATGCGTCCTTAATTTCTTTGGCAGCCCCATGGAGCCGAGGTGATAGTGATAGAAGATCGAGCTTCTAAAGGTTTCCATTCAATTGCATAACTTTGAGTACTCTGCTGTGTGCCTGTGTATATGCAAGTTTGAAACTGTCCTAACATGGAATTATTTCACTTCATCCTCAGTCCATACCTGTAACTGCGACCTAACTGCAGCCATAACACTAACAACTGACAGGCTGCACTTTGATCCCTGCAATGTTAAATCGTGAAGGCAAAACCTTGTATTGCTTTTAGTTTTGTGGAGGGAAAAGAAATCCCTGAAGTGAAAGCGATAGGATGTGGATAACAGATTTTAATTGCTGCTTTCTCAGACTGTCTGTAGTCTGGTTAAAACAGATTTTCCTGCTGATTCGCATGAAAGAAGACAACGTTTTAAATATTGATGTGTATGTGAAGACTTTCTGAAGTGCCCAGATGGACCTCTCCAACTCTGTTTCTCTGATAATGTTTGTTGTGTTTTTTCTGATTGGCAGCCACTGGGCTCCAGTCAGGGACGCTGTCCCTCCTGACCGTTGCTGGTCCCCAGGCAGTGTGGTTGTCTGACGTTCTTCCTGCTGGCACCTGAGTATTTCAGGTATGTCACTAACATAAAAGCAGAATATATAGATCTTTTTTTTATCTTTTTTTTTGGTTCAGTCTTTTATTGGTTGATTAAATATTTCATTTGAGCCAGGACAAAAGCATTTTAGTTTTAAACCATGAACACGCCCAGAAACTGGGTTTTTCAAGGTAACTGAAACAAAAATAATTATCAAAATATTTAAAGTCTGTTATTTCAGTTGTACAGATTTTTTTTAAAAGGTTTTTCAACTGAAAATATGGACTGATTTTTTTTTATTTTTTATTTTTTTTAAACTTGGATTCACAACCATGTTTGTCAGCCCAGAACTGTTTTGTGTGAACACGTTATTGCCCCTTCCTCCTCTCAAACTACCCAGCTCTCTAACCATGTGATTTCAGCAAGACAGTCATCTCAAGACTTCTTGATGTAAAGACATTTTAAGTAAGTTCAAAGGGTTAACACACAGGACAAGAGGAAGGCTATTTCTGTATCTGAGACTTCAGTGGGAATGATTTACTGTGAACAGAAGAGCATATCTCAAAAGTAATCTTTTCATCTGTCTCTGCCTGCAGAAAAATTTACGGTGACCTAAGAATACGTATAATGGCACAGTTCACATGGTACTTTTTGGCTGATGAGAAATAGCAGTCTCAAAATGACTAAAGGGATTAGGAGCTTTAGCCTTGTTTTCAAAAATAATGTACTCACAGAATTGCTGACAGTTTTTTCCAGTTTAATCATTTCACCAAGGCATTTATTACATGTATGTCATAACCCAAAATAATAACGCAAATGGAAGCCTTATCAATCAGCTGTTTAAGTTTTAATGCTTTTTTGGTTTAGCCTTTTTTAGTCTCTGAAATTATTTTGACAACTTTATGTGTCATTGCATAACACAGCTTGAAGATGAATGTTTGCTATATGAATCATGTCTGTCTGGTATAATTGGCAAAACTAAGTGCAAAGGAGACAGAAGTGTACATTCAGACTTAAATCCTATTGATATTTCGCTCAAACTTCATGTCCTAAATGCCCAGGTTTTCTGAGTAAGTGGCACTTGAACTTCTAGGATGCTTAAATGCTCAGTATTATTTCCCTCCTTTGCTATGAATTCAGCTCATTATGTATTTTAGGTGTGAAAACCTACATCCYGATCCTGTGCAGAGTTAGTGCAGTTAAGATTGCTTGAAATGTAAATTTTTTTGAAGAACTGACATGTTTCTTCAGATACTGTTGGAGAGGTTTCTGAGGTGTCAACAGATAAATTGTTGATGAAAATAAGGGAGGGCACTTTGGAGGTGTTTGATGGTCTGGTATTAGGACACTCACATGGCAGTGGGAGTCCTTGGTTCAAGCAGATGCTCTTCCTCAAGGCAAGCAGCCCCGCACAGCTTTCAGACCATTGTGGGGGAATGTGTTCATCACAAAGCACTCGATTTGGGGACTGTGTCTGTAACAGTTTGGGGTTTTTATGTGGTTTGGGGATGGGAGGAGAAGAAAAATGTGATTGGCAAGAAGACTTCACTTTTATGGTAGTGCTTTTTTTATTTTTTTTTTAATCTATAAATGCCAGATTTTTGCCTCCTATTCGCCTCCTGGTATGAAGGAATATATTGGGGTTCCCAGTGAAATGCCTCTTGTACTTTAAGGGTAAGGAGATAAAATGTTAACCTATGTCCATCTACGTCCACACAGCAAAGCCAGACTCTTTTATTTCCAAGGTCTCATAAAAACAGCCATAATGTCTTCATACTTCTGTATTCCAACATTACTTTTTCATTGAGTTTTCATTGCTGTGACTCCACTACTACCATTCAACAATTTTGTGTGTCCCCTCAGGTGATGCATCCTTCAGAAAGGCAATTGTAAAGATCTGTTATTATATCCCATGTGACCTTTTGGTTTATCATTTTAAATGACCTGCAGCAGACTCTGCCTAAGGCGTGCAGTTGCTTTGCGGCATAGTGGTTTCAAATGTCAGTATCTGTTTTCATTCTGCGTGTATTTTGCATGGAGTTGTTTGTTAGCTTAGAATAAAGCATAATGTTGGAATTTCTTTTGATAGACAGAGATGGCAGCAATCTTGTTGGCTGGCTCCACATTAAAAAAATCTGTTATTTTCAGTGGGGAAATGGTTGGGGTTTTATTCTGTTTTTCTTTTGTTTTCCCCCAACAGGCTCCTCAAATTATTATTTTTCATTCATTTTCTGTTTTCTTGCCAGAGGTAATTATTTTTCTACGGATCACTGTATTACTAACGTGTAAATTCATCTGCCTGGAGAACACTTAAACCAGCGAAGAATGCATTCAGACACACAGGTAGAGAGTGTAGGTCTGTGGTTCTCTCTTTTCCCTTCAGTCTTTGCTGTATGCTCCTTGGATTAAACTACATTTTTGCTGTATGAATATATTGATCTTGKTCATACTTCTGATTTTTTTCAGAATTACTAAACCTAAAATTACTAAACCTATTGTTGATTCATTCTTTTCAATGTGGAGGTTTTAAAATGTAGGGCAGGAACATCTTTGTATGTACCCTTTTTACTGACACCTGATACTGTTCAGTGAATCAAAACAATATTGTATGATTGTTATTTTTTGTTTACTGGTCACTTAGTGACTGACTTTTAAAAACAAAACCAAACACACACCCCACCCCCCCACCCAAACAAAAAACTGAACAAAAAACCCATCACCAGTTGGCAATAATCCCTTTAGAATTGTACCTGCTCTTAAGAATCTTGGAGTCCCGGAAGGAATTTTTATTTCTGAAGCTACGATCTAAGAAACCTTTACTCTTGATTTTTAAAACCTCTTTTTACTCTGTTTTCCTTTTTTCGGGGGGGGGGAGGGGGGTAGATTCTTATCACTTTTAAAAAATATTATACCTCTTTTTTATAGCAAATAAAACATATTTTTATAACTTAAAATGTGGAAATATTTACACAAAGTATTTTGGGTCTGCCTAACTGGTAACTACCTAAAACCCTTTGATAATCACCAATGAGGCTTGCATGCCTTTTTGGAGAGAAAATGCTGCAAACTCTAAAAGGTTTTGGGGTTTTAATTTCTTGGCAGAAAAACTCTCAGAGTAGGTGAAAAGGCAGTGTAACGCTCAGGGAAGGTCATTGAAGTTTTCAGTTTAAATTGATTACAAGGAAATGATATGCCAGAGGTAAAAACAATAGATGAAAAGAAGTGTCCTAGATGGCAAGAGAAGATGAATGCTGTATGTTTTCCCCACCTCAGACTGTCCATGACAAAGTATGATTGTCTAATATCTCAAGATGAGGAGGCTAATACAAGGCCATAAATCACAGTGAACAGCTTTTCAAATAATAAAACAGTCTGCCTTCTCACTAATAGGCCCCGAGTTAGGACCCTAAAATGTTGAAAACATTTTCACATTGTTCACCTCCGTGTGGGTGACAATGACACTTGCATATTTTGCATCCACAGATTGTCTGGGGAGACAGCTGAGAGCTCAACATATTGCAAACACAGCAGATCTGTAGCCTTCTTGTTAGTTACTTATATGTAAAGATTAATAAGAAAACTATGGAAGATGTTATGTTTGTGTATAACTTAACTAACATCCATTATTTAAACTCATTTAACGCATATAAGTCTAGAATTCATTTTCTGGGAATATTGTTTGTTGTATGGTTAGATTCCCATGCTTCCATAGAGAGTTTTAAAGTTGGAGCTGGTGCTCATGCGTGAGACATCGTTATTGGATCTCTCTCTTTCTCTTTTTCTTCTGAGTCTTCCTTTGCCCAGCCTTATTGACTCTGTAAGCCTGGCACCGAAAACCTGCTTTTTCATACTGAGAGGCTTGTATGACATATAAGAGCACATACAAGCTGTGAAGCACATAACAAGATGTTAACTTAAGACTTACTTTTCTTCCCATAGTTAAAATTTGAAAAAATCCAGTCTGGGAACAGCAGAACAAAAAAGTATGAGAGAAATATGTTCATAATGTATGAGCATCTTTAGCTGCATAACTATGAAGGAGATTAAGCTGTCCCATACTCTCTGAAAGAATTACATCAATAGCGGGAGAAAATTAATAGCCTTGTTTTAAGCAAAATCAAATATCTTGTATGATGACAATGTGCAAGGGCTTATGCACAGCCAACACACTGGTAGTTTCCCTGATGGAAAGAAGCAGAAGCGGTCCAAATATCAGACAGACTTTTTGTAATTTTTCAGTAGTGGAATTAAGTCAATTTGGCAGGAAGCTGTGGAAGCAAAAACAAAAGTACAAGGGTAGTTGTGAAGAAGTACTTATATTCTAGTAACTATACCTGCATTAAAAAAAAAATATTTTTTCTAGTGATAGAATACAAGAACACAGGAGTAAACATAGGCCATTGAAAAAAATGAAATTTTCCCTTTTTTGTTAATCTACATATAAATATCTAGTTGAATGGAAGCATCTTTGCTTTCTTTCAATTACAATGGAAAATTGAGAAACAAAAAACTTCATTCGGATACWGTTTTATTTGTATCCCTTTGTTTGCATTGGAACTTGGAGTTTGTGAAGCTGGAATTAATTTTTCTTTCAAACACATTAAAAAATACTGAAATATAGCAAATTTGCTCTAATTTTTTTTGGCCTTTGTGTTTCTGAAGTTCAGAATTTGATCTTGAGTTCAATGAAGAACGTTATCGCTCCCCAGAAATCGGTAAAAAATATTAGATGCTCACAGCTAAATAATAGTTACAGAGTAGACAATTTACAGAAATCTGAAATTTTAGTACAGCCTCACTGCAAAATTGAAAATATGAAATAGCTTATATTAATGCAAACAAAACCCTGAAATGGAACTGAAACAGATTATCTCAGTGACTGCTGAATTTACAKCAGTGTTGTCAGTTAAGATACAAAACCTCTGAAATCTATCACTTGATGAACTGCATGATGTTTGACTTTTCTTATACTGGTTATTATCTTAGCAACTAACTGTATATGATTAATATAAATGGGAATCTCCCCCTACTCAGTGGGAGAAGGGGAGAAGATTCTCCTCCAAGCCCTGCTGCTATTTAACTGCTCTGCTTTTAGTACATTTGTTGCATCTAAAATAGAATCATTTCCATCAGGTTTTGAGATCTGAGGTGGAAAAACAAAGTACTGAGAATTAYTATTACTGAAGATACTAAGATATTACAAGACCAGATGAGCCTTTGTATAGCTCCCCAAGTTTCTTCATTTTTTCTACATATATCTCTCAATTAAAACAAACAAAAAAACCCCACTTATTATAATTGGGATAATTTAAATACAAAAGAATGCTTGGTTTTGGCAGAAAAGAAGGGAAGTGACCAGAGTCTTAAGGGACCAGAGCTCTGAAGACCTATTTCCTTTGCACAGATTCTAGAAAATAAAGAAAATTTGTGCATATCTTTTTATCTTTCTCTTGATTATCTTCTGTTATAGAAGAATTAAAACATGAATTTGGTCATTATGTAGCTGTTCCAGTGCTTGAAAAACTGTTTTTTCTGAATAGTCAGACCAGTTATCCTCAGGGTATTCAGCCCCCTGAGCTGGAAGACAGGGACGGAGAGCAGAATACACCCCCCATAATCCATGAGGAAGAGSTTAACGACCTGCTATGCCACCTGGACACTCACATGTCTATGGGTCCAGATGGGATCCACYCGAGAGTACTGAGGGAGCTGGCGGAGGAGCTTGCCAAGCCACTCTCCATCATTTATCASTGGTTCTGGTTAACGGGGGAGGTCCCGGATAACTGGAGGCTTTCTAATATGATGCCCATCTACAGGAAGGGCCAGAAGGAGGATCCAGAGAACTACAGGCCTGTCAGCCTGACCTCGTTATCGGGGAAGATCATGGAGCAGTTCATCTTGAGGGCGCTCACAAGGCAGGGGTAGGACAACAAGGGGATCAGGCCCAGCCAGCATGGGTTCATGAAGGGCAGGTCCTGCATGACCAACCTGATCTCTTTCTATGACCAGGTGACCCACCTAGTGGATGAGGGGAAGGCTGTGGATGTGGTCTACCTGGACTTTAGTAAAGCCTTTGACACTGTCTCCCACAGCATTCTCCTGGAGAAGCTGGCGGCTCATGGCTTGGACGGGTGTACTCTTCGCTGGGTAAAAAACTGGCTGGACRGCYGAGCCCAGAGAGTTGTGGTGAATGGAGTTAAATCCTGGCAGCTGGTCACGAATGGTGTTCCCCAGGGCTCAGTATTGGGGCCGGTCTTGTTTAACATCTTTATCAATGATCTGGACGAGGGGGTTGAGTGCTCCCTCAGTAAGTTTGCAGATGACACCAAGYTGGGYGGGAGTGTTGATCTGCCTGAGGGTAGGAAGGCTCTGCAGAGGGATCTGGACAGGCTGGATCRATGGGCYGAGGCCAACTGCAYRAGGTTCAAGAAAGCCAAGTGCTGGGTCCTGCCCTTGGGTCACAACAACCCCAGGCAACGCTACAGGCTTGGGGAAGGATGGCTGGAAAGCTGCCTGGCGGAAAAGGACCTGGGGGTGCTGGTYGACAGCCRGCTGAACATGAGCCAGCAGTGTGCCCAGGTGGCCAAGAAGGCCAACGGCATCCTGGCCTGTATAGTGTGGCCAGCAGGAGCAGGGAGGTGATCGTGCCCCTGTACTCGGTGCTGGTGAGGCYGCACCTCGAATACTGTGTTCAGTTTTGGGCCCCTCACTACAAGAAGGACATTGAGGTGCTGGAGCGTGTCCAGAGAAGGGCAACGAAGCTGGTGAAGGGTCTGGAGCACAAATCTTATGAGGATCAGCTGAGGGAGCTGGGGTTGTTTACCCTGGAGAAGAGGAAGCTGAAGGGAGACGGAGACCTTATCGCTCTCTACAACTACCTGAAAGGAGGCTGTAAAGAGGCGGGTGTCGGTCTCTTCTCCCAAGTAACAAGCGATAGGATGAGAGGAAATGGCCTCAAGTTGCGCCAGGGGAGGTTTAGATTGGATATTAGGAAAAATTTCTTCACCGAAAGGGCTGTCAAGCATTGGAACAGGCTGCCCAGRTAAGTGGTGGACTCACCATCACTGGTGGCGTTCAAAAAACGTGTGGATGTGGCACTTCGGGACATGGTTTAGTGGGCATGGTAGTGGTGGGTTGACGGTTGGACTTGATGATCTTAAAGGTCTTTTCCAACCTTAATGATTCTATGATTCTATGATTTTTCATTCCTTTTCCATCCTTAGAAGCGGTGCTAGCCCTTGGTCCCTCTTTCATGACAAGAACATGAAAACTAACTGTACAAAACCAAAAACTTTTTCAATGTAAATCTGGAATAATCTCACATAAGATAAAAGTACACTTAAAATAAGAACTTTACACTCAAACTAACTCAAATAAATCAATGATTCAATTGAACTAAAATTTCTATTTCCCAGAAAACGTAGCCCTTAAGAACCTCAAGCTTTATAACTGTCTTATAAAACAGAAAATGCCTATTGATTGTCTTCATCACCAGTGATCCCTAATTGTTTAAGAGCAAGGGAAGACTTGTTTCATGTACAGTTCATACAGGCAGCAAAGGAAAAATTGCGTCTGTATGATGTTTAAATGTCCCTGTCGTATCCTTGTCCTATGAGACAAAATCCTTTTTTTATAAGAGGTGCACAAGGAGATTAAGACAGAATGCCATTGATTCACTGTAGGTTCTCTGGTAGAGAAGCGCTGTCTATCTCAGATGTGGGTTGTTCTGAAAACTTCCTCATCTTACAACTAATGCACTTTTCAGGGTACAGACTATCTTTCTGGAAGAAGTCCTGTGCTCTACATGGGCCAAAATAGTCTCAAGGCTTGATCAATACTGACAGGCTAATTGGAGCTAGAATAGCGTGGACCTCAAACTCACACCTCTGAACCACATTTGGTTTGGTATCTGGAGTGAGTGAATCCTAAATTCAAACTAGCAAATCCACTTCAAAATTGTAAATATTTTACTTAATAAAAGCATTTGAGTTAAAAAAATGGAAAACATTTCAAACTACAGAGAAGTAATTTAGAATGGTGCTTTCTGTGAGTCATCAGCACAGGTAATCTGTGTGAAAATTATGAGTGAAAAATATCTGCTTTCAGATAATTCCCCACTTAAAACCCACTTAAATTCATTTTTTTCAGTGAGAATGCAATACGTATAAAACATATTTGGGGTCGGAGAAAAGCAGGATAAGCTAGCTGTACCAGAAACAGCTCCACTGAGTGCATGTGTAAAACAAATACTGCTAGGACAAAAATTACTTTGTATTCTAATCATGATCATATTTCCTGTTGTCAGTTGTACAAAAACAGTGCATCAAACATCCAAATGAGTTGAGATGTGTTTTGCTGATTACTGCAGCAGATGGTACATCTCAATTAGGGAAAAATATTTGCTGTTGGCTTATTATACTTTTAAATTAAATTCAGTTTGAGTGGAAGATCAAACATAACAAAACAAAGGATTTTTTCTGGTTCTTTTATCATCAGGCTGGGTATTGCACAAAATAGTAATGTATTACATTAAGTAGTAACCATGAATGGCAAAGAAAGCTGCTTATTCTGTTTAATATTTTCCCGCCGTAATATCAGTATAATGATGTAACAAAATATGTTAAGAGCTGGAACCTGGTAGCTGAAATTAATTTTGTTTGATTTGCACATAAGTTACCTGGGATGTGAAGGGATGATGGAAAATACATTAATTGTGCAGGAAAAGCAGACGGTTGTTCAGGAGGTGATGGTATCTACCACTGCCTTACATGAAGGGCAATTGGTTGTAGAAGGGATTATCTGACTGTGAGCATTACAAGATGTGATTTGTTTTGCCTCTAATTTTGAGAGAAATACCTTGTTGGTATAGTAAAACTTCTTAGCTCACTTACCAGATGTGGCAGGCACACTATCATGAAAAGAACAGTAATCAAATACAAAAATATTAACTTTTTGTTGTGTTTGCTTATTTTGCAAAAGAAATAATGCCAGGACCACAAAACTGAATTGAGAAGGTACGCTTACTTCTGTTTCATTTGATCCAAAGCTGCTATCATGTGGAATAGAGTTTTCTATAAATTGCATTAAAATCTTTAGATATAATAATGTAATGTGAAGCAGTGTTTCATTGCAAACTACAGACTGGTTGAGAAAACAGAATACTAGGAATTCACTCTGCTAAGCCCTCTCAGCCAAGTAACTTGAGAATATAATGTTAACTGCTACAGTTAACACTGATTATATATCAATKACTTGGGTATCCTTAGAATTATAAGAGAAGAGATTAAATCATCTTTGATTTCACAGCTSCTATTGAAGAAGTAGAGACATGAAAATGTTTGTGTTACTAAGGCTGTGATGTTTACTCAAAGAAACATGTACTTTTGTGACCTTCCTTTCATTTGGAATAGACCCTTAATCAGCAAAATAGTAGCAGTAGTGCTTGCATTTTGCTGCTTGGAAGGCTGTTCTGTTGTGTTCTGAAAAAAAAAGCAACGGAGTTGGAGGGATTCTAAAGCGAATGGGTCACATTTATTCCTGCTGCAACCTCTTTGTCAATGGATAATGAATTACATCAAAAATGAGTTTTGCCTTACATTGAAGATGAAGCTGACCACCTTTCAAATAACCACAAATGGGTAAAAGTGGTTTTCTTAGTCATTTGCTACCTGAATGCTAAGTGTTTAGTATAATACTTCATTTATCATTCTAAATATTTAGTTGTAAGACAGTTCTTGATGTTTTAAACTTCCTGTCGCTATCAGGCCAGTGCGTTTCTGCCAGGTACATTTGGAAGAGGCAGTTCTGCTTTTGGGTAAACTAATTTCACTGACATCTATTTCTCAGCTTTTTCTCTGTATCAGAGTATTTTCAACTATCAGGAATATTGCAGAGTATAATTATAAACAATTATTGATCTCAACCAGGTTTGGGAATGTAACATGGCTTCCTACAATGGCTCCATGAAAAGGGCAACCATGAAAATGACAAATTGTTCTCTGTCTGCTGTTCCTGATTGGGAAACATGGTAGTCTGAAGAATTCAGATGTTTGCAACTTTAATGATCTTTGGGGTTGTACAAAATAATTAAATAACAGAATATGGTTGAAACTGAGACCATGGAATATCTCGCTTTAGTCCATTCAGCTGAAATTCCTTTGAAGTGTGTTTCAGAATAGCAAGCTATCCCATTGTACTTTGTTTAGTAGAAGTGCTTGAAATGTGTCTGCAAGTGTTTAGCAGTTATGAGAACTGGCTTTGGGGACACTGGTTTTATTCCTGGAAAATGGACTCTGTTATTGAGAAGGTTTACTGCAAAATGTGGATATTTTGAGGATGGCTAAAAGCTTTATTTCTGTAAAGACAAAATATTGTATGCTGTCTTTCTGCTAACCTCTGCGTATTAGTTGGTAGGCAAGAAGCACAAGGTTCTCACTTTATAACCGGCTGTCCTAGCTCTCATTGCTGGAAAACATTTTTGACACTTCAGGTAGGGAAGTCAGTGATTGGATGAGCTGTAGAAACTAAATTACTTCTGTGCTAGAGCTGAATTTTCTGGGTCAAGTTCAAAGTATGTTGGTAAATCCAAATGACTCAGTTCCTTGGAGAAGGAGAACACCCTTCATAGTTAGTTTGCCAACCTTTTACTAGTCTTTATCAGAAGGTTCTCATCACTTGGAGAACAGTTTTCCTTGTTCAACATTAAAGACAATAAATACTGACTACAATGAGAGTAAATTCATTGTTGTCTTAGGATATAAAATAATTAGAAGCTAAAATGTAGTGATGTTTTTCTTCTGTAGAAATGGTTGAATTGACAAGCAAGTTCAGGAAAAAGTGATTATGAAAGTCAATATTGGTCAGGACAGCAGCCAACGCTTTCCTCTCAACCATTTCCTTTGACAATCAAGGAGAGTACCAGTGGACTACTTTCATCTCCTTCCTACCTACTGGCACCTCTTTTTTTTTTTTTTTTTTTTAAAGGCGCTATTTTGGCATGTTGGACTTAAAGAAAATGTCAAGAAATGCAAAATATAAAATATAAAAGGCAGTGTTAATTTGCCCAAGCTACTCCTATTTTTATGCATGAAATCAGTTATCTATTATGTAAGGAGAAGGTTTGGAAAATATCAGTACAGCATGATGTTAGCTGAAATTGCTTCATGTTCAGTTTTATTTTTAATTTTAGCAAGTGCAATTTTGCTCTCGCTTATTTTACTTAAAACTTTCCTTACACTTAAAGAACTTCCCTTCATTTTGCTYGACTGGTCCCAGTTTAAATGATGTCAGGTAAGCCAGAGAATCTGAATGTCTGTCCTTTACGATGTCCTGTATTTTGGCCTTGATTAGTAGTGTTGCTTACACTGTCAATTATTAGTAGATACTGCTGCTGCTGTGCTCTTTGATCCTTTCAGCCCTTCATTCTGCCATGCCTGGTGAATAATGATGATAGGGTCTGCTTTGTTCAAGGATTGCAGGCCACTTCACATGCATTACTTTTTCAGCAATACTCTCTGATATTTATGAATGTAAAGCCTGATTCAAACGTAGTGTAATGTCAAATGAATACAAATCCAGAAAGTACAATGGGGTTTGGAGCAGGCTTTTGTATTGTGTTCTCCAAAGCGAAAAATAATGGTCAGTAGCTTTAACTGTGTACAATGACACTTTTAATGCTACAGGACTGGAAGCAAAGAATGGTCTGTGCCTTCCAGCTTTACTCAGCAGCCTACTGAGTTCTTTCAGTGATCCCTGAAAATGGATATTGGTCAATAAACTGTGTCAAAAAGAAGCAAAAAAAGAGGGAGCTAGGTCTTAATTACCATTGGATTTAGGGTTAGGCATGGTTAGAATTAAGTTTCTGGCCCCTGCTTTGCTCTTCAGATATTTGTCTGAGATAATTCTTGTGAGCATGTTTCTAATTTAAAAGGGGAAAAAAAAAAATCACTGGTATACTAATAGCCAACAGCAGCGATGAGCTTACTTGTCCTCAGAGGGAAAAATTTGGCCCATATCTGTCCTGCAAGTTTCTGAACGCTTGCTGGCTGCCAGCCTGCCTTGCCTCTGAGGCTACAGCCAGTGTTCAGCCCGGGCTTGAGCTCTCCCACGTATAGGGCAGGAAATGGGTCAGTGCAGATCTGTTGAAGAAACATAGTAAGCACGACCTCAGTATCCTGCTGATGATTTTCAGGGTCTCATCAGGTATCAGGTACACATAGTCTGGTAGGTGAACAATCTCATCCATTAAAAATAATGATAATGTCACCTTTTCTCCCAACGTTCAGTTAAAGATTAAGCTTGCAATTTTAAGTGTATTTGTATTATTGTATGCCTTTTTCCATTATACATTTGGAAGTCACCATATAAGATTATATATTTAGACTGTCTTTGAGGCATTTTTACCTATCGTTAAAACTAGTTCATTCTGAATTCACCCAAGCCTAATTATCCAAATTGGCTCTAGCTACTGCTGTAACAATTTGGCCTTTGTAATTACATAAGGTCTTTAAATCAGAGATTATTAAATGTAAAAATTTGATATTTAAGTGTGTGTGTGTACAGAAAGAGCAGGAAGTACAGAAGGTAAGTTGATATTTAAATGTGTGTGTGTGTGTATAGAGGGAGCACAAAGTACAGAAGGTAGAAGAACTGGAAACAGTTCAGATGCTTGCATATGCTTTCTGTTTCCTCTCTACTGCATAAGTGCTTCCAACTACCAAGTAAGTGTTAGCTAAATGTAAATTAAAATATGTTTGTGTCCCAGTAAAGTAGTAGAACTAGTACGGGAGAAAGAAAAGAAAGCGTATGTTTAGGCAATGGCATTAGCAGAAAGAGACCTTAAATAAGCTTCCATTTAATCCTCTTCATTGTAAATTTGTATACAGATTTCTGTTGTAAAGGTGGCTGAGCTAAATATTTCCTAATATCTTCTTTTGTCACTGTTTCAGTTTTCCACCGCAAGTGCATCGTTGTGTTGGCTTAATGCAAGCAATGTGTTTTTTAATGCTTCATTGTGGGAACTGACTAAAACTGCAGAGCCTTTTGACCGTGAAGGTGTTTTAGGTAGAGTCAACTCAGTTTTCGTGGCAGGTAAATAAAACCATTAGCATTCCCATTGTCACTCCTATATAAAACCCTTTTTTAGGTAATTGCAATGATGCTTGTTCTTTCTTTACTTTCATAGTCCTATATACAATATGAAATTGCTATTTAATACTGTAAGTCTAATGGGAAATAAGGTAAAGATTTGGAAAAAAGTCATGGAAAGAGTCATACTGAAAAATATTGATGGCTAAAAAAAAAAAAAAGACAAAGCCCACAGCCAGCCTGCAATGCACCTGGCCTGTTGAGCAAAGATCCCCTCCCTTTCCAGCTGGTTCAGACTTATTCCAAATTTTTGTCTATTGGTCTTCYGTGTGGCTGTTACTGAGCAACAATAAATGCATACAGTTTTTGCTGGTGTTTTTTTCCCCTAATACTTCCTTTGTCTTGACTCTCACCGGATATATGAGAAGAAAACAATATAAAAGCATGGTATCTCTAATAGAAGAATAGCTTTCTTATTTGTTTATCAGTCTTCAGTTTGAAGTAGAAAAGCTTTAAAAATTTGAGAGTGCCCATAGTTTACAATTTATAGGAATAAATAATTCACCAGTATCCATAGTTTACAATCTCTAGGAATAAATAAGAAAGCAAAAAGAGATTAAAAATCTGAAAAACTTGATAGATTTCACAAATACTTTTGGGTCTTTATTCAGTTAGTATGTTTGATAGTTCCTTTGTGCACTGTAGTCTATTTTTCCTTTAACAAAGACCACGGTTTTGGCAGATGTTAAATTTTATTGCTTAAAAATATCAACATCCATGATAGATTATTATGTAGGCGACCGTTCCAAAGACATTACCCAAGCTGGTAAAGAAAAATTGCTTTGCAAATTAAAAATTAAATACATTTTTATTTGCTGCTTCAAAATGGTGTATCTCAACCTGTGCCCTATTTTATGTGTGCCAAGATTATGTCAGGAATTAAGCAATTAAATATTGTGATAGAATGTGATTTGAATTTGGATTTGGATGCGTATTGGGAAAGAACATACAAAAATACAAAGTATGCTTCAAAAAAACCCCACAAACCTAGTCCCATTAAACTGCACTTGTAGTGGTGGATGAGTTCTGAAAGACTTTCCATTAAGTGTGTGTTTGTGTGCTGGACTTTTTGTCTCCTTCCAAGACCTGTGTATATAGTTAATACACTACTAATAGTTGTTTTGACTGTTTATGCAGTGTACACTCATGCAGCACACTACAGCTATTTGTATTCCAGTTATGCTGACAACACTAGGAAAGCTCAGAGTGACTGAAGACTGAAATACTATCAGCCACTTGCTTTTGTTCCATGGTCATCCAGTGGAAATGCTATTGTAATTAGAATTATTGTGATAAACTAGAAGGAAGTTGTGTATCTCAGGCTTAAAACAGAAACTGAGAAACAAGAATCCTGATAGAGCAACTGTGGACGTTTTTTTTTATTTTTTTTTTTTTCAGTAAAACATTGATTTTTGCTTATGGAACAAATAGGATTATTTGGGGGAAAACAGGTTATGAGCCACCTGCCTACCTCCCTCCTTGTATGGGAATCTCAGCATTAAAAAATGTAATGCAATTTCAGAGACTGCAGAGAAAAAAACTAGCACCACGGCTGATTTATGGGATCGATATGTGTAAAGCTTGGCCAACTGACAGAGAGTTAAGAACATAATTGCTAATAAGTATTTGTGAAGGATAAACATTAAAAATTAAGAATAACTTCTTACAAAAGGACAAGAGGTTGTAGCCTGGACTAATGTATTGTCATTGAGAAAGGAGAAATTTAGGCTGAACATCAAGAAAACTTTCCTGACAGGAAGTTTTATTAGACGGTGGGACTGAATCTCAAGAGAAGAGATAGGAACCAGCTAGGTTCAGACATTTAAAAGACTGAGAAAAATGTCAGGAAAATGTACTCTACAGAACCGCGTACAGCTATTGCACGATTGGATATTAACCTAATAYGTCTCTTGCATTTCCACCTTTTGTAGTTCCACAGTTTATTAGCCAGCACCTTGTTTCCTCTGCCCTCTGGTACCTCCAGGACAACTTTCAGGCAATTTGTAAAAACACGTTTTTTACAAAGCATGTGTAGCTTTTGTTCTGTGGCAGAATACTATCCAGCGACCTCTCCTTATGAGGCCACTTGTCTACCCAGACTTCTGCTGTTTCTGTTGTTTTTCTTTTATAAGGCTCTGACAAAGATGCAATTACTTTCAGTCCCACGAACACTGGTTACAAATATTTTTTTCTTTCTCAAAATAGGGAAATTCAACCCTAACTAGAATAGTCCTAAAATGCACTGAGTTGGGGCTTTTAGAAGAAAAATGTGTGTGTTCTGCTTTCAGGCATTTTAAGACCTAAGCTGTTTAGCAGATGACTTGTTTCATGAGAATGTGAAACAAAAGAAAAAGACCTGTAACCTCTGTGAAAAAATACTGAAAAAGGGACACTAATTCTTAGAAAAGTTGCATTTTAAAAAAAGTTTTTATGAGTCCCTTGCTCAAAGATGAGTTGCCAGCAGGATTCATAAGCTCAAAGCCTGTTCAACTTTATGAGACTCTTGTTCACTCGTTTTATAACGACAGCCTTGTCCGAGGTGTCAGGGCTGTCAGCTGTGAGAAGGAGGATTAAGCAAGCAAGTCAGAAAGAACATTCTCCCCAGAGTGTCTCATGTGTTGTCAGTGGCCTTTCAGTGGAGCTCCCTCCTGTACAGCTGCTGTGTGACATCATGGTGTGCGCTAGAAATCCCCGCAGATTTTTGCTGGGTGATTTGCTGGGAAATTGTTTAATCCAGCCTGGTGTCAGCTTTGCACTTTTAACTATTTTGTTGCTTGACTAGCAAACATTTGTTTAGAAATATGAAATATTTATTTAGTAGATGGAAAAACCTGTAATGAATGGGCTATGTAACATTTTTCCAAGCTACTCTATCAATGTACTCTTATGTACTCTTAAGTTACTGGTCAGTAGCAAACTATTGCTTCAATGTGGAATTTAAGGAAATGTGGAATTGAAAGAACACAGTTCTTTGCTAGGTGCTTTTTTCTTCTCTTCTGGAATGGGTACTTTTGGATAATACAAGGATTTCCACCTACAAAGAGATCGGAACAAGGGTTATTCACCTCTAACCTCAGTCACATCTATTTAATAAAGTGCTCTGTTCACAGGTTACCTTGAGAATTGGCTGAGGACTGGAGCTAACTTCCTGGCTTTTTCCCTGTGCCTGTGGATGTTGGTTGGTTTGTTACAACTAAGTATTTCTTTGTTCATCTGTATCTGAGACAGCCAACAAATGGGAGTCATAATGTCGATGTTGTAGCAAATCACAGTTTAAAAACAACAAGCTCAACAAATTCCTACATCTCCCCTAATCAATATTGAGATTAAAGTGTCAGATAAAATCCTTTGGGTAGTTTGTTGTAGCTGAAATGAAAGGCAAACATATAAGAGTATCTTTTACTTTCAGGTTTTTCTCACAGCTCTTTACAGCTACACAGTTAGGAGAAACAAGTCRCTTACTAGAAATTAAACATTATTGCTATCAAACAAAATTACCTTCTATATACAATGAACATGTTAGCAATCTGAATAACAGAGCACCTCATAGACATTTGAAGGCTCTGTGGGCTGAATTATCTAATAAGGTTCCTATTTTTTTAGTTCCCCTGTTACAAAAATTAGTATAAACTGTAAATTTTTTTTTATAGGCAAATTGATAAATCCTAATCATATGTTGATTCTAATCATTACCTGCCTCCACAGTTTAATGGTAAATAAAAAGTGTGTAACATACCTGCTTGGTAATATGGATACTGAGATGTGAAAATGACTATGYTGCCCAAATAAAAGGGCAAAATTCTTTTTTTTTTTTTCCTGCACTCACTGTTGATTTGCACCACATGTATACGTTGAATCAATCCGCCTGAAGATTTAGAAGTTGGGGGATAGTTTTTAAGGTTTCTTTTAGATTTTGATTGTAACGTTGAAGTTGCAAACTGCTGTGATGACATTGCAAACACCCTACCTTTGTGGTCTAGTTACAAGGGAGAGGGGGGAAAGGTGTCCCTGCAGGTAGTGAGCGTGCAAAGGGGAAGGACACAAAGGCCCCTGTGGTAAATACAAGAACAAAAAGAATCAGCTTACAAAACTCAGTGACCGACTTGGCTATTGAGAAAAAATGCAGATGGTGACTATACATTTCATCAAAATGCTTCCTGGGACTCGAGCAAGTTCTGCTATTGAAGATAGGCGTCATCCTTCTCCTTGCTATCCTGAGCACACTGGTATAGCTTTGTCGACTTCTAGTTCGCATAGATGTTTCTTCAAATAGTTTAGGTTGCTCTCTGGTTTGTTGGGAAATATGAATGAGAGTGGAAAGCTCTCAAATCCCTGTGCCAGACTGCATGAGAAGTTATAAATTAATTTCGTGAATGATGAAAGGTAAACCTTTAAATTTAAACCTAAACCAAGATACTTGGATACTTATCCAAGAAATTAATTAGTCTTTGACCAAAAATAGAGCTCTCATCTTGGCTATGAGCCATATTTTAACCACGGCATCCCTCTGCAAACACAGGAGTATGACTTTTCCCTGATACCCTCTTCCTGCATTCTTCATAATTCCTGTTTTATGAGAAAGATAAGACAATCTAGACCCTTGGCCCCCAYGCTTTACAGTGCACCTGAGACATTCATTAATGGTCCAGGAATTATTTTGTGTGTCATGTCTTATTGGTTAAATATCACTTACTTATTTATGGCTTCATGCTTCTTTCTAGGGCTTTGRACATTTACATTAACAGGCAAGAGAATGCTCAGTATAAGATGATTTGGACAAATCAGCTTTAAAGCAAAGTTATGCAGAGCTTGCCTAGTGGCAGCCTCTCTCCTCCCTGCAACTCTTTTCTTTTTTAATGTTATTTCTTCAGCCAACTGGATCAATTTTTTGAAATTATTTTAAATTACTGTTTTCTCCCATCCGTATGTGGTGAGGAACCCACCAGTGTTGTCAATTTCTTCTGTTTTTTTCCTCCTTGTACGGAAAAAGACTTGTATTTTGTAAACGGAGACCCAAGCATGATGGTTTAATGATAAGCCATTTTGCAGTGGCTCTGATACTGCTCATCCTGAGTTCTTATCGGGAGATGAGACATTAACCACCAACTGCCCTCTGTAACTCACTGATAAGGGACCAGGCACACACATTTAAAACTAACTTTACACCCTAATGCAGGTGCTTGTAAGCACTGTTCATACTCATTAATAGGTATAGTATTAATTTTAGTACAGGACATTAGGAAGAATACTTCTATTTTGGACTGGAATTGATTGATTCATGTGTATCTGCTCCATTTGGAAAAACAGATAGTTTGATTAGAGCCCCTAAGCTGCGTGCTGAGGCAACACTAAATCCAGACAGGGAGCTGCCATATTTTTTTCAGAACTTTTTAAGAAATTTGTTTCTTTTATTACTTTTTCCAAACATTACACTGGTGCAGTCACACTTCTTGGGGCAGTGCAATTGTAAGGTATACAGTGGGGTTTGTCCACACTTTGAATATCGGTGGAGTTTTTTTACAAACTTTGTTTTTAATGAAAATATCCCTGACCATTCAATATCAGCTCTACCCAAGAGGTGAATTAGCTCCCAAACATTCTTTTTAAGTCTGTGTTTTGCCCCGTCTCTTTCTTTTGAGAAACCAAACCAACTTTTCTTAAAACCTGTGAATAGGAAAACAGTTTTCCTTACCTCACAGTATAAAAATAGAAAGCATGGAGTTGCAATAAACAAAGATTCAGATCTAACTAAAAATACATTTTGAAGTATTCTGACAAATTGGACCTTTAATACTTCATCCAGATTTAGTTGTTTCAATTTTTTAAGAAAGGTTTATTTCACCATTTTGTTCCTAACCTTATTTGTTTACTTAAGTAATTTCCTCTTTGAATGTGTGTTACTTTTCACAGTAAATTTTAAAGTTATTAATGAATCTTTGCAATTTTGAACTGTTTCTGTAACAAGTTGCTTTGATTTAACTTACTGGTTGCTAATGATTTGAYCAATTAATTTAATGTTTTAATTACATAACATTCAATTTTAAATTAATTTTAATCGAATTTTTAAAATTATTTTAAATTTAATTGTAAATTATTGTGCTGATCAATTTTTGAGAACGGGTATTCCCCCCTCCCTAATGTCTTTTAATATTGCCTCATTTAGTCACAGTTGTTTAAAAAAAAAATACATGTTTCTGGTTGTATATATGAGCATGATGGTGTTGAGTGTGATTTTAAATTAGTTTAGTCACTGTTACTGATTTTGGTGCTCCAGTAGGAAGAACAGTTAATTGTATATTGTCTTCACAGCATTTTTGTAACCCAACAGAGGATTTGTTTTGAAATTTGTTATTGACATTAACATATGTGCAAAGCATTAGCCGAAGGAGTAGTTAGGATTTCCATCTAAATTGAAGCAGCACTTTATGCCCGTGTCTCGTTTCCCTGGGACAATGCTCAGTCTCATGTGAGTGGCCAGGCCCCTTCTGAGTGACTAAATAGTTACTTTAGGAGAAAGTTTAATAATTAACTTCACTGTCTACTTATTTTACTGCTGACTGTTTTTCGACTAGCCTGCGAGTCATTGAGACTGGCTCTGTTTTCCATTCCATCTGTACCATATATATTTGCAAGCTCCCTTCTTAGGCTTTTAGGAATGTATTAAGGTTTCAGTTAAAATTTTGGTCATCTGAAGTCTCAGATGATGAACTTCAAGTCTGCACGTAGTATACATTTGTTCACATTTATGTTATGTTCTCACTGCTCTTTTTGTGTCCTATCTATTTTAGCGTAAATAATGCATTTTCTTTTTTTTTACTGTAGTTTACATTACAATGCACATTGTATTTGAAAAAATGCAATTGAAAAACTTCTCCTGTGTTTGCAGCACTGTGGAGCAATCTCCCTGGAAAGGCACAAGTCTTCTAAAGGCCCAGGAGCAGGGTCCATATCCCTGTCATTTACATTACTTCCCAGACTTCTGAGCTGTGCCTGCTCCTACCCAACTTGCTGAGTTTGTATCTGCCTCTGGCCATTAGCTATTCACCAATTCCCCAGTTTAGGGCAAGTCTCTAAATCCTTCCAATCCCTTTCTCAAGCAACATATTTCCACCTTGGAAAATGGGAAACAGTGAAAGCCCTCACTAGGGATTTCTTTATTTCTTTCAAGATTACACGGAGGGTGCACAGAAACTGTAGAGCAATATAAAAACAAATCTAAGGAGGAGAAAAACGGTCTCCTCTTGCTGCCCATTGCTGTGGTTTTAATTTTGTGGTGATTTTTCCTTTACAATGTCGATGAGACATGAATTATCATGAGTTATAAATGGAAAATCTGTTATCTAATGTCTGCAGAGAACAGCCTGCAGGATGAAATTGTCTTTTTTTTAAAACAAAGCTGCCTGTTCCTTTTGTTTTCATGGAAAGATCAATTTTGATATATAGAAAACACAGGTTCTGACCTCCTGAATCAAGTTATTGGCCTGTTTATTGGCAGTATTTGGGAATGCGTACTTTAAAGCGGGTTGGCAGAATTAATCTGTAATCAAACTCTTAGAAAAAAAAAAAATCCAACGTTTAGAATACATTCAAGAAAGTGGTAATCATTTGTTTTAAACAAAAGCTCCTCTTGTAGGTGAATGTGCAGGACTATTACATGTCTGAATAAACAGCCCTTGGATTTTATTGAAGGAGACTTATAGATGTTTGTCAAAATCTTGACTTTTCATGCCCAGTTACTATGACTGTGATAGTGCAAACTGCTTGACATATAGATGCATACTACTCAATCTAGTAATTACATGTGCAGCTGGGTTTTGAATTAAAAAAAAMCCCACAACCCAAACACCAAAACAAAAAAAAAACCCCAAACAATTTTACAAACTGCAAATATGAGACTGCTTGCAAATCTTACATCTGCAATACCTATTTGAGATATAGGTGGTCAGGGAAATCGTTAGCACTCAGTTAACCTGCATGTCTCTTAGTGGTGATAGAGGAAGAATGAAAAATTTTGCTTGCTTTTCAAATCAATGTTAAAATGTTTATAGCTGGCTGTTGGATGTGGGTAAAAATTCTTAGTCTATATATGTTGTGAAGTTGTCTGTCAGCCACGTTATTGCTACAAGTATGCACTTTGCTGCTAAAAAAACGTAATGTGACATTCTCTTGGATAGATTGTCTTAATGGGAAAAAGGCATAGAAGAGACAAAGAAAAGACCTAAAATTTTTGAGTTACTGGGGAGGGAAAAACTTCACTCCTTAGGTTGGCATTAATTTCATGCCTTGATCTCTCCCTGTGGGTTTTGTAAGGACTTTGCAGTTAGCAACCAGAGACACCATTTTGAAGTCCCAGTTTAGTGTTAATGATRGGATAACATCTACCATGTGTTGTACCTTCATGTTTTTCTCTTTTTCTTCTGGTTCCTTTCTCTGGGAGCTGAGGAAAGCTGGGGAGAGGAGGTAGAAGCAGGCTGAAAAGTATCATTCACCACACTTGTATTAAAAAGCCTATTAAACAATGAGTAATGGCTGTTTTGGTTCGGGCTACAGCTTCACAGAGTGCCAAAAGGCTCCTCCTGATTGATGATTTCAAGTTTGGCTTTCAGAGGAGTCCAATACACAGTGACAAGCTGGTGCAGTGTGCTCCCACCGCGGTAGGAAGCAAGCGGCAAGAGCCAGGTCGCTGCGTGCCAGACCAAGTGTGGCATTTGTAGTGTGTATGAGTGATGCTGTAGTTTTGCCTGGGTGGGTTTAATAGAGGTTTTCCCAGAACTATGAACCCTGTTATTAATGTTTTGCATTACTAACAGGTAAGTCTTATTTTTGTTTAAGAAAAAAAAACCCTGAACTTTTTAAGTCGTGCTTTGTAATTATGCTCACTGTAGCACTGAATAATACTCTGCTTGAAGTCACAAACAYGAAAGCTCCCATAAATGTGTATGAAAAGCCTTCCAATAGAAACCCTAGCTTACTGACATTCTTGCCACATCTGAGACTATCCAAACAGAAATTYAGTAATGAAAACCCTGGGCCAAAACTGAATTGATACTGAATGACTACCACACAGTCAGTTGGCAGCTCAGCTGAGTAAAAATTAGCCAAGTACCACAATGTTTCATCCAGTAATATCAACCAAAGCAACCAGTTATTACTGTAATCGTCTCTTCCAGAAAGCTTGTATGTACTGAAATGCCTTAAAGCCACGTCTTAGTCCTTCTGTATCCATCATCTTCTGCTTACACTGAATACTTTGGCTAGGTAACTCTTCCTTTGCTTAGAGTTTGCCCAGTTTATAACCGGGCTGGTTCCGTGACTGGACTCCCACATGCTGTGGTAACTCAAATAGGTTTTAAGTATCTTTTAAAGCTTAACACTTAGCAAAATATGGTCATATTCCTTAAATTTTTTTCCTTGTAAATTGGATATTTTATTCAGCTTTAACTGTATCACCAATCCTCTCTGTGCTGTTTTTTCTTCAATTTATTTTTACAGACTTTCTTTAAATTTCTCTAGAATTTATAACATTCTGCTCCTGTTGAAGGGCCATAATCAGTTGTATCCCAGTAAAAATTTCCTGATGGAATATCCGATAGTYGCATTTTTCAATTGTATCATTTGTTAGGAATAGAATCTTCTCAAATTTTGTGATATTGTGTCTTGTCTCTGAATAAAAATAGTAAGAATTCATTATTATTCTGAATCAACACTGCAAAAATCTGAGGTATTTCAGAAAAATATTTCAGAAAAGTTTAAACATTGAATTCATAAACAAGTGAAGTAGAAAATTGTGTAAAAAGATGTTCCTAAGAAGACGACTATAAATTAGTTTGCTAAGATGTATATAGGCTCTCTCCACCTCTCCTTTGATTTTAGTGGAAGAAACATCCATTCTTGTCTGCAAGTTTGTTTGTGTTCACTAGAATTTTAGAGAATATAAGAAGAAATTACCATTAAGGAATAAATTTATATATTTTCTTTTTCAACTTATATTTAATTCATTATTTACATTAATGTCTCTACTTGGCAATTTTTCAGACTGGCAAAATTTAATGCTTGCTTTATTATTTTCTATCCAGAGCGCACCATATTCTCAGATAAATTTGAGTTCATTTTCTGCCAAACAGTAGGTTTTCTGTAATTTTTTTTGTTTTGCAGAAGTCTTGACTAATTCCCACGTCCATATTGGTCCATTGGCACTTCTAAGTTGAGCTCATTAAGTCTCCAAAGTCTTCTCAGAAAGTCAGTTGGTGACGGGGTGTTGATTAAATTTGTTAACTGTAGAAGGAAATTGAGTCAGCTTTGGGTTAAGCGCTCTACAACTGAGCTTATAGAACTAATTTTCATTCCATTTCACTCTGTAGGAAAAGATTTTGTCTCTGTTTCCTGCTTCACAGTAGATGTGGTTACCAAACATTSACATTTCCAGACAGGCATCTCAAGCAGTCAAAAGGTGAATGTCTCAAATAAAAGATATATATATATTAGAATTTATTTTTTCTTGTGCACAACTGAACTTTTTTTGCTATGGCTTTTTTGTGTCAATATTTTCCCTGGCTTATAAGTAGAAGAGGGGAAAGAAACAGTATATGCTATGGGAAACAGATATCACCTTCTTGTATTAGCATATATCAACTAATTTTTATTACTGGCTTCTAAAAGTATTTTTTGTTGCTTCTCAGTATTATGTTCTATCTAGTCCTGGGAATGTGTGCCTTCATACATACTGTCATAATCTTTGATAATACCAGCTATTTCTCTACCAATAGTGCTATGACATGATTTTTTTGTTACATGAGAAATCCAAATAGCCTGCTAAATTGGTTTATGTTGCAAAATGATGGGAGGCATGTAAGTGTTGCAGACAAATTCTAAAATGATAATTTGCACGGATAAGAGAGCTAGCACTCTTATTCTGACAAAATATGTGCAAAATAGGATGGAGCTAATACTTCAGTGTGCTTGTATTTTTCCATATCACATTTAAAAGGTAATGAAGGCTTTTCTTTTTATTTCTGTCAATGAAGTTCTTTATAGGTTGTAGCAGAGGGAAGACTATCACCTACTGAGTCACTGAAACCACCTTGTTCACAGGTATAATTTTTTTCAGTGTTCACACAGAGGGCCAAGACTTGAGCTTTGCACATCTCATGAAACTTAAGCAATGAAAAAGCCTGATACATCCAGATGGATGTGGAATATAGGGAGAGCTGGATCCTTATCTGAAGCAGTGATCACCAATTCCAGTGTATCTGTTGTTCCTCTGAAACTCCAGATCTCTTTTTAAAAATATGCAGCTCTCAAAAGCTTGAGGTGCAGACTAAAAGTTTGGGTGAATTGGCTTCCATCCSTACCTCTGCTATGATCTTAAAATATGATTTTGAGAAAATTTTTTCTTGGTTATCCCATGGTGATTCAGGGATAATGTTCAGTAATACTTATTTCTGTTGCAGCATCCAAGAGAACCAGTGGGTCAAGAGACCATATGTGGTCCCTGTATTTGTTTATTTCAATCTGTGTATATATTTAGCACTCATCTGAAAGACATGAGGCTTCTGTTAAATTCATAGAGTTGCTGAAAAAAATAAAGAAAAAAACMTGACAGTAGCCAGGTACAGAATTTTTATATTAAGAGCATTGCTCTTGCTAAGAGTACAGTGTGGGCAGTACTGTGCAAATTGAACACTCAGCTCTCTCTGTGTGTATCTGTAGAAAATATTATGTCTCTTGTTCCTCTTGTGTGCAGAATGCTATCAATCCAAAACTGCATAACATGAATAAACATATACTAGCAACTAGGATGAGTCTGCCAAAACTTGTGTTTTTCCAAGGCCTGGGCCTCCAAAAAGGAGACATGTTTTTAATTAGACATGTGATGACAAGATTAAGAAGGCAGGCACTTATTTTTACTTACGATAGTCCCACAGCTGTTATGGGCAAAAGTATAAAACTAGCTTTTGGAGGTGGGGGGGAAAGTGAGAGCAATAATTAGAATTGAATTCCCCTAGTTATAGCTGAATGGGTACATCAGAATACTTAAGGCAGATCATTTGTGGGAGTAAATTGCTATAGATCCATTAAATTAACTGAAATTAAGGTAATTTAAACTTGCTGAGAATCTAACTACTACAGTGAAACACAAGGGAAGGCCAATGCAATTTTTGCCATTTATTTCACTGGGGAACGAATGACATCTTAGGGTCTTTCTTCTGTTTGCCATGCGATGGGGCAAATCTGTGACCATTTCCATGCCTATAAAATGCTGTAAGTTCTGTTTAGGGATGGACTGACTTTGTAAAACAGTGCTTTTATTGACTTTGGAGAATTAATCTTGGTTTGCAACAGTTGTATGCCATATGTAAAGAACTTGGGGATCACTGGAAGAAAGGTGGTATGGAGATGCAGATGATTTTACATTAATATAAATCTTAATACAGTATCAGTTGCTTGTTCTTACATGTCAAATTTTAGATCTTGAATATCCTCCTTCATTAAACTAAATAGTAAAAAAAGGTCTACCTTTCCCCCCCCCCCCAGGTAACTGTCTATGAAGCACCCCTGCAAATATCTAATTATTTGCTGACTACCCTGAAGTTCAGTTTCTACATCTTATGGCTGTGCATGCACCCTTTTTTCTTGTGCTGGGAAACTGTTGTAAATTATTTTCTTTGGCTGGGTCAGGAAGTATTTTTCCATTTGGCTACTCTTTATTCCTGCTTTTCATTTACAGAGTAATTTCGTAGTTAGGCACCAGGCAGCTGCTCTTCTAATGTGTGGACTGGCTTAGCAAATAATTTTATTATGTCTACAGTGCACCAGGTTGCATTATAAAGTTTCAGACAAGGCTATCTCCTTCCTCTCTCATTCATAGCTTTTAGCTATGCCTATGCAATTAAATGGGGTAGCTGACTCTCCACACATCTTGATAGATACAAAGAGGAATAGCCTCTTTGGGTACTAAGGGTATTGTTTCAAGATTAGTTTAAGCCATCTAATTGCAGGCTGCTCCTGTTGATCCTCATTGTCCATGTTTCTCCTCCTCCTCAGCTAGTTTTCAGCTGAATCAGTTCCCTGAACCCAGTTCWTGGCATGGCTATGCGTGTGTGGCAATGATAGCAAAAGAGAAAAGTAGGAATGAATAGGAGGGAGGASGAAAGGACTGGCATAACTGGGACTTGGATCATGCCAAGCCAGGCCCAGAATGGTGCCCTCAGCAGTGCCTACTCACCGGGCTGAATAGCTGAATTTCTTTTCACTTGTGAAGGTGACTTTTGTGAGCACTCTCATCTYCTCAGTTCTGCTCTGGTGGCACACTATAAATTAATGGCAGCGTTTGTTCTACCTTCTTCCAGGTTTTGAAACCTGTAAGATTCTGTAAAATTTGGAAGGCATACTAAGGTAAAGTACATGAGTACAGGTTTTTATTTTTATGATTTCCACATTTATGTTGAAGACATTAAAATGCTCAGTCCTAGATACGGTAAGTCATTTTTAGCAAGTAGTATAGCAAATGTAGTTTGTGATGCTATTTTTGTTTTTACAAATAGTATAGATTTAGGACACAGTGGCACAAAGACAAGACAAAAAAAAGTCATAATTATATTTCATGGCAGATTTTGCCTTGAGTTTAGGAAGGCCAGCTCCAGCATCTGCTTTTCTCAGTGGCAGAGCTATTTCAACTTAACATAGTCATTCAGAMAAAACAAATAAGCTGTAATTCTAATTAACAGATATCAAACCAAGGCATGCAGCTATGCCTCAGTTTCGTATGTAAAGAAGCCAATTCCAACAAAAGAAAGCATTTTAGGCACTTGTTCAGAGAAAGCATGTTCCTAGTCTTAGAGCCGATAGGAAACACTAGTCAATGATATTTTAATTTATTTCCAGCTATATGAATGTCTCCTGATGACCCACTTGAAAAGATCCTCACTAAACACCGTTGGGCGTTGCTGGAGACTAAACTCTAGAATCTGGCTGCTCTTTCTATCACTGTCTTCAGTAGGACTCCCATAACTGCATATATTTCTGAGCCGTCTATTAATGTAGGATTTGGGGAACATGTATACAATTACTTCTACAAGAATGACCAGTTCTGGCATATGTAACCTCAGCGCATTAAAATTTCCACTAATAAGAGCCAGAAAGCAATTAAATAGCAGTCTATTTGTAAAGCTGAGAGTCTCCATATCAAAGTGACAAATTCTGGCTTTGCAAGGCTGATAATGGAGGAAAGAGGTTGGCTATAGTGTAGGTCAGGAGCTTATGAGAAGCTGTTGCCATTTAGAAAAATATTCCCTTTCTGTTCTTTATATGAAAGAGCTATAATTGATATATATAAAAATGGGGCTTTCTGTAGTCCTTTGCCGAGGTAGTTCACTTGCATAGCTGCTGTACCTGTTCACTGTAGGTTTGTGGATACCCTTTCTGTAGTGCCATTAACAAAACATGCTTAACACAATTAACTTAATTTATTTCCATTTGGAAAGTAAGTAGATAGTCTGTGGGGGGAATCAACTTTTATCAAGGCATAATTAAGAAATGCGTTAATTGTTCTTGCCTAGCCATTTCCTCTCTCTGTAATTCTTTCACAGCTTTGAAAAGACTGGGTTTGCCTTTTCTGCTGGTAGGGACAAAAGTCATTGTCTTTATAGATTTCAGCGCTCTAGGATGTACAGTTGATGCACGTATGTTGGAACATGTTCTGTTCAGCAGAACCTATTTAACACTGCTATTTGTCTGGTCTTAGCCTCGGAGAAGATCAGATGCCCAGGCTGAAGTTGTACAGCCAGCTCCATTTGGCATAATTCTGCAGTGCTGTTGAAAGGGACAGTCCCACCCTCCCTCCCTATCACTGCCAGGTGCTCCCCCTGTTCCTCCTGTGTGCTTGGGTAAGTGTCTGTGTTATCATGCCCTGAGCCTAGAACAAGGGACCTGATCCAGCCTGAGAACCCATCCTTTTTACTTGGTAAGTGTTTGGGTGAATCAGGTTCCTGATCCAGCGCATGTTACACTAGCATGGTCGTTAGTGTCAGCCCAAGGTAGGAACAAAGAACTGGGAACAGAAGGTAAGGCCATGCTTTACATGGCAGCTTGTAATGATGTTTGATTAAGATAATTTTATAATTAACTTCCTAATTATTACTTTTATGCTTTCCTTACAAACGAACCATATTGAGYACTGTAAGATGTCATTCTGCTCGTATCTCACAAAAGTCTTTTATCACCATTGTGTTAATGTGTGTTTAATTAAAAGTAACAGTCATGCAGATGATTGCCGTGAAAGTTCCCAATGAGAGTGGATATATGATCTGTTTTGCAGGAGTCATACATTTCCCCCGTGCTCTTTTCTTGCACTAGTGAGATTGATTGCTTCTGTTGCCTAAATCCACATATTCAGAAGGGTCTATTCCTCTCTTTTTTTCTTTTTCTTTATTCCATTGAAGTTGTTTATACATTTGTTCAGAAATTATAGCTGAAATTACTCAATTTTTCCTTTAGGAGTTCCAGTGCTCAGTTGTGAATCCCTGAAAGGAAGCAGGGATGGGCTGCCTCTCTTTGGAACTTACTGCTTGGTTTTTAATACATTTTTCCCTGAGTGCCTTCCCTATGATTCCATGTGGCAACTCTCCAGCATTGGGCTGAAAAGCAATTTCATATTTCCTTGCATTTCTCTGCCAGCACTACCTTGGACTCTGACTAATGCTAACCAGTGTAATTACCTGTGACTTCCCTCCTATGCTTTCCATTTCCACTCAATCCACAGAATGGTATTCTCCAATCCACAGCAATTATGAGTACGATATATGAGAGACCTGGAAGAGAGCACTGAGGATAAAAAAATGAGATGGTAAACTAAACAGCCACTGCTAAATCAAATGCGTAGCAGGTCTGAACTTAGAGTCTCTTCAAAACTCCCATTAAAATCATTGAGGATTCTGCTTCTACGCTTTGTCCAATGCTTTGATCTTTATTCTTGGAAGTCTGTGTCTGAACTTATCTCAGTCTGTTAAGGTATTTGAAACACGCAGTGCTGAATTGTCTTTGCTTTTCTGCACATGAGAACCAAGACCAGCCTGTTTTTTTCCAAACAGATGGAAACGAAGTCCAAGTTCATATAGAGGTGTGTGGAGAACCATGTGAAGATTCYTGTGTATGTTCTAAAATAACAACATCCACATTAGATAACATTTGTATTGGTAGTAGGGATATAAGATAGAAGGGGTAGTGGATTTCTGCCTGAGTCCCAGGAAAATAGGGTTGTGCACTTCTGAAGGAAAGGAGGTCAAGAGTGCAGGTTAGCTGGAAGAGTCTCATGATACTGTGTTTGCTAGATGCGAAAGGTGCTGGTAAGCATCTCCTGCAGGTTCCCCTCAGCTCCAGCTGTTTCTAGCAAGTGATGCACAGATCCCAGAGGGTTAGTTAGCACATCTCAGATAGGCAGTACTCTTTCTTGCTTTCATTTGTGCTGAATTTTAAGATTTTTCTTATCTATTTGATAGAAATATATATGAGATATTTCTCAATTTCTGTTGTTGGCCTCTGACCTTTTGCTGTTACCTCCTTGTGGCTTCCGATGTGGAGGAATCCAGAGAAAGACGGCAACACAACTCAGGCAGACAGGCACATTTTCTGAAGAGACTATGTACATACTGTATGTACCAAAAAGATGTGGTATAGAATTTGATGATTTTATAGAAATACTGGAAATAGGAGTATAAGGTATACACACTGAAAGAATAGTAGCAAATCATAGAGAAAGCAAGTCATGCAAATGACATTGTTTATTGAAATAAATATCATCTGCATTATTACTCAGGTATTTCTGTTGCTGTAGGAAATTAAAAAGAGAAATATGGGAAAAATTTTCTCAAGGCTAATATCCATTTTTTTTGTATATTGAGTAGTTAAGCATGTGGTTTTCTCTTCTTTATTTCTCATGCAAAGCTTTCAATTTTTATCTGTCTGTTTCTTTTACCTTTTTTAGTGTGTTACACAGGCTATAGATGCAGCCATGTCATTGTTACTAATCCCTTAATTAAGCAACTTCATACTGGACTCATTTAGCTGCATATCTTCTTAATCCAGGAGTACAAATATGTCACTGAAAAAGAAGTTATCTATATTTTTGTTAAGGTAAGTGCATTTTTTCAGAATTATTAGGTATGCTCTGTCATTATTTTAAAAAACCTTAGAAGAAAAAATACATTAAAAAGAGTAAACCCACGAGCTCATCATTGTTAAGATATGTATCTTAAAAATAAAACATTTCCTAAAATATATCCTAGAGTAATTTGTGGAAAGACCTGGAGCTGGTTGAAACATTCCAAATAAATGAGGGTGGTGCCACAAAATTAAAAMCAAAACAAAACCAAACCTGTTTTGCAGTATATTTTCGGTTTTCAGTTTTGCCATTTAAATAGCAAAATTAAATGGCATCTAGCATCAGTGGCATTATTTTATATAATGTTCCAAATAAAATGAAAACGTACTTGAGATAAATTATTATCTTTTTGTATTTCTATTCTCAGTTCTGTTTAAAAATAAAAAAGTTTAGACTTTTTAGATTTTCATGCAAAATACAGGTTCCATTTCTTGAATATTTTTATTTTGAATTTTATTCCCCAGTCCGAGTCTGCAAGTAGTATCTGCTACCGCAGTGCCTACCGGTTTGGATCACCGTCTAAATTCTGCTGCAAGACAATCAAGTTTTTGGGAAACATTTAGAAATAGTAATGTGTAGTTTCCATATGCTTAAACTGTGATGCACTGTGATCCTCTTCTTAAATAGCTACTTTTCTAGTTTCTTAATGATATTGGTCACCTTTGTGTTTCAAAGGAGATTTGAGGATGCTCGTAGTGAGGCCAAATGCTGTAATCAGAGCCACACTTCCTTTGATAAACCTTGTGATACAGGACACAAAAAATATTGATACTTTAACTACCGCAAGCTCCCCCCTCCAAGCCCCCATGCGCGCGCGCACACACACACACGTGCACATTTAACCTCTAACACTGAAAATGTGCCTCCAGTCATGGTGGATAAAGACGTTACTTGAGAGCTGGTGATGCAGTGAACGCAAATGAGCTGCTGAATGAGACTCTAGAGTCAGAGGGTGCCTATTCATGGAAGACTGCACAATGTTGAATCATCTTCTGAAATTTGTTTTGCAAATGTTAAACCTAGGAACTGAAATTCTGCTGTTTCACTTGTCACTTTCCTTGTAAGGAATTAAGTGTTAGTGAGCTGCAAAAAACATCTCTTACTGGTCATTTGTAGCTTGTGGGGCTCAGAGACAGTGTCAGAGTGTAGCAGCAATAAAATAACATTCTGTGTTTAATAGTTTTGGAGAGACAAAGGACCTACTGTGCTATAGTCCTATTTCAGACCTACATCTCAGTTCTGCTTTTTAGCATCCTGCAAGTTAGAAGAGTGTTGTTGGTTCCACTGAAGCTGAAAGTTTTTTTTCCTCTGAGTTAATAGGGTACACAGAAAGTCAGAGTACACAAAATTCTACTCTTCATTTTACTCCCTTAAGCAATAAGGGGTTTTGCAAAGAAATAAAAAAAATTAATGATACAGCACCTTATTTATTTACCCCTGATTATTTTTGTGGGGAGAAAAAATAATAAAATAGAATAGTTTTGTGCCAATTATCAACCAATTAACCTTTGCTTTTTTCTAAACCATGTCTACTAATGTCTGCTTTTGCTTTTGTTTTCTGATATTATTTATTTATTTATTTATTTATTTATAGGCTGGAAAGATCATCCTGTTGCACTGTAAACAACCACTGAACCTTCTGAAGAGATTTCTCATCTGTGCTGTTTTGCTGGTGAGTTGCTTGAAGCCTGACGCTGTAAAGATAATAGAATTAGCAGACCTAGCAGGCCTCATTATTTTTAATTAGTATTACTGCTGCTCACACACTACATGTAATTCGGTAAAACTGGAGTGGATTGAGGGGGGGAACCCAACAACTCTGCATTTCAAAATGGGCCATCATAGAAGTGGATGTTGTCAAAGCCTTCTGTGAATTATGTGTTTTTCAGATTTATCATTCTAATAATATTCTGGACAAAYCTCAGAAACTCAACAAAGCAAAGAAGAAAAGGGAATGTGGGCCATAAATAGGTCAAAATCTAAGTACCTTCAGCTCGCATTTTGGTTCATTTATCAAAGCAAAATCAATTGTTATTATTAGCCTATTATCATCATCCTTCCAGTGAGCTGGCTTAATTTTAATCAATATTTCTAATTAGACTACATCAAATACAGTTTTAAATTGTAGCAACCTAGCTCAATGTAGGCTAAATTTATATGCATATCTGTATCCATTCTTTTCATTCTATCTTTATTAATAAGATATTTCTTTACAAATAAGTAATAAACAGCTGTGTTTCAAAGAGCTTTGAAGCAGTTATACATCAGAGTTGATAATGGACCACCTACTATGTTGAAATGCTGTTTGTCTTTTATTTGTATGGACTATATGCTTTAAATAGCTCTGAAACCATCATYGAATTTTCAGGTCACAAGACAGAGGGACTGAGGACCTATACTCTGTGCCACGGTTTCCATTGGCTCCTTTTGACTTGTAAACTAAGTGTTCATGGAAGTGGACACAAACCGTCCATTTCCCATTCCTTGGTAGTTTCTTTTCATCCTATAAGTACCTGCTCTGCTCCTTCGGGGTTTGTCTGATAGCCACCTACCTGTGCGTGTCTCATCGTTTTGATTTCCCCCTGTGAAATTGGCATGGCTGCTTTACACATGCAGTGCTAAAAGCAAAAGCAGAATTAGTCCATGCTTGGACTGTCTTGCTCTCATGTCTTGCAGTGTCCAAAGCAGGGATTTCACAGTTTCTAAGAGAGCAACAAAAATGCACTTGTTTAAATTGTTGAGGTATTTTTTTATTGCGGCTCCCTATTAGAAGGCTCTGCAGATGGTCCTCTTCTTCCCTCCCATTAATACAAATACAGTAACTGTGCTATGGCTAAGAATAATTGTTTTGCTTCCCTGCAGGGATTTAGACACTAGTTAATCATGCAATAGCAGTTTCCATAAGATGTACTTTCCAGGATGATAACGTGGTTCTAGTTCAAACATTCATGACTCAGGAGTATTCAAGACCTCTGTCTGTCCTAATTTATGACAGCAAGAGAAGGTTTACCTCCACTATGTTTTTCCTAAGCACATGTATACGTGGGTGGGTGTTTGCACACATGTTTATGCATGTGCGCGTTTGTATATATAAATCAGAAGCCTTTCTTTGGCGGTCAATGAAAAGAAGAGATTATTGGGAGCAGTCTAATTCTGTTGCCTGTGTATGGAAGTAATTTTGAACAGTGAGGTCAGCAAGGGCACAGTCTGTACTGCATCTTTCCAAACAATTCTGTTGTAGTTTAATTGATGTGACTCTAGGGCTATTGCATTTAAAAATAATTCTAATCCTTAGTCCATTTACTTATGTATCGTAACTGGTCATCCAAACATTCCTCTTAGCAATGGACATATAAATTCAGAACAACCAAACCTTCCTTGACTCTGGTCTCCTAACTACACTTGTGCGTGCTGTCATTTAAATATGCAGTTTCTGTGTTTTTCACTGACAGGCTATTTTGTCTGGTTTGAATCCCATACTTCCTCCAGCGTGTACTCTGAAGTCAGCTGCAGTTTTCAGTAATACTTTTATCATAAAAGCATAAAACCAAAGTGACCATTACCCTAATGGGAACTGAAGTGCAAGTAATTATATCAAAATGTTATTATGCTTACTTCTATGCCAGTCTTATGTGCGGTCAGTAAACATGTGTGCAGTGCAAAGGAGAAAGTTTTGGAACTGAAACAGGCAGAATCTCTAAATGTTTCAAGGCACATTCAATTCTTTCTTCATGAAGTTTCTCCATTCCCTTTCTTCGGAGGAGACTGTACAATCTAACATACCCACAGCCTAAATTAGACAGAYCTTGTGGAAGAAAATATATGGAAGAACCATATAATCAAAGACTGGATCAAATATATTTCTACACAGGACCAAATTTGAGTTACAAGTCACAATAGTTCTGGCATTTCATAACTTTTTAACACATAATTCAGCATGTTTATATTTTTTTCCTGGTTTTTGTATGTCTAATTGTGACTAGCTTTCATTTACATGGAATATATGTACTATGTGGGCATATAAGGGCACAACAATGTAAGTTTTCTGTTGTTCATCCCAGAACCTCTCTACATGGATAGAGAGAGTACTTGACTGCTAATGCACATTTTGCAAGCAGCTCTTCAGTTTGGAGTAGACTGCTACTTGTGTGAGCTCAGCAAACTGACCGGCTTCACCTCTCTGGTGTTTCTTTCTTGGTTTATGCACCTCTGCTATCTTTTTCCATGGCCAATATCATAAACCTTTGAGAGAGGCATTGTGTTTTCATTAGCACATATCCTAAGCTATCCTATCATGAGCTTCATATCTTAATGGGCTGAACTCCTTTAGACACCAGTGAAATGCACTAGGGAGATGATAATCTTTTGTAATAGATTTCTGCATATATGCTGAAATAGATTTATTAGAGTTAAGAACAATTTTATTCATATATGTATTCAAATACGTGTACATTTTTATCCAACTGTGGTACACTCTTCTGAGGATAAAAGGTTGAAGTAATTTTTGAATATTAATTCTGTCACAGRAGTCCTGTGAGTCAAAGAACTAAATTATTCCACAGATGGTGAAACTGATGCCCTGGAATATTATGGTTGAGACTTTTGAARTGTAAAGAAGTGAGATGCCCTTTTGTCAGAGAATTTCAGTGGAATTTCCCTGTGGAATTCCTTTAGGCTCCGTTACAAATCCCATCTCAATAATAGGCCAATGATCACAGAAAAGTTAATGGAGGAGCTGGAAGGAGAATCAGGTGTCTTTTCACCCAGATATCTTAATCTGAGACATAATTATTTGATGAGTTCATCTGAGGATATAATAAGCTTCACAGACTTTGAAGTCAGGCAGGCAGATAGTATGTGCATAGTTAAGCGTGTGAATACTTTTCACAATATATTTGAAGGTACCTGATTCAGTGCCTCCCACTGCCACCTTCTTTTTGAACATTTTAAAGCCTTTATACAGTTCTCAATTAAGAATACTTCTCTACGTGGTATAAAACATTCCTTGCAATAATAGCTTCTGTTCTCTACAGCCTACATTTACCCTGGTATCATAAGTGTTACAGACATTTGTTAAGAATTGAGGTCTGTGATAAGAATTTTAGTGTTGTATGTATTTTAGAGCATTTTCTTCGTCCATAGACATGAAATATAGCACTTTCTCATGTGATAGTACTCTGTAATTTAGAAAATTATAGTTAGTTGAGTGTGTATTAATCTTAACACTCAGTACTCTAAAACCAGAATAATCGAGAATGCTAAGCTAAACATATCCTCTGTAAAAGTTGATCATGATTTTCTCTAAGCCATGTAAACACTATTCTGTATACTTCCAACATGTTCCTTATACTGTTCTGTGTATTTTAACTGAGCAGTTGTTGATTTATTGTATACACACCAGAATTGATCAAAAGCTATCAAAATCCCCCCAAAATACTGGGGGGACTCTGTGAGGTTCTGTGAGGACTGAATGGGTGTATTCTACATAATTAAAGAGATAATGGGTACCAGAGTGCTCAGGCCTTAGCCTTTTAATCCTGATTTCAATATTGTCGCATACACTTGAACCCCTTCCTCCCTTTTACTCTCCTGATGGGRTGTGAGATGACTTTCGTGATAGAGGAAAGCTGTGAGGTTTCTGATAAGTATAACAACATACAGTCTTCTCTGTAGCGATATCCTAGTAGAGTAACGCGTCACTTGTAGGTCAAAAAAAATGTTTTACCACYGGTAGCTGGTAGTGTTTTCCGCAACAGCTTAACCCTTTGACTCTTTGCCCTCCTCCCTACTTGGCACATATAGTACAGGTGACTGAATCAAATGGAGTCAACGTAAAAGGCAGTATTTACTCACTGATTTTTTTTTTTTTTTGTGAGAAGCTGTTCATGTTGTTTCATGCAAGATAAATCCCTGAATTTTTTATTACTTTTTTTTTAAATATATGGCTCTTAAAGCACATTCAGGAGAAGAGTTAATACAACTTTTCCTGACTGATGTGGCTACGAAGAGGTCATGGCATTGGGCAGTTGTGGCAATGAAGACAGCAATATAAGCACCTTTGAAAAATAGGTTTAACATAGGACAAAAGACATTTGGTGAATCAGTCTTTGTTCAGTTAACCATGTGCTAAAACTGGTGGCCTGTTGATGTACCTGTCACAGTATTCAAGACTAGATATGTCATTAGCTGTCCTGCACTTCACAGTGTACAGGCATGCTACTGTGTGCAMAATTGAAATCCTGCATTTGTAAGAAAGCTTGGTGATATGTAATATGGACTGGAGTTCATTTAGGTGGTGGAGGAAGGAGTAGGGAGAGCAGTTAAAGTTTTAGTACCTGATGTGATGCATGTTTCTGGGAAAATAACAACACAGTCAGTTCTGTAGCATTCCCATTCGTGTCACAGCTGAATACAACCATGGCAAGGTGGGTGAAGTTTTATAAAGTTTCATTCTCTATTGTAACTAGAAAAATACTGGAAACAGCATAGAGGCAAAAATGTAATGCATATTAATCAGAAAAAAGTCAGTATAATACATGAATATTCATTCATTCTTTTGCTTCTGCAGTTTTTCTTCCAGGCATTGGGAGGTTGAGGTGATTTTAAGAGCATCTTTATTTCGGAAGAAAGCAATTTAAATACAGATTTACATGTTCATTTGTGGCTCAGGTTAATTAAAGCTCAATATTTTGGGAGGGATTAAGGAATACGTGTAGTTTCAATGGGATGAACCTCAAAAAGATTTCAGTGATTTATGCATTCATGTGCATTTGTGTGTGCATATAAAGTATGGTACTTAAACATCTATTACAGAAAACAGCACACTGGGGATTTGGGTAATAGATCATTTTAATGTGTGAATAGGTTACATTCCTAACTACTAGTTGGGAAGGGTTAGTTCGTATTGGAAGGGAAATGAAGTAAATGGCCAAGAAAATTTATAGTGTTGCAATTCAACAAAAATATTGATCAGAAGATGAGGAACTCCATTTTTATAAACTTAATCAACACTGATTGTTTGATATTCAGCTAGGACTGTCAGGGAGAAATAAGAGCTATGAGCCTGTGTGTGGGTGAAGAAACAAGCTAGCAATATTCTAGGGAAAAAACCCGACTGTACAAAAAAACCCCCCAAACCAAAAACACTGATGTAATTTTCCAGAAGATTCAAAGGCTAAATATTTAAAAGGGAATAGAGACTGTCTATGTTTTGTTTTGTTTGTATTGCTATATAGTTGCCTGACTGGAAATTATGTTTCAACAAACAACTGCTGTATTTATTGGCTTATATTTTGTTATGCTAATATTCTGCTAGTGTCCTGTATTTCCATAGTAATCATCTAATAGTCTGCTTCACAAAATAGTAGGTTGCTGAGATCCATTTAGAGCCGTGAGTGCCGTGGCTAAAGGTCAGCGCCGGGGGAGCTCTGCTCCATGGTGTGCAGGTGCCACTTGCGTCACAGCCATTAAGCACGAAACTAAAATCAATTTCACTGCATCTTCGCAAGCTGGCAAACATAGTAGTCACCTCAGCAGAAAAAAAGACACAGCTTGCACACATGGTGCGCCTTTTTAAAGAGCTCGGCAGAGTCTGAAAGAAGTTTTAAAGAGCCTGTAACTCTGTATCTCCAAAACCAGCTATTGTGTTGTCTCTGGTGCCACCATTCAGGACCTCTCTGCTACATTTGTGTAGTGCATTTGAGGTGACTTACCAACAACAGTCTGTTTGATAGATTTGCTTAATGCGGTAAGGTTTACAGTGGTATCAAAGAGRAAGTGTTTCAGAGTATGGACTTCTGACTCTGGATTTAAAATTACAAAGTGTGGCTCCTCCTGAGTATGTAATCCATCATGACTGTATGGTTCTAGGCATTTCCGTGCTAGAGATTTTGCTCCACCTCCTCTTTTGGAAAATTGCCTTTCCTTCTCTCAGTGGTGTCACAGAGGAGATGAACTCCCGGAAAGCTTTTCCTCCTGAACTTGACATGATTCATCAGAAGGAAAGTGAGGACAGTGTATTTCATGTCATTTAGTGAAAGGACATCCAAATAATCGATGTATCAATTTTAAAAAATCAGTTAAATGTCAATAACAGTCTTGGTTACTTTAAAGTCAAAGTCTAATTCATGGTGAATTGAACAAAAGGGAAAAAAATTCTAAACCTGTTTGGTCCATGAGTGCAGTTTAAGTTATATGATTAAGTTTTGTTTGGTTCTTTGTATGAGTTGGTTGTTATTTATTTCTTCAGAGTTTTCACCTTATTTTATCCTTATTGGTTTTATTCAGTAGTGATTTACAAGCACAGTGGTATAAGGCACTGAAGTACCAGTGATAAGGGTCCACCTACCTGGATTGTGTCATAGGCGTTGCAAGTACTTGTCTTTTACCTCAAAGCCTCATACGTTTTYATGGCCCCAGACTGAAGGCCTTCTGCTTTGGCACAGCTATCTGGAGCAAGAAAGAAGCTGTAATTTTCCCTGGAGATCCTCTCCCTTTTAAATAGTCCTTGGACTGGGAAGTGATCCATGGGTCCGAGAAGGGGTGAGGAGCTGCTCCCACGGTGCACCTTATAGGACCTGAGCTCCATAGGATGCCTGTCRCCCGCCTCGGCTGCCGGGAAAGCATTTCTCTCTTCTCTCACATGCTTTCCTGGTTCTGGATTGACCAGATCACTTTTGTTTCCATCTCCTTCTGTCAAACTTGTTTTGGGCAAGATGGCCACTGCTGAGTGCTCTTAATTTGGCATTTTCTTTAGAAGCTATCAACRTCCCTGGACATAACATCTGTCAGGGATGTGGCAAGCTGGGAATTGGGTGCCTGCCCAGCCATAGCATAACAGGACTGCAGGGCACAATTGACTACAGTGAACAGGAAAATTTCTGAGCCATTGATCCACAAGCTCACATAATGTGTGAAATTGAAAATGTAGCCTGTCAGAGGAAGCTAGCCATATATTTTTAGATTATCTTCCAAAAAACAACCCTTGACCATTGTTGAGTAATAAAAATTCTTTCTATTTTTGCTGGGGATTATTCTGTGTTTGTGTTTAGGGTTTTTTTAATTATTTCCTACTGGTAAAGATTGTAGTTTTTCTTTTTAAAATCACTTCAGTAGGCCAGTTTCTCTTTCATGTCATGTAGCTTTATATGTGAGCACATATACATATGTACTTGTTTACATAAATGCTTTTCAGAGGCCAGCACTAAGAARTATTTTGCATTATAATTCTGGATGGTGTAATAAACACTTGGCAGGACAAGAAAGAGTGCCGAGACCTATTTAACATGCATTGTCACCAAGATAAATGAACATTGTAACTACATCCCTAGGAGAAGTCTAATGCTCTTCCCATTTACTTTCCTATTATGCTTATAAGTATCAGTTGACTTCAGTGGAATTACTTCTGATTAGCACATATGTGAAACAGCCCCAGACTGTCATATATTCCTCTTCTGTCATTCTTCCCTCTTTTTGAAGGGTTATTACTGCGCCAGTACTGTATTTCCTGCCAGAGGTTTCCTAGTGGCTCTGAAAAGTTTGTTGGCGCCTGCAGCATGCCTGCTTTGAAGTAGTTTCTCACCCTCTGAATGGATTTTTCTGTCTCATTTGCCAAAAGAATATATGAAATAAGGTGGCTGGGCTGGGACAGCACAACCTTTCAGCACAGCTACCTTCTTGTTTAGTAGGTTCCACTCCTACCGAGCAGTAGCAATTACCTCTTGCATGAAGCTTTTTGTCTTATTAGGTATGAAGCAAACATTAGCTATTCAGAAACTGTAATGTGACCGTCTCTCCTCTACATATGGAGGAGGAAGTGATGGCTGGAAGACACTGACTGCATTTTTCTGTTTGTAATCCTCTTCAACTTTGGGAGATGATCTTTTGTACTACATGCAGGTCTTCTACCAAAGGCTTTTAGCACACAAAGTTCAGCATTTTTGTTCTTTTTCAGCATAAAATTGAAGTAATGAATCTTAACCATAACTTTTCTTTTTTAAGCTATATGTAAATTGRGAAATAGGTGTTTCTATATGTATAGATATGTACATATGTTTCACAAACTACTATTTAGAGGTGTCTGTGTCTCAAGGAAAAGAAAACAAGTTTACTACATGTTTAGTGTCAGTAGTGATTACACAGGATATSTAAAATGAAAGATTTTTCTACGAACCTCACTAAAGAGATAGAAGATCGTTCCTGTAGGGCCTGTTAACTTTTACACAGATTTGAGAATAAAGCACGGTTAAAGACCTTCCACTTGTCTCTGAGACAATGAGAAATAAACTAGAATTCTAACTTACCTGATGGCTTAAAGAGGCAGCTGATGTAAAAGGAAACTAATGAACTGTGAGGTTATTTTGGTAAGAATTAAGGAGTGAATCAGATCATAAGCACATATGGCTTTTCCTATCATCTTTTATGAGTTTCCCTACTTTTGATTGCTGAGGGCAAGTGTTTGTAAACTTAGTCCTTATTCTATATTCTCAGCACAAAAATAATTAACTAGAAAAATCTAGAAAATTATGACTTAATGTCCCATTTTTCCTTTAGTGCTTATCCAGGGCACATTAAAACCAGTTTCTCAAGAATTAGGCCAATCCAGTTTGTGTCTAAAGTTTGCTCTGAAAAGCAAATATTGCTGTTTTATTAAAATTATGAAATTTATTTTTTAAAATAAAAAAAAATAAAGAAAAAAGTCAAGAATAGATCCTTTAAATGCACTCATTCATTCAACTAGTGAACTTTTTATTTAGTATATATTAAATTAAGAAAAGGAGAAAGAGCCTTTGGTGACGAAAGTTGTGACGTTTCCTTCCTTACATTGTGTACCAGCTGTACTCATACTCTTTTACACGTGGAGGGAGAAAAGCTGTGCTTCCAAATCTGAAGATATTTACTGCAATTATAATCTTGATAGGAAATCAASTAGACACCAGAGGAGTTCCTTATAATTAATTTCTTTAAACCTTATCTTCTAACTTTTTTTTATATGCAACTAAACTGAAACTTATTTGTGCACATCTCTAGCCTGTAGCCTTCAATGCTCCTATAAAGATTAGTTTTAGTTACTATCTCAGTGTTTCCAGTATTGCTGGTTCAAATAGCAATTTATGCTCTTTATAAATTACATATTTTTTGTTATTGCGGAGTCATATAGATAAGTAGATTTGCCTGGATTTTAAAATGTTCAAATTTTGCTTGAGAAGTTGAGAAATCATAGTAATTTTTATTATTTATCCATTTCCCAAGAATTTATCAGACATTTTGCAGATGCARAGCAAAACTTCTACTTGCCTTAAATATATTATAACTCAGGTAGCTTTATTTTCAGATGTAAGCTTCTCAGAAAATGCTGAAATTGTTTTTCTGAAATAAAGCATTTTAAACCTGTGTTGCAAATTCAGCTAAGGGCTTTCTCAGAGCCAGCTGATTTCTGATATTAGAATTATTTCTAGCATAAGTTCAAAAAAATGGGGAGGCACAGGACCATGTGCGGGTTTTGTTGCTTTTTTTAAGTTTTATCATATTATCCATCTGGGTAGCACTTTTATTTAGGTGGTCAACAGGGCCTGTTGAGCCTTTGTTGATGGTTTAATATATGTATTTATTGCATCATCCTTGTATTCCATGGGTTTTCTCCTTGAAGGGCAGAGACAGTCAAATTCCAGCAGTTTTAGATTAAGACCATCTAATATATGTAAGAAGTCAGATAGAGGAGAGAAACCTGTGGACCCTCACTAAGATACTCATTTTTTGTTGTTTCAATGATTCATGGATCTGTCTGATATCGCCCGTTTAGAGTAAATGTCATTAATGAACATCTTCATGACACAAAATCAAAACTAATTTCATTTTGTAAGGGACACCCACAGCTGTGACTCTTGCTGTAAATATGATCATGTTGTTCTTCTGTCATAATGATGAGTAGATGTACGTAATGTTAATAAGATAATTAGCATTTCTAGCAATGATAGGTGAGAAAGAGTTCAAGCTATATTGTGTAAAGCTTAGAGTATATAAATAGGCTCAAAGAGATATTTCTAGCTATTCATCATATTAAGACAGTTCACAAATCAGGTGCAGTGTTCTTTGCTTTATTTGAAACTGCTGGATTAGGTATTTAAAAAACCTAAAATCAGTATTATGGATCATGAAGAAAGCCTACTATAAAGCTTTTCTACACCAGAGTAGGAGGACAGCTCTGGAACAAAAGTCATGCACAGGATTTATCAGTTCACTTCAGTGATTTTTTCAGTACTCTTGTAAAATAAAGACACAGTGCTGTATGATTGCTGTCTGTCACAATGGCAGGATAAGCAACTGAAAGGTTTAGAGGGAAAGATCTTGTATCACCTACTACTCTTGGATAAAATCACCCCTGAAACATGATAAAGGGTATTTATCCCCCCAGTTCTCAAGGTAGTTTATCCATTTCTGAAATCTGCTGTATCAATGTATGTATTATTATGTCATAGTGTAGATGAGAGAGGGACAGAAAGTTAAAAACGAGCAACTGCTCCCGGGATCCCACAGTCACAGATGGCCATCAATTTTTCTTTTTTTCTGTGATAAATCTACATGGGAAAGTCTTGCTTTTTGTGTGCAAAACTTGCTCTCACAGGCCGCATGACAGTTGTTAACAGTAACTAAGCAATTTAGAGATTAATATGACCCAGACAGCCAGATCTGAAGCTTCTGTCTTCTTTTACTGACGCTTTTTGAGGACTAGTCTTGAACTCATACCTAAATTAGGCTGCTTGGACTCTTCTCTAATGGAAGCAGATCCATTTTTGCTGCTTTTTTTCTTGAAGATGATGATTTTATAAAAAATGTGGTATTATTTTTGTTGTTCTTTTTGTTCTTATTATTATGATCTCTACTTCTGACCCTGCAAATCAATGTCAAATGGCTTGGCACATAGATAGGTCAGCTGTTAACTTTGCATTGTTTTGAACGTGTGTGCATTGTTGGCATGTCCACGCAGTACTCACTCAAGTCAGAAAGATTTTTTTTTTTTTTTTGGTTCATTCAAGCACCTTAAAGCTTTGTGCCATGATATTGCAATTTTTTGAATAATATCAGTACTAGCTGAGCTGTTCTATATTGAGCCTCTATAGTAATGCAATCTGTACCACTGGTATGATCTCAAGTGTAAGCTTAGGAAGCCAAGATCAGAAGTCTGCTGTGTATTTAAATATTTCATTTTTAATCAAATTGTGACCTGCACACTAAGAGCACATTGCATTGAAGACTAACTTATTTGGATATTATACTTTTCTACTATGAATAAGGACATTTTAAAGAAGTTTTTTTTTCCCCCAACATGGAAAAGAGCTTACTTTAATTGACATTTAAAAATAGAGAATAATAGAATGGGGGGGGAAGGAACCACCAACCAAAAAAACCCAACCCAAAACAAACCCCACCACACCAAAAAAACAGCAACAAAAACCCTAATTTTACCTCTTCATTAAATTAGTCACCTTTTTAGTCCATTTTTGTGTGCCTTCTCATTTGCAGGTTAGTGGTTGAAATGGAGAACTCTTGGAAACAATTGTTTCTGTTAATTCTCTAATTACAGAACATCTGTCCTCTTCCCTCTCAGTTGTATCCCACCCCAAAGGTTTGATTTCAAAACCATTGTAACCATTCTCAGAACATGAAAGCATATATTTGAACAGGTCAATATCAACCACTTCGATCACAACCCCTTCTAATTTTCAGGCTATTTGATGCAAATAAAAACTGACATTAGTCTCCACCTCCCATTAAAAAAAAAAAAAAAAAAAAAAGTCTGGAAAGGAAAATTCTTATTGTATTTTTCTGACACTGATAAAGTTTAGAATTCTCTTACAGCAAGCAAGGGAAATTGGGAGGCACATCATAGTTACCATGTCCAGCCCCCTCAGTGGAAAAAGAAATGCCCATCTCTCCCTCTACAGCTTGAGCTCTGTCCATGCATACCACCACCATACTGAGCAGTGCYCTCAGTAAAATAAGGGTGGTATTCTCTGTCTCAGATACTCATGAGAATGTTTAATATATTACCACTGTTRATGCTCATTTCTAAGGCTAGCTTTGAGTGAGAAGGGGAGATGAGTCCCAACCTTCTAGTGGCCTCACCCTGTACTCTACAGGAATAGTTCCCATTTGTCAGAGCATGGTACCTAGATATGGTCTTTTTCCAGATTCCCTGGTCTTCCTTTCCCATCTGATTCATGTTTTGGAGATTACCTTTGCTACTCATCAGAGCTTGATGATAATTTTCAGAGAGAATTGAAAAAAAAAAAAAATTAAATCCATCAAAGTGTATGGAAGGATTTGTATTGCCTTTGGTCCGGTTTTGGGTGAGACTACAAGTTGCTGCAAATCAACCTTGATACTTCAGCATTACTGTCCCTCCACAGGACAGAGAGCAGCATGCATTCTGGTTTCCTCTGATGAGGACAATGCACATCGCTCTGCACTGTGCCATTTTTTTCCCTGGGAACCTGAAGGTGAAAATAGAGACCAAGAGTTGCCTATCGCCCTCCCCTTTTCGCACATCACTGCGTCATGACTTAAAGAATAAAGCGTGGAGCAAAGCAGCTCTGGTGGTTTCCAGCAAGCTGCCAGAGCCTCTGCAAGCAGCATGCAGCTCCATGTGCAGCAAATCCACTTGCGCAGACTCCTGGCTGAGGCGGTCCGCTTGCGCCTGGGAGCCTGGCTGGCAGCTCCACCTTACACACAGCTATAAATGGTTCCTGACACAATTTCCAAGTCGCTCCCATTTTCATTTGGGACACATTGACTATTCAAAATCCTTTTTATTTAATATTTTCCCTTCCTYCTTGTTCACTTTGCATGGTGTAAAGGTGAATTAAGAAGTTTCAGTCTAAAGCACGTAGTATTCTGTTTGAGGTGCTGCCTGCGATGAGCCAAATGCAGACTGCTTGTTGGTACTGAAGCTTGAACTTCAGAGGAAACAATTAACCTTGTTAAAAGAACTCTGTTTAATGTACAGTGCATAATAAGAGGAAAACGGGGAGGATCATTTCACTTGTTAATGGATTACAATTAAACTTAAAGCCAACTTTTGTCCTCACTTCCACCAGTGTAATACAGGCCAGGATTTTCCTCCGATGGGTGAACGAAATGTGAAAGGTACAGTTCTGCAGCTGCTTTGTTTTCATGGAAAGTTGCCTGACAGTGAAGTACTGTGCAAGAAGCAGCTGCAGAATCAGGCCCTTTGTACACATGCGCTTGTAGTAGTCTTAAAAGAAATAGAATGGGACCAGCAAAATGGCACTTCAGCTCAAAGAAAAATCCAGCGTCTTCCATCTGCTCCCTGCTCTTGCAGCTGCAGTGAATTATGATGTGCTGTCACATTTATAGGGTGATTTCATCAACTGATTTATTTAATTAATTTAGATTTAACATTGTACAAAGGGTATGTGATGAAGTGGTGTAACTCTTTCCTCAGCCACCGCACCAGCCAAGATTTATTTTAAGTATCCTCTGCCTCACTGTGTCCTCCCTTGTTCTTTTCAAGCTGCAGCCAAGAGAGCGTTTGAAATAGGTGATCGGGTGAAAAGCTGCTACCTAACAGTGCTGCCATGGAGCAGAACCGGCAACTTCGATCTTGTGTTATGACGCTAGAGTTAAAACAGCCATGTATTCTCTCCACCAAAAAAATATCTATCACACTGATGCATCCCTAGTGACTCTTGAATCTGCATAATGCTTCATGTAGAAGTATGGATGAGGTCAAATTGTTACTTGGGGTGTTAACAATTTTAAGAATATGCTTCTTGAATACCCTTCTTGGACATGATCTTGAAACAGCATAGAACACCCTCTTTTATTTTATTTGTGTGGAACAATGAAGTCTATGGGTGTTAATAGTTAAAATCAGTAGCAATACAAATCCCTGCTTGTCTTGTGATTTGGTGTGATGCTGGTTGCAAAAAGAAGAGACTCTGTCCTGGTGATGGTTTCAATAATAATAATAGTACATTTATATTATGCTAAATTATAATGCAGAAATTGGAAAATTATGGCACGGGTTTTGGTAGCAGATGTATGTAGACACAGGAAATTGTGACTCCTGTGCTAAAAAACTTCATATCAAATAGATAAGACAAGTTAATAGAACAGAAGTGTTCCAAATTTAATATATTCTCATATATATATATATATATATATGTTTGTGCGCGTGAGAAAGAGCAAGAAAAAGCTGTTTAATTGTGCTTCTTTGCTGAGTGGACATAACTCTAAGAATCCAGAGGAAGTTACAGTTTCAAAATTTTTTCTCTTAATGTTTCTCCAGTGCTTAAACCACGACACTTAAAATGGGGGCAAGGGTTATGCTGAGTAAATCCCAGTAAAAGTCCAAGCACAGCTTAACTAAGTCAATGTAAAATATCTACGTTTATAATACTTATTTTGTAGTATTGATCATACTGTAGTTATGAGCCATAAGAATTCAGTGATTCTCATTTACGAGGAAATGAAACCAATTATTTTCAGTGGAAGAGAGAATGCAAGCAGTCAGAAAGAACTGAATATTTATTACAATGTGTACATAGAAGTGGCCTGAGCATCTTTTGTGTGCCCCCGAATAATGGACTAGGCTTTATGAAGCCAGAGATGGTGGAAACATTTTCTGTGCTTCATTTTCATTTGTGTTGCTGTGTTTTTCATAGTCCCGAAAAACATTCAATCTTCTGAACTGAATGTTGTTGTTTTATTTTCCCATAAATGAATATTTACTAAAAACATAGCTTATTTCTATGGAGTGAGACCACAAAAATAAGACGTTTTTCATTAGTGGCAAAACTGTAAGATAAAAGCTCTGTTAAAAATGTATGTGCTTCATCTGTAAAGCTTCAGCGTTCTGCCTTGTTGGCTGTTCTGATTTCACAATATTGGATAAAATCAGTACAAAGAGAAAAATGTTATTACAGAAACTAGGCTTGTTTCCACTGTGCTAGAATTATGATTGTGACAATAGAATTCCAGGCAGCATTCAAAAAATAAAATTGAAGCAAACCCCCATAATTTAATGTGTTAGATAATCATAAAAGAAGTCATCACGTGGTAGTTTGGAAGAGAAATGAGTAAAAAATGTGTAGGAACTATATCTTAATTTCAAAAGCGACCTGTGTAATTAGAAGTTGAGAATGTCATTGAGCTACAGGCTCACTTAGACTTTTTGGAAGTTTATTAACTTCAGAATCAAAAGAAAGAGACAAGAGAGAAAAACAGCATAGATTGTTCAGTAGTACAGAATCATGAGCTAAGATTAAATTACACAGAAGATCTATTTTTGCAATAATATCTATTTCTAAATAATTTTTACCTAATGTCTACAGCTAAATGTATGTATTTGTGCCACAATCAAATTAGATTTGCTTTCTACATCAGTGTAGTTTGTTTATCTGAGTTAATCAAATTCCCCCCMAAAAAGAGGTTTTGTAATTCTTATGTTGCAACAGAACCATGTCTAAAATCAGAGTTCGTTCCCTGTCACTACCATCTAGATTAACTGCTGTTCTTATTAAGCAATTCACCTTTTGATTATCCAATCAATAAGAACACTTGCAGCTTGGTATGGATGCTGATGCCTTCCTTCTTCTCTCACTCTTTATTTTCTGTCATTTCTAAACTAGAATATTGCTTGTCATAGACCCATGTCCTGGTTCTTCACCCTAAGGGGATTATTTTGGCTGGCCTAGCTGAGTGCATGCGAAGTCAAGGATTCATTCTTGTCAAAAAAACTTTCTTGTTAAGTGCTTTCAAATCCAAAGCAGCATGCATGTGAATTGATAGTTATGGGGAAATACTGTAGAAAATATTATGTTTAGCCAGAAGTTGTATCTATTAGTGTTGAATGGGGGGTTGATTTTTATGATCATATCACGTTTGGCAGATCCCTTCAGGGCTGTGTTTAGTCTTTTTTCAGTTTGGTTTGTTTTTTTTTTTTTTTTTCTTTTCTTCTTCCTGCTAATGTTAAAGTTGAAAACTAGCACTAACCACATCACTTCCAGACCAAACTGTGGTTTGTCTAGGAAGTGAAAATGAAATGCTTGTGCATCAGAAGTCTGATCTCCATATGGATTCTCTCAACATTACTAAAAAGCAAACAAAAAAATATCCCCTCCTGTCAAACTCTGAATGTTTCTTTCATATCCACTTTTTAAATAGAGAAACATGTATGAACTTGTGAGATCAAGCAATTCACAGAAATCAAGCTAATCCATCAAAAGTCTAACAAATCAACCTTTAAATATAGCCTCAATACTATCCTTTAGTCCTTAACAAACATTACATTATTATTAATGTGCTTTTACTAGTAGCAATAGTAGTCATCTGAGACGTCTTCATCAAACTGGACATGATTTGGTTAATGAAGTAATGGTGGGAAATACATTATTGCCCCTAACCAGCAGAAGAGAGAAATGGCTAAAAAAAAAAAAAAAAGGATTTATTTATCATTACTTATACAATTCAAAATGATCATGATACTTTTTGTGGACAAATCAAAATGTTCTCTGTTAGACACATTTACAGATTCCTATTTTTTTACACTAAACCACTGGAGGAGCTTATACAGAAAAAACTCCTTCAAAGATTTATCTATAGGGTTCATTACTTGCTGTTTGATGGGAAAGGAATAGTAAATTGCTTCCCCTTCAAAACAGAACACTAGTTTAGCTATTCCAGCAGAAGACTAGATGTACACACAGCTAAGAAAAATATCTAGAATCATTGCAGTTAATATTACTGAGAATCAGAAAATATTTGAAGCCACTGCTCATTCATGAGAGCCAGAATCTGATTAGGTGGCAGATGAAGACCTTGGTCACAGTAAGATCTTCTAAGTTGAAGTAAATAATGCAATGTGTGCATACTATGCAACTTCTTGCCAGCCTCCTCTAAAGTATATGTYGAAGACAAGGTTCTTGTGGATCACTATTTGATTCCCCTAGTTTGCTTTGCTAGCAGTACTTATCTGTTACAATCATCTCTTGTGATCATCCTCACCACCCAGGTTAGACTTCTTTTTCTACTCCTAGAATTTTCCYGCCTCATGTGCTCTTTATGGTTGTCTTCCTACTCCTTCTGCATTTTATGCCCCATAGCTTTCTCTTCAACGTTTGCCTCTGTACTGTGTGATCACTCCATTTTCTTTCTGCCTTCAAAAATCTCATCTCCTGTGTCATGCGTTTTAATTCCATGGCTGGTTATATATCAGTGGTGAAAGGACCATCATCTTCCCTGAGAAAAGTACAGCTTTAATGCTCTGTAGCCATCTGAAATAGTAATATCCTTCTGTGCACTTGCCTAGGCTGTAAGCATGCTGCACTTAAGCAAAAGGAGTCTATGCTTCACATCGATAACAGAAGCTTGCAGTGACTATTTTGGTCATTTGAAGCTGATGAACAGGAGACGATGAGCAAAAATAGCCTCCAACCAAAATCAAGAGTAAATGCTGTGAAAATTGCAAACTACATAGTATTGGCAACTCTTGAGTATTCTAGCTGTGTAAATCCTTCTACTTGTTTTTCAAGAAAGGCAAAAATACCACTTTGTTTCCAGAGATTCATGCAGTCTTTTGTCTCTCTTTACTTTCCCTGGCCTTCCCTTGACTTTCATGTTTGGACCTTTGGAAGAACACAAAATAGAAGTCATCCAAAATTGCTAAGATTTGCCTGGTTTCACATTAAATGATACAAAACCTCTGAGTTCAGCATCATTTCCACCCGAAATCATAAATCTGCTCACAGTCACTCAGCCTGGGATCATGGAGAAAGTTTTTAAAGGGCCCAAATGTAGGTTTCATAATAAAACCTGTCAGCAGGTTTGGATTTCATTACAAACAATTTGTATAGTTCTTTTTCAAAAGCATGCATGAAACTGAGAAACTAGCCAAAAGACAAATCACAACTGAATCATGCAGTCACCAGAATAAGGACCTGAATTTTGCCTACTGATCATGGAAAAAAATGCTAGTAATGTTTACCACTGGTCTTTTTTTGGACAGAGCAAGTCATTTTGTGGTGCTCAAGATTAGAATTTTGGCAGTTTGTCTAGTCTACYAACACAAAAAAGCAGCCAAATTAAAAGCTTTCAGAAAGTTATCAAACACAGCACATATAATGTAAAAAGGTGTCTAGTCTACCAGGAGGTAATAAATGCACTGTAAGGTATCAAATCAGGAGCAGTTGTCTGATAGCTGAAAGAAGACAGTAGGTTAATAATATGTATTGGAGAAATGTCCAGCTATAGAATTATCAGAAGCCATAAAGGCTGGAGTTTGTCTGAATGTTCATGTCTTTTTGATCAGTATTGAGATGAGCATTAAAGAAAGCATAATTCTAAAGATTTCTGTCTGCTAAGAGCTATGCTGCCATTTTTGAAAATTAACTTTTTAATAATATGACAGGACTCTGAAGGCCAAAATAGCTGATATGTTTTAAAAATGGGGAAATTATTAAACCCATGAATAGAATTTGAGAAATTGTCATGAAACTACAGCATTCTTGCAGACATATCGTCCATGCTCAAGATATATAACAGGACTCTAGGCACCTATGTGTAATATATCTTAAATGGCTTGCTGGAAAGGTCTTGCTAAAAATACTGCTGTCTGTCTTCATAATTGAATGGCTCTAATATGTGCCTTTTAAAAATGCTTATGTCCAGAAATTGCAGTAAGGCTACTGTACTTCTAGAAGTTCCTTAAATGTGAAAAAAAATCAACTATTTTTATGTGATATTGATTAGAACATGATGTATTAATTCACAATGTCCTTCTGAATTTTTATTTCTTTAATGAATAAAGGGGATTTCATTTAAGATATTGAATTTATTTTATATTCTTCATGAAACACAAGGAAATGCATTTGTGTTAATGGAGAGTTAACTAGTCTTAAGACTTAACGAGTTTCTTTGAAAAACTGTGTGTCTATGTACTATCTTCTAGTCCTTTACATTGGGTGTTTAAGAAAAATACTGGAAGAAGCCATGCTGGTTTTAAAGAAGCAAAAATCAATAGGCAGCTACTTAGAGTATTGCAGTATGCAGATAAGCAGCTTTGCCAAGTCTGAACTTTGCACAGCAACATCAATACAACTTGTAGAACAATGAACTTGAATACAAATGCTGTGGAGGAAGAGAGGAAAAATGCCTTTTATAAACGAAGCAGTAAAAGGTGTTAATGCATGTTGACAAGAGCCTGCTTGAGTTATTTACTGTGTTCAAATACTTTGCAAACGAATTCCTAGCAGTAATTGCTTCAGAGGAAAAAGGCATGAAATTGATGCAGCCTATTTGTGTGAAATGCAAACTTCTACCCATACAAAACTAACTCATTGAGAAAGGCTTCATATCCACAGGGTGTATGAAGAGAATAATAGATTATTTTTTTTAATTGTGTAGAATTTAAATGTCTGTCTATAAAGAAGTATTTTACATGTGATAAATAATATTTCAATGTAAAAGATTTGAAATATTTTGTGCATCATAGCTTCTTMAGTGTATGCGATAAGGACTATATTGGCATGTGTCCTGGATAACTGCATTACACTTATGAGTGGTGAAGGCATGAATAAGTTATTGGTTATACTAAAGAAAGGATGTGGTAAGGTGTAAGACTTCTAAGCACCCACTTCTTATGCCTCAAGGAAATAATTCATTGCATACCTGGCTATTTATTCAGGTTTCTAAAACGGAGTAGTGGCAATGGTCTAGCCTTCAGACTTTCCAAGCACTGAGTGGGGCTAAAATAGATGTAAAAGACAAATGCTTCTGTGAAAATTCTAGCTTTGCTGGGAAGGCTGGCTTCCAGGAAGTTCTTGGGCAATCCTTTGAAGAACTTAAGTGATCATCTGTCCTCATGCCTGTGTCTGGAAGGTCTAATAGTCTGCTAAACTTCCGGTTTCTCATTTTTGGGCAGCATCTGATAGCTGTCTTACTGAGTTTTTCCTGTCTCTTAATATGCATACTCAGGATGAATATAATGCTGGAGACTGTCCGGTTTGGGTCAGTCAAAACAGTTGTTCAGATAACCACTGGCCCCTGAACTAGTTGTTAGAAATTGCCATTAGAAAGCTCTTAGGGTCCTTGTAGCTGCTCCCCCTTCTCTATAACTTGGACTGCATGGATGTTGTTAGGTGGGTGATTGCTCTTTCCCTGCCTCTGCCCACCCACGTCTTTGAAGCTTGGCCCCATGCGTCCCACTCCACACTGGAGCTAGCCTTGACAGCACTGCAGGGGCTGTTGGTTTGGCCTTCCCTAATGTATACATTGAGGATTTTTTWAAAAATTATTTATTTATTTATTTTTAGCAAAAGCTGCCCACAGAGGTTTAGGTCCAGAAACTGAACCATCTCTGAATAACAAGATTTCTCCTTGTCCCCAAAGTCTCCTGCTGCTTTATAATATATGAGTAAACACTAGTGCTTTCTTACTCTTCAAGTCCACGGTCAAAATGAGATGAGAAATCAGCTGCTGCTTATAATACCAAAAATTAATTTACATCATAGGATGTCCTGGACATTTTGGTAAAGACAACATTTAAGTTTAAAATGGATAGCTAGAAAATCTAAGGAAAAAGGTTAGAATTAGAGTCATGAAACAAACTGTATAAGCATGGGAAGCAATGATCTGGAGAGTACACATCTTGGTTTGATTCCCAAGGTATTACAGATCCTAACAGAGAAAACGTACCTTCTCGATGGTTACCTAGATCAATGATAAGCAGAAAAAGTAAATGTGTTCATTTTTATGAAATTGTAACAGCTAAATGTTTTTACTGTTTATCTATTTCTACATTTTAAAATTGTGAATATTGTAGTAGCGGGGAAAAAAAGTGGAATTGAATATTGTTTTAATTAAAAACATAATGAAAAATGACACTTCATTATGGCATAAGCAATTTCAGCTACTCTCATTTAAATGTTCAGAACAATTTAATCTAATATTTCATTCTTGGAGAATTGTAACTTTCTAAAGATTGCAGGATTTCATGCATTGATCCTGGCCCAGAAAATAAAAAAATCTTTTAGCAAGCAGTCTTCAGTATACAAGGGAAAATAAAAGGCTATGTTGCTGTAAGAAGCCTGAGATCATATCCAGGGATGCACCTCGGCACCTTTGTCGATCCTTGCAGATCATTTAATGCCCTATGGCCTCAGAGAGCACTACAGACTTAAGTCTTTCTGCCCTGATGCCTCCTGAATGTCACACAAAAGTTGTACTTTGTCCAGAGTACTTTTATTATGCAAGTCCCAGCCCAAAATGTTGTTGGCTTTTTTTTTTATTGTTCAGAACAATTCAGCGTAAGAGTTTTAAGATAAGATGACCGTATTACAAAACGGCCAGCTACAATTTCACGTATGTCTTCTGGGAAATTATTCTAATACTGTGATAATTCTGAATCAAACACATTAATCCTGCATGAAAGTCAGTAAGAATCAAACTGTTCTTGTTGCCCTTCTGTCTTTGCTGGACACTTGAAATTCTATCCAAACTTTAATGCATTGAAGCTTTTATTGTTTTGTGAGAGCTTATAAAATTATGGACTTATCAAGATCTGAAGGAGTTGGTATGGTTGAAATAGGCACCCAAATTGGTAAGGTGTTTTTTGAAACTTTCTTGGAACACTTTATATCCCTTTCTTTTGGAAATTTGAATTAAGCACTTTCTGAGAATTTTACAATATTTTGCATATTTCTGCTTCTAGTAAAGTTGTGTGAATATTTTTGCTCATGATGTCCCTGTTAGCATGGAATATGTCTAACTTCTGTTGTCTTTGGTGGCAATCAGTTACAAATTCGCTGTTTTCAGCTAGCTGCCTGAATTTTGGTACTTAACGCTTGCCTCAAACATAAGAAAGTTTGACTGGTCTTTGYTAATGGCACAAGTTAAAGCTAACCACATATCTCATCTTAAAGCTGAAGCATTCAGCTCCAAGGACAAGTCCTTAGCAAGTGTGAAGGCAACACAACTCTATTTCCTTAACTGCAGCAATGCTGTGGTACATCCGCTTGAAGATCCAGGTCCATGGATTTTGCTGATCCTTTTAATGCCAATGAAACAAGATATTGCTACTGTGAGCTTTGATTGTTTTCTACACTTTTCTCTCCTGCAGTGGGAAAAGTAAATCTAAATGTTCACTGTAAATGGTGGTGGCTTATCAGCATTCTCTGCTATCAATCTGATGGGATTTTTTGTCACATCTCTGCCCTCTGTGACTACAGTGATTTGTTTCTTTTCTGTCCTTCTGAGACTAATGTTACGTGATGTTGATTTGAAAAACTGGTAGAGTGGCCAGCCTTCATTTATCTCAGGGAGGACGCTGGAACTATATCATTACTCTGTTGCCGAAGTAAAGGAATTATGCAGGAGTTGCTCAGCAGTGAGGACCCAAAGCTTGTTCCCAGAACAGTTTGTCTGTGTGAATAAACCCCTGTTCCTCATCTAAGATGCCACAATATCCATCCAAATAAGTGAAAAGGCTGTTCTTTGGTGTATTTTAAGTGCTTATTAACATGAACCACTTAGAAAATAGGGTGTATATTTCCAAGGGAAGTCAGGGATAAATCACTTATCATTTTTGCTTAATCCAAAATCTCCTCTGGACACATTTGGAAAAACTCTGCTTAATTGTATATTTGTTCAGGGGTATCAATTTGTAATTTATGAAGTTGTACTGCCAAATGTACTGTTTCTGCAGTAGGTCATAATTCAACACTCTGAGTACACAGCAGCGTACTGTTGATGCTCAGCCCCAAGAGAGGGGGCGGGCAAAACATTTGAAAGTCTGATTTCCAGGACTGATTTCAGCAAAGAGAAATTTAAATAACCTATCAGTTTTCATGTCTTTCACAACAAGGATTGTTTCCCTTTTAATTCCTATTTTCCTATATGGTAAATGGGGCTTTATCTGCAAATTGCTGCATGCCATTCTTTCGTGTTTCAATTTCTAAAGATTTTTTTTCTTTCAGATTTTTCATCTGTGATGTTTGTATATGCAGTATTATTTAATCCTAAGGAAGAGCAAAGTGGTTGATTTTCATAGATTTAAGGTATGAATCCAAGGATGAGGAAAAGGTGGAAGTACTTAATGCCTTCTTTGCCTCAGTCTTTAATAGTCAGACTGATTATCCCTAGGGTATTCAGCCCCCTGAGCTGGAAGACAGGGACGGAGAGCAGAATACACCCCCCATAATCTAGGAGGAAGAGGTTAACGACCTGCTATGCCACCTGGACACTCACATGTCTATGGGTCCAGATGGGATCCACCCGCGAGTACTGAGGGAGCTGGCRGAGGAGCTTGCCAAGCCACTCTCCATCATTTATCAGCGGTCCTGGTTAACGGGGGAGGTCCCAGACAACTGGAGTCTTGCCAATGTGATGCCCATCTACAAGAAGGGCCAGAAGGAGGATCCAGAGAACTACAGGCCTGTCAGCCTGATCTCGTTATCGGAGAAGATCATGGAGTGGTTCATCTTGAGGGCGCTCACAAGGCAGGTGCAGGACAACAAGGGGATCRGGCCCAGCCAGCACAGGTTCATGAAGAGCAGGTTCTGCTTGACCAACCTGATCTCTTTCTATGACCAGGTGACCCGCCTAGTTGGATGAGGGGAAGGCTGTGGATGTGGTCTACCTGGACTTTAGTAAAGCCTTTGACACTGTCTCCCACAGCATTCTCCTGGAGAAGCTGGCGGCTCATGGCTTGGACGGGTGTACTCTTCGCTGGGTAAAAAACTGGCTGGACGGCCGAGCCCAGAGAGTTGTGGTGAATGGAGTTAAATCCGGTTGGCGGCCAGTCACGAGTGGTGTTCCCCAGGGCTCAGTATTGGGGCCGGTCTTGTTTAATATCTTWATCAATGATCTGGACGAGGGGATCGAGTGCACCCTCAGTAAGTTCGCAGACGACACCAAGTTGGGTGGGAGTGTTGATCTGCCTGAGGGTAGGAAGGCTCTGCAGAGGGATCTGGACAGGCTGGATCGATGGGCCGAAGCCAATTGTATGAGGTTCAACAAGGCCAAGTGCCGGGTCCTGCACTTGGGTCACAACAACCCCAGGCAACGCTACAGGCTTGGGGAAGGATGGCTGGAAAGCTGCCAGGTGGAAAAGGACCTGGGGGTGTTGGTCGACAGCTGGCTGAATATGAGCCGGCAGTGTGCCCAGGTGGCCAAGAAGGCCAACGGCATCCTGGCCTGTATCAGGAATAGTGTGGCCAGCAGGAGTAGGGAGGTGATCGTGCCCCTGTACTCGGCACTGGTGAGGCTGCACCTGGAATACTGCGTTCAGTTTTGGACTCCTCACTACAAGAAGGACATTGAGGTGCTGGAGCGTGTCCAGAGAAGGGCAATGAAGCTGGTGAAGGCTCTGGAGCACAAATCTTATGAGGATCAGCTGAGGGAACTGGTGTTGTTTAGTCTGGAGAAAAGGAGACTGAGGGGAGACTTTATTGCTCTCTACCACTACCTGAAAGGAGGTTGTAGTGAGGTGGGTGTTGGTCTCTTCTCCCAAGTAACAAGCGATAGGACAAGAGGAAATGGCCTCAAGTTGCACCAGGGAAGGTTTAGATTGGACATTAAGAAAAATTTCTTCACCAAAAGGGTTGTCAAGCATTGGAACAGGCTGCCCAGGGAAGGGGTGGAGTCACCATCACTGGTGGCGTTCAAAAAACTTGTAGACGTGGCACTTCAGGACATGGTTTATGGGCATGGTGGTGTTGGGTTGACGGTTGGACTTGATGATCTTAGAGGTCTTTTCCAACCTTAATGATTCTATGATTCTATTATTTTGGGGAATCTACTTCCCTTTTGACTAGGAAATGAAATTTCCAAACTTTACATGCTTAGCTCCTCTTTCCAAACCTACTGGGCACATCTGTGTCAGATGCAGTTATATTTTGAAGAACTTCTTCCTATAAAGGAGAATAAACAGCAAATACCCAATGATTTATTTTGCCTCTTAGGCTTCAGTGTTTGAAAACATTTATTATATGGAAACAACGACCCAGGTAATGTAACAGGAATTATTAGTGGGTTATGGATGATGTTAAGCTCTTTTTATTCCATATTAATAAGAACTCAAATGACCTATCAGACCTTTAACAAATGTATAAGCACAAGTTTAATGCTCTGAACTTCATGAGGAGCGGTCATTCACATTTAACGTATGACGAAAACATTAAAATTGGGGTTTTCAGTGTCAGAAGATTAAAAATACTGCTTCTAATAATGGAATATGTCCTCAGCTGTTTGGAAAATGGAAATGTAAATATGTTAAACATACTTAAAAGATGTGGTGTACATATTTAAAAGATGTGGTGCACAAAGTTTTATCATGAAATGCAAACCTAATACACAGACTTTGTTCACCAATATTGGCTTTTGCATGTACCAGCAAGCTGAGTCAGATTTTGGAGAGATTGAACTAATTTATGCTTACTCATTTGAGGTTTTGAGCATTGGTTTGGGGGAAAGAGTCAGAATATACTATCTGTTTATTCTTTCAAAATGTGGTCTGAATATTTTATATTTTTTAGGACATAGGGCAAGTAATTTTAATTTTTTTTGTCCAGATTGCACTAAATAGCCTTTTCCATACTGCATTTGCTAAGCAAATTCTATCTGTGATAAAAGTAAGCAATGTGGAATGGAAAAATGCTCAGAATTTGAAACTTGTTCTGCAATTATTTCCCACCTAATCACCATTATGTTTTTTCGAGAACTGTCTCTGAAATAGAACTCACTATATAGACAGTCACTTATATGCATTACTAAATCATATGTTACTTGATTTCTGTGATTTTCCCAAGATAAGCAATTGGGGCAGGGACATTGCTGCTTGAATTTTATTCAAACTAATCAATCAGGACAGAAAATGAAGACATTATTAACATTCAAACTGCATTTTCACTTCCCACAGAAATGGTTTTTATTATTATGGTTAACTGTGTCAGCAGTCAGACTAGACATAGACACAGTGCCAATTAATATAAAAATTCCTTTCTTTGGAAAGGAAAGACTGAGGGAACAGAATTGTTTTATTTCATGCATTTCCTTTCCCCAGACTTCACCTGATTGAGGTATTGGCTCTCTGTGGGTCAGTGTACTTTAAAGTTATTAATTACTTCACTTCAATCTATAATACTTAATTAAAGCTTGAAACAAAAATAAATTGGTTATGTTTGGTGAAAATGTTGTCAGCCAGATGGGATTTTAGCAACATAATAGAGCCGATAGGTTTGTTTTGTTTATGGCGATACTGGATGACCTTGAAGTGTACATCTGGCCAATGTGGACTCTTTAAGATAAGAACCCAATTTGTTTTCTTCTCTTCACCTGGGTTAGGATTAACAGTTTGCATTATCAAAAGGATATTAGTACATGACAAGCCTACAGATATTTCTTACGTTATTTCACTTGCTGTCACTCGGAGCCAGCATGAAGGCACTGTCAGCAGAACTCACACATTTGACTGCAGCTCTGGCTGTACAGAGAAGAAGGTAGATTTAATATTCACCCTCCAAGATTTGCTATTGCATTTCTTCAAGTCTCATTTTGTGATTGAGCAGAACACCACTGTTGTTATGTTGCTCTGAGAGGCAGTATTTAGAAATTGAAAAGTTATTAGATTGAAACAGCCATTTCCCTGCATCCTTAGAAGAGAGAGCAACTAGATTAAGAGTTAGGTATTAAACTCTTCCAGCCCTTCTCTCCTTTGCTGGAATGATTAGAGTCCAAAGGACTTTGTATTTGGTATCATTTAAAACCAGCTGGGCAATAAATGGGCCCAGCTTTTCAAAATGCCACAAAATATTCTGCCCTATTCTAGACATCAATGATATCTGCTCTGCTATTTCTATACTTTTCAGTTGCCAGCCAGGACTAGGAGCACATGTTCTTTCCATAATAAAAACAAGAACCTTTTCAGTAATCAGCTCCATTAAACTTACATTTTTATCCCRAATTCCACATATATGCCACATACCATGATGCCCTAGTTTACATCCAGCTGTTTCTGTAAGGTTAATTCTCTGTGAAAAGAACTTGCTTTTGATATCCTAGAGAGATTTTTATACCTTTTAAATAACATAGACGCTCTGTTTTCTTTTGAATAACAACTATGGCCTCATGAGGTGCTTCCTCCCATCTTCCTCCCTTCTGAAGTACAAACGCATTCCTTTAAAGGCAGCATCTGGGCCCAAGTTTTCTCCCGCTTATATAAAACCAAATGTTAAAAATGAATTTTAAAAAGGTCATTGTATGGGCTATGAGTGCCAATCTGATATAGATGTTACTCAACACTGAATACAGGCAAGTGCCCTTTTGGCTAAGATCAAGTTTAGCTTTGGTTTGATATCTGATATATCTTACATTTAGCATTTTCAAGGGTCATGCTTCAAAAAAAAATGGTATGTAATTTCTACTAATATTTTTTTGGTATTGTATACTCTTAAAGATCTAGGGTCCAGTTTTTGAAAGGTCTTTAGGTGTATGTATTCACTGGAAGTTAAACACTTTTACAATACCTTTAAAAATTTGGCCTCCAACTACTCCAGCACTCACTAGTCTGTAAACAATTGCATGGTAATATAGGTTGCTATCCTGTTGATCCTGAAAGACAAACCTTCTCCTTCTACCCTGCTATTTTCAGTGTGTATAATCTTCACACTCGGAACACTGTGAAGATTTGGATTGTCAATATGTACCTCGCTGGTTGGGAAATGCTGTCTCCTGCCTCCTGGGACTGCTCACACTCAGAAAGCAGGCTGAGCTGAGGTGCTAACAGACGCAGAGGAAATAAAAGGGAATAACAGGAGTTTAAAGAGGAAATGTACAAAGAGACAGAAAACGCATAAAAATCTCTTCTCACCCTCTAAGTCTCATGTTTCTGTCACGTGGAGCCTTTGCTGCACGGATTTGGCAGGCCCTTTAGTGGAACCCGTAGCTCTCTGGCAAGAGTAGAGGCATAATGTCGATTTATCTGAGTAAAAAAAAGAGCCAGAGTTTACTGAAGCATGAATTTGCAGTGTACCTTAAAGGGTAGGCGTGGATATACAAGCAGAATTTCGTGTTTATATTCCCATTGCATAAGAGAGATTTTCATGGAGATTTTCATAGAGATTTTCTCTACAAACAATATCACATTCAGCAGAGATTCTTAACACAGAGAAGACTTGTACAAGGTATGCAAGTCCACGCCTTCCTTGAATACCTGGCTAAGTTACTGAATATTAAATCTTGTGTGTGTACAAGGAAGCACAGAGAAGACGCAGAGGAACGTAAACCTAGGTGTACATTTTTTACATCTGCAAATTTTTCTTTGGGGTTGAGTATGTAGTCAGCTTCATTTTTCCAGAAAATACAAATTTGGGAAACAATATAAACAATCATACACAAGTGAAAGGCAAACAGCATGCAGCCAGCCCAGAAAAATGAAACTCCTGATTGTGATAATTTTTTTAAATTATGAGATATTTATGGTAGTTTAGCCCATGCAAAATAGATCAATAAATTGAAAAGATGATGTTCAGAGAAAGTTTAATCTGTTCAGGTTTGCAATTGTCTTTGACTAAGTAATTACATAACTCTGGATCCTTTCCACCTGTTGCATCCCCTCACAATTACTTTATTTCCCTTTAGTGTCACCATGTCATACCTTGAATTAGTTGACAATTATTTTGGTAGGGTCATATCTTGCATTTTATAACCTGTTACCAATTTTGCATCTCAAGTGTGGACCTCATGGTACTGTGTAATGTTAATAAATTCACTTTGAATTTAGAATCTCTAACTGTTTAACACTTGGCTTAGATGAAGGAGGAATTCCTGATCTGTTGGTTGTTTATGAGTGTCATAACCTGAGTCATCAGTAACAGGAAAATGGATACTGAGGTTGTAAAGAATTTGGTTTCATTAAACATCTCGGACACCACTGGGTTTTTTTTTTTATTTGTTGTAAGATCCTTCTGACAGCTTGCTTTAAAATGCACATAGGCAAATTTTCTTAGCTGTATTCATTTTYCCCATGTCCATGCAGACAGGGCTTTAACTTTCAAAGACTCCTAAACTAGAGAAAGAGTCATCAGCTCGGGAAGATTCTCCTCAGCACATCTGAAAGAGTCACATGCAGAGGGCTTCAGTTATTTTAAGCCAATGCTTTTGTCTAGAAATAGCAAACCTACTGTGAGAAAGTTGATTATTATGGCAACTGGGTGCCGGCACAGAGGACAGCAATGTGGATAAAGGTGTTAGGAGAGCTGCATGGTCAGTTATTTCCTGCATGCCCAGAGCCTAGTAGCGGTGCTACAGCTGACCAAAGGCTCAGGCTAACTCTGATGTTACTCATAGTCTGGTTCCTGGCATTATAAATCACGCTGTATTGACAGAGGGGTCAGTCCTCTGAAGGTGTTGTCGTATGATAGGGGATGCTGACATTACCGGTGTTCCCCTAGCAGAAGGCAATATGTGGGTGTGAAGTAGGCTTAGAGAACATAAGCTTTGTACAAACAACGTGCTCTTTCTGCAGGTTAATCAGGTCTTTAATAAAAGACCATGGAAATGTCAGCAGTCTGAACAAATAAACCAGAATTGTAACTGAATGTTCATTCAAACAAAGAAATATAAACCCTTTTTTTATTAATGTTCTTTGCACAGAGAGGAAATGGACTAGAATTATAATTAGAAAATATATATTTTCTAAATATTATCTATAAGCTCCAGTACATACTTAAATCTGCATTACACATTAATCTTACAGACATGATCATACTTTAAGGCCTGCAGTCCAAAATTTTTTAATGAAAATGTTGCTTGGTAAATAGATTAAATAAATGGAAGAATTAACTAATTAAGCAACCCTTTGTATTGGATTAATTAAGAGATTATAATAATAAAAATAAGAGGAAAAAATATATTTTTTGTATCAAGGCAAAAAGCCAATCACCTATCTTTAGGTCAGAAATATAAAATGATCTTTAGCCAATGTTTTCTTGCAGGTAGTGGTGAAATACAGCTATCTATGGAAATAGATTTTTCTGAATACTGGATGAGGAGACTGAAGGGTGACTAATAATACCTGCTCTTAAAAGATCCCATTATTGTATCTTGAATCCTAAATTAGATATAACCTATTATCTCTCTGGGTTTTATTACTCCTATGATATTTTTCTAGGAGGGTTTTGGGGGGGTTTATGTGTGTTGGTTTTTGTGTTTTGTTTGTTTTTTTTTTTAACATGAAAACTTGCTGACAAGTTGGTTTGCTTGTTTACTCTTCTTATAACACTTCTCTCTCTACTCTTAAAATACTGTAGTAAATTTTTCTGTGGCTTGCTTACCTACAAAATAAGGTCAAAATAATGACAGATCTCCTAATCAGCGGAATGTAGATACAAAGACAGGAAAACTATACTTTTTGTCCACTGCAGATAGGTGGGAATACAGTTGGTAAAGCAAGATAGATTAAATTGCAGCAAGGAAAATTTACATTTGGTATAAGGAAAAACATTTTCTATCCTCTCCAATATTGAGGATATGAAGCATTGGAACAGAAAGCCTAGCCAGGCTCTGTAATTTCCATTTTTTAAAGAAATAGTTAGACAAATATTAGTTAGGAATGACAGTTATGTCTGATCTTTCTCTGGAACAGGTGATAGACTGCGTAACTTTTGTAGAAGAATGAGTGTGGAAGGAATCGTGCATTACCTGTCTAAAAAGACTGATGAGAAAGTCTGATGAGATGCATCTCATCATTTTTCACCATATGGAATGGCTTCTTCCTCCCCCCCCCCCCCCCATTGTTTCCAGATTAAATGGGACAGGTTTTCTTAAAAGCATACCATGGACCTTGCTGAAGTTGATCATACCTGCAGAACCACAACCACAGACTCTGGATCCTCCCTGTACTCTCAGATTTGCCTCTATTTGCATTGCCTAGCTGGAGAGAAGATTAAAATGAAGATTTATGCTTAGTGATGCAAGGTAAGTTCTAACTGACATTTAGTTTTGGCGAGGCTTCTCTTTTATATGCTGAGCTCTAAGCTCTGGTGTCTGGGCAGTTTTTGACACAGGTGTGGTGTAGTGCCATCGTGTGGATTCAGGATGGGTGGAGGCAGGAGATAGGCTTGAAAGAAAAAAGTAGGTGTGGGACAGGTGTGCAGGTAGTTTTGGCATCACCACAGCCAAAGAAATCAAGGTGGTGTTCTAGATTATCAGGTTCTGAATAGCCAGTCCTCCAAGATTTCTTGGATACTGAGCACCATTTAATCCAGTAAATTGCGGAAGCAATAAAAATATTTAATTGTAGTCCAGAATTTGTTTGTCACAAACAAAACAACAGATAAACAACAACTCTTTAAGAGCATTCTTCTCCTTTCCTAGATGCTTTTTTTTCTTGCACATCTATCATGCTTATTGCAAATGCCAATGCAAGTTGGTCTACTTGCAAGAAATTTTTCGTCTAACCATGATAGTCACCTAACTAAGCTCAGTAACATGAATAGTGTTGATGATGCCAGGACAGTGAAATCCAGAATGGGACAGAAAAAAGAGGTACACAGAACAGTCTGTTGTATGAATATGGCTATGGCAGTAGGACTATAAACTGTTGTATATATGGAAGCAACTAAATCTGGAATGGGGCTTTTCAAGGAGTCCTCCAAACTAGACCATACTTTGGAGTTGCTATTACAGAGAAATACATAGATGAGATCACCAAGTGGGATGTGAATTAAAATATAATGTGGTGTATGGTTGCAATTGCCCATGGAAGACAAATGATTTATTGTTTGCTATGTAGAAAATAGTAGTGCATATTTTGAAACTTTGTAATGAGTAAAAATAATAATCTGGAATTCATGCAATAACAGATTAAAACCCCATAATGACTACATTGTTGGGTGGGTATTCTGTTATTGGGTAGCTGATCTAGCTTGCTGATTTTAGACCAAAGCCTGTTGAGCAGCATAAGAAAATTTTCATCATCATTAGTCTTTGCAGAAAGGTGTTTGAGTGCCTAACAGAGTTCCTGTTGGGTACTGTCCCTGTCACTGAACATATTAGCCAGATATTAATGTTGATAGCTTTGCCAGTGTGTTTATAAGAAAGGCCAAAATCTGAAGAGGCACAGACTAAACTAAATCCTTCCTTCCGTCCTTGTCAAGSCCTTGATACTGTACATGGATAGGAAACCTAATATTACCTGTGCAGTGTCTGTCTCATGGATTAATAGCAGAATTTAGTCTCCCTACATGTTAACATGCACTACTTTCTCAGCAGCAATAAATTCACACAAAAGTACCAGCAGTTCACCAAAAACATTGAGTCCTGTGCTCTCTTGATTCACCTCAGGTGCACTGTGCCTGAGATTTCATATGAGTAAGTCTGCTTGATGACTAGTGCATGAGAAGAGGTATATTACTGCTTTAATTACTTATAATGAAGGATCATGGGATGGTGATGTCATCATTTTAAGACCTGCTATGTCTAAGTGCACTGCCAGGAAGTGGAAAGATGAATGATGATTTATGTACCTTGGACAAAATTCAGATAAAAACCACTTCAAAAATGTTAATTATTTGAGGTCATTTTCTATTACATAGGATCTGTTCTCTAGAATTTCTTACAGGTTAATAGAGATGATTCAAGAGTGTTCAGCCTGGGTTGGTTTGACAAGAAAAAGCYGCAACTGTGTGGGGGAGGGAAAAGAAAGAGACAAAGGGTGTGATTTATCGATGTGCACTTTGCTATTTGTGACTAACAAAGAGATGGTTCACAAATGTCTCAGACTCAAAGCTGTGATCTGTCAGAACTGCTGAGCTGGGGAAATACTACCACTAAGTAAAAATAGATTGGTCAGCAGTTGCAGACTTATCTGTAAGCAGGTCATCCCATACTATCTATATGTGCAGCAGGCAGATCATTTTGCTGGGTTGGGAGTAAGATAACTTTGTTGCAGTGTTGTCTGTTATCAATCAATGGTTTTAATTAGTTACATGATTGACTAATAAAAATCCTCATTGATTAATAGATTTTTTTTGATCTGGCTAACACTTGCTTTATTATGAGGTGATTTTTCATTTGAACTAAATACTTTATTAAATGCAGAGGTTTTTTGTTGTTTCTGAGGAAGTGAAGGAGTAAAAGGGTGTGGAGGGGAAGGAATACTGATATCTGTCAGGAAAAAAGATATTAAAGGTACTACTGATCAGTGTTAATCTGATAGAAATTATTTGGAGGCACTGTGAAATAGTTGTGAGGGTCCACACATATTTTTTTGAAATCTACTGCCATTTGCCACAAATCAACATTTTTGTAATGATGAAAGAGATAGGGTTTAATATTATAACACTTCTCCTGTGCTCTGCGGTAACGCTGATTGCATCATCATCCGTAGATATAAATAATAAACCTAACGCTTATTTAGTTTTTTAGCACCTCAGCTCAAACACGGTTGTATATATACAGACAAACATTCTCTCTGCTTTGAATAGGCAAACTGTGTTATCGTGGATAGTTATGTGCATGTGAATTTGCTCATCATAAATCTGAGGCAGGCTTTGCTGCAGCTAGCAGGACCCATCACAGTAAACAAGTGATGACATCGACTTGGCTCATATGATCCTGATTCTCCACACATGTATGTCATTATAGCTTGTGGTAGTATCTATGGAGTGGCAAGTATGTTATATATATCCCAGAAACAAGTTTGCAGACTGTATGGAAATACTGAAAGAGCAACAACCCATCTTGCATGGAGCAGTTAAGCTGCCATTAATATTAGCAATCTAAATGCATACTTAGAAAGTAAGCTGTTAAACTAAATCTTCCAGGGGGAATAGACTGAGCTGTACTACATGTAAGGTTGTAATACTTTTGGATGCTAGGCTTTAAAGTGTGACCCTTGAATAAAACAGAGACTAAGTAAATCAGATAAGCAAAGCAATTTCTCTTAGCATATGGGCCAGGATTCAATTTTATTTTTCTTCATCTCAGCGGCTTATACTKTTCTAGCATTGAATACCTTTTTGTTTTATGTTTCAGTGTCTGTCACTGACCACGCTGGCTGTTTCTCTTGATTGAGAAAATGTTCATGCCTACTTGTTTCCATCTTGAGACATGCATTTTATTAGACTAGTGACCCAGAACTTTAACACAGTAACGTGATTGAAGTCCTCCAAAGACTATCGTCAGTTCATCCACAGGCCTAGCAATTTGACTAAGCCCTGCAGGATCAGAATGAATTACGTCTTTATGATTATCAAGGGATAGAGGCTTAAGGAGAAAACATCAAACTGACTCAAGATGAAGCAGCCTGGTAACTGATTTTCAACCATGTCAAGTAGTGTGTGCTTTGTGAGGACTGTAACTCACAGGGAATGAGGAATGTACACAGCAAAGCTTACCTGGGGTTCCCTGCCAACTTCCAGCGGTCAGGTGAAACTTTCCTTTGTGTCCTCCTGCCYGCCAAATACTGTGGTCCACTGAACAGGTCTGTAGATATTGACTCTGACCTCAGTTCCCAGCTATGCTACTGACTCTGGGCAACTCACTTCATATCASAGTCTACCTTTGTGGTCTCTAATAGTAAATGTGTTTTTCACTGAATTCCTTTCGAGATGGGAAATATAATTCTGAGAACAGAGAGCATGTGGTTAATATTCATGCAACACTAAAAGCAACGGATATGTGAGTTATTTCCATGAACAATATTGTATTTATATTACAGAAAGATAAATTATAAACTCTTTTGCATAGTAGCAACAAAAGCAAAATACGTTGCTCTAATACTTGTAGTGAGCTCGTTTTCTGGCATCTACACAGGAAGTAGTAGAAATGTTTTTGCCACAGCAATTATGTGAATGAGAAATATTCCACCCCTGCTAAGGCACCGTACCTCTGCCCTTTGCTACCTGATGATTTAAATGCCTGTTGTTAGCTGTAGTTTCTCAAGCCATTCAGCTATTTTGGGTAGCTAATGATCTGCTTTCTGCAAATAAAGAGTATTACCATAATTACTTTGTGTGTGTAGTATTTCCAGCTACAAGTATTTGCTAAGCTTTAGATCATYTTTATGCAAAAGCAGTGGAGCAGATGATGTGCAAAAGGGAAAACTGTCACTGCCAGATCCAGTATTTCAAAGCATGTCCCCTCACACAGTGAAGATGCAGCACAGCTGCCTCAGCCAGGCTCTGAGTCTCAACTGGCTGATGACAAACTCAGTGGGTTTATTCACTGGAGCCCAGTGCAGCCGATGAAGCCCTTCTACTCCTAGCTGTGGAGTCGAGGTCTCCGCGCTGTGCCGGGGATAAACATTTGAACAGGTGAAACATTCTGTTTGGGAAAGAAATTTTCTGACTCTGTTCCCTTCRCCTTTAAACTCGATCATCACTCCTGTCCCAAACGCTGCAGGCTCTAACACCTGGGGCTAGCTTTAGATGCTGACTATGTTGATTGCAGGCTGATGTGAGCCATATGTGAGCTGCTTGACAATTTGTACTGGGTCAGGGGTGGCAGCAAAACCACTTTCCCAGGCTTGCTGGGCAGCTTGGAGCAATAAGGCCACTCTTGTGGCAGGCTTTGGGCCACTCTGTCACTGCTCTGTGTCTCGCAGCTGATCTGTAGCCACCCAGTACTAAAGTCTAGGGGACGACTTGGACGTGGGACCCTAACTTCATCAGGAAGCTGATCCTGGTGAGCCCTATACAGATCAGAAGCCTTAAGTCAATCATGATGTTTTACTCAACATTGGTGCTAGGAAGGTGGCTGTTGGACAGGACATCAACAAGGACTGATCTTGCCCTGCCTGAGGGTGTCCTGCTAGATGGCATGTACTGCTCCGTTATGCAACAGTGCATGTCCTTAGTTCAGGTCCCTTCACTGTGCCTCGTGTTAGCCTTCATGCTTGTAGYATACAGTCTTCAGGGAAGGACTTGGAACAGTTGTTAGCAGAAGACTCATATAGCGGAAAGAGGAATTATATAGAGAAGTACAGGAGGATGTAGACAAGCCTCAAAGTTCAGGGAGGGAGCTGGAAGTACAAAAAAGAAAAGTTCAGAGGACAAATTTTTAGTGTGATCACACAGTGKAGATATTTTGAATTCCTATTCATGTAGGATTTTGTAGCAACATTAAGTCACCCTGTTTAAGCTAAGCTCTGAATCATCTTTATGAAGTCACTGCAGGTTTCTTATGGCAATAATCAAGAGAAACTTCTTTTCAGTCTTACTTCAAACATTTCCCAGAGGGAAAACTGTTCTCAGGAGTTCTATCTCATAGGTAATCACAGGAAGTTTAAAGGGATAGACACATTGCTGACCCAGATACAATGGCATTTCAGGATGTATTTAGAAAGAATGGCTTGGATTCATGATGAATTCACAGAGCAAAATAACTTCGTCTGAAAACATCCAGCAAATAGTTTGATTCATATTCTACAGCAAGATTCCTAAGCTAACACCAACAAATTCAGGATCTGTGGGACACGGTTAGGTGATGTTAAAGCCTTGAAATCCAAGATGGAAGATGTTGAAGGCAGTAGGTCCTTTAAGATGATTTCTGGGTTGTGATTTGTGGGTTTTGTTTAATATCTTAGAAGAAGCTCTTAAATAGAAAATCATCAGCACTGAATATTATGAACTCTGATAGTGTGGTTCCAGTTGGTTTGTGCTACAGCCTCTTATCATTTTCTGTCTATTTAAACTTTTTCAAGTCCCCAGTGACTTGGAAATTAGTTCTGACAGAGCAGGCATTCTTGCTTTCAGTTTTCTGCTGAACAAAATGTCAGCAGGTGACAACCAGTGTTTCCTTAGTGTAGTTAACAAGGTTAAAGAGTCTTAATCCATGGTCCTTTCTTGTGAATGTCATATTATTCTGACACTGTTTCCTACTAGCCTCTTAGATGGTGGGTATTGAGGACTGTCAGCTTAATATCTAACATTGTACTTCAATGCAAACTGCTTAATTTCATGTCCCCTTATCTGTGGAATTTTGTTAAGAATTACTGTGTGAGGCGTGCAAAATAACAAAAGTAGATTTACCAAAGGCAGTTTCCCATCTAGCTGCTTAGAAGACTCTATCAAGCCAGTCTCAGGTGCGCTTAGCCATTGCTTTTCTTGTGTTTTCTGGCCAGTGGCATAGAAAGATATGTATGCTTTGTTTCAGAGAGGTAATTTTTTGTGTGCGATCAATATATAATTTTTTGTTTAATTTGGTTTGACATTAAGCATCTTTTCAAGGTAGACATACAGCACCCCTTGAAAAACAACACCTCTACAATATTTTCACAGTAGAGCTGGGATTGTGGTCAGCAGACTGCTATTAAAATTCCCTCCAAAATAATATATAAATAGTCACTATTATATAGGGAGTCAAACTGTATTATACAGGGAGTCCCTATCAGTTCAGGCTCCTTCTGTGTCCCCACTGCAACTTGGGGGACCTTCAGGAGAACCAGCCTGCCAGTGTGACAGGTGACTGCATTCCCTGGCTGCAGAAGTCAACATCCTGTATGTTAACGTCCCTACAACTCTCTGCTCTAGGATTTTATTTCTTACAGTCTCCATCATCAGTAGTTAAAGGGATTGCAGCTTTTTTATAAACCAGATGTCCCTTTCATTCAGAGATGCCTTATGCAAAGCATTCGCTGAGGAACCAACATCAAAACATTAAGACAAAACCACCTTCCCCATGGGAGCACTTCCTTGGTACATGTTGATGAAACATGTCAAGACTCTCTAAATTGACTTCTTAGGTTCACTGCACGGTTTCTCTTTCAATCACAATCTTTTGTCCTGTCTGTGCCTTACTTGTATATATTTTGTTACTCCTTCAACAGTTGATTTATTGGTGGAAAGACCAGCTGTGCCTAGTTTACATGAGATGTATTATAGGAGGGCTGAAAAGGTCTGGTTTAACTTAGAARTATTGGAGCTGTAAAAATGTTGATTGCAAGTTGATAGAGCATTGATTTACCTAATTTCTGTTTACCAGTTTCTCCTGGGTGTTAACTGACTAATGTTCCAGTGTAGTAAGTGTAACGGAAAAAAGATAATTCCAGATCGTATCTCATGAATTTTGTTAGAGTCTAAGGGACAATAGCCAATATTCCAAAATTTTCTCTTCCAATTAATGAGTGGTGTGCCTGCTCCATAACTATKGCCCCGCATCAAATACTACCTGTGTGGCCTTGTTTGTATTCACTGAGCTCTTAGTTGTAGTTAAATATTGCTGTACCTGCTAACAAAACTGAAACGGCTGTGTTGAATTTCTCCGAGTTACCATGTAGTTGCGAGGTGAAATAAGAAACTGTTTCCTTCATATATGCTACTTCAGAGAAACTCCAGGCAAGGCAAATTTCTCTGAGCTAAAATACAGGATGGTCCACAGCCCAAACAAACAGAAATAGACTTCAAGAAGCTGAACTGACTGTGTTAACTTAAAAGAGAAACTTCCTAGCCATTGATAATAGGAGACATATATATGACTGTCATCTCATCTTGTAGTATGCATAAATTAAAAATATGACAATAACCTACTTTTGGTTATCTGCTTTAGGAGTTTAAAGTTCCTCTTGTCTTTCTCCCCTGGGCTTTGATTCCTACTCTTTAAGTTCATGGAAGTCAAGACACCAAGGAATAGTAGAATGAACTTCCAAGGGCTTATATTATTTCTATGCATGTGTGTAAAGGTAGGTGTAATTTCACTAAAACAGAAATAGTTTCCTCTATCTGAAAACAGGAAGAATAAATATGAAACTGTCCTCAGTGATTTGATTTGCAACACCAAGACAAAAAACTACTTATCATTTTATAATATATAATAATAAGATGTATATTACAGGCAGAGTCTAGTTTGTTATTTTGTGCTGTTGTTGCTGTTTGTACTAGAGAAATTGCAGTCAGAGCTTTGTTGTGGTAGATAATGGGTAACTGCGACAGACACCCTGTGTCCTCTCYCCAAAATACAACTTACACAGTATTTTGCACTTGTGTATAGGTAAGTGTGTCTTTTCTAAAAGAAATGGTAGGAAATGCTCTGTCAGTGTATACTTTGAAAATCTGTCATGACCTGGCATTTTGAACAGGGACCTAAGGGAAGAGAGGACTGGATTTTTCCCATGTCCTTGAAAATSAACCCACATTTGCCTGTGTATTAAGCCTCTAACTAAAGGAACTTGCACRCCCAGCACTTTCTGAAGACTTTCTGCTAAAATCCCAGAGTGTTTCGCTTGTCTGTAACGTGTTCTGTGCTCTACAGAGCCTTAGGGCCATGCAGGATGTTAGAGGGTCAGGGACCTCTTGTCTCGGGGTGAATCTCTACTGGGCTGGCCATGACTTAGCATCCGTTTCTCCTTTCATTCGTCATGATGATTTTGAGCTTTCTAGTCTTTTTTAACCTCAATTTATGATCAAATTCCAAAGTTAAGGGGCAGACATGAATCATGGCACTTTTTTATTCATTTTATGGTGGTGGTTGTTTTGGGTTTTGTTTTGTTTTGTTTTCAAGGAAAACCAGGTTATGCTAATATACTCGGCATCTTATATATTTGTAATATATCATATCTACCTACATGTCTGCAGCAACTGGTCCAACAGACTGCTATTTTCCTTTGAAATGGTTGTGTTCAGCCATTTAAACTCTTGTGGTAACTTATGCAGCACTCAGCGTGGCTCCATATGATGCAATCCTGAAATTTTGATTTTAAAAAAGATTTTAGGAAATTATATACTGGAAAAGCTTATATTCAAGGACAGTGTTATAGTATTAAGCACTCAAACTAGGAACAAAGTTTAACTTTTCAATCTGAGTTCACCCCCTTTGTGCAGAGTATTTATTAGAGTATATGCAATTGTATATTCTTGCATTTACAGGACTCGGGCCTTACTGAATGCACAGGAAGAACAAAGCAGAGCCCTCTGTTCATCACAGGTGTGCTATTCTGAGGTTAAATCTTTGGGTTGGACCCCAGGAATTTACAGGTTCCAGCAGTACTTCTGACACTGACTTCTAGCTGTTCCCGAATGAGACTTAGAAGGCATATTAGTGAGCAAATAAAAAATGTATGGGGCAATCACCCTTCTCACAGTTCCTCACAGGCAAGCTCTTGATTTCATTTTTAATGTARTGTTCTTTAAATGTAGAGACTGTGTGCATGTGTAATAGGAAAACACATCCTGTTAGATCAATAGAATGCAGGGGCAAACGTGCCTCTATAAACCATGGCGCGAATGAAGATGTGTGACCTGATTATCCAAGTGCTTTCTTTTATGACCACGATACCATATATTTAAAGATATATTTTAGTATGAATCCAGATCTCTTGAATTAGCCTAGGATCATATTTCCTGGTTTCTAATGATTACACTTTAGTAACATATGGTGCTGAAAGTAAATCAGATTATGTAGATCATTTAACCCAATACAGGTTAATTTAGAGGTGAAGTCCCTTGTAAGTCCTGAATCTGATATTTTTATACTAATTCCTATAGCGACAAAATTAATTGTTATTCCATTGAATGTGATCTTCTCTTCATTAACTTTAGTGTGCCTTCATGCTTATGTTCATAACTGAATAATGGTCATGATTTTGTCAGCTCTCCCCTGGCAGAATTTGACCTGATGGTTTAGGAGACTGTAAACTATCAGGTCACTCTTTCCCCTTATGGTATTGGGGCAAATGCCCCAGTAATATGAGTTATCGTAACTCTATTCTGAACATACGAAAGTTTACAACAACCGAGAACCTTACCTGCTATTACCATAAAGCTGTTGTGTTACAAAGAAGATATAGAAGATGCACCTTTTTTTTTTTTACTTTTTCTTCTGGTACTAGACCATACATAGGAGTAGCAGGGTCTAGCACTTCTGCTGCCGGTGGCTTCTTTTGTGGGAGGCAGAATGATGTGAGGGTTCATGCCTCGCACCCTTGGCCCTGGGCTCTGTAGAAGCTCTGCCATATAAGGTGGAGAATCAACAGCTGCCATGCTTTTCCAACCACCTGGTTCCCACTATGGTATTCCATTAGGACTGAAGACTGCTGACTCTGGCAGAACCCCATCTGTGACTGCGGGTGATGTTGCCAGTGGCACTATGGCATGTATCTAACCTTACTGTGGGTTGCAGGAAGAGTAGCATGGCTTGAAAGTCTCTTAGCTCACCCGCACAGAGACGTCTGTGCAAGGAGAGAGTGAGGCCTCTTCCCAGTAGCAATGTGGCAAAGGTAAAGCTGAAAAGATTTCAGAGCTTAGTTGTTGAACTTAAAGCAACTCGGATTTTATACTGCTCAAGGAAGATAAGGTTTTGTCAGTCCARTTTAACTACATTTCATATTGAACCCCAAGCATTTGTATATTTTTAGTTAGTTTCTCTACATTATTATTTATTTTTAAAATTATCATATTTGAAACTCCTTAGATTTGCTTTTCAGGTTTGAAACCTCTGGAGTATGCTGTGGTCATGTTTTCAAGTTCTCTGCAGTCAAGTGTAGTATTTAAGGAAGAAATAAAATGAAGGCTGAGGATCACAAATATTTACTGGGCATTTAGAAAGTATCACAGCTTTATCTGACTGTTACTATTTTTATTGGAGTTGGTAATGGAGTATTTTTTAGGGTTGTCTACATACTTCAGAAATGGTTTTGGCAAGTTGTAAAACATGGTAGGTAGATCTGACCGTACGTTGAACAGAATCACTCTCTAACACATTCACCTCCCCCAGGTCGCTGTAGGGGTACTTTAGCTGAGCAGGAAGCTTGCCTTGGCCATAACCCGGGCTCTAAGTTCTTTATGAATAAGTAGGGAATTGAGCTTTTACATCTCTCAGATGGGCTGTTATATTTGACACCAAATTCTAAGAAACAAGGATAAAAATTAACCTTTCTATTGTTATGATCATAGTGGTATATTATCTACTGGAAACGGACCTGGAGAAGAGTCAACAAAGGATGTTTTATATTTTGTTAGCTGGTTTTAATTTATCAGCTGCCAGTTTCAATATATCTCTCTAACTAGTTGTACTGTAACTTCTGGAAAAATATCTACCCCCTACCATTCAAATTCTGATGGGAGATGTGTGAATGTGCTTATGCGTGTTCATAATGTTTCCAGGCAGATTCAAAATGTTTGTTTAAAAGCTAGAAAAATCCGGTCTTCAAAGTTCGGAAGAACTTTACTGCTTATACTGATGTGGAGAGATTTATCATACTAATGTCTGTTAATACCTCAAGGAAATTAATGCCTCTTCAGTAATGGGATAAATGTTGAGCCTCAATGCCAAGGTGCCTGTGGGTTAAAACTGTTGGGATTATGTTATAGTATGGTTCCAGGCAAAAAGGATTGTCTGTGCAAATGACATAATCATGAGTCATCAGCCCTGTTGCTGTCCCTGATACTAGCCGGGGGATATTCCTGTGGCGATGGAATGGCAGCCGCTGGCGCAGCTCTGCTGGATGCCCTGCAACGCGCGCATCAGCCTTGCAAGGTTGCGGGCTCTCTTGCACGGGGCAGCGTGCATCATCGCAGCGAGAGGTTCACATCCTGTCTTAATCACACTCCTGTAATCCTGCTGGTCCATAATAGTATACAAAATGCAGATCTAGATTTGACTCTGAGTTTTGAAACTCGTGCTACTGAAAGTACAACAGTTGAGTGTCAGTGTGCATCATGGTGAACACACACTCCATATGCCTTTTAATTGATAGAATACGTAGCATTCATGGCACTCCCAGGACTATCCTTAGAACAATGATATGAAAACTGAACTACAGTTTTCTGTCAGTTTTGAGGGCTAAAGTAACCARACAGATGCAAGACAACATGAGCTTCTTAGTGGAAATAAAACAAGAAAACACCCGTTGTTCGCAAGTATTGGGAGAACTTGCTTCCTCTTTGCATGGAAATGTTCTAGCATCGTCATCCTGTGCTTCACGTAAACATGCAGCAATAAAGTCAAGCAGGTGAAAATTTCAGATAAATCAATGCTTTGAGAACTATTTTATTACTGACTTCTGATGTCATCAGACATGGAGGTCTGTTTTGCCCAWGAAAACAGATGGCTATGATTTTTGATTTCATGATGGTTTTGATACTTAAGTTTATGCTTTCAGTGAAATAATCCGATGGYCAGAAAGCAGGCATTGTTGCAGATTAATGTATTTTCAAAAGCTCTATATTATATTTACAATGACACAAGCTACCCTTTGTTGGAGGAACTTAGAATCTTATTGCCAAGAAGCAGCAGTGGGGTCTGATGAGGGCAGTCCCTATGGCAGCCAGCTCACAGGAGGGATAGCTTTGTCAGGTTGCCAAAGGATTTTGGTTCTTCCTGGTCTAGCCCAGGCTCGTGATCTGCTGTTCTGCTTTCCCTCGCACWGCATCTTCGCTTATGTCAGTCCTTTGTCACTGTTTTTGCAGGAATCCTGGTTTTGCCTTTAACTCTGTGTATTGGACAACGCTGAGCCCTTGCTTAAACTTCTTGTGATCAGGACAGTTGGTGGCATTCTTTCTCCACAAGAATGATTTTTTCCCTCCTGACGCAAAAAAAGTATCCTCTTGGTTCCCTTCTCTAGGTGCTGTGATGGAGATATCCCTTAGCATAGGTTTGCTGCTTTCTCATAGTAASGGGTGTTTCTGGCCATTTCATAGCACTTTTGGATGAGTACTCCAGGAAAACACACTGCTCTTAGCTCTTTCAGTGATCTCAAATGGACAAAAATTAAACAGATGGTGTGGATATTGCACAGTTTAAATGTTAGTGGTATGTAACAAGCGGGGAAGAAAGGAGTAGACAGAAGGATAGGAAAATAAAGCCCGTGGATTGTGGAAAAACGTGTATATAACAACTTGAATTTAAGTATGCCATGCAGATAAATTCTTTGTCATTGTCAGGATCAAAATTTGATCTCTCCTTCTACCATTAGATCTGCCTCAGGAAGAATATCTGTTCAGTGCCATCCTAGTCGTAACTATGAAAGACTTGATAGTTTGATCAAAAAGTAGTATTAAGTGTTAATAAGCAATTTTTATMATTTTAAAATCATTTTTCCTAACGTGATCAACAATAGCACTTCAGACTCTGAGACTCTACAACAATCAACCCCATAGCATGGGGAAAAAAGTGTTTAAGTCCTGAAGTGATCAAGAATTGGATTTCAAACACAATGTTCTAGGAGGAGTTTTGTCTATGAAAATATTTCAGTGTTCATGCGTGAATGTTTGGAAAGCATGGCAAGGCGGAACAGTCCTCAAGTGTCCTGCCCTGATGCTAAATGAGCAAGACCTAGGACTTCTGATGAAACCAAGAAACAGTTATCAATTAGCATCAGTTTCAGGAAGCATTATCATATCAAGTCATCTCAGGGTGCCTTTATAAAAGAAAAAAATACAATAATTTAATAGCTCAGTCTGCTGTGCCAAATGAATGACTCAAAGCAGGGAAGAAAAAAAAAAAAAAAAGAGTATGAGCCATAGTTTCACAATTGCACCAGCCTGCAGGAAAGCATCAATGTATTTCCGAAGTAATTTTGCTAGGAGAGTRATGGGAGATGACTATAAAGCTTGAGCTTGTCTGGAGAGTTAAGGACACCTAGCTTTTTATTCCCCATTTACTAGCACTGATTTTCATTCAGTTTTCAAAAGGCCTTCAGACAAAGAAACCAAGTGAATGACATGAACATGTATTTTATGCATATTGGAGCAGAAGTTAGCTGTTGGAAGGAGGAGGTGGTTGTAGGCTTCTATTCCTCTAGTAACTCAGGGGCAGATGCTTCACAGTCTGTGTTGGGCCTCTTTAGGGGTGTGGAAACAAGGCTGGGCAGGTAGTGTTTCAGTTTTTCCCCCTGAAGTTTGAATTCTGAGTGAAAATTCAGAATGCCTCCATTTTGATAGGCTTTTGCAGGGTTTCATGAGATGCTGCAGTTATTTTTGTCTTCCATATGGTAGGCTATGTTTCCTGGATGAACTACATTTCCTCAATATACCATCACTTTTCCTTGTTGAAGGCTTGCAGTGTACTGGGGTCCATAAAGGAGAACAGCTCCAGGAAGGATGGTGACTGCATTAACATTAGAGTGATGATCACAGTAGCTGGAACACTGAAGAYACTAGTATTTAGTCCCTTTCTCATCCAAGTTGGCAACTTTTCCCCATGTGTGCTGTGTGTAAGCTATGATCCTCTGAAAACATATAAATCTGCTTAACTTAAAAGCCTGGAAATCAAATGAAAAAAWTATTCTGGTGACCTTACTTCTGCTCCTTGTATGACGAACACAATGGCATCTAAAACCAGTTTTAATACTCTGGAGCAGAGCCTGAAGTTGGCAAAAGAGTAGGGCTTTGGCTTCAGTTGCTGAGATGCCAGAAGAGATTGGAAGTCCTTGAAATTCTTCCAAGAAGTCACTTTGTCCTGGATGGAAACTGGCATTTATCAGTGCAGATGATAGTGGTGTATTTTAGATGGCATCAGTATTGATTTGTATACTGTGCAAGCTTTTAAATATGATTTAAGATAAAGCTCAGCTTAACGTAAGACATTTCTCCACAAAGCATTGATTTAATGTTTTATATGTTCCTTTCTCTCCTATAGCCTTTCCCTTGGTTTATGGAGACATCCCAAATACACTTCTCAGTTCCCTCTATTATCAGGTGTCTGTGAAAGCCCCACAAACACTTGTGCACGTAAGTAAGTATTCAAAAGTCTAATTTATACTGTCAGGCAGCTTCAAATGCAATTAATTTCTGGTGGTCGCTAGTGTTCATCTCTAATTCATTACTACCCCTTCAGGTGCTTCCACTCAGCTCATTGTTTTCCCAAGCCTGATGAAGAACATGGGAATGCTTGATGGAGATCTAACAGAAAAGTTAAAATAGTCTAGTTCTTTTATCAGTTCTATCGGGTAATTCCTTTTATTTCACCTCCTACAGTGTTGGGTATTTTAAGCAGAGTCCTTATTAGACTAGAGAGAGAATTCCCTATTTGATTTGTATTTAAGTACTCTGTAGCAGTTCTTGCTAGGTGAAATTACACCAAGTATCATTCTACTGTGTGTGTCTCGTTGCTCTTGCTTGGGCGTTTCGAAGCGCAAAGGCTGGGAGAGATCAGAGCCGTAGCTGCTGATCGGTGCCCGAATCCTGACGTGCAGATCTCTAGAGCAGCGCGGCTGTGCCGAGGCAACATTAGCTCTGGGGAGAGAGGGGACGAAAATATTTTCCCAGCAGGTTGAAGTGACCCGGGAGGAGAGGCGAAGGGAAAGGGGCAGGGTTTTCCTCCACCCGGAGAGGTCGATGTGGTCCCTCCGGGCGGGCGGGGGCCGCTGCCCGGCGCTGGGGAGCGCGGAGCCGGCGCGGCGGCGGCGGGCGCTGCGGGGCTGTGCCCGCTCCGTCCCGGGGCTTCCCGGCGGGGCCCGGCCCGGCTGCTGCAGCCGGGGACGGCGGCAGTGCGAGGGGGCAGCGCCGGCGCTGCGGCGGGGGTTTGCCGGGCGGAGGCAGGTCCGGCAGCGGCGCGCCCAACGCCCTGGGAGGTGTTTGTTAGCGGCGGCTTTTTCGGACCGCTTTTCTCAGCGAGCCGACCTGTTGTGAAAGCGTATTTTTGGTTTGGCCTGATTAGATTATTTTTTGTCTATTTATTTTTATATTTTTTTTCCCGCTTGCGGTTTAAAAGTGGCGTTTCGCCGCTAAGCGGGATGCTTGCGTTCCGGGTTACTTTGGTTGCCTGCCAGGTAGAGCTCATCTCTTACAGCATCCTCCTACCATCAAGCAAAAACCGTCTCCTCTCCCAAGGATTAATTATTCAACACGTTTAATGTGTTTGGGGCGGGGGGGGGAGGGAGGCGGCCACTTGGATCCATCCTGGTGCCGCAGCGCCTGTCCCTGCTTTGTCTCGCACCTGGTGTGTTTGCGCGGCTGGCGTGTCTTCCTCCCCCCCTCCGCCCCCAGCCTCCTCCTCCTCCCTGCCGGGGCCGGGGGACGCGGACCGGTGCACCGGCACCCCGCGGGAGGCGGCCCCCCGCACCTTGCCCGCCGCCCGCGGGGATGCTGGGGGCGGAGCCGCCGCCGCGCCCCCTCCGCTCCCCTCCGCGGCGGCTCCGCGGGCGGGGCGGGGCGGGGGCTGCCCGCCGGGCGGGGCGGCAAGTGCGGGGCGGCCGGGGGCGGCCCCGAGCGGCCCGGGTAGCGCGGACCGGCGGCCTCGTCCGGGCGCGGAGGAGGGGCCGGGGGCTGGCCCGAGCCGGGCGGTGCCGCTGCCCGGGCAGCGCGGGGGTTCGGCGGCAGGCGCGGCGGAGCGGGCTTTCGCCTGTGACTTCGGCTTCTCCCCGCAGAGCCCGAGAGGCCCCGGCACCGCTGAGGGGACGAGGGCGCTTTTTCCCGGCCGGTGGCAGCGGGGCGGGACCCAGGAGGACCGAGGGAAGGAGCCGGCGGAGAGGCGTCCCGAAGGGGCATCCCGGCGCGGTCCATCCCGTCCCCGCCCGGCTCGGTGCCTCCTATYGCGGCCCGCTGCCGCCGCCCCGGGCCATGGGCCGGCCCGACTGAGAGCCGGCGGGGACCGGCCCGCAGCCCGCCCGGTGCTGCCCGCAGCGCCGGCGGCCGAGGCGGGGCCGCAGGAGTCCTGGCGCGGGGGAAGATGCCCTCCGCGGGGCGGACGGCGGGCTTCCTCCTCCTCTGCGGGGGTAAGTACCGCCGGGCCTGGCCCCGCGGAAGTTTGCGGGGCTTAGGTGGTGGATGCCACCGGCGGCTGGGTCCGGCTCCGAGAATCTTTCCCAAAATACAAACAAGATATAAATAATCCTAATGCTTTTTCTTTGCTTTTTAAGCTCTAAGGCTAAGTTAGAACAGATGTGAGTCTCCTTGTTCTTTAAATTTATGACGTGAAAGGGAAGAATATTCAARTGTATTCCTATTTTAAGTTTCTAAAACATTATTCCGTCTCTGTTGTCCCCCTCCCAGAGCTTTTTGCATCATCAATTTAAATTGGGTTTGGATTGATAAATAAAAATGACCAAAATATGAAAAGTTGCTGGATCGTAACTTAGATGATGCTATTCCACAGATGTCAAGTTTCTAAAGCAAACAGAAAATCCATTATATCTCTCTTTCTTCCATACGGCTTTGTTTGCCAATGCATTTCTGATGTTTACATGAATAAATCAAAGTTATTGTTTGCTAGAGAATGCAGTACAACCTTGCACACCAAAAATGCATATATGAAAAAAAGCAACCCCCAAACCGTCCCAGTAGTTTACTAGTTGGTATAACAGAGAGTAGAGTGCAATATTAATTCTGTACTTGTGATTCTCTGTAAAATGCGCAACTTGTTCCTTCTCATTATTGTTTCAAATTAATCGTATTAGTTCACACCATCTCAAACTACTCTCTGTAACTTGCAGCAAATATAAAGCCTCTATTTTATTTCTTTTTTTCTTTAGTATGCTAAAATACTTCAARTTGCCCTTATTCTTTCTCTTCCTAGTACATTACTGTTAGGGCCTCATCTTCATAAAAATTCACTGATACTCAAACCTAGGATGTCTGGGAATAAAATATGTGGGATATACTACATCTAAACACTTATTTAAAAAAAATAGAATGGGTTGTATCCCAAGTCATTTCACTGTCAGGAAGAATTAACCATACTTGTATTGCTAATGGATGATCTATCATGCCTACTTTGCTTTTATCTTTGGCAAATCCATTTTCTTTAATGTTTTTGGCAGAATTAGGAGAAATGTAATTTTCCTAAGCTTTTCAGTCTGAGGGGTATGTTTTCATTAGCCAAAATGAGTCACATGCATTTGCTTGAAAATGAGTTTTCAGTGATTTCCATTTAAGCTGGACAGATGAACTTACTCCTATTCATGCTGTGATGCCCCAGAATATTGTACGTACTGAACTAACTGGTGTTTGGAACTCCCGAGCTGCTTTCTTGTACGGGCTTTTTTTTTCTTCATTGTTTCCCTTTCAGTTGGACCATCATTTGATTTTACTTTTAATTGTATAACTTGATATGAATTTCATGCCGAAAGTCACGGGTGAGAAGGGGAGTTGTCTCCGCGTGTTCCTCCCCACTTGAGATAGATATCTAAACCCTTCTTCTTTAAGTATCAGACCTAAGCAGCTGGAAATCAGTTTGAAAGACTTTTTATTATTAAATGTGACCATAAATTGTTAACTCTTGGATCTGTCCATAGGTTGGAGGAATATTATAGGAGTTAATTTATTTGAGTAGGATAGACTGCCAAGTAGACTTTTGTTTTATACCACTTGCTTATACTTCTAATTGCAAATATTAATTTTGTTTAAGCTCTCAGCTTTGACTGGTGAGGCTTAATACTTGATTCCCCTTAATTTTTACTAAAACTATGGGGAAGAAAAGTTGTATGCATTTAGGATCACACTTTAGGGTAATTGTATTTGTAGTTATTTCAAGAAGTCTAGCATATTAGCAATGTTGTATGGGTGTCTCTTGCTGAAGAAGCACTGTTTCACATTGTTTAAATGTGTGACACTAATTCCTATTTATGTAATAAAAGCCAAGTTGACTACAGGGGTAAGATGAGTTGTTATGCCTTGGAGGAGCAAAATCCCTGTGTGCGTGGAGTTCCAGTTTAGAAACAGAGCTGTCTTACGTGTGACGCTGCAGTCCCCTGGCAGGGGGAGGAACGCAGTGAAACTTCAGTGGGCTCCATCCTAGGGGAGAGCCAGAGATTCCTCAACGGTAACTGTGTTGTGCTCTCGCTGGGTGTTGTGAAGGAATGTCTCTCACCTGGGCAAGACCTCACCATAGAGGATTCCCACCCAAGGTTAACATGCAGTGGTACCCTTGCACTCACCTCCTTTGGTGCAGCCTTGGTTTATCTAACTCTGTGGGGTTTTGGAAAGCTTAAAACTGCAGTAGTTCTTAAAACGTGTGCTCACAACTAACCCAAAGGTTTTCTCTAACTTGGAATGAGATTGCATTTTATCAAGTGAGCTGGATTAATCAGTCTGGTGAGCGTGCTGTTAGTTGAAAGGATTAGATCTGGTTCTTTTGTATTGGCGGGCTTCAAAAAGCACRCTGGACCGTTTGTTCTGAAGCAGAAAGGCTGCAGCCTTGCTGCTTTTGCACCATGAGCAATGTGTGAGTCTCCTGCAAGCACTGGTATTAACACGTGGCAGCCTAGAAATAGAGAAAATAAAAGGAATGTTTCTTCTCAAATTAAGACTTCTGTTTCTTTCATCAATATTAATAAAAAGAAATTCAGATTTTTGTTATGGAGTGTGCACATAATATTTTTCAAAAGTTTTACATCTTGATAGTTGTAGGGCTTCTGGGTGTTTACTTGCACACCGCACTGCATGGCTGCTTGGCACTGGRGTTTTGATTCATTTCTGAAAGCTCGCTGATGTAAGAGAAGGACCTTGTTCAGTTAAGTGTAGAAAAGAGTGCCTTTGGGAAAGACTTGGTAGGACTGTCTTCTCTGGAAAGTAATTTTTGTTATTAAAGGGAATACTTTCAAAGAGGTAATCTATTTTCAGTGAATAAAATAAAGTTTTGTAAGTATTACACTATGCGTATTTTGTAAAATGGGAAGGGAAACATGCTTCTACATGGAAATAACAAATGCTACTTTAACATGGGCTCTTGAATACAGGCTATTTAAACTTTTTTTCAATTTTATTGACTGTGATATKAAACTACTAATGAATGTATTAGTTCTGATACTCATTTAAGCAYTGTATAGGATCAATTCTTATAGTGCATTTTCATGCTGCTAGGATTACTGTTAACGTTTTATTTTGACTGGTTACAATTTACAATGAGTCCTGGCTCAACTCATGTATCCGGATCAAGGACAGACTTTAGAAACCAACTGTGCAAATATTGACATTCTTTTCCCCAAAGTTTGGATATTTTGTGTAATATTTGTATTTCATGATAGAAAATGGATGTTTTCCCTAGGAAAATAATACCTATGTGACTCTTCCAAAAAAAAGATCGCCTGTACACTAACATCTTTAGATCAAAACAGTGCTAATCGGATCAAATGGTGGAGCACAGGCCGTTGACTTGAGTCAGGGACCAGGCTAAAGATAGACATAAATTTGTTTGTGTGCCTGTCATTTTGGCAGTGATCTGGTCAGACAATATGTGATTTTCATTTTACTTTGTTTAGATTATAACCCTGACAGTAGAGCAAGGGCAAAGGGAATTTGTGGAGAAAAGTGAGAGGCACTTCATTAGATCTATGTATCTTATTTGGAGAGGGTCTAAGAGTTATGAGGAAATTTCAAACCTCATTGCTCTTTTTGGTAGGAAAAAGAGTATTAATGATGACACTTTGGTTCTTTCCTACTTTGTTATTTTTATCTGCTCAGAGATTCAGCATCTTACGTGCTGGCCCTTGCCCAGGCACCTCGCAGCCCGCTGGTGGTGCCAGCGCTTCCCCTCGCTCCGGTCACCTGCTTCCGCCTGCCTGGGCCGTGAAACTGCTGCTTCACCCACACAGGACCGGTCGCAGGGTTCATCCCAGCGCTCCTGCTAACTTCCAGGGGAGGTGCCTGGGCCCTCTGTGGCCCTCCAGGCTTAATGTCTCTCCTCATTTTATTCCTACTCCCAGGTCCTTCGCCTTCCAGTTCCTCCACAAACAAACTTTTGCCCTGAAGTTCATAACCTGCAGCATTTTCCATTTCACAAAAAGTAATGTACYATGTTAGGGTTTTTTAACTCATGCTAATGGGATCCATATTTGTGTTATATTTAATTCCCTTTACTTCCCATTGCTATTTTTGCTGTACCTTCTGTCCCGCAGATGCCTTTATTTGCCTATCTGCCAGTCTTCTCAGGGTTTGTGTCAGGGCAATATGCAGTACTGGCTTGATTAGTTCTGCCAGTTTGTTGGAGTCTTGGTCTGTGACTTYGTTCATGAGTTTTGTTACTATCATAAAGACAGTGTAAAGGAAATTAATATGAAGATTACAAAAAGCCAGCATTTTAATGCTAAGAAGCTCATTCATTAGTCTTTGATTAACAGACAAGATTTCTTGTAGTAGTAACATAAGCAGTCAGTTTGTATGACAGTGTTGGTTCAGCACCTGAATACGAGATGMGCATTCAGTAGCATGCCCACATTCAGTTTGCCATCTGTATGTCATAGTATAGTCTTTTAACTTTTTTTTTTTCTTTCCTGAAACAACAGACACAACTGGTGAGAAAACATATATTTTGTTAATCTCCGTTTCTTCCCCTCTCTCCCACTTTGGCCCCTGGCAGGAGGGAAAGGGTTTATTCGCTTGTTGCTGTACTTGCATTCTTGGCACCACTGCTCAGGCTGGTAACGAGGCGAGTACTAATTCTAGTCTTTTTAGGATTTGAACTGAGGTAACTGGTTTGAGAGAAACCAAATAGTAGCTCTCTCCTCAGTACCTCATTTGACAACACTGCTGTTTTACACATACTGCGTATTTAAAGGAGATATACTAACAGTAATCGGGAATTCATAGTTCCCGCTCCTCCTGGGCTGCTATCTCCCCCATGATGCAAACTAGCAAACACAAATATGCCATGGATTGGAAAAAATCCATACTATAGGAGCTYGGTGTTTTCTAAAGAGCTTTTTTGTGTAAAGGTCACTTAGAGTCCATCTGCGGTGAGGAGAGGGTTTGCTTTATTCATACGTTGGCATCCTCCAGCTTTCCGGCAGAACTGAGAGCAGTGCCGGCTGGTGATTGCTGGAATTSTCTCTTGGTTTGGAAATGTAACAAATGGCCTGACACTGCTTATTGGGTGCGTGGGTTTGTATTAGTAATGTTGCAAAACTTACTTTAACGCAGATGCTGATTCCCTACATGAACAAGTTGTATGTTAAGAGCATGCTCTTTCAGGATTGAGGCACGTTCATGGTGCAGCGTCTCTTCTTAGCTCTTACTTYCTATCTTGGTTTGGTTTGGCAGAAGCAGAGCTTAAAAATTCACAAAATTATTCAAAAGAAACTTTGGAATTGTTTATTCTCCAGATGATATTTTTTTTTTAACTCTCTATTACACTTTGGAAAGCAAACAACTAAAGTATTGCAAGGATAAATAAAGCAGTTACCATAGGRGAAGGGTAGATTTGAGGTTTGCTTACTAGTTTGGTGAGATCAGGATTCAAGTTCAGTTAACAGCTGTGCTACAGATTTGTTTGTTGTCTCACACTCTCTTAGTTTTCTGTAAAATACCACCATCAATAACATTCTCCTTTGCATGTCATATGCATTGTTGATTGCGTATCGTATAACCCCATACTGGGGCATACTGGGGCTGACACAAAGTGGGGAAAATATACAGAATCTCTAGAGTGATGACGCATCAAGAAAAAACAGCATCAGAGAAGCTGTAGGTAGCTGTCGAATAAAATCTGTTCAGAGGCTTTCTTTTTACAATRGGATCTTGTCCTTCATCAGTGAGATATATTGGCCACTTCCACAATGTTTTGGYGAAGTATCATGAGCCTTTTGACAAGTTTCATGTAGATATGTTGCTAGTTAATAACATTATTAAGAAATTTTTTGTTAATAAAATAGTAAGTCAGCTGAGGTKTGAATAGCCAGATGGATTTTGCTCCTTTTGGAGCTCAGTTGTTTTTAAAAGGATGACAAAGGTATCTAAAGCCATCTTATTCTTCAGATGTTTTATCTTCCCCCCCCCCCCAAATAAGGAAAACACAAAACTGTTTTCTTAAAGATTATATCATAAAAATAGCTGAATAGTTTCAGATTTCTGGATCTTGAAATTGGACTGTAAACATACCAGGCKCATTTTTACCTAAAAGAGGTGCTCTGTAAATCTGCCGAAATGAAGATGATTGATCAGTGCTTTAGAGCTTAAGGAAAAATTGCAGTGATTGCAGTCAAAAAAGCGAATTGGAAACTTTACTGGGATAAGAGTGCCAAAAATGTTGTTTGACTGAATTACTTCAGAAATTTGCCCAACTGAATCAGGTGATTGTAAAAAGAAAATGGATATGTTACTCCTAATGGTTGTCTAATGGCATTTTAGTGTATGCATTTAGAAAACTAATTAAACATTATATTTAACTGATATAACAAAGTTGCTTGTGTTGCTGTAATGGATGTTTTTTATAGTGTCCATTATGGCTTTCTTCTAAGTGAGACGAATTTCACTCTCAGATAATAAAATTAAATCTAGGTTTTTCTCCTATTTCAGAGACACCAAGTTTTCTGATACGGACAATTCCATTATACGTTCTCTTCACGTGCGAAATGGCAAAACTCATATTGACATCGGTAGACCAGAATTTCACATACCTCTGAGGCCCCTTTAAAGACTAGTTTTGCCATTGAATTAGAGCAGGCATCCATTAGTCCTGTCAGTGCCATTCCACAGCTGAGATGAGGCTTAAATCTCACAGCGGCTTAAAGACACAGAGAAGTTTCTCTGTTTTTCTGAAGAGTACATGCATAAATTCAGGTAGTTCTTTACCACACCATTCCTACATCAAGAGCTGAGACTTGCAGATTGGTCCCTAACAGGGATGTTGCAGAGCAGCTCCCTCTGACTGCCTTTAGAGGATACTTCTACACTGATTGGCTTCTGGAGTTTTTTGCCTTTGTTGGTAGGGTGGCCTTCCATATCCTATTGTCTAAAAGTAGACATTGAAAAGTATTTCTTTGCAAAGAGAAATGAGGATGTAAGAAAAATGAATGGTTTACAAAATGTTGGTGAGGATGGATTGGATTCTCTCGGTTATTGTCACCACACCCTGCCACTGTGTTCCTCAAAAATTACCTGTCGGGTTGAAAGTAGCTCTTTGTGTCGCTGCTGTGTGTTTGGCAGGAAGATACTGACCACCAGMATTCCTGCTGTTTTGCACAGAATGGGGGGAAGGGAGGAAGAATTTGGATTAATACAAATAAAATGGAACATAAAGTCAAAGAAAAGCTATGGCTTACTGAAATTTAGCCCATAACATTCATCGATGGCTTTAAACAGCTGATTTTTTTTAATTAAGTGCATTATGTCTATTTGGATGGGAATACCCAGTATAGAATGATTAATACATACATTTATGGCAGTCAGTCATCTCAAAGTAGGAGAGGGTTTGAAATGTGCATGTACCCTAGAGCTGCAATCAGGCTTCCTTTTACAAAGAATAAAAATAGGCACTGGCAAACGATATGAAAATATTTCTAAATTACATTGCCATTGCTTTGTGGTCTGCAAGACTGTAAGGCAAAAGGGTGCTTGCTGTTCATGAAATCTAAATAACAGGGAGGGAAAGGAGAGGATACAAAAACTCTCATCAGGAAAAGGCTTAAAGTTTTGATTTTACTAGTAAAAGGAGGAGAAATTTATTATCCAGGAAACAAATATTAAAAATTCAAATTGAGAGTAAGGGAATGAGAGTGGATTTGGGTAGAGGGCATTGACTGTTTTGATACTGTCATGTGAAATGGCACTGTGATTGATAACTGGGAAGTTCTGACAGGACCTTTGGAGAAAGTATCCAATGCTCATTATTAACAACAACAACAAAGTGCTGCTTTGGCACCTCCAGTATTAAGAACAACATTTTGTAAAGCACTTTAACGGAACCTTCTCACATCTCTGAAGTACTTAGGTAATTAGGCATAGGTTTAGGTTTATCCCATATCAGCAACCTTTTAGACTGGGACTGCTGAATCAAAACCCTGTGAAGTATTGCACAGAGTTTCCCAAAGTTAAAACTGTGGCAGTACATTCAGGTGCCAAATTTCTCTTTGCTACCCTTTGCTGTAAAGTTCCCCTTTCCTGGCGTGCACCTAGACTAACAACTGTCATGTCTCTGAAATGCAGGTTTTCCTGGTGTGAGAATAACACGTTACGAGGAAGTGTAACATCTCAAACTTCTTTTGCCGCCTGCAGAATGCAAAGATCCAACTAGTTTGGAAGCAGCACATTTTATTACTTGGCAGCGTAGGTGAGGTTAGCTTGCACCGAGCTCCATGTTGCCTTAGTTTACAGTATCTAGGCTAGTAGGTTTAGAGCTAATTGGGATATCTTTGACCTATTTTGTCATCTGAGGGTTAGATACAATGCTCCTGACCACTTTCGGAATGTGACTAAGATACACATTTGAGATACTTTTCACTGACAGCATGAACAAAGTTCTCTGTGGGTGTGTGTATATATATTTATTTATTTATTTAACTGGTTAGTTTTACTGAGTAGCCTTCTTAATAGTCTAACTAACTTCCCTGAGTTAGACCAGGTAAGATCTGCCCTTAAACCTTTCTATAGGCCTGTTGTTTCCTTGAACTGTAAACGTTTGGCAACTGTTTCTGGTGCTCCACTACCTTGGATCACTTGTGCTGCTTTTGAACCATGAGTTATGTACTAGGTACCCCATTTGTATTTTGATAGTTACCRTGTCTTTGGAAAGAAATACAGGAACAAATATAAAGAAATTATGATTGCCTGTTACTGCTTTTGAGCAATTCAGGGTAGAGGTTTCTCTAGTTGAGCCTGTGGATGTCATTGAAATAAAGAGGACTGAGGAAGATGATTTCTGTGCAGTGACTSATCCCAATTATGAAACAAAAAAAGCAATGGGAGTGTTTAAATTTTGGGTTTGAATATGTAAGTTTTAAAGTAATGAGGGGGGATCAATATGGCTGTAATATAAATTTTATTGCACATTTCAATTCAGCATTGCTGACATGCTCTGAATGAGAAAGCATTATAAACAGTTTTATTGCTTTGATAAACTTTTGCCTTTGTGGAGATTGGAAAAGTTGTCCTAAATTGCTTTGCTAAGGACTTTTTGGATAGTGAGAGAGTTTATAACATACATTTTCCAGATTCTTTTGTATGTTATAAAAGAGAGAGAGAGAAAGAGAGAAAATAACCCAAACATTTAAAACTTAGTTTCTGTAAATTCAACAACAAGCAGGATCATCTTAAGAGACTGTGACAGATCACCCATAAAACCTCTGTAAAAAAAGAAAACACTTATAAAATGACTTTTTTCTTATAATATTGAGACATTTAAGCTAGCCTGTTATTGTTGGGGAAAGGATCTTTATTTAACTCTTTCTCTTCTTGGATTTTAGTCTAATAAAATTTGAAATGAAAATTGGACCAAAAGTTTCAGGGCAGTAAATGCCTAAAGAAAATAAGTAAGAATAGAAAGCCCAGGGTTTCACTTTGTGCTTTTTTTTGCCACCATCATCCCCCCTTTTAAATCTGGCTGCCACAGACTCTATTTTTGTTTGTATTTTTATAATTTTTCCAATAATTTATTAAAGCCTTGTCTCCTGGCATCATGCAGTTAAGTGGCAATTTTTAACTTTATAGAAAAAATCTGTCCTTTGTCTCTGCACAGGAAATCTTGGCCTCATGGCACAGACGTCCCAAGTACCTGACAATTAGAAAGCAAACTAGAAGAGACTATACAGGTCTCTACTTTAGCCTTTCAGAATTTGTTTGTCCACAACACAACTTCTAGGAGACAATAAAGGAAAGGCAAGTTATTTAAGTATTTAGGTTGGTAACCTCAAACTCAGTTTAGCTTGAATATAGCATTACATGTGTCAGAGTAATAAAGGGACTGATAACAAGGACTTTTACTTATTTTATAAAATGTTCTGTTGCTAAAAAATTCCTCTGACAAAAGATTTTTTTTTCTTCCTCTGTTAATCCTTGATAGCGGTGATATTGTAAGAATTACCACATGGAGTCACACTAAAAGTCCATCTGGCCCAATGGCCTATTTCCTGATGAAGACTGGCAGTATCCAGTTTTGACCTTCATACTTCTTGGAATGCAAAGGATAATAACAAGAAGTTTAGGAAATGCTGTTTTTGAAGAAAAATAGAAACAATTGGCAATATTTGTTCACAAAGACAAGACAACTGAGAAAGCAGAGTTCAAATTTTTCAGTTTATGCGGAAGTATTATAAAGATGGATGTAATGGTGAAAATGGAGTAATGGTGGAAACAAGACAAGACGCATGGGGCTTGTGTCATAGCAAGTAAGATTCAGGAAGCATTTTGGTAACAGGGAGCTACCAGAATTGGTTGTCTGCAGTCACCGTGGGATTTCTGTCACTGGGAGTATCTTAAGAACAGGTGGGACAGCAATGTTTTGATGTTGCTTATGTATAATTGGTCTTACCGTGGGTGAGTTAGATGACCTCTGTTGGAAACTTTTGACTTCATCCTCTTATGGTTTTGTGCTTAGGGTATAAGAAAGCCTTTGTATGTCTGCTGAAGTTAATGCCTGGTGTTTGATCAATTGAGGCTCTTTAAGAGATCATGATAACTTGAGTCTGCAATCAATGCAATTTCAGAGTTGATATCAAAATACTTATMTTGTTAATCATCAACAGCTGAATAGACAGGAGCTAGATGCCTTTGATGTAAAATGAGCTTCTGGAGTTTCTGGTTTCCAGAATATCTCCAGGGATATGTTTGATATGTGGTAGTCTTTGTCTTTTTAAAAATCAAGTTCTAATGCTATGCTCAGTGTTCTCAAATCCCAGGCAATAAGTTGGGGACCTCACACTGGCACTGAGCATTTYCAGTTAGGGTCTTGAAAAAGTCTATATATGTATGGCCTAACCTTGTCACCCRGAAGAATAGAGTGAGTGCTGCTTTCTTTAGACAGAAAGGGAAATGCATTGGAGTGACAATATTTGTTGAAGTAGACACAGGATTTGAGGATCCGTTTTCTTAATAGTTAAACTGGATTTRTGGTTTGGTAGGCAGTTCTTATTAAATGAGAACTTAATGATAGCAGAAAGACCATGAAAAAAATCAGTGCTGGGATTATAACTCTTCTRTCAATGTTTTCCACCCTGAATCCTAAATTGCAATTGCCAGGACCATTTATGTATCTTACTTCTGCTGCTGAGAACTCTTCTCTAGTTTTCCCTTTTATCAATGCAATACTTTGCTAGATTTTAATCTTTGAAGAACTGCAGCTTGTATTTTTTCATTGTTGGTTCTGTTTCACACTTAGTAGCTTTCACTGCAATAATGCATTCGTTGTAATTCCACATCATTTTCAAATTAAGTGTTTATGTTTAAATGTGCTTAATTTAAAATGGGGTTTGGGGCATGAGCTACTTAACTGCTGTTGGTTGGCAGTCCTGGTCTCATGGAAGGAACTGATAAGGTGTTTTACAAAATAAAACTGTGGGGGAATATGGTGCAATCCTATAATGTTATCCTATTTCCCCTTCTGAGAAGATTTKCATTTACCCTGTATGTGCCAGCATGGCATAACAATAGGTTGTATCCCATTCTGAATGCAAGGTAGAGGCAGGAAATCACTATGAAGAAGAAAGAGACTATTATTCCTCCTTTCCAAGCACTGAATTCAATCCTAGTTAGTCTTGATTTAAAGCAGAATTGTTACCCTGTCACCTTTTCTGGCATTTGGACAGAAACCTACAAATGTGTGGAAATGCCATTGAAAATGAAATTGCACTGGGCTACGTGATTACCTTTCCAAATGTCCTGATAAAGAGTGCAGACACTGTCACAGCATCTGTGATTTTTTTAGACATGTGATTTTTGTCTGGGAGGAATGTTTTGTTTGGATTTTTCTTCCACATCTAGCTTTTGAATAGCTTGTGAGTACCATCAGTCTCGCAATAGAATGAAAACCTTGAGCCTTAGCTCTTTTTTCATTAATTAAAAAGACAGGAAGGAGCATTATTGTCACAGAGTTGACTTGAAGAAACTGCAGAACACCTCATCTTTCCCTTCTCACAACAGACGCCTCCTTTTAGCAACTTCAATTACAGCTGCYCTTAGATATCACTAGATAGTAGATGCAGATATATCCATGTATCATGCAGTATATTGCCTAAACTGTTAACAACACTGAAGTTGTTTTGTCCAAAGACCTGCCTGTAACGTTTTTTATTAGAAGCCCATATGTAGCTAGAGTTGACCAAAGCCCCCAAATGTAGCCCTGCTTAGAAAGAATGAGCTTTAAAAAAAAGTTGTCAATGAGAGGAGAAATTAAAAATTAAAAAAMCGTAATAAATTAATTCAGGTACTAGACTCCAGCTTCTGTGCCTATCTTGCTTGGGGAAGTTCCAGCAAAGTTGGTGTTAAAATGCATGTTTCTTTTCTGTTGCTAGTGTCAGATGTAYTTAACGAGGGAAAACAGACCAAAGCATAGGGGAAATCAGGAAACTGTCAATGCAGAAAATACTGTCAAAAGCAGAATGGGCAAGATTTTTGTTTAATGGTTCACCAGTGCATTTAATAGGGTCATAGTCTTTTCTAGCATCACTTAATGAAGATTGGTTTTTCCCCCGATTTCAGGTAACCTGTAGACTGTAAAATAATTAAGACAAGAATGAAATTGCCACTATTATTAATAGCGAGTTTTTTTCTTTTAAAGATGCTATACTTGCTTCTGGAGAGCACATAGAGACTAGTTTCCATTCCTTCTGCCACGGTAACTTTTCCCAACATCAAGTAATGAAAGCCAAATTTGGTGACAACTTCCAGAGTTTGCAAATTACTTCGGAATAAAAGCTGTAGAAGGGAGGGATTRCTCCGTTTATCTCAACGAGACATTAACACTGAAGTTTTCAGTCATTTAAATTAGGTCATTGGCAGCTCTCTCATTGCTGATCGTTTTAGCAGAGCTGTCTGGATAAACAAGTTACTCATATGGATTGTTGTGGGAAACAAATGGCCAGTGATGGACATCATGACCACTGCCAGAATTAGGTGAGTATTTAACAGGGTGTTGCTAGACCATCTAGCAATCCTACCAATAGAGTCAGACACAGAAATTTTGCAGTGGCTCTCTATTTTAAATATCTATGGTTGTTTTTCAATAACCAGGTGTTGTATGGTAATATATGAAGTGGGAGGTTGCAGACTGATGTAAAATGAGTATACTAGAAATTAAATAGGCCACAAGGATTGTTTTGCTGATTTTATCTAACTAAACAATGTTACTGTTATTTTGAAAATGCTGRAGGAGAATCAGGTGCATTTAAGGTGCTTTGCATTTGCAGAAGTCTGGATTTCTCATTATAAAATTAAGAGTGAGCTTCTCAAGTACGCAGATARATATGTGCAATCTTATTTGGTTTTACTCTCTCTGGAGTGGTACTTCTTAAATTATGGTTTAGTTCAATACATGATCTGGAGATGTTGGTGGTCTTTCTCTTGATGTCGGTGTTTCTGTATCGTGCCTCYGGCAGCTGAACATCCACGGGAAACTGCATTACATTTTGATCAGTGSTTCTTGAACTGTGGGCATCATGCCACTGATGGCCTGTCAACCATAGTAAAGATCCGAGAAGCCATATTAAACAACTATTTCAGTAGTGCTTGCAATTAAAACCTTGATGATAAACATGTATATTGTCATAAAACAGAGGATGAGGATTGAGGGACATACAGCAATATAAAATGCTGGGAACCCCTGTTGTAGCTGATGATATTCTGTAACAAAGTTCTTGTTAAACAACTTTGAATACACAGCTGCCCCTCCTCTTTTTTATTTTCTTTTTTTTTTTTTTTTTTTGGGGGGGGGTGGTTTTGTGTGAAAAAACTTAAGTGTACATATTTAGTGGTGTAAGAATAACAACCCAATTGAAGAAAAAAAGTCAAAGCAAACAAAAATTCTGACTGTCAAGTGACTCAAGGACATTTATTTGCTGCTGTTCTTTAAGCACACAAAAAGGTCTGTGAAGTAACTTTCTGAAACAAGGAACATTTTCATTATAGGAAGCTTAAAAATATTTTTAAAAATAAATTTAGAATCAAGCCTTCTTCCGAATGCTAAGGTCTRTCTGGTCTGTCTGCAGCTGTCAGGTCACTTGGTTTGTTTAAATAAGAAATCTGTAAAGCAAGTATTAATCTGATTGATCTGTGAGGTAAGGATTTCCTCTTTGTACACTTAGGCCTGTCAGATCTGGGCCAGGACAGTTCTCGGCACTGATGTCATGCTTTATATATTCTATTTTAGCAACAGTTGATTAACACCTATGCCTGTCAGCAAAGCTGGATACATTTGTCAAGTGAGAAAGTGGTGGGAAAAGAAACTACCGTTTCTCATCATACTGTCCCATCTCCCCACAGTTGTGGTATTAAGCCCTGCTTCCCTCACACTCAGTATGCAGAATGAATGAGGCTCTTTAGTATGACTTCTGTTTTTATAGTTAACTGAGCTTTGAAATTGTCTCCTAAATCATCCTTGCCAATAGCATTAACTACCCCTTTGCTGGTAGTCAGAGATTATTCTACAGTGAGTTAAAGGGTAACTCATCTTCTTTTGTGATGACAGGAAACATGGAGGGATGTAAAAGATAATGGCTAATTCAAAGCAGATCACTCTGCTTCTGGAAGCCCATCAACTCCATTCAAACACAGATCTGAAATTTTGCAACAAACTTTGAAAGCTCTTTCCCTTTCGCTGCTTCAGTAAAYTGTTATCTGGGGGAGGATGATGCAGATGCCCTTGAATTATGATGCCTTTCATTACGAAGGGGTGAATTGCACATTAGCCTGGCATTTGGAAGCCTGAAAGATTCAACCACTGTGCTTTTGCTGCTTCAAAAAAGGTGAAAGAGAGATGCAAAGTAGGTAAGTGATGATTAAAGAAAGGTCTTTATCCTTCCTTCTCCTTTTGCAGAAACAAACCCCTGAAAATACATCATTTAAAAATGTACTCATGCAGAGATGAGTCATCCCCGCGGAACGGCTGGACCAGGTAGTGAGGCGGCAGGGGCAGGTGGAGCAATGGAACAGCAGGTGAATTGATCCTTGAGTAAACACCTGTGTTTGCTTTTTTAAAATTTTCTTTTTAAAGACAGCTGCAGCAAAGGAACAAGAAAATCTAATGTAATAAYAAGCCATAGAAGGATATTTCAGAGAGGTAATTTTTTTAGAAACAAGCTGTATCTAGCTCTCTTCATATGACAGTGCCATCCATACTTCCTTGTTCACCACCTGGGGTTGCTTCTGATAAGCAAAAGCTAGTTGTTTTGTTTGACAGCCAGATTGTTGCTGTTGCCATTAGCTGCTTCAGAGAAATGATGTTATTTACTGCGGCTATGGGGGTGGGATCAAGAAAACATTCTGCTAGGTTTGGACTCGGTCTASATCAAGAGCATTACCCCTTGATTTACTGTGTTCTTCTGGAGCAAGACATCTTGCAAGACCTAGAGTGAAGCACATGACAATTCAGGATCAGGCTGCTTGCTCATGGGGAAACTTAGTGGTGAAAAGACTGCTTTTAGCCTGGAGCAAACCACTCTAAATGCTCCTAAAAACCTTAGAAAACACTGTGTCCAAGAYAAATTTAAAGAGAGCCACCTGTTCTGAGAGGCTCTGTTTGAAGACAGGGGCAAAGACCAGATGCTTCTGTTACAGCCGCTCTTAATCTTTGAGTATATAAGTATTTACTTAGGCAGCATTTAGGTATGACAGTCACGAACACTATAAAAATTATGAAGTAGATTGYTTTTGCTAGGCTATGATTATAATTACTCACAACTCTTGATATGTATCATGTACCATGAACAATTTTTAATTTCCTGAGAACAATGCAACTTAAGGTATCTTTCTTCACCAGGCTGTTTGATTTATTAGAAAAATGCTAGATCCAGGTATTGAAAACTCTGTTAATGATTGTTGTGTATCATTCCTACTGTAAAAAAGWGAGAAACATGGTAGCTTGTGTGTGTTAAAATGTGAACGTACATTTTAACATGCCATACATCTCTCTATGTAAGCTCTGTCAAAGATAGGTAAAGCAAATATTCAATGCCATCCCTTCACAGTCATTGTAAAGCAGAGTAGGAGTTGCTTTATTAAAGTGGTCTTTCTTCCTATGCTACCACATGCAAAAGAGATTTACTGAAAATAGAGGAAAAAAACACTAATGAAATAAACAGATTTACAGTGAAAGCCATTATCACAATATAGSTACACCGTTTAACAAACACCTTATGGAAAACAATACAACATGCCAGCAAGGCTGCTTTTATTTTCCAGTATTTCTTTACAATCTAATCGACAGTGTGCTTGATAAAATTAATCTTGTTATGATAGATGTATTTCCATTACAAGTAAATTTTACTAAGTGAATTAATTTGTTTCACTTATTACTTACAAAGTCAATATGTTACTTGAAAATCAAGCAGTTCTTTGATGCCAGTATGTTAAATGATTAAGGAAAACAAAAAGTAAATAAATAAATGAACTAGGAGGAAATAGTATAGCCAGCCACCAAAAAGAGTGTAAGTTTTGTCCAAACGTTATGACAAGCTCTGCTGCCTTCAGAGGGCTTGGATGAATCCTTATGACTCACCCCCTTAAAAAAAAAAATTAAAATTAAAAAAATCCCTGAATGTTTGCATCCACAAACTTACTACCCATGATAAATCAGGGAAGGATATTTTGCACAAAGTTGGCTATTGTCTGAAAAGTTTATAGCTGTTTAATTAAACAAGTATTCAGTATATTTTTGTTGCAAGGATGTACTTATTTTTTCCAGATAGTACGCTTGCATGCTTTTGACTTGTAGTATGGTTCAGGCGTTTTTTATTGGCAGCTTTCATGATTTATGGCTTGCTGAATGAAGTTTTATTTCCTATTCAAGGTAGCAAGAGCTCAGATTCTTCAATTAATCACTTTTATAAGTAAAACTGATGCACTGGATATTTATAGAGCAATTTTCAGGTCAGGGTCTYTGAGATATTCAAATTACCAAGAAAACCATGTGGACAAACGCAACCTGGTGCATGTAGATATTATATGAGTCAGAGAAGAATAAAGAAGGAGGCTGTAGCTGTAATGTCTAGACTGGCATTTGCGACTTCTAATACACTGCTAATATGGGTCTGTTTTTTCAAATTGAGGTGTTCAAAGGGAGCTTAAGGTCTATTATGAATTTTCCCCTTGTGGTAGAAGTGAAAGAACTTTGGATAGGATCAGGCTTTGTGGATTTCAGCTGCAAAACTCTCATTAAGTTCAATTTCACCTTTTGTGTTGGTTTTGAGACCCTGTCAAAATTTCATTTGGCACAGAGAGAGCAGCAAGTTCATTGAGGAAATACAGAGTTTTGGAAACCGTGATTGCTTTTATAGTCCCGTGGTATGTAACCTGGCAGGACAAGTGTCTGTGCCCAAATACGCAGTAGTTCATATGCCCGCGTTCATGATTAGATTTAATTTCTTAATAAAAACATTAAGTGTGGTTTAGGGAAAACATTGCAGTGCCAGATGATTAGTGGTGGAATGAAAAGATGTGCTCTTACTGGAAATCAATTGCTTTCCTCTGATTTTAAGGCAGACAATGATGAATATGATGCTGCTAATGTACATTTTTCACTCTTAGCCTTAGAAGTAGAGGAACACTTAAGAGCCACATGAATATAAATGCCTTAGAAAGAAAACTAGTGTAGGGATCTGAAGGGAGGTTTGTTCCTACTTTGGAAAATAATAAGAACTTGAATGAAAGGTTATTGTCAAAGATCTCGCATATCAGGATTCTTTATAGGGAAAAGAATAACCTACATGATCTCGTGGGACTCTGGCTGCTGAGAGGGCATCACGCTGGGTTGTCAAGAAGTGCTTGACAGGCTGCAGAGGACCAAATGTCAGATGAGGAGTTASGAAAAATGGTTTCCTTGTCACTTCAGTTTTTGGCCAAATCTCTTCCATTTCACCCTTTATTTCCTCCTCCAATTTATGACGAYAGAGATCCAATATTGTAAAAGCTCTTTGTGGTCTGTGAATGGAAAAGTACTCTTAGTTCTAGTAACTAAATATTACAGTTTTCTTGTATGCTATTTTGAAGCATTGCTATAAATTTTTAACCATTTCCGTATACAGCTTAGTGGAAAACCTTGTCTTTATTTGTTTCTCTTATAGAGATATTTCTTATCAATTTCATCATGTGAGACACTGCAGCATTGTGGGAGTGGTGGAAAAAGATAAATGCTGTTAATTCACTTTTTCGTTGGTTTAAGTAGGATCCTCTCTTGGATATTTCTTCTATTTGGAAGAATCAGGTAGTACTTGTGCCTCTTGTAATATGGTGTTTGTTTAAAGGCAGAATTCCAAATACATCTGTTGGCTTTTCTCCTGAAACATGACTGTAACAGGGACATGGTTACCTTAGAGAGCTAAATATCCTGCAGTCTGGTTTGCTACTGATGTGCATACATAATTTCCACTGACAGTAATGGGAGTTACATGTGTATAGAAAGCAAAACAGACCCTTAAAAATGTTGGTCAAGTAATAAAAGCTAGTCTAAAGAGAGTGTGGAAGTAGGGAGTTGGGAGAGTGACTTTTTTTTTTTGTAACTTGCCTTCTCTTTAACTTATCCTCACTCCACTAATGTTAGCTTAATATTATTTTAATGGATTTACTCCTGATTGATTATGGCATGAGAGGCAAGACAAGATCCATGTGGAATAGGTAAGCAGAAGATGAGTTTAAAATATACTTACTCTAAAGAGAATGTGAGAGAAAACTGAAGAGGCTGGAAAAGGTTTCCCCTTCTGTGCTCCCAAAAGAATTAGAAGAGAAGTTTTCCCACRTAGTGGTTGTACGGTAGAAGAGTCTGCCATACTGGTGTGCTGCTAAATATCTTTTGCACAGTAGCAAATAGCAGTGCTGAGCCTGTACTGCCGAGGCTCTGCGCGCAGCTGCCCTCCCCRCGGCGCTGGCAGGGGTGCGCTGAGCCCCGCGCAGCCGAGCCCCCGCAGCCGAGCCCCCGCCGCCGTGCCCCCGCCGCCGGCCTGCGGCACGCTGGCAGCCGGCGAGAGCTTGGGCGTCCCAAGCCGCTGCAGCGCCCGGGGGCTGGGCGTTGTGCCGTGCGCCAGGCCAGGGCACTGCTCTGCCTGGGTAAGTCACAGCGGAACGCTTACAGCTTCTCTTCAGCAAAACGAACCAGCAGTCCCGCGTCCCAATAGCATTCAGCGTCCAAAAGGTAAAACTGTCTATCCCGGTGTGTTCTTCGGGAGCTTTACTACCCTTTGCACAATAGATGTTATTTTGAACTCTGAAACATAACTGCAATGGATGCTGTCAGGATTTTGAGCGTTTTTCTCGAGCTTCAAATGAGAAGGGAAGAGCAAATTCCTGGATAGTTAGACCTGGCAATCTGTAGTCTACCCCCTAATTAAATTCTCTGCAACCAGTGTGTTTTCATTGTTAATCAATGGACATTTGTCCTCAGAAGAAACTAACCCTGGGGAGTGTGAGAAAGGATGAAACTGTTGAGAAATCTAAATGTTACACAAAAGGCATAAAAATCAAATTGTCTTTTTTCAAAATAGCTGAACGTCATGGCATCTTAATAAAGGGAGTGCTAGAATATGTTCTCCTAATAAGCCTCAGTAAAACCTCTAAAAATAACTACATAGATATGTTCTAAGTTGATTAGCAGTAATTGAACTGACTTAATGTAGTTGGATGATGTCATGTATAATATTCCTCTAAAGTAATTTCTGTAGACAAGCCATTTGAAGTCCTTTTACAGCCAGCATAAACATCTTCGTGTTGCTAAACTGAGCGCTCGGAGTAAAGCACTCAGCGGGAGAGCTCTGACATCTGTCTGTTTTATCTTGTTTCATTGAGCTACTGTGGCTTGCCTGTTAGAAGCAGCTTTGCAACGACAAATATGTCATCCTTGTTTTACTGAAAATGTGGAAACTATATAATTGTGTAACCATTTAGATCTGTTAGTTGTAGAATAATAAATGTTAAAGATGGAAAGGAACTTTGAAAGTGTCTGGTTTCAAAGTTTCCCCACAGTATGCGTTTCCAGTGTTCTGTCCAATTTGGTTCAACCTGTCCCAAGCAATGGGGACTGTTCCATGGTCTAATTTATCTCACTAGAAGGAAGCTTGGAACGCTATTTTCCTAGGTTTTGGTCTTGTTTTTGCATGTGCTTGTACATTTCCTTGTATATCTGCTCTTGTATTTTTACAACCTTTAAAAGCTTGTAGTTGATTAATGCAGGTGGTATCTTCTTCCAAAATTTTTGTAGCTTGGATTGTTACTTTTCTGGAAATGGTTTTGTAGGGTTGTGCGGGTTTTTTTGTTTGTTTTGATTTGTCTTCTGAGGGCCGAGATATCCATAACTGATTTAAGTATTCAGAGTGTGGTACAGGGTGTAAATGTGGTTTCTACAGAAGGAAATTGCTGTGTCCTTGCTCTGAGATTTTTCTATTTACTGACCTAGTCTGCTTTAATTTAGAAGCACCTCTCAGTTTTTCTTCATCAGCTCTCTGTGTTATTGACAGTTTCCTTCTTTGTGCCATGGGGTACTGGGGTATCGGTCATTCTTGGGCGGTTTTTGAYTGGGGCAGCAGTATATCAATTACTGAGTATTAATTTTGCTGATAGAATGGAGAAATTCAGCTGTCCGAGATCTGCAGCTGCTGCCCTGCTCTTAACCACATCTAAAGGTCAGGAGGAATACCTTGTGAGAAAATTTCATCATTTTGCTGATTTATTTCTGAAACCACAGGATTTTTTTCTTACTAATTTTTTTCTTTTGTCCAGAATGGTTGGTCAGTGATTCAGTAAAGCACTGATGTGCAAATCCTGTCAGAAATTTGCACTAACCTCCTGAAAATGTCAAAGTGCAAAAGGCACTGTTGGTTACAATGCTGCCCTTAATCAAGAGGCCTGGCAAGGCCAGGACTGTAGCTTCTGTTCCTGTATTATTAAATATCAACAGCTAATAGCGTGCTTAGTTAGTACTAGTTGATTCTTTAAATGATAGCTTATGGGGGGAGGACACATCCTGTGGATGAGGGGAAGAGTCATTAACTTCCTCTTGAATAATGACATTTTARGAGCAGGCTTCAGCATGCCCATATTTTGCCCCTTTCCCTGTTAGGGGAGAAGATTTCCTCTTTCTCTTACACGTTGTTTTGCCAACTGTCCTGGATTGCCTGCCCAGAGCACTTAGCAGTTCAGTTTTCCCAGAGGGCTTGCGACATGTTTTTTCTGGCTCCTGCTGGAGCAAGGACCTAGCTGGCTGAACGGGGATCCTTTGTAAAACCTCTGTCCTCTGTCCACTTAACTGACATGTCAGTTGGGATGTTCTGCAGAATCAGATGCATGTCTTACAGGTTTGAGAGTTGCTGGTGAAAGCTATTGTCTTCCTAGGAGTGGAATACCAGTAAGACAAGGATTGACAGATTTTGGAGTCTTTCTGTCTCTTAAAGACAAGTCTTAGTCATTCAAATCAGGATTGAACCTATAGCGCTTTCAGAGAGGCTGACAATGCCATTTTTATGTGCAACAGTGCACTCTCTATTCATCAAGGAAATGACCGCAGAAATGTGTACCCAGCTGTCTCCATATCAGTAGCATCTATGCATAGCAGCTGTTGATGTTTGCAAAGATCATTTCCTATCAGACCCTTCTTATTTTGGTGGATAAGCATCAAAAAAATTAGTTAAAATCTTGGAACTCAAAGACACCCAAGAGCCAAATTCAAAACTATGTCAGTAGCACCACTGTTGCATTGTCTTAATCCATGAAATGTAAGTTAGCGTTGGATGATGTTCCCTACGTGACAGAGAGCCGTGCAGTATGCCCTGCAGTCCTTGTCCTTGGGTATCCCCTGCTGCAGCCCTGGTCTCAGGTCACTTAGCCCAGAGGAGCCCCTGGGGCCCCACGGCACCCTGCAGACCCTGGGTTACCTCCACGTGCTGCGTGGGAGCAGGGAGCTCACACCTCCTCCAGCTGCTCAGGAGATGCCTGYGGTGCTCACTGCAGAGCATGCCTTGGACATTAGCAGATATCATCTGCTAGTCCCGCTCTAATGCTTTGAATTTTTGTTGTTATTTTTAAATCTTTGTAGCTGCTTTCATAAAGAGACCTTTTTTTTAAAACAATTTTTTTTGAAAATCCATTTTGTACAATTTTACAAGAATCACAGCAAGAGAAGAGATGATATCGTGGCTAGGACTTTAATCTATTATTTATTAGACCTCAGTTAAATGAGGTGCCTGTGACAGAGCAGGCTGTGTGGTTTTGGTTAAGTCCCCTGGGTCCGCTGGTATGCAGTATATTAGGACTGTCAATGCAAAGCACTCTTAGAGAGGAACTTTGTATTTGGATCATAACCCCCCTTACTAATTCCAGCTCCTTTTTGCAAAGGAAATGATATCCTTAAAGGCACAGATTGTAGATGGATTAGGTCTGTACTGAGGACACATCTGTGTTAGACATTTTGCCTGATGGACATAGTTTTGCCAGAAAACCCCATTTAGATAGGTCCTTAACCTTTCTGTGCCCCAGTTCTCCAGGTGTAAAATGGGGAAAAGATTCTTGACAACTCAAGGAGGAAGCGGGARTACATTAAAACATGGTGAGACCGCTTAGTACTACAGTGATGGGGTGGGATTCTGTGACGASGAGATACTATTTCATGTTTATGTTTTTAAGGGCTTGGGAACACTAATCCACACAGAAACCACACCACGTAATTTGTGTTCATCATTCTATGAAAACCTTCTGCAAGGAAGAAACCTTTTGCATCTTAGAATAGCTTATAGCTGCTGTAGAACTGCACATTCAAACTGTCCTGTGCTTTTCTGATTGGGCAAGTAAGTATTTACAACATAGAGTTGGACATGCTTTTTCTTGTCCTAAGTCAGATGTTGTGAAAAGAGCATAAGGTCTGTGAAAAGGGGTGAAAGAAATATGCTGGGGATTTAAAAACTTTGTTTACACTACCAAACAAATAGGAATGCATAAACAAACATGACTACTTTTTTTTCTTACTGTTCATATATTATTAAACCATAGGAGTAGTCATCCAGTCGGCATGAAAAGTATTTGATCATTTGATGCTGTTGGGGTTCAGACAGGAGGAAATGTGGACTGGGAGACCTTGGACGGTGAGATTCTTTGTGGATATTTTGGTCCTCAAAGTGGCAGTACCCCATCAGACACTTGTCAGAAACCTTATTTTTTCTGTCACCTTAAAGCCATCTTTCAATGAATGTTACTTCTCTGAGAACAGAAGTAACATACTGAATACTTGCAGGGGATTCTTGAGGCAGGAACAACATTTAAGCTCAGATTTGCCTTTTTTCCAACCACCTGACAGTCAAAGGAAACGGAAATGTTCTAGCAAACAGTGTGGGATGATCCAGGAGGCCATTCTAAGCGGGTGGTTTTTTGACCAGTTGTTAGAGCTCCCAGTCCAGGCTTTGCTTCCCAAGCTATTGAAGCCTCCTCTGTTAGATCAGTGACTTGGAACAGTGATCAGTGCAGTGGGCTTCTCGTTTGCATGGTTTCCTGACAGGAGGTAGACTTCCTTTATTTAAGTGCCGATAAAATCGGAACTCAATTGCTAGTCTCCCAGCCTATGTCTGTGTCAGCCATGTATTAGCAGGATACCTTCATTTTCTAAGGTGTTTAGGCTGATACTAGAATGTCTCCAGTGCAACTCACATATCTTCTTGACAAAAATTCTAATAAATTATTCATTTACTTTGACCCTTTTTTTCCCCATTAATGATATCTAACCAATAGCAATGAATTATCTTAATACTTCGGTTTCACTGTTGGTTGGTTTTGTTCTTTTGTTTTGGCATTTTTTTCCCTGAGTTCTGTGGGCAGCTGTAGTAGTTGTTCTTACATGGAAAGCTGGCAAATTTGTAGTCATTACAAATTTAGTTCAGAGATTGAAACCTAAAAAAGGGGAAGAGTTCAGCAGTATGCTTCCCATGTTTTTAAGAATGTATAGGAAAATACAGACAGAAAAATTGGGGAACAGTTATACTGAGGTAGTATATACTGATTAGACACAGAGACACTTTTCTATTTAGGCATACGAATTGATGATTTGTATTTGTGGCCACCTAACTGTACTGCAGCATCTTTTCTATGATACCCTACTAGAACTGTAATCTTTGCAATCGCCTAAAAGTTTTAAGAAAAGTAAAAAACAAATCCATTGAATAGAATAGCACACAGAATATGGTGCTTGCCTGCTCAATCCAGTGTTGTAGTATCAATGAGGATTGATTTAATGGTATTTTTCTCATAAGAAATATTCAGGAAAGCAATTTCCCATTTTTTCCTAGTAYGTTGTCCAGGAAAACAGAATTGGAATTAATTCTGTTAAAGTTATTGGAAAAATCATGGCTGCTCTCCTCCTGGAAAGAATAATGGCAAATTTCATTGGGACATCTGTTTGGTTATTTGGGGYGGGGGGGTGGGAGGAATTTGCATTAACTTGATTTTTTTCAGAGTGGTTACTTAAAATATCATTTGATTGAAAAGAAATATTTTGGATTTTAATTAAAAGTACATCCAGTGCTTTTCTGGGTGCACATGTTTATGCACATGCAGGGTAATAAAAGGTCATGGTTGTCTTACTTAGCTACTCCTTTGTGACACAGTTTTATTCCATTCATGGGAGAATAAATAGAGAAAATGTAATAATAAATCAAACTTTATTGTGGTTAAAGCCTTAAACATTGGAAATTGTCTGGAATCTGTGATCAAATTACCAACCCACTATTATCATTATTTTAAGTACCGATTTGCTGTTTCCATGTAAATAATGATGAGCAATAGGAACCGCTACATTACTTAGCACATTTGTTAGCAATTTCTCCTTTTGCTGGGTCTTAAAAAAAAAAAAAAAGGAGGGGGGTGGAGCTGAGTGTCTGGAGGTAATGCTGACTTGGATTAAGTTAATAATGATGTTTCCATTTGGAATGTTCCAAGGAGTGAAGTAGAGACCCAAATTAAACTGTGTGTAAATTCAGCCTTTTTTAAGGCTGAAGCAACACAGGGGTTAAGATTTTTCATGTCTCTCCCTTGAATTGTGGTAATTTCATGAAATTGCTCTGCAGCTGATCTGGGCAGGAAACCAAACCTCTCAGTCTGAAGTCTGATCCAGATCTGTAACTCTGAGAGCAAATTTGTATACATAGAACTCAGTATCACCTCTTCACTCATTCCAAAAATTTTTAATTAAGGCATCTTTTTTAGCTCACTTGTAATTTCAGAAGCTTATTCCTACTAGTTTGCTAATCTGCCTCTGTCTTTTGCCTTTACCAGATTTATGTAGCAAATTACACTCGATATAAAAATACATTAAACCATTTGAAGTATTATAAATTCCAAATGACCTGACCAACCAGAATAATTTTTAGATGCTTAGAACATGTTTTCAAAAACTACTTCACAAAAATAACCTAACCATCTCGAAACTCATGATGCCTTGGAGGAGGAGGTCTCTGTATTTTCTGGACTCAATGTTATCGAACTGTAATGCAGATAAATAATTGAAAATTATAAGAGTGCAGTCAACTTACTAAAATATTCTCTGAATTCCTCCTTAGATGTTTGCTGAACACTTCTACTTGAAGGTGAGAAAGGTGTGTGGTAGCTATGTAGCCTGACTTTTGAACAGCCTGCGGTTGCAGTTTCTCTAAATGAATTGCTGCTTTTCAAGGTCTGTTGTCATGGTGGAGTTTGTTTTAGAAGAACAACTAGTTTAGATTTTAAAAAAGTTGTGATGGAGGATCTGCATTATATCCAGATAAGGTTTTCCATTGTTATCTTTGTTCTAAAAATTTTAATCCTATTTCTCTAGCTGTGCGCACCCAGTTGTTGCACTTAATCTTGGTTCACTAGGTTCCAGTATTTTGTTTTGTCTTGTAGTTTCTGATGGTGTCTGTTGAGTTATCCATTAATACATCTTTGACATAAAAGCACATTCATAGTTTTTTCAGTGCAAATGCCCAGTTAAATGTTGCGTTTTCTCCGTGTGCTATTTTGTAGGTATCCAGACAGACTTGTAGAGGATTGGGTGATTTGTCTGTTGTCTGAAGTACAAGAGCTGTAGTTTGTTCATTAGGAGCATGAGGCTCAGGGGCGCAGATTAACCAGCTGCACTGCCTGCATTCATGTGGTCACAACCTTCCAAATTTACCCCATCATGAGAGGAAGAATTAATTATAGGTCTAATTGACTGTTTCCTTGGATATAAGCAGGAAGGAACTGCTAGGAGGCAAAGTGATTAATCAGTTAAGCTAGTTACATCAATCCAATGTGTGAGAAAGTTCATCATCCCAAAGGCAGGGTAAAGTAATGTCAAAATATAAAAGCCATCAACTCTTTCATTGGGGTTTTGCTGTGTTTCTTTTGTCAGTTTTCAGAGGAATTGCAAGAAAATAAAAATAAAAATACATGCAATTGACCTAGTCTGTGCTCGACAATCTGTCTGGATTATCGTGGAAGGGGTAATACAGCAATCTGTTCTCTTATCAGACATTGCATGTAGTCCTCATTAAAAGACCTTAGCATACGTTTTTCATGCAGATGGGCAGGTCACATGTATCTCCCAAACAAATAACTCAGCGCTGCTATCTCATCAATCCTGTCAATTGTGCCAATGAACTGGAGCCTCTTGGTTGCAGCCTCGGTGAAGTACTACCCAGAGAGCTTGATCTAGTGAAACCATAAAGCTTTAACTTGCAGTTGGCAGTGCCTCATAGCGCTCCGCATGCTTCCCCCAGCTGCTGGCCCTTCCTATCCCAGGGAACATGTGGCACTTTGAGGGCAAGTGAAAAACTGCCAGAAAATCCCCTTGAACCATGATCATCTTCAACTCGGGATATTTTGGCTTATTGTAATAGACTGGGTTGTAAGCAGCAGCTTGTAAAGAACAGTTAAGTTTTCCCAGCTTTGGCTGGCAACCTCTGTCAGAGAGAAAGGGAGAAGACAAAGGATGGGTAACCGCCCTTCTCACTTGCACTGGAGAGCCTTTGTATGGGGCCAGGCACCACAGATCTGGGTTGTCCATACAGCCTTGCTGCTGSGCAGAGTCGATTTAAACCCAGCTCGCTCCTTCAGTTCTGCAATGCATTGGCACAGCTGAGGCGGCGGTGCGGGAGGGGAAAAGGCGAAATGTGGGTGAGAACTGCTTTTGCTGGTGTTGCCAATAGCGGCAAAGGTCTGTGGCACTAMGTTCCTAGAGCCTCGAGGCACAAGCTCAACACAGAGCGTATGAGTAACTTCCTTTGCTTCAGGGGAACCACTCATRTGCTTATATTTAGCCACATGAACCATGTTTCCAGGACTGGAAACTTCGTTGYGGTGCATTATTTTAGGAAACAATCCAGTTTCACTCGCTTTTATCTGTCGATAACTAGAAGCCCAGTTCAGATGGAAATAGAAGGCTTTCTGTTTGCCTGAGCTCTGGAGCACTGCAGGTGCCAATCTTGTGACAATTCAAAGAACACTTGGGAAATAAAGCTGCACAGGAGGTTAGGAGGGGTGTGAAGCTATAAGAGAAACAAGGCTTCTATAAAGTTAACATTGGAAAAACTAATTACGATTTTATAAGGTCCACTGGATGTAGCCATGTATTCAGATATAAAATCTGTACACACTAAATGAATACTCTATCTAGAAAACAACATATGAGCAGTTATGCTAAACAGTTCTTGATTGTAGCTAAAAAATTAGGGTTCAAAGTCTGTTTGTGTATATCCATATTACTACTTTTGTTTGATTTTTCCCAGATGTGTATTCATGCTTATGAATGAGCATGTACTGGTACATAGTCTAGTCTGTGGGTAACCAATATGAAATTTAAGTGTTGAGATGTAAATTGTTTAAATCAGAATAGAAATATGAGCAGTATTGATTTTGTCCTTGCTTTGTTTCCGTATTTTAAACATTGGACTCTTAACAATTGATATGCTGAATGTTAGCTAGCAGCTTCACTTATGAGCTTTCCAGGGTAAATTAATTGTTTTAGAAAACAGGGTATTTGGCATACTTAAGAAGAGACAGATTTAATCTAAATTGCTCCAGAAGAAACATGATTACAGTTTAAAGAAGCAATTTAATTTTTTTTTCTGATTATAATTAAGATTTACGCAGTGCTGTTTGTATTAGCATATATATTTATTAAGTGTGGGTTTTATTTATATATGTTTGCTTTTATAAGTATCAAATCTATAGCTGCATTAAAAAGTTGCTACTTTTAATCTTTTAGCATGATGCTACACCTTTGGCAGATGGCTCTCATTTTGTAAAATGAAACATTTCTAGGAAGGTCATCTTTCACTTGTGTATAACTTTTTTAATTTTCTTGAATCAAAGGTAAAACCTGGGAAATAATAATTGCGACTGTAAGTGTCTCTGTGTGATCAAAATGTCTTTTGGCTAGCGTTCTTTTGGGCTCGGTGTAAAAGAGATTATCTTATGTAATAGGGCAAGTGGCTCTRGGTGGCCTTGCTTGAGCAGGGACSTTGGACCAGATGATCTCCAGAGGTCCCTGCCAAGCTCAAGCGTTCTGTGATTCTGTGATGTGCTGTTTTTAAAAAAAATCTGTAGCACAAGACAACGGTTTCTGAACAAGTGCCATCTGTTTGTGCCTTCTCAATTTTCCTTTAAAAGTGGAAAATATATTGATAACTGGATATGCTTGAGAGATGGACAAGGTGTCACAAAAATGAACCAACCTACGATGACTAGGGTAATGCTGAGGAAACAGAGATACAGTCTGCAGGTGAGCAAGCCACTTTACTCTGGATCCGAGCCGTATGGCCACAGAGGTTGCCCATTCCATTTTGGACCTCAGCCTTATGACCATGGAGGTCTGCTGTATAACTCTACTCCCTGTCTCTTGCTCCAGAAGAGAGTTATATTTTGCTCATACAGCTGTATAAGTTGATTTTCTCTGTCTTTATTCAGAGCAAAGTGAATTAAACCCATAATGAATAAATCTAATTTTAAAATTACATTGTTGACCATCACTGCAGCAACATGCGAGATCCTTTCTGAGGTTCGCCAATCAAATCTATGAAGTACAATACAAAATAAAATATATGCAGCTAGGCATTCCCATTTTGAGAGTCAGAGCAATGTGATCTTTGTAAAAAGTGGTATTTTAGCAAAATTGGGTCAGCCAAAGAGCTTTGAGTTGGGTAGGTTCACAAAGTCCTTATGGCATCCAATAAAAAATAGTGGTTTTAATGATATGTAGACTGACTGACTCCACTGGGCTTTTTGGTAAAGTAGTGTTCATTCAAATGGATGAGGATCATTGAAGAATTACAGTCGATGTGCTACATTAATTTTGCTTTAAAAGGGAACGTTGTCCAACCTTAAAAACAAAATATTACTGAATTACAGCTACAGAGAAACGCATTAAACACGTTAAACTCTTAGAATAGTGCTAAGAGTCCAAATACCATTTTGAACCTAAATTCTGGACAAAGAAGTTTAAAACGACATATATCATGACCCAGGGAGTAGGAGCTGAGACTTTTAAATACGTTTTTCTTCATATAAGTTCTTAAAACGTAGCACACTCTCATTTTCTCATTGGCTAAACATTTTTATGCAACAGTCCCCAAGCCTACATTTTTCTCTCGTTAGGTGTAACCCATACTCTCACACATTTATGTCATTGTGGATACGCTAAAATTTGTCATCTTATCCTGTCTGCAAGTATTTGCGAAGTCTCAAACCTGGTGAAGTCTATAGGGTCCTTGACCTCGGCAAGTTTGGATGAGACCAGTGATTGTATTAAAAATAGATATTTTTGTAAGGTGTGCCTGCGCTGTCAGTTGATCTGAGTCTGTAGTCCGGTACAGGCTCAGCAYTAGTTACGCAGAAGCATGAACTCACATGTGCGTTTAACCTGTGGTCTCTGAGGAGAGCTGAAGTGCTCTGTGTCCAGGCTCTCTTTGTGAAGTTTGGACAGGTTTGGCACAGCAGTGCCAGCTGTGGTTATCTCCCAGCCAATTCGCCTATACCTTCCACCCAGCTCTTCTCAAACTGTTTCCAATCTAAGAGCCAAGACTGCTGATGAAAAACACCTGATCTTAAAGCTTGAAGCATTTGTGGAAACTTTTGAGCCCACTGTGCATCCTTTAATGAGACATAGTCGTCAGTCTGTGGTTTTCAAGGTTCTCTTCTTCCAGCAAGACCGGTGAGATGGTGGGCTTGAAAAGTAGTCAAAAGTGTTGGCAAATAGCAGGTCTACTCCTGTGATTATTACCCTTATATATTGTTACCCAAATTTCCATCCTCAATTCAACACTAACTACAATCCATGTAACTAAGCATCTGATGCCTATTAGTTGTTTTCCATCTTTCTGAAGTACTCAGTTTTCTATGCAAGTATAGAAGCRCATGTGGGAGGCCACGCAGTCAGTAAGGGAGATGTACTGTGTTTGCATCACAGGAAATTGGGCTACAGACTGAGTGCTTCCAGTGCTCTTGACGTTTCATTTTTATTTTTTATACAGTATAAAAATGTTGTATGTGTGATGCTATCCGTAAAAATGTTAGTGAGGAGGACACCTTTGGAGCAGATCAGATAGCCTTCATCTAAATTGCTTCCCACAATCGTTTTGTCTCTCAGTGACTGCTGTATTTTCAGCATTAAATGGAACCGATATGCTGAAGTACTTGGAGGCAGACCTACGTAGAGTACCTCCAGAGGAACGGGCAGAGTGGCATGAGGGTGCCAGGCTTCACTGGCAGTTCCTTTGCAGCAGAAACCGAGAGGTTTTTTAATTCTACGTTGTGTTCCAAATGCACAAGTCGATTGGATTAGCTAGCTGAGGAAAGTCTTCTCCAATGCATAGAAAAATATGGGAGGTGAGACCCTTTCTAATAACATACAAAAACTAGGGACTAGTCACTGGAAACACCAGTGCCTTTGGACTGATTCATGCAAGCCTAAAGTCAGAATCCTACCTCTTTCCTTGAAATCAATGTTTATTAAATTGGTTAGTGCTTTAAAAGTGGACAAATATACAAGGGACTGACACTGACTTACTTTTTTTCCTTCTGGCCGCTTTYATCTTTGGTAGCTGGTGTGTGGGAGCTCCCAGCGAGTGCCAGCAGAACTTGTCAATGCTCATTCCAGAGCAGAGCAACAGGAAAGCCACAAAACACTTTTAAGCAACTCTGCCATCAGACTTCTCAGACTGAAGTCTCATTAGAAAAGTGAGCAGCTGTCCGGTACATTTTGCTGTCCTTCACTCAGAAAAATATTAATGCATCAACAAAAGAAATATGCACCAAATATATGTAAAAACTGACACCTGTGGTTGGTTAATGCTCTGGGAAATAGCATTAGTGCTCACCAGGGAACCTCTGAGACACGAAGATTGATTTATGCACCGAACCTTTTATACTGCAGCCCCAAACTAGGAGAATATTATTCAAGAAAGTTCCTAGGTACCTGGCTTAGTCAATTGTTGTATGCATTTTGCATCATACACATGGTGGCAATGTTTAGAGTCAATGCAGATCCATGTTAAAACTGAAACTGAATTTCTTATTTTCAGTAAGGCTCAGGTTACCAAACAATGCTTTAGGTCACATTTTTTTCCAGAAGAATCATCTCTGGAGTTCTGCTCAAGTTTTGAATACAAAGATGTCCATGACAAAATGTTATCTGTATATTTCATTATGTTGCAGCAATCATGTTGTATTTCCTTCTTCTTTCTTCCCTTTCTCCATTTTTTTTTTTTAATTGCAACTGCAAATTGGAACTTAGATCTGAAATTTCCCAATCCAGTATTTTTTAATCCCGTGTAGCGTGAGAATCACAGGAGTTTAGTCCAGCAGGTTGTTTTTTTCCATTTCTTTTCTTTCTGTCACACTGACTTCACAAATTCTAGGAAAGTTTAGCTTCAGTCTTGAATCCTGAACCTGTCAGCAGAGATGATTTATGAAAGGAAGAGAAAACACCTTACTGTGAGTATTTTATTGGTAGCTGTAGTATAGGAAGAAATCTGAAAGTTATAAAGGTTTGTCTGTTGTGGTCTCTTTTTGGCGTGAAACGTAATAGTTATCATTAATGATAAAATGCAAATAAATAAGTGTATGCCTTAAGTTTAAGCTCTGTTAAGTTTTTACAGCAAAAAGCATCAAGCCAGGCAGCTATTTATTCCTGCTCCAGGGAAAGTCTATTTCATGAAAAGCATTCATGGCAAAGTCAATGCACTTGAGTCTTAGCCATGATATAAAACTCTGCTTGGTTTGTTGATGCCAATGTGTTTGTAGTGGTGTTTTGCTTTTTTAAAGGCACAGGTAAGAGTTTCTGAGCAGAGAGACTAAACCTGCAATTTGAATTTACATTTCTGTGGTATTCAATTGAAACCTGAACTTTTATTTTCATTATGCATTATAGTCTTTTAGCCTGTGAATATTACTGCCTCAATAAGGAAAGAGGGGAAGCAAAGGAAATGAGTTTTTTTGCTGACACTTAAATTTAAAACGTGAGCTCTTGATGAAATGGTGCAGCAAGCACCTTTGCAGAGGACTTGAAAAATCAGAATGCCTTGATAAAATGTGCTTGGAGATACTGTGCTAGAACAAGACCTGATTACTTTTTTGCAACTGGAGATGGCCCTGGAGGTGTCTTCAGCTCCGAAACAGAGCAGAAAGCATCAGAGAGAAAGCATCATTTTCACCATCTGAGAAATATGTAAATGTATAAACTTTGTGCTTCACCATTCTTTTTGGGTTGAGTTGGCCAGGGGCTAGTTGCTGAATGACGACGGTACCTTCTTTGACTCTGGGACTGTCACGTACACTTTGTTGATACATCAGAAATGTGTGATCGGAATGACTTCTCTGGCAGTCTTACAGTTCAGAATAAATGTCAACATGAAGGACTATCTGTGTGAATCAGTGCAACCCAGGATTCAGTTCAGACCTCAATGTAATAGAAATTGCTAATAATTGAAGACAGTAAGTGACCAGAAGTTACCCAACAGAAATGCTGCTGCTTTCTGATTAGTGAAACCTTTATCAAAAGTGACTTGTGTGAGAGATACAAAGGAATTGCCTTCTCTTATTTTGGCACTGGAGGATATAAATATAGGGCAAAGATTTAACTTTATAGTAAAAATCGATAGTGAAAAAAGGCATTGAAATAGCTATGAAATATGTTAAGCAAATTCAGTCTTTAATGATCAGAGGAGGATTGTTTGGTATCTGTGATTGTTTGGCATGCCCTGGAGCAAGGGTCTGGGCTAGAACCCAGAGGTTCACTTAAAGGAAAATAAAGCTTTTGTAAACTCCTGTAAAAGCCCCTGCTGTTCYAGGTTTTATTGCTTCTTTTATTAGTCTTTCTTTCAGACTTCTCCAGTTCATTCCTATAACTTGTCAGGAATACAATGTAGTTCATGTCTGTTTTAAAGCTTGTTGATAAGAGCTGTCTAGAAAAGCCGTCAGTGTCAAACGCCTATCATTAGTGTTATGTCAGCCCGCTTCCAAGCCTTGTCAATACAATTTCTGCCCTTTTGCTGACAACACTTACGCTTTAAGACAACAGCATAATGACTAACTACTGTGTGGTAATGACTAAAAGTCCCCAAAGGAAAAGTTATTCTGTTTTATTAAACAGTGATGTTCACAGCTGGGATAGCAGGATTTCTTGGTGGGTTTTTTTTGTTGTTTTGGTTTTTTTGTTTTGTTTAAATGATGGCAGGTGTAATAGATTTTTAGAAAACTATTTTAAAAGCAGGTCTGTATTGTAGGAGCAATTAAGAATATGTATTCTCTGCCAGGGTGTGTTAAAGAATTAGAGGTTCAAATGCAGATGTGTCATAACAGTATTTTRGGTCTTCTCATATATTTTTGTTTGAAGCATATAGGTATATTTCGTAGAAGGAAATAATGTCAACTAAAAATGAAAAAATAACAAAATAACAAAACCTTATCGCCTGCACTTCATCTCTTAGGTCACCTAAAATATAACAATCTAAACCAAAATGCTCTATTAATTCATGACAAAACTTTAAATAAAAAAATAAGCTCACAGTTACACTGAGATTTCACTTCCTGGATTGAAAAATTGAATTGCAGGCTCATAGCTCCCTTGAGTGTTTGGAAAGAGAATAGCAGCTCTTAATAACAGAGCACTTTCCTGTGAGAGGTGGACGTTCATGTCATTACCATATTCCTGGCAAATTTTCGACCGCCAGCAGCAAAAGTTTTCACTGATTGCCTCCTACTGTAAGGCAGTAATGGTACTGCTGTCCCTTTCTTTCATGAACTGCAGGAATTGGAGAAAATGAGGGAAGCTAGAGGTATTAGATATGGATAAAACACAATTCAGGCTGAGCTATTTCTTATGTCACTACGTAAGGTCTAGCAGGCTAATTTTTACACGTCTGCACTAAATATAGAAAATAGGTTTTCCAATGCAACAGTGGAGAATCCAAAGTAAAAATCGATCAAGATGCTGTAAAGTCATCCACTCTTCAGAAAATGGGAAGGTGCCGCATGCACCTTTTCTCTGAAAATCAGACCCCTCTTACCGTGGCTCGAGTAGAGGAGCTGCTGTTGTTGATCAAGAAGAATTAGACGCTGTGCTATTATCCAAACCCGATACTGTTACCATTTGGTCAAGGGTTACCATTTTGTTAATTATTGCAATCCAGTGACRATGAGAGGGACAAAAAGCTATTTGTGAGAAATATTGGTACATATTTCACTTGAGTGTGTTTGCCCTATGAAGAYGGCGTAGGCATAGGAAATAGGTGGAGATGTTTGTGGTCATTAGCATCAGAATTGTCTGAGCTGTCAGACAGTGATCCCTGATGTCTGACTCTGCCTACTTCTAATTGACAGGAAGGCTCGTGTTCATGTTGGTGGTGCAGAATCAAGTGCAGCTGGAGGAAAGGAAATGGGGAAACTTGAGCTAAAGTAGTAATGGAACACAGGAGTTTGTGCATATACAAATCTTCGTCATAAATCAACAGTTTTTTTCATTCATTTTCATGACTTGGGATTGTGAAAACTTAGTACTTTACTAAGGAAGCAGTGCAGTGATCTGAATCCTTAATGTAGGAAATGCATTGTGATACTGATATCCTTTTGGCTAAGATAATGAAGTTAAGCTTATTTGTCTTTACCTTCGAGGATCCTTTCATCTCATCAAGTATGCTGAAYAATTTCCACAGATGAGTGTCTTGTGATTTGTTTTCATTTTATTTTTTGTGAAATTTAAATATATTCAGTTATCAGCACCTTGTTCTCCAAATCACTGCTATAATGTTTACCCTGCATATGAGCTCAGCATTTTTGGTGTAAATATATGTGAAAGCTAATTGAAGTATAACAAGAGTTTAGAGCATTTGTATGTCACTGCATTATTAATTGAGGATTTTATGAGTTTGAAATTTACAACTAGTGTGTCCGTTTTAGCACAGAGCAGTGATACATACATCACTGGTCGTCTCTGGCTTCTCATGTATCACAGTCTCTGCATATATGTAATACGTAAACACACCCTAGAAGGCACATAGAGAGTGCATGTGGAGGGTGAATAGAAAAGTAGGTTTTTGTTTTAAAAATTAGGAATAAAACAGCAGACTGAGTCTGCCTTCTTGTCTTGGCATCTCTTGTCATAAAATGCAGAATAATTCCACTTGCCAGAAATACCAGCAACATGAACAAACCTCAAATGTGTTGGGTTGTCGGGGTTCATTGAAACTGGTGAAAGTAAAAGAACATTACTAAAAAGAAATGGTAGATTAGGGTCACCCCATGGTTGCAGAGCCTATCTACAACAGAGCTGGGAGCTTTATAAAGATGGTATTGCAACACTTACTTTCAGTTTTGCCTTTCTTCTTGATAATCTCATCCCCTTTCTACAAACTCGTATAATGCAGAAAAGAGAGGACCGTTTAAAATGTAAAATGAACCTTTGGTTACTCGAATCTCTTACTTGTATGTCTTGAGCAGTGCTAGGTTAGCCCCTAGCCCTATCCAGTTCCTGCTGGGGGGGGAATATGTCGAAAGAATACATGTTATGAACCATTATTATTCCAATTTACCTTTAAAAAAATAATAAAAATGGTACATAGGATTGTACAAGATGTTTCCAGTGATAGGGAAGTACTTATAGCAATCTCTTTAGAGGTGCTTCCTGGTTTCTGATGCTGAGACTGCTGAAACCTTTGTCTATCTCCAAAGATTGAGCTACTATTAAATTTCTTTTATTTTTAGTGTTCCTTTTGCTTTAGGCAGATTCACACTGAATAAGGTGCTRTTTAGTTACAAAAATGTGGTTTGCATTATCTCATGCAAAAATGAAAAAATTATTGTTTAAAATATTTCCAATTAATCTTCCATACTGAAGTCAGAAAAGGCTACATAGTTTATGCATGGGGACACAGTTTGAACATATCATTAATCTTGTTTCTTTTATTGTTTGTATAATTGTTAGACACTTATATAGATGCTACTTCAGGATCAGGTAATACAAGAAATAATGTCTTGACATTATGGGTTTGTGGATCAATATTTCTTTTATGTTTACAACCATGGGCTTTATGATCCTGCAGATGACTGTTGAGCTGAGATGTATGGAGACCCTCTTATATAYGGACGTTGTGATGTAACTGTTTCCTTTTGCTTCTGTATAAACAGACTGAGTCACCTCCAGGTAGTCCCGACGGCTGTTCTAGCCGAACTATTTAAAGAAAAGAAATGGCTGAAAATACAGATCTCTGTGTGTGTATGTGTGTATATTTTCACAAATTCATAATCCAACTGAGATTTTTTTTTAAGGTCTTGTTTTAATCTTGATACATACATAAGTATGTACRCACATGCACACACTCTACTTTCACAGGTTTTAACTGAAGATTTTTACCTGTCACCAGCTGTAARCAAGCCCAAACAACCCTCAAGCTTTGCAGCTTTTAGCATGGGCTGTCTTTGTAAGATCATTTMTCTGATGCTTGTAAATTCAGGATATGTTGTCAAAATACAGAGGGGTGATTGGAAATACAGAAGTATGGAACATGATAAATTGTGTTTGTACAGAGCTGAATTGGAGTGGTATAAAAATGAAACATTATGTCATCTTCATTTTTTTTTACGCTGCCTTGTAAAYACCCTAAATTTGACCCAAATGTAAATAAATTCTATTAAACATTTATTAATGTAACTTGTGCTGCAATACAATAGTCAGTTTCCTTGTCTTATATTTCAGCTCTGTACTCATACAGAGCAAAATTATATCTAGTTATTCTCAAGCAATTGAGCCATACTTTAAAAATGAAGGAGTATAGAATCACACAAATAAGGAGGAGTGACAGAATCAGGATCTGAAGAAGCAATCTCTTACAGAAGCTTTCCATGCAYGTTAGTTTCTATGAGGGATGCTTTACGTTTTAGTAACACTGGTATTTAGAACAATGAAGCATCAAAAACTTGCCTTCTTGATAAGGTAAAAACCCAAACAAACAAACAAACAAAAAAACCACAAAACAAAACAAAACAAAAAAAAAACAAACCAAAAAACCCCCACCAAAACCAAAAAACCAACCAAAAATATAAGAAAGCAAGAGAAAGGAAGCTTCTAGCCTTTTTTGCACTTACAGAAGTTCAAAAGTGAGTTTCTAAAACTTACCTAGAAGTACAGGCTCTGAAAGGCAGGTGTAGGCACAGGTTTGACCTTGATCTGAACTGGGCATTAGTGAACTAGTAGTAGAGCTTTAGTAGAAGCATTGTGCCATTCTCTGGTAGATATCGTGCTCCACAGATTTTCCATTCTAGAATTGAGACAAAAATGAAAATCTTGACAGTTCTCACAGATCCAACTGAAATATTTTCTTTATGACAAATTTAAAGTCTGTCTTTGATCTTGATTTTTTAAAATTTATGTTCAAAATGCCTGCTACAGGAAGCAAACTTTCTTTTTGTCTGATCCATCTTTTGGCTTTACCAGGTCTATCTCATTAATGTCTTATGGAATTCATTCTCATTTTTCTTACTAGCAGGTTAATATATGTGGTCGACTGAGCTTTTTAATCTAATATTTGTATCTGCTTAACCTCTATGTTTTCAGTCTAAAATTCAGGGTTATTTTCAATGAGCATGGGAATCTGGTGAGGAAAATCACAAGAGAGGCAATTAACTTAAAGCAGACCAGTTTAACAGGTCTGGAATATATTCTAGTTAAGTATTGTTTCTGCTTACCATCAGTTTGTAAGGACCTGTTCCCTCTGGAAGTATCATATTCTGTGAAACACATGTATTCCACTGATACTGCTGCTAGAAATTCRTTCTGTCATTCTGTAATAGTTGTGCTACATTTAAATGTACGCAACAGGTGAAACTTAGCGATTATCCAGCTCCGTAAAGTTTGAGCATACTTTCAGAAAATTCTGGTATGAAGCTCTGCAGTGATCTTTCCCCAGTCTACTAACCTAGGGTCCAGAGGAGCAGCTTTTTAAAAAAGGAATTAATTTCATTTTCACATTAATACAGTTTCTTATGTTCTCTGGTTCATATCACATCTGTTACAATTCCTGTAATTATCAGCTTAAAAATAACACACCTAAAAATAAATAACGTCATGCTGCTGGGCCGCATTAATGGCTTGCTAGTTAATTAAGTGTATGCCAGTTCTTCTATTTGCCATTGTTCTAGCGACTCTCGAATGCAGCAGGAGTTACACCTAGGCACTAATGCTGCAGCCTAAACTCGATGAGCTGATGGCAGAATTTGACTGGGCTTCTCTGTATAAAACCAGGAGAAATTTTTAATAATTGTATTTGTGCAAGAAACAGTCTCCCCTGAGGGGTGGTTATAGACCTAGCAGGGTCGGGGGGGCTGGCGTGCCCTGATGCCTGGCTGTGCAGGCACGTAGCGGGGGCCTGGGGTGCTGCGTGGCCGTCTGGCACAGGCAGTCTGCTGCCATGACCATGCGGTCAGCCGGGGACCTCGGGGGGAGGTGATGAGCCAGCGGTGCTGCCTGGCACGAGCTCTTCCCCAGCCTGCAGTTTCTGACACCGAAACCCTCACCCTGGCTTAAGAAAGGAAACTGTCAGCTTGTGCTCTGCCTCCAGAGCCGCTCCTTGTTGATGGGTCCCTTTCAGAGATGTTCAAATAGTTTTTCAGGGTGCTTTGTTTAAACCATGGTTATGTTTTGCCGCGGCGAATATTAGTTCTCTGAGTGGTTATCTCTGGTGATGTGCAGCCAGGTCTATTGGAAATAGTTCTTCTTCTGTGATTATCTTTTAAATGAGTCCTAGTGGAATGATGGATAGCGCAGTGAGGAGTTCTTCATTTAAAATCCTGCTGCTGAACCAGAGGAAAGGTTGGAGCAATTCCCTGCATAATGTGGAGATTGTTCTCTCTGTTAAACCATCTCTGACTGAAGAGACATTCATCTAAATGCTGGCAAAAACCATTTTTATTCTTATGGGATGGATCAGTCTGTGTTAAATGGTGGATATTGTCTTGACAACCTTGCAGGGTGTTCAATCCACATAGCGTTGTTTCCAGCTATGCTGTTTCATGCTACCTTTCCATTAAGTGACAGTGTTTTTTCTAAATTACTGACATTTTGGTTTATGAGGGTGAGTTTATTTCTTAATTCTGTAGGGGCTAGAAGGGCATTAAATGGGCAAATCCTTTAATTTAAAATATACAGGTGCGTTGCTGCTCCTGTTCTCTGATGAATCAAACATTGGGTATATTAATACTAGTAATGAAACATAATGGCTACTCATCAAAAGTAAAGCTAATTACTTCAGGAGCACAAAACTAACGTTGCCAGATAATTGCTTGTTGAAATCTGATGCTGTGCACCAAATGGGGGATTATTAACAGCAGACTCCCATGTTCATCTGTTATATCATTAAATCCTGTATGTTACAATGATAGGGCTATCATTGCATTAAAAGCTTACCCCTTTTCTAGGAGATGCACGTCAATTCTTGATTAAGGATTTTGATGGCATGAGGTCTGTTCTATTATTAAATTGTCGTGTTGTCCTCCAAAATGCTGGGGAGCTCGGAGTAACTTTTATGAGACGTCGGTTATATAGGTGTGTATTACTTGCTGAATGAAAACTAACCCTCATTCCATTTCCATTTTGCTGATTTTTTTTAAATGTTTTTTTTATAAACACAACCCAGTGCTTCTGTTTTTAAATGCACATTCATCCAGCAGACACCATGAAATTTGTGGGGGTTTTCATCTAGTGGAAAAAAGTGTAGCTTAAAACATGATCTGGTAAAAAGAAGCTGGACAGTAGCAAACGTTGAGGCTAGAGAGACATTTTTAGGATGACATGAGTAATGAAACCCAAAATAACTTTAAAGAGATATGTTAGATTTCAGTCATTTGAAGAATTTAAATCAACACTAGGCCTTTAGTTCAAATACATGGTGTAACTTAAACCAAGAAGCGGTCACTTAAGCTCTGAATTTTCACTATGAGCTACGTAAGACACCTGCTTGCTTAGCTTGGGGCAAATGGTTTGGCTAGGTGGCGGGCCTTGAGTTTGAACAGTGCACTGCTTTCACTGTTTCTGTGGGCTTAGCTCTTAGGTTCTCAATGCCAGGCTCAAGAGCAAGCTAGCTGCTGCGTTTCATGACCAGCAGTTCACTGGCTGCTACAACTTGCACCAGCTTCTCTTCAGAAGAGGGTGTTGTGGATGGGTCCTTTGCCTTGTGGACCAGGGTGACAGGATGCTCCTGAGCAGTGGCCCTGCCGTGTGCTGGTTGTCCTCTCTTCTCACCGTCTCCAATGTGCTTTGAGACTCTGCAAGTGATCCACATAGAGCTGAGATGGCTTCCCAGTTACCTAAGCATATCCTTTCCCAGAGCACATCTTTTGACTGGCATAATTTGCTTCAAAACATGTTTTTTTGAAGTCTGCAATTTTACCTTGCAAGATGGTTACAAACGTTGTTTTTGGGAGACTGTCTTTCACAGTGAAGTCTTCATTTTTACTCATTAAAAATTTCACACCACTTCATTTTGTCACTAAAAAGTTAAATTATTGTTTTCCTCATCATGGTTGATGGTAAGAGTATAATATTGCTGTAGTCAGTTTAATAGTTTTCATCCAGAGTAGTCCACCTATGCTACTCAAGTCTGTAGTGGCAAGCATAAAAGGCTCTAAAAACATGTTAAGTTTTCTACAACAAATTCTGTACAAAAAAAATCTATTTGTATCAAAAAAGACATTATTTACCTAATCATTCATGACTGAAAAAAGCCACATGAAAGATTGCCTTATTTCAAAAGGCAATCATCAAGGCTTCAAAATATATAATCTCATTTCTCCACTCTCATTTTACCTGCTTTCCCTCCCTGAACTGGRAAACTGCTGTCATAACTGTATCTATTTCCTGTAGGAGCTATTAGTCAGTGGCATTACATCCGCTTAAACGTGATCACTTTTCTCTTCTGTATGTTACTGATATGCTATTATCATGTAATATTGCTCATCCATCAGAGGTTGCCATGTTTCTGCGCTGATTGTAGAATAGAGGAGAGCTGGAGCATACTCTAAAAAAGAAAGTTCAGAGATCACAAAATATTTCAATAACTCTCTCCATATATTATGTTACTTGTGTATGTTACAGAGCACAATCTTCTCATGGTGTATTTCAAGGTTGTAACGTGAAATGTTTCTCTGCTTTTAATTCCTAAGTGAAAGCACTTTAACCATCAGTTTTGAGCATAACCATCTCAATTCCTCTTTATTTAAATGGCAGATTCAATAAAAACTCCATCTGGCTTCCATAGGAAGCTTGCACAAGTTCTTGGAAATTGATTTTTTTTATTTTTTTATTTTTTTTTTCCCAGGACACAAGGAACTGCGGCCAGGATTAGAACCTCTTCCTCCTGCAGCATACTTGCCAGATGGCAATTTATTGAATCTGGTTTTAACTTACTAGGGCTTAAAGGAATGAACACAGCTCAGAGAAGTGGGTGCTATGTTTCTACTTCAAAGGTCTCCTTCAAAATCAGCCTCCAAAGATTTATATGCAGAGTGTGGTTGTGACCTGGGCAGTCTGTTGCATACTTCTCATCTCCTTCAGTGCGTGAAATGGAGTTAGAGAGTGACACAAACCACTTTACAAAATCCTAGTAATTTCAAGATCAGCAGCATTGGGTGAATCTTGTTACATGGCTAAATCAAATTTATAGGTTTTTTTTTTTCTTTTACCATCTACGTTTCTACAGTATTGTAAAGTCCCTTCACTTGAAGTACTTGTTTTCTAAGTAAAACATGAAAGTATGGCAGATCCACTGGTGTCACTTAAAACTACCCTTAGGKGTTGTCCTTAATATAGGCGTACACTCTGTACTAAAAACTAACACTTTTGATGGGCAGAATTTAGTTTCATCAGCTTTTAGGTTTGAATCAGGGAGAAAAATATCTTGCTTCTACTTAAATTTCTTACAGCGGCTCTTCCTAACTTCTTAAAGTGGCTTTTATATTTGTGAAAAACATTTCTGGTTAATTAGTGATGCAAATTCTAAATTATGTTAGGAAGGAATTCTCCTCTCTTTTCAAAATACAAAGCATTGCTTTGCATTTCTGTATCTACAGAGAAATCAGATTTTTATATTACAGGGGGTTTTTTTCCCCTTTTTTCTGAGAATGGAGAAGACTGCTCCTGTGAACTCATGCCAAAGAATTTTAGAGAGTCTGCAGCATAAATACTAACTTTTTCTTTCAAATGCAGAGCAGTCAGGATGCTGACCTCTGCTGAGGTGTAGTTGCATGCAAAATTTCAGACATTTAAGTGGCAATGTCTGTCATAATTATTCGTGTGCTTTGTTAAACCCAACTGTGTACATACTAGCATCTAGTGGGGGCTCAGATTTGTAGAGCAAAGCATATAAAGATTAACACACTTGTTTAAGACAAGGAAATAAATAATTACAACTCAAAATACCCCATTTTTCCCTTTTCCAATTTCACACTTTACACATCCATACTGTTTATATATACTCTACTTTCTATATGCTCCTTTTACTGGAGGTGATTTCATGTCTCTGCTACGGTGCTGGTTCTTGCACTGCGTGATGTGTTTGTGATGCTGAGCACACAGCATCGTTCACATTAGAACTGTTCACCCCAGTCTTAGAAATAAGGAAATAAGTAAATATTCCTCTGTCCTGTTGCTAGTGTTGTATAAGCCTTATTTGTGTGCATCGGTGGGTTAAAAGTCATTTTTTAGTCTTGAGCAGTGAATTTTCAGTGTTGAATTTCTYATGGGGATATTTTCATAATTCTAGAATCAAGGTTCTATAGAAAATACATCAAGGAAATCTCTTTGCCGCACTGGTACTGGGCTTGCTATTTGGATATCACCTTATCCCTCTTATTAATGAACCAGCTTGTTAGGACTTCTAGCGGTGCATATTCACCAGGTTTTCCCACACTTCAAAAAAGACAGACAGAGGGACTGGAAAAATATTTGAAATTTATTACGAATGTTCAGGAATCTAACTCACAAAAAAGATGATGATAGCACCAGGATCAGAATTAATAGTTTTCTTCCAGACAGGGGACGTCAGGAGTTAATGCTTTTCTAAAACTCTCAAAAAGATTATTGTTGGCTTCCCTTTGAATGAATTACTTCAGAGCGTATTCACCTACTGTATTACTTTACCACTTTATTCATATACTGCAAAGTATATGTAGAAAAAATAATGGGCCTCTGTAAACCTCATGGATGTAATTGCATCCAGGGGTACTGATGATGTCATGAGTCATTGCAAGGTACAGTGGTTTCTGTGGTACTTCCAAATGAAATTAGAGGTCTCTTGTTTACAGTTTGTTTGCGGTCCTCTCCATTCAGTAGAACAGTGCATGCATCCAATAATAAAAAAAAATAAATACGTGCTATAGCCTGATGCTATTTTGAAGATGTTTTTGGCATTATATCACTAATTTTACTGCTGTATTACCATCRTTTCCAGTTATATCTGACTTGATTTAAGCTAAGATAGTCTTGTATTAGTAACATAYGGAAATTATTATTATTTTCATTTGTTCAGCAGATGTGTGAGCCTTTTATATGCCTTACTCCTTATCAAATCAGATTAAATGATGCAAAATTCCCCACTGTATGGCAGCAAGTACTGAGTGTCAGTGCAGGTGAAGTACAAGAGTGACAGTTGCAGTATTTCAGCACGCATGAGCGCAATGAGCATCACTTTGTACCTTCCTTGTTTGTCAAGCATTCCACTGTGATCATATTTTCAAGCAGTAGAATTGGAAGGGAAGCATTGGAAAGGGGTAGAGAGGCCATTGCAAAGTGACCTGGTAAGATGAGATCAGCTGGAGAAACAGGCATCAAGGGGCAGTTGAGCCCTACTGAATGTAAATGTCTGCAATGTCAGAGGGGGAAAAAATTGGAGAAGAACAATGGGTCAGTCACAACCATTGCATTAAAAATAAATGTACGTTTCCCTCCCCACTTCAGGCACATCAGTTCTCAGTTTTCCCATTTGTTGTGTTTAAAATGCTTACAAGACTTTCATATCAATTTTATTTAAACAACTCCCATTTTCTGGACCAAAAGTATCATGCTGGCCTGTTTAGAAAGGGAGGGAGCCACAAAAGGACTCCTATGTAAGAGAGGTTTTCTGTAATCCAAGGAAAAGTGTGCGAGCCATTGATGCATTTCTGTGTTTTCTCTTAACAGAGAGTGTGTTTAGACTTCTAAAGTGTGTGATTTCATCAAAGGGTTTTTCCTTGTTTGAATATCATCTGTGAGGTAATGGAATTACAGCTGAGAGCTCCAGCTATGCACTAAAGTAAAATTTGGCAAGCAGAGCTTCATTAAGCGTTCTGCTTAAACTGGGCCACGTTTACAGCAAAGTTTTGCTTTCAAAAAGCAGATGATTTTGTAACTTGAACATAAACTATCGGCCAAATTTTTGGTGGCTGTGTCCCTGGCTTGAGTGCAGTAAAACTATATTTATTTACACCAGATGAGGATCTGCCTTCTTCCACATCTTTTTTAATGCTTCTTTAATCCTTAGAGAATGAAGCCTTTGGTTCTTTGGAAATGCATCTCTTAAGAAAATGCCAGTGCAAAAGTCATTTAACTGGGAGCGACTCTCCTCTTGTGTGCCTTCCTTTGCAGCTGCCTTTGGTCTCTACTTCCCCAGGAAAGAGTACTCAGAGAATGTCTACATTGATCAGCCAGCAGGTACGCCGCTCCTGCGCATCCATGCCTTGAGGGATTCTCATGGGGAAGTGGCCCACTTCCATCTGTGTCAGAATCTCATCATTTCTCGAGCAAGATCCCATGAAAATCATTGGTTTCAAATCAGAGAAAAAACAGGACTTCTCTACCTCAGCAAAAGCCTGGATAGAGAAGACTTTAACATGCTGTGTAAGTATGAGAAGACTAGCTGTTCTTGTTGAAGTATCTGTTGTTAAAGCAAAGTACATTCAGATCATGAGATGTATCCATCAGCATATGAGCATCAGATTTGGAAAAAACACATCTGCCCTTTCAAAATGAGGAACCAGACCCAGTGAAATCCACAGCAAATGCAGGGAACCATATGCCAAAGCAAACACTGACCTGGGACAGATCCAGTTGCTCACACTGTGGACTCAAATACGGTGGGAAAGGTGCATTACTTGAAATATTTCTTCTGCATTTCACAGCTGTAGAAGTCATGGCTTTTACATTGAGATTTGCAGTTTGTTCATCTACTGATGCAAATTAAGCCAACTCTACTGTGTTAATGCTGGGCGCTTAGTGTCCTGACTAATGCAGTTAGATTAGTTCAAACTCTTATATAAACAGTCTTCGAACTCTGATAACGTGGATTCACAAAGTACATTTGCGTGTAACACCAAACAGCTCTTGGAAGAAATGGTTAAGTGTACTGCTCTCCCTCTCTTGAGATTTGGCTTTGTTAGAGAAGCGTACTATTGAACTACAGAAATTAATTAACTCAGGTTTTTTCCCCTTCTTTTATGTTCTAGCAGTAAATTGGTTTTGGTGATTTTGATCTATGAGGAAATTAGGTATCATTAGATGGTGGAGGAGGAAATGGCTGATGAGTTAATGGCATATCGCTGTGATCAGTTGCAGAAATTCTGCTGTTGGAAAGAGCCTGTAGTAACTGTCTTGAGTTTGTAAGAGCCATATATCAACACAACCCTTGGACTTAGGTGCCTTGATGTTTAAATGTTCAACTTCAGACGCTTACTGCTTTATTTTTTAAGTGCTGAGTGCTTGAGATCTCACTCATTTTTGCTGCATTTTTGGTACTCGGTGTTCATGAATATCAGATAGCTATTTGTAACTGAACAAAGGAAGAATAGCTGTCCAGAGCTTGAGAGTCTTGTTTTGTTCATATGGATCAAAGTGACCTAGATCATCTTTTCAAGTGAATTAGATCTGTTTTACAGAGATGCTGTCATTCTGTCTGTATTCAAAGCAAGGTAATCAAAATAATTAAGGCTTAAGGCTATATTAGTAAATGCCAACAGGTTGATTTTAACTTCTAAGTTAAACTATCTTTTGACCAGCTCTTTGTATTTCAAAATGATGRAGCAATTTGTCCTCTAAGCATAAGCAATTTGGGCATATCCTCAACTGGTATGAACTATCAGAACACTGTGATTTAAATGACAGGTAGCAGTTGTTGTGGGTCTGCCCTGAATATTTATTGCCATTTTGTGCACTCTTTTTCGTTGCTGCCCCCCCCTACTCTGCTCTAGTCCGTCCAAAAAACAGTCCTGTCAAAAAGCTGTTTACTGATCGTGACCTGGTTTATGTCAGTGTCTTACAGACAGAATGCTGATATCGTTCTGTGAGGTTCCACAATGTAAAATTGGTGGTAACACCTATAGTTTTTTGGCTTACTGGGTTTATTAAGATTAAGATTTGAAGTCTTCCAACCACCAGATGATGTACTCAAGAATTGTTTTCTTACATAATAGGACTGTATGGTTGTTTGTGGAATAATGGACTAGAGCACAAAACGGGTAGAAGAAATGTTGGCTTGTTTTCTATAAAATATTTCTTCTGGTGTTTTTTTCCTGAAGCTGTAGGAAGCTGGATGCCGTTATCAAAGGTGATGCTGTATGTCTTCCTTTCATCCCACCCTTTCCAAGAGAAGGAATGCGACTCTGCTACACGCACTACGGTTTTCCTCTCCTTGATCAACGCTACTGCACCAGCCTGCAGTTCCCTGTCAGCAAGGCAGCTTTGCTTCACAGAAATGGATCTCTCCTTTCACATCAAAGAGAATAAACCACCTGGCACCTTTCATCAGCTCCAGTTACCCTCAGTTCATCATCTGTGTCAGAATCTCAGCATTTCCTACAAACTGCTGGCAGGTAAAACTGGAACTGAGCCACTCACGTACCAGCAATAGATGTAAACAGCTGCACTGTTAAGATTTCTTTTGTGGTAGATCCTCTAGATTGATTCTATAAAGGAAATTCCATTGCAAACGTGAACTGAGCCTGAAGATTTTGCCGTTGAGATATACAGAGAGGATGGGAAAGAGGGCTATCTCCTTCCCTAAGGAAAAAAGATTGGTTTTAGAAGTTTGCACCTGCTAAAACCAGATTGGGAATATCCTGAGCTTTAAATTTTGCTTCTTCTAGACTGTAGGATCTTCCCRTCTATTCCATGTTTTTTGCCTACCCTAATATAGCCCCACAACTTCCTTCTGTTTCACTTGTGAGTCTGCCTTTTATCATGCAGTCATGATGTCCAAATGGATTTACTGGATTGCAAAAGAGTATTAAAGAAGAAAACTATTGGAGTCCTATAATGGGATGTGATTGTCCCTATTTATGCTGTGGCTATGTTTTTCAGCTGAAGGTATGCCCTTCCGATACAATGAGAACACCACTGGCGTGAGTGTGACACAGCGCCTAGATCGAGAAGAGAGAGAGAGATATGAGCTGATTGCCAAATGTACCGTGAGAGAGGGCTTCAGGGAAATGCAGGTTGAGGTGCCCTTCCTGGTGAATGTGTTAGATGAAGATGACTCTCCTCCCTTCCTTCCCAATGGCACTGATACTGCAGATGCTGTCGTGGAGTTCAACAGGAAAGAGGTAATGTCCTCCTTTATCTAGTCCCTGAAGTAGGAGCGCAGCAGTAGGAGACGCCATGCTCTGGGTAATGGATCTCAGCATCAAGCACGTGACCACACCATGCTCTTCAGAGCTGTGATTGTAAAATGCTGAGTCAGCAGAATTTCTCTCCCCTGAGTTATATTTTATTCAGACCCCACAGTAAGAAGAGTTTGGGTCAGGATTTAAACAGTGTAAAAGAAGCATTAGCAGTTCCTGAGGTCAGGATGGACCATTGCTAGGACTGTGGTCAGCATCGCTGYATCTCCCCATACTGAGCTCTGCTCTGTATTTGTTACAGGGTTGCTTCCCCCAGGTGACTAAAATTGAGAGTTGTTACAACAGGGGGGCATGTGTGTGTGTGTGTATCCTCCCCATATGTGCAAATCTACATAAGATATCAGAACTACATTCAGAACATTTATTAAGATGCTGTACCAGTTAACAGAAAGGTAGGAGGAACGGAGTAGGAGGAGTGCAGTACCTGGAGTACTGCATCCACCTCTGGAGCCCTCAGCACAAGAMAGACGTGTACCTGTTGGAGCGGGTCCAGAAGAGGGCCACAAAAATGATCAGGGGGATGGAACGCCTCTCCTATGAGGAAAGGCTGAGAGAGTTGGGGTTGTTCAGCCTGGAGAAGAGAAGGCTTCGGGGAGACCTTATTGCAGCCTTTCAGTACTTAAAGGGGGCTTGTAAGGAAGATGGGGACAAACTTTTCATCAGGGCCTGTTGCGACAGGACAAGGGGTAACGGTTTTAGACTACAAGAGGGTAGATTTAGACTAGATATAAGGCAGAAATTTTTTACAGTGAGGGTGGTGAGACACTGGCACAGGCTGCCCAGAGAGGTAGTCGATGTCCCATCCCTGAAACGTTCAAGGTCAGGTTGGACGGGGCTCTGAGCAACCTGATCTAGTTGAAGATGTCCCTGCCCATGGCAGGGAGATTGGATTAGATGACCTTTAAAGGTCCYTTCCAATCCAAACTACTCTATGATTCTATGGTTGTCTGCTGCAGACAAACATTGCACCTGCAAAGGTGTGAAAGTTTCCAGTGTCAGGCTGTTAAGGGAGAGCTCCAGGATCTTGCTTTAATGGTGCTCTCCCACTTTTCCCTTACGGCCCCAAGGTGATCTTTCAAGAGGTCTAAACCCCTGGATGTCTTTGTGTCTGCCCCCTGCACACGTACACCCCTTGCTTCAGTAGAGAAGTATACAAGTAGGAGCTTTGGCTCTTCCCACTGGAGGAACAACCATTTATAAGTCAATGGCACTTCTTTTGGGGCCTAAACGATGCATTTTTTGTGAGAGGACTTCTGTTTCACAACAGTGGCATTTTTTTTGCAGTCAAGTTTCCCTTCAGAGTGTATTTTGCTCATGTTTGTGTCTGGAGGGGAAAAGAAAGATTTTGGGAGTTTGCTGCCACCTCCCGACTAGAACAAGTGTTGGTAAGACGCCTATGAACACATCACATCTGCCTGGTCATAAAGTAATTCCTTTTTACTTTTGAAAATGTTGAGGTTTGGGAGTTTGATTTAGCTCTGGATGATAGAAAGTGAAGGTCTCATAAAACTGTTTTATAAAGTAAAATATTCACTTTGAAATTACATGCCTGCAAAGCGTTCAAAACATAGTGAATTTCATTGTCATTTTGCAGTGGAAAAAAGCATTATATTTGGCAACTTTCAATCTTTTCTAGTAACTAAATGAACTTGAAACAACAGAATTGCTAATAAAAATTTTAAAGRCCCTGTGGCTTCAGTGTCCAGGTAGAGAACAGCAATCGAGTAGACTAAGCAGAAGACAGCCAACCCAGGCCAATTCTGTCATTTCAGTTAATGAGTTTGACCTGTCTGAATGTATTTCCTTGTCTTTTAAGTGCACATATTACCTGCTGTCGTGGTTTAGCCTCAGCTGGCAACTAAGCCCCACCCAGCCGCTCACTCACTCCTCCCTGGTGGGAAGGGGGAGAGAATCGGAACAGTAAAAGTGAGAAAACTTGTGGGTTGAGATAAAGACAGTTTAATAGGTAAAGCAAAACAAGGAATTCATTCACTGCTTCCCATGGGCAGGCAGGTGTTCAGTCATCCCCAGGAAAGCAGGGCTCCATCACGCSTAACGGTTACTTGGGAAGACAAACGCCATTGCTCCAAACACCCCCCCCTTCCTTCTTCCCCCAGCTTTATATGCTGAGCATGACGTCATATGGTATGGAATATCCCTTTGGCCAGTTTGGGTCAGCTGTCCTGGCTGTGTCCCCTCCCAACTTCTTGTGCACCTGGCAGAGCACGGGAAGCTGACAAGTCCTTGACTAGTGTAAACACTACTTAGCAACAACTAAAACATCAGTGTGTTATCAACATTATTCTCATACTAAATCCAAAACACAGTACTATACCAACTACTAGGAAGAAAATTAACTCTATCCCAGCTGAAACCAGGACACCCCCTTTTTGAGTAGTATTGTAGAATAACATTGATTTTAAAAAAAAAAAAAAAAAAAAAAAAATCAAGAGCTGTGCATGTGCACTCATTTCCTACCTCAAAAGTTTAGCACTCTATTTAGACATAGACTCAAATGATTATGTGACAAGTTCTTTTTCACTGCCATCTTCTTTTGAGCTTCTAACTCAGATCCAAATAGATGCGAAATAGTGACCTGAAGCTTAAAATTAATTTGAATGAAAGTGGGCTTAAGTGAAAGTTGTAAGGTTTTATTTGACCAATATTTCAATCTCCTAACATGTATCAGGGGAAGAAAGCTTCAAGGTCATTCAGCAACGTCATTTATTATTTCCTTCTAGGGAACTGTCCTTGCAACGCTAACTGTATACGATGCAGACACCACACCTATTTATCCCCTTGAAAGCAGCAGAAAGAAATACACAGGAACCATCATTACTGATGATGCCTGGATAAGTGAAACATTTCGTGTAGAGCACATCTTCGATGAAATCCACTTCAGCCCAAATGGCAGCCAAGTGAGGGGAACTCAGCATGAGTACAGTAAGGTCTCTTTCTTCAAATAAAGGAGAAGTTGCTTGTTAGTAATTGACCAATAAGCTCTTGAACTTTTCCAAGCATTTTGTAAATATTGAGCCAAAGAAAGCTGAGAAATTTCAAGTTAAGCAAATGCTGAATTTTAAATATGTACTGAAAACATGGAGTTTGTGCATCTCTATGATAGGGAGTGCACGGCATGATCTTGTGTATATTGATAAGCAAGAGGTTCTGACTGTAAGATTCTCAGCATGGCAGAAGGGGAGAGGACCTCTCCAAACATCTTGAATGGCACAGAGCATAACTCCATAGGAGCATATTTTCATATTTAATTCACTTTCTGTTTCCTGTTAGGATTAACTTTGATATGTATAATTTTGACATAATGTTGTTGGGATTGCAGTATCAAAATATACATTTGCGGATAATGTGGGTCGGTAATAGACTAATCTTTTCTTTTGCAGAACTGGTACTGAATAAAAGTATTTCAGTCACAGAGCATCGCTCCTTCCAGTTGGATGTTTTGGTGAATGACACAGAATTTCATGGCCCAGAAAGATCGGTGATGCTTCATTTCAATGTCTCCATCCTCCCAGTCAGCATTCAGTTTCCAAACATGACATACCAGTTCACAGTGAACAGAAATGCTGAACGTTTTGCACAGGTAAGAACTGTGTTAATTATACTTTCACTCTCTGTTAGAGACAGAGCTTAGTAGCTAGATCACTGGGGTGAGATGCGTTAAAGTGTTGGTTTTAGCTGTTTTAGGTAGAATCAGTGAAAAATGTGATGTCAATATGWCTGTTGCTGGATGCAGTGGGTAGCAGGTAGACTGGACGCTAGCTCTCCCGTCACATAGTAACAGAAGAGGGGCTGCGCATGGAAGTATTAATAGAGAGAAATAGAGACAGAAGGACTTGCAACCATGAGTGGCTTAGGCGTAAATAACTGGAAAAATATCAAGGGCAAAAAAAGAAATTTGTCCCAGCTATTGGAGTCCCAGCTCTACATTTTCGAGTATGTTAATGGCTTTTCTCCAGATAATGGCTAGTTAGTAATTAATGTGTTTCCTAATTTAACCCTCATTTTACCTTAATCACCACCATTGCCATTAATAATGCCTTCCAGAAATGCTTTCTAACAGGTTGACATTAATCAGGTGAAAATTACAATGTAATTCCTATGGAACATGTACATTAATAAGGAACTAGTTCAATATAATTAACGTTATGAAAGTGAATATTAAAAACATCAGTGATGAGCCATTTTGGGGGAGCTGCTGGAAAGTATACCTCATAACTAAATAAAGCTATAAAACTGCCGCTGTATTTGTAGCAGAGAGGAGGATTGAGACTAAAATATGATCATCCCAATTGCAGAGAAAACCAATTCATTAGAAGTCTTCTAAGGAAGAATTTGGTTTTATTAATCTTTAAGCCTCTGGCTAATCGTAAAAAGAAAGAAAAAGGGAAGTTAGATGTATTGCGTGTTCTTATATTTAATCTGATGAAATGCACTATGGCCTGATAGCTCTTCAGAGTACAGAACAGGCCTTACACGACCAATAAAAATGCTTCTGCTTAGTCAAGGGACATTTTACCTTAGTCTGCACTGAATATCCTAAATAAGAAAAAGGTAGCAAGTGTGCTCACACAGCGGGCTCCCTACAAAAACCTACTTCTTTATGACATTTTGTGATGCCTTGTGGCTGCAACTTTTAAATTTGCAGTCCATTAGAAACTTCAGAGCATATTTTGTGCTTTTTGTGCAGATAGCAATATTTTTGATGTTAGGTTTGGGTTTTTTGTAGCACCAGATTGTGCAAGTTTTATTCTCAGTGGTGTAAAAAAACTCTTGCCTGGAGATAGGGTGAAATCAGTGGGTTCGCCACTAAAAGAAATAACAGCATAGATGTGTAAGATACTCAGAGTCTAGCTGTTAGCGTCTAGGAATGGGCCCCAACTGTATGTATGTCACAACATGACTGTAATTTTAAAAAGTGTGGAAACTTAACTGTTAGTGTGTATGAATATATATGAGTTAATTGATTTTTATATATGTATATATATACACACAGATTTTACATATAGGTGTATGCATACAATAATATTACGAATGAATGAATGAATTCCAAATTAAATTTGGTTAAGCCATGTTTATCTGTGCGTACCCTAGATTGCCTGAACACATTTGTTTGAAGTCTGGGACTATATAGTTTTCTAGTTCCAGAATGCAAAACCAAAAAAAAAAAAACAACCACACAGTTAACTTTTAAAGCTGCTGGTTTTGCATGTTGTCAGGACAGTCAAACATTTGAAAGGGAATTTTAGTGTTTCTGGAAACAATGGCACTTCCCACTAACTATGCGGTTTCACTGGGTGGCAGTAGTAGCAGGGAAGCCTGTTTCTGGCAAGAAGGACTCCAAGTCTGTGGGAAGAGATCTCTCTTTGTGCTGCCTAAACACAAATTCACAAAGAGATTTTGTTCTGGTTCTTGACCAGCAAAATGCAAAACTCATCCTGGCTCTGAAGATGGTCTCGATCAGTTACTGTCATCCACTTATTTCTGAGGCTGGGTTTGAATTTACGGTGTGCTCAGGCTGGAGCACAAGTCGATGGAAACAGCTTAGTCCCCAGCACTTCACATTATTAAAGTCGTCTGCATAATTAGCTGTGATGTGCCAGAGCAGTAAGGAAAAGTACTGGGCCAAATCAATATGAAGGCTGAACTGTCTCTTGCCCTAAGGAAAACACAAGAGCGTGAAGAAATGATTAACTGCTGGGCTGATGCCATTTGTCTATTTGAGCAGCTAAATGAATTGAATAACAGAAGCATGGCCTGATGTTACAGGCTTGCCCAGTGGCATTTAACTTATCAAAGGACTTAAAGCTCTATTGACATTTACTGAGACAAATGATGAATAACATTGGCTGAGATTTTTAGAGAGGTTATATGTCCAAATGTCCCTGGAATTCAGTGAAGAGGAACGTTATCATTATCCAGACTTTATTAAACTCTGGAGCTCAAAGGTGGATTTTTCTGTTCCTATTTCTGATAATGGTATTTCTGTGTTAACTATTGTATGTCTTGCAAAATGCACTTTTGTAGGTTCCTCCCCTGTATGTTGATGTTAATCCTGATTACCAGGCTCTTTTTTGCCCTCCTCATAAGAAAGAGGAACTGGCTGCTTCTGTCTCCTTCCCCTGGTGCAGTGTTCTGCTGCATCTGAGAGCTGTGCTGACTCCAGAACCTGAGGTGCAGGGCAAAGTTACAAGCTTGGACTTCACCTGGTGGAATCAGGCAAAAAGAGAAAGCCCATATTTCTTGTAGAAGCTTCTTGAGGGGGGCATTTTTAGCTTCTCCTCAAATTATATAGAGAAAGCAAAACTGGCCCATGCGCTACTCTGAGGATAATCTGCTCTTCAGGGACCCTGAATTTATGGGGTCTTCTCCATCTCCTTTGCAGGAAATTCCTGTTGATCAAAAAGGTGCCTGGAAAAAGCAGTTATGACAGAGTAGGCAGAAAGGACAGTTTAATCTAGTCTATATAAAGGTTAATGCCATGGAACATCATCATGTTCTCCTACTGCCTCAAAGAAACACCGTCTAAGCAGTTGTAAAACACGCCAGTTGCAATGCAGCACCAAAGCTGAGATGACGTGGTTCTGGAAGGGACCTGTCTAGACCTTGTGTCTAGACAGAGTTTATGAACAGTTCAGGTCTTTTCTTTACTTGGCCGTGTCTTCCTGCCAGTCCCAGCATGCTGTGGAGAGGAGACAGCGTGGAAGAAATGGCCTAGCTTCTGATTGATTTAATAATCTTTGTATGTTATGCTGCCACCAAAAAAAAACAACAAAAAAACCCAGCAAGTGGTGCCAAGTGACCAGTCAGTGACGTGAATGGGAATAAGTTAGATCCAGTGGGACTATACTATGACAAAGTATGCTTCTAGGACTGCAGAAGCTTCCTCTCTGACTTTAAATAGTCCAGGTTCATAGGAAGAGGTCTTAGTACAAAAAACTACTTTTTTTTTTTTTTTTTTTTTTTTAACATTCTTTACTAAGAATGGTAAAACCAAGATGTACAGACACGCTTTTACCCACAGTGGTGTTACTTGAAAACACATCTTAACTGCAGCATTTGAAAAGAATCCATCACCAAATTCCCTTAAATAACACCCCACCCTTCACATTGTGGTTTTCCCTGCAGGGAAAGCCAATGCCTCTGGACCTGATCCGAATCCCACTCTTGTAAATGGAAAAACCAAAGTGAGCTTTGGATTAGTTCCTATAGGAGCCGGACAGGAGACCGGGCTTCACATTCCTGTGTTTCTTAGATAAATTGTTTCAGACTGAAGAGTGCTCTAGCATATATTCTGGCAGGCAGAAGTTCAAATATGGCAAACCAATATATTTTCATTTTTAGATGAAAATGTTTAAAAAATTGCAAATGGGAAACAATGGGGTTCTTATTCCTTTTAAGGCTTTCAGAGAACTCTGCTGGCCAGAAACTTTTTGACTGTAATATTATGAAAATTATGTATTAGCAGTTTCTATTTCTATCTTATTTGAAAAGAGTCTCAGCTTTGTTCACACTGAGCTGTTTGCTTTCTCAAGCAAAACCAAAGTTTTTCTCACTGATCAGCCTGGGACAGAGCAGGGACTGAACTCAGACTTTCCCAAATCACAGGGTCTTGTTCTTTCTGAACACTGCTGACCATCGGCAGTAGGCACCAAATATCACTGAGTCTCCAGCTTTTTGCATTTCCACTGTTAGCCTGAAGACAATGGTAATGCTTTCCCTCTCATTTTTACTGAGAATAAATCACATTTGAAGCATTCACGGGCTGCATTGGTAATAAAATATCAAATGTGTAAATGATATCATTGGTAGTAAAATATCAAATGCTGAACTCTGCAAGGTTTAATATGCTCAATTTTCTTTCAGATATTTTTGGGAAGCACAGAATATTTTTGATGTATAGATTTGTTTCTGTTGTCTGTGATTTCTTTGTTGGTGTTTGAGCCTAGATAGGAAAAATCTGCATTGAAAACTGTATGAAATTCCGTGGTGTGAACATCACCTACAAGTTACTGTCCCCCAACATAAGCTGCTATCCTGTGAGCGTACTTCAAGGCCGAGAAGACAAATGGGGAAGCCTTTATGTGAATGATTCCTCTGTGCTACGCAGACCCGAATGCAAGGAAATACAATACACTATTCAAGCTACGGACAAACAGAGCAGGAAACATACCAAAACCCTCCTCACTATTGTAGTGGAAGGAACTCGTAAGTACCCAAGTCAATTAGAACTATTTACTATTTACAAGTTATAAGCATTAAGTGATGCATTAGTAGGATATCTGTAAACTGATGGCATTAACAATGAAAATGAGTCTGAGTTACGAGATACAGATCACAAAGTTTGCATTTTGAGTTCTGAATCGGAACCTGCCTGTAGCAGATATTTGTTTGAAGAACTAATGCACAGGAAGGTGGTGTATCATATGCAATTCCTAATGTTCATGATGACATTTGATTTAGAAGAATCTTTTTTTATGTGTCTTTGTGTTTTGTGTGACCTTTATTTTGTATTTCACACATTCCTATGGAAGAAAAAAAAAGTGTAAATATATATATGAGAAACCTCAAACCTCTGGCCTAAGTATATTTATTCAGTCATCTTTCTCCCCACTTCTCACTCCAACTTTTCCTTTTTTAAAAAAATTTTGTGCTTAACATTCATGTAGCAATTGCATTGGCTTCATTTTACTGAAAAGTTCATAAGGGCAGAATGTTAGAAATATTCTACAACAGCCACAGCAGAGGAGGATTACACTGGAAATGTAATCATTTCTCTCCAAACCATACCGCACTTTGTGCAGAACCTTACAATTCTACCTGACAATTGCCTCTGTTCCCTTGTATCATATCACAACTCCTATGCCAAGAGCAAACGGGTTGAGGAAGAAGTGGACTTTTCTTTTTGCAAGAGCCTTGTGCTGTCTGAAATCACACATTCCTAGCTGTTGCTCTTTGGGCTATTACTGCATTAGCCCAAGTACTAAGTGTTTTCCCTTAATTAAAAGTTTTGTGTGAAGCTATAAGTACTTATGGTCCCCAATTTTCTCTTATCAGTATGTTAGCACATTTCTACAGTCCTAGGCATTGACAGTGTGCTATCAAGCAAAGATAACCATGCCGTCGTGTTTGTCTTTTATTTCACAGAGGAGAAACACCTGGACTTTTCTTTAATTGTTATCTAAGTTTACTGATAGTTGGGTCAGTCAGTGTTCAGTCTTTCTCTCCTTTCTTCATCTTTCTTGCCTTCCTATTTACCCCTAAGAATGGAGTTTTCCTTCTGATTTGAGCTGACTTGCTTGTGTGTTCATCTCCCTTGTCCTGCACTGACAGTAAACACTCTTCCCAACAGTTTTAAAAAAAGAGGAGGACTGCCCTGACTCTTGCGCTGTGAGTAAGCACCATGCTGAATGTGAAGAGTGTGGTGGCCTGGGAGTGCTAACAGGAAGATGCCAGTGGAGACAGGGGAGTGGAAAAGGTACATTCATGTTGTGTGAAACCAAACTTCTGTTTGGTCATAATTGTGTGTTTGTCTTCCATAGATACAAACTGATTTATTCTGGCTGGACAACATGGTACAGTAAACTACACAGGAGCTGGGGCTAAAAAAATTAATCGTAATACCCAAATGAAACATGCACTAGGAAGGAAAATGAGGTTGGAATGGTCATTCTTGATCTTGTCCCTGGTGATATTGAACATGATATGTAAATCACCAGGTACTGAATTGGGTTTGCAGCAGCGTAACTGGAATGGGTGACTTATGGCTTGCAAGATAATCTCTGTGATCGTGAATTGAGTTTGGAACATACCAATGAGCCTCTGAGCAGGTATGCCTCAGGAGACAGTTAGTGAGCACAGAAGATGTGTCTTTGTTGTCTCTATTTTCTGAGATCTGTAGCACAGATTTGATGGGTGACAGTACTCTTGACTCTTCCAGAACAATGCTTCTGTGCTGATGCTTTATCCCTTCAAACTGCATGAGTATCACAAATTCTCTTTGACTACTTGTGACCTTCATATTCAAGTATGTGTGAAATTGTGTAGAGACATCCTTAGCTGAGAAAGCCACTCTTCAGTCTCAAAATGGTCAACTAGCTCTTTTTCAAGTAATACTCACTGTAACTGCAAGTGACATGCCCAAAGGGCTGTCAAAAGCAGAAAACATAGTGAAAAATATATTTCTTCCAGTTGCTTTTAGCTGTTGTCTTGCCTGTTACTTTAGCAGATGATATTTATATTCATAGATGTTTATTTTAAAAAGAAAAGTAACCTGTGCTTTTGTGTGTCAGCGTGCACTGAGAAGATGCAATATGCTTTCCTTCAAAGCCTCGTGGTATTTATGCAGCTGTCTGTTTCTGTGTTAACAGGGATCACCACAAACTATTCCACGTGCACCCCAAGTATCAAGACTTGTCCGGATGGGACCTGTGATGTGATTGAGAGCAAAGATCCAGCTGTGTGCCCCCAAGACTGCACAAGTATGGAAATGTTTTAGGATGGGCTTTTCTGTTTCACCACTGATTGCTGTTCAAGGTCCACTTTCTTGATCCCAGATACCTTTACAAGCTCAGCATACTTAGCATCTCTGCATTGTCATACCTGCATTTGGATCATACAAGAGWGTTAAGGTTATGGGGACTAATCTTGTTCTTTTTTAAGCCAGTCAGCCAACACCTATTGGCTGACAGTGATGGAGAGAGAAGGTTTTCTCAGTAATTCTCATTCTGCTGCCCCTGCTAATTCACAGGTAGTGGTTTTCAGCGGAGGTATTTGCTGAAACAGGTGTAAGTTTTAGGCAAGTTAATGCCCTATTTCCAAACTTTAGCACAATATGATAGAAACCATGCCTATCTGAACTCCAATTTAAACAAGTAAGAAGAAACAAATTTCGATTTAAAATAAACATGCTTACAGAGGATCATTTGGGGAAATGCACCTGGCCGTACTTGACAGGTGACCATGAAAACGATCCAATGCCTTATCTATTTGAAGATACAGGCAGAGATTCATATGAACAGCATTTATGAAGGAATAATTGAAATGCATTTGAGTTTTTTCTTCAACACATCATTCTACATTCCACTCATATACCTGCTCATACCTGCAAGTTCACAATCACCCTGAAGATATAAAGGTTAGAAAAACAGTGTATTGCACTTGAGCAATTTCAGTCTTCTATGAGATGATAATTTTTAAGTGGATCTTGTTATCTGTCAATATTTAATTCAGGAATAAAGACATAGATGTTTCTTGAATAATTCTTCTGCCTCTGACATTGTATACTCCAAGTTTACATTTTAAAATGGAGTCTTAGAGAAACTAGCATTTTCTTACAGGCTAGGACTTACGTTCTTCTATAAAATGCATGAATAAAGAGGCATCTTTGTATTTCTTACATGCAAGAATGTGATTGTGTATTGTAAATTACTTTTATCACAAAGACAATGATTTCATTAGAGTGCAAAAAAACAATCCTTAAAGTGGCAGAAATTCTTGAAGTGAATGCAAGTAACTTCTCTAATCGTCTGAAAAGAATTCTTTATTGGCAATAACCACAATCAGTTGTCTTTCTAAAAGTGGCAATATTTGTGCCAGAGGCTGCAATGCTAAAACATGTAATGTGCAACATATGCAGCATCAGATGTTTTGCTCAACAGAAGCCTGAAASAAATACTGTCTTATTAGATAATAGAAGCAGGCAAGTAAGACAAGCTTTCAAGATGTTATGTATRCCTTTTTAATGCCCGAGTTTGATAATTTTATACATGATTTGGATTTGACGCAGTTCAGAACCTGGGCTGGTGCCCAAAAGCAGTGTATCTATAAGGAAATGAGTGTGTTTTGGGAGCTCAGAGGTGCAGGAGTATATTCTATCAACTTTTACTGGCAGAGGACATCTCTTTGGGAACGGCAAGCAATAAATAGAAAGCCCCAGATGTGTTAAGATCAAGGATATTCTTTAAGTACAGACAGTTGCTACAATACTTATTTTTATAATTTATCTATCAYGATGATGGCTGTGTACTTGAGTCCCAAAATTGCTTTCTCACCCTAACACTATGAATATTACATTCAAGGGCACTCAGCTGAAACAACTGGTGCTGTGGCTGTGCCTATCAAATAGAGGCAACCTAATTGCATTCTAAGCAGGAGACTTTCTTGTAGTAAGTAACTGCTTCAGGGCTGGTTGTAGTGTGTGAATCTGGGTAAACATTTGTAAATGAGTGATCTTTGTAGGTTCCTCTGAACTTTGGCTTTCTGATAATGGAAAAAAAATAGAGTGCTTAGGCTTCTAACTTGCTTTGCATGTCTTTGTTTTCAGCGGTAGCTGGATATCGTCTTTGGTTTTGTCCAACAACCAGTGTTTTTACTTTCTGAATTTCTGGAGTTTCTGTGGGGTGTGTGGGATAGAGCCACGGTTTTTCCTTTTTCCAAATGATCTTGAAGCAGGGAAAGCTCTTGCCACCACAGGGCAATGGAAACTGCTGATGATTTAAAACAGGAGCATGTGAAACACCACACAATTCAAAACAATATTGATAATTCTTGGAATATCCCTACCAGTAATGCATTGGTGAAAAATACATTTTTGGGTCTCTGGAATGCATGTAGGAAGCTCCATGCTTCCAGTGTACACCTGCAGTGAAAATGTACTCCTCTTTTCCCTGCTGTGTAAAACCCCTTTGTCTTCAAATCCCTCGCTCAAGAACAGTTTAGATAGGACCTGCTTATCCCCTGCTTCCCCCTTCTATCAGGTCCTCAAACATAGGCAGATACAAACACACATGATTTTTCTGAGGCTAATGGAAATTTTATTTCATCACCTCTTCACAACAGAGAAAGTTGGCTGGTGGGGGGATAATCAAGAACTTCTGGGAACACCCATGCTTCTTCAAACAAGTGTCAGCTCAGAGAGCAATGACACAGCACAGTCTCTTCCAAAATTAACCAGCTGAGCTGCATATAATTTAGTAGGTGTGGCCTCTCTAGAAAGATGGTCAAAATCTGTCTACTTTGCTTAAATACTCAAGTCCCCGTTTCACTTCTTCTAAAAAAGGATGTTTGCCTTTATGTTGCCAAAAAATATCCTCTTCCTCAATTCGTGTTACACACCCAAAGAAATATAAAAGCAACAGTCATTCACTCTATTATCAACTTAGATGGGATGGAGGAAAATGAGTTGAAACAAAAAGACGACTATTTTGAAAAGAAACTTGTTCATCTTTTGAATCCCTTTATGGCTTAGGCAATTTTTCTGAAAGGCAACTAAACTTGCAGAACTTGATTGGTTTCTGTCTATACAATGCTGTTTGTGATTAAAGGCAGTTTATAGATGAAAAATGGCACAACTAATGGTCATTTTTATAATATATGCAGAAAAAAAGTTATTTATTTGGAAATACAGTTGCAGTTACTCTGCATGAAGAACTCCTGCTTGAAATCAAGAGTAGTTCTGTGTGAGTTGCTGCACTTTTTTCCTAATATTAAACAATGCATTTTTAGATAAGGTTCATTTTTTATCACTTACACTTGGCACTTACTCTTAGTGCTTTCGCTAGACTATCCCGTGGCATTTTACAGACGTGATTAAGTACCATTATCTCCATTTGACAATGGAACAAATGATATCTAGAACAGTATGCTGACTTTTCCAAGGTAAGAGGAAATCGCATCAGAACCAGGAACGGAACTCAAGTCGGTAGACTGCTGGTCTATACCACTGGACTGTACATCATCTCATGTGTAAAAAAATACCTAAGACGATGGTGAAGAGAAACTAAAATAAGTAGACTAGAGAAGATATTTTAGGGAGAATTTTAAAATGTAAGATGACCTCACTGATACAGAACCGTAATGCTTTATGAGGAAACTGAGTCAGGACAGCCATGAGATGATCATGTGAGGTAGATATTTGGCATTAAATAATGGGATTCTATAAGGTTTTAAGGGATACATGAAATTAGGAAAGTATCCCAACTATGTAATGCAAAGACAACTATTACATTTTTATCATAGATAAATTTTAATCCAGAGTCTTCTATAATGGGAATAACTGCTAATCAGGGCTAATGTTCAAGCAGTCCAAGGTCCTCTCATTTCAGGATCTCGGAAATTTCAGAATTTAGACTTTCCCCTAATTCTCAGGAATCCCTGTCTTTATCGCTGCCCTGTGCTGCCCTGTCAAATTTCAGATGCATAGTAGGATAAACCCATGGAAAACTTTGAGTCTTATTTTTTTTTTCCTTTAACTACATGTGAGAATCTTAGCTTGTGTCTGTATTTGATTAGGTGGAAACATTATTGGTGGTCATGGGAAAGGCACTGGAAATCTTGGAATTAAGTCGGGACATGGGATTTGTTACTGCTTCCCAAGACAGAACTGTTATTGTGAGAAAGATGATATCAACGGTAAGTCTAAACATTATCTGCTGTTCTCGTATTAATCTTTTCCTCTGTTTGTATCTGCCATCTGTGTATATATGCACTAACCTAAACTTGTGGGCATGTTAATAAGCAGTATCTTTGGTCAGAGACTGCTAATATAAAATTAATTAAGAATTGGCACCTTGACTTCTGCTGTGGAGCCTGAAAATCTTCAGAGGGGGGGGTTATTTCTATTCTTGGCTAAAGATTCTTTTTTATCCATTACTACATGACAAACAGGTTGGTCGTCCTTTGATTTCCAGCAGCATTTGCATTTCAGTGAGACTCACCTGATATTTGCAAAGACAGCTGGGAGAATGAGAATAACAGCTTCTTTTACTTTCAAGTAATTCCAGCCTCCTAATCATTTCTCAAAATCTCAGCTTCAGAATGTCAGAGATAACCAGCACCCATTGTGTTAGGAGGAGGACTGGATTACGTTTTTTCATTGACCTTTGTTGAAACAGAAGAGCTCTGTTCAGTTGTTTGAAAAAAATTGATGAGGATTAAATATGGTTTGATTTAAAAAAAAAAAAAATTTTTATTATTGCTAATAATAAATATAACATGAAATATTTTGCATCTTTAAAACTGAATTGTTTGGAATATATCTCAATTTACTCTTGAGTAAATTTTCTATAGGCATAAGAAGAAAAAGAGGAAGTATAAAGCTTCTTACTTTTGCCTTTTTTTTTTTTTTTTTTTATTCTAGAAAGATATTGTGCTGTTTCCACTTATTTCTGGGGTGCAGGTTGCAGATGTAGCTAAGTTAACTACGTATCTGAGGTCAGCATTATCTGATGAACAACTGTGCAAGGACTGTATTTTGGACCTCTCCGTTTCTTCCAGAAGCGACTCCCTAGGAATGCTGTTCAGGGGCACATAGGCTTAACGAAACTTAGTTTCCAAAGTAAGACACTAAAAGTGCTTCTGCCAAAGGGGAAGTAGTAAATGGGGAGGAAAAAATGCATATTACTTTAGAAGCAGTTGCAGCATTAGGCAATGTTTTCAGAAATAATTATTTTGTTAAATACAAAGCAGAAATATTCTAAGTCTCTTTATAATCTAAAAAGTTGAAGAGAAATATTCTTTAATGTCTAACAAATGACATAGTGAATTAAATTCACATTTGAAGAAGATTTTATTTGATGGGTTGAATGGCTCTAACATAAACTGTTGTCCACAAGCAAATTTCAGTCATATGTCTCCAGAGAGGTAAGTGATATCAGAAGATCAATATATGGTAGGCTGGGTCTTAAAGAAGAGTGTCAGAAATAGCCTACGTCTATAAAGATAAAGAATATGGGGTCAAGCTACCTATCCTTACATTTACACAGGCAGTTAGGCAAGCAATTACCTGCTGGTGTCCAAAATAAAAAAAAAAAATGGTAGGGTGCAGTGGGCATATTTGCAAATTCTCAAATTTCATTGAGAATTATCTATTAGGTTTTCCTCTAGGTTTTTAAATGATTTTGAGTTCTGTTTCTGTCACACCTGTGTGTGTCATGTGCACTGCCAAATCGGAAATAGGAGACAACAAGCAAAGTTCTAAGAAGCTCTTCTTGGTCCACAGAGCAACTGTGCGATGACGTGTGCAAGACTGTGATAGCAGGGGCAGTGCTGCTGTCCTTCATCATCTCCGTGCTGCTTTCTTCCTATTTCATCCATCGTTACCACAAGAATTCTCCAAAGCCACCTATTGCCTCCGCGGAAATGACATTCCGGCGCCCAGCCCAGTCCTACCCCATCAGTTATTCTTCCACTAACGTCCGCCGGCCTTCTTTAGATTCAATGGAGAATCAGGTGTCCGTAGACACCTTTAAAATACCAGTAAGCCTGATGTCATTTTGCATGCTCTTTTTCCATGTCTTTCTTGTTCCTAAAGAATGTTGTTTACGCATGCAGAAAATGTTACGGAAATGCAATCTATTCATAGAAATATCCAACTCAAATAACTAAAACAGAAATCGCGTGTACAGGCAGAGAAGTGAAGACACTTAATGAGTGATTGGATAAACCATATATTCTTCTATTTTTGTTATGTTTTAATATAATGTAACATCTTAGGCCTAATTTGAGCCAATGTTTTTTTCTAAATGTAACTCTACATTTGACAGTAGTGTCCAATTAAATACTAATAATCAGTAGGTTTGTAGTCTCTGTGATGAGCCATAGTATCACAACAAGGGTAAGTTTAAAACCAAACAGACTTGAAGGCGTCAGTTGGAGTGTGAGTTTTGCCCACATTTTAAGGATTTTTGCCCAGTGACACTATCATACCTTTAATCTAGTTTTTTCTGTGTTGAATCACGTACTAGCCAGGACGCCTGCCAGCTGGTGCGTTTTCATGGACCAACACGGTAGAGAAGCACTGCCACTTTATATGACATACGTGGCAACATCAAATATATATGGATGTTAGATACTGAGGTCTTCACAGACCTTGTGCTTCGTTTGCTTTAATTTCTTGTCTGGTTTGTACATCTGTCATCATTTTGCAACCATAAGGCTTAATAACACTAATTTCATAAGAGGAGGTTTGTTGTCTCTGATGAACTCCTAAGGGAAAGCCTTATTCCATGAGTAAAACTGATTTATGTCTCTGTGAAGTGCAAGGACACATATTCATAGTTATTCTGAAAGCAAGCATTTATCCTTTATCACTTCATGTTTCATTTGTATCTGATTTCCCATACCTGTAAATATAATCCATTATCCATAGACTACATGTACAGCCTGTTTTGAAGTAGGTGATTTCAAGGTAATAGAAAAACACTTTCAAAATACCTAGAGATTCAGAAGCTTTTATAGGAATACACTGATGTTGATAAAAAGAGCATTTGTACATTGTACACCAAAGTGTACCTATTCCTGAAGAATATTCTCCTGTTGAACATTAATGCTTCGGGTACAGCTAGCCATTCCTTTTCTTGCTTCATCTCATAGGGTTCCTTTTCTCTCCTGCAGGAAGATCCAAAGTGGGAATTCCCTCGGAAGAACCTGGTTCTGGGCAAGACTCTTGGAGAAGGAGAATTTGGAAAGGTCGTGAAGGCAACAGCATTCCGACTCAAGGGAAGAGCTGGCTATACCACTGTGGCAGTGAAAATGCTAAAAGGTACATTCACATCTGGGTCTGAAATGATTTGAAAACTATTTGTTGTAACCTCTGAATGGATTCTAAGAGGGGCTAGCATGAAAGTAAAAGATCAGCTAAAACCAACCATTGTCACAGCCTCCATTTTTCCCAGCATTCTTTTATATTCTGACAGATTTCTTACTTTAGGAGCTAGCATCACATTGATCCAAATAAGTAATTTCCACAAATTCTAATTCATGATGTGCAAGGAGCCTCTGACTTAACGTAGCAAATGTATTTAATTTTGTTTGGCATTGATGGAAATGTTGCAAGGGCTTGTTAAAGCTTTCTGATTGTTTTTTCCCTCTACCCAGCTTTCTTTGACAAAGCTTTTTAAATAAAACATGTTATAATCGTGTCAAGAGACATACTAGACCTATTAAGTTACTTTTCTGATTGAGAATTTTGTCTACTTTTATACTTTCTGATCTGCTTTTCAATTACTAGGAGCTCTGCCAAACTGGCTTGAATAGCCCAGTGCTGTCTCCTGGTGTCTTTGGTTTTCCCTAGGACTTTAAAGCTGGGAAAAAAAAAGCCTAGATAATGTTGAGATGATAACGTGAGACCTTGAGCTCTTGTCCCCATCTCTGTTCAGTAGTTTTCAACCCCAAATATACCTGCCTTTTTCCCATATAGAAAAAGAAATTGTACTGAAAGGAAAACATGAAAAAATTAATGCTTCTGCTTGGTCTCTGAAGTAGAAAGTCTCCAGTATTACTGTACATTTCAGGTGGAAGCTGTTGTAATGCATGGCTTTTGCCACCTTTACAGTTATATATATGAGTATAGATTTCACGTATCTAATGTCTGAGCCTGGTTTCTAATAAGGACTTCACTAGACATGCAATGATAGTGAAGGAGGTCAGTGGAAATGCTCAAACCAGTTCCTTCAGAAGGCCATTTATTCACCACAGCCTGAAAGATGAAATAGATAGGAAAAGAAAATTGTGTCCTTCTCTACTGTCTTGTATACTAGTTCATATGTGCGTGTAGTCCCTACATATCAGGCACCTAGGAATACATGAGACAAAGAGGGGAAACAACCTTCAGAAAGGCTTATGGATGCAAGAAGATTCCTTTAACTGGGCTGCTAGCTTTAGCTGAATGACTTCAACCATTCACTGCTGCTTAAAAATAAAAACATGTAATTATAGGAAAATGTTATACTACTTATTGCCATTTCTATTATATGCGAGGCTGGTTTTTAAAAAAAAGAAACCAACACATCATCTGCTGCTTGAGAGCATCCCATCATTTTACCAAAGAAATAAATGCATTATGAAGTGGACGCCTGCATCACAAGAGGTYCAGTGGAGAATAGGTCATATGGAGGAAATTGAGGAACTAAGTCTTTTCAGAAGTGAAGTCTGGTTAACCAGTACTTGTAATACTCAAGTAACGACCTGTATATCATTATCAATAGAATAGTCTTAGTAATCATTTAATTTCATATTTATTTGTGCACTTAATGTCACTGATTTTCTAGCACATTTTCATCAACAACACGTGACGGAGTTAAGATTCCAAGACATAGTGGTAAAAATGTTGCTTTTACTTTAAGATAATTTAACATTCAGCTTTCCCTAGCTATTATGAAGGAAAGAATTGACAGAATTGATTACGCGAAGGAGTAACCCTTTATTTTAGGCACCTTATTTTAATAAATTGATCTGACATTTACAGAAATACTTCAGGCTCTAATGAATCCCTCTGTAATGTAAATTACATTGCAGATAGTCACCTGAAATTCCATTTTCCAACTTGACTGTGAAGAACATTTGTCATTCTGCAAATATTTATGTGTTGTTATCAGTTTAACTTTACTGTTAACACATGACAACTCAAGTATAAGAAACATTACATTAGTCCACAGTGATCTTTACAATGCTGTCAGGAAGTATAAAGGACGGTTATTTTGGATCAGGCCAACATCACCCATTCTTTCCCTGTAACAGATGGAAAGGGGGTAGTTTGTCCAAGTATTAGTGACTCTACGCTGTCTGATCTTTAAAAGGGAATGGTATGTATATCAGTGTGTTAATGGAGAAAGCCTCCTGCTTATTGTGTAAAACATATCTCCTGCCTGAGCTGTGTAGTTGGGCGCAATCTGTGGTTAAGAACAGACCAGGGCAGGACTTTCCATACTTTGTCAACTTGGCGTTACGTACTGGGGAGAGAACAAGGAGCATAAAGTAATTAGCTGAGSCAAAATAGTCTTGGAGCCTATGGATGGAGGTTTAAAGGAACAGAGGGATAATTTTTTCAGCCCATTATTACTACTTTTCTCATATGAATTAAATCTGATCTCCTGCATGATATGAATGCCCTCATTACAATAAAATTAAAGAGGAAAACACCAACCAATATGTAAATAGACATTATTCACAATTTGTAAAAACAAGGGGCATAAAGCTTCAGAGCTAATGGTCTCCATTTGTGCACTATCAAAGGTTGTTTTTCCAGCAGACAAACAGGCATGGTACATGGGGAACTTTGTTCTGTTCTTGCACATGCTACACAGTTCCAGAGCTAGAAAAATAGAACTTTCTCACAGGTATTAAGTTGATGTTGTTCATTTTTGTTTTACATAAATGCATATTTTTTGTAGTCCCTATCAGTAGTGAGAGACTGTCTGATCTTGCATCTTCACCATGGGGTAGAAGACTCTGAAGTCTGAGTGGAGGTTCAGACTATGATATAATATATGGCAGATACAAACATATATTACTGATACAAACATATAGTAGAACAGAATAAAAAATTATGATGACCAGGGCAAACCATTAGCAGATGTATTTTAAATGGCTATGTAAATAAATCCTTTGGTGCTTACAGCCTTTATGGAGAAACATACAGTGCGGTACCAAAGATCAGAAGCTGAGCTTGTTTATTATTAGCCTTAAGTAAAGGTGACCACATACTTGTCAACTGCCCAGTAATAACACTCTGTAGGAACTATCCAGGGAGGTTCTGTGTGTCAGAGACATGAAGGACGACATAGAAAAAGGGTTATCTCTGACCTATGATGTCCTTATGACTAAAGATCTCCTTCAAACCCCAGTGTATTCAAAGAGGAAGTTTGTTAGAAGAATTCTGCAAAACAAAATGCTTGAAAGGCTATGAAAGCCTCTAGGGGCTATATATTGTCATACGATTCCCACTGACATCAGCGAAGTCTGCATACGTGGCTCCCAGTAAAATAAATCTGAACTGTACATTTAGCTTCTGAACTCTAAATCTGGATGTGTGCTACAAGTGTATGCCAGTAGATTAGTGGATTTTTATTCCGTCAGAAAATGTATTTAGGAGGAGGAGGGCTATATCATGGGAGTTAACTGAGCGAGTCTTTTTTGTTTGATCAACGTAAAATCTTGGCTTTCATACGCTTCTGAAGCTTCGATTGCACTGATTCACCCTAAAAAGTTGCTTTAGAACACTAGAAAAGATCTGTAATAATTTCATGGCATCTGCAAGACATTACAGACTCTGGTCCCGATTCTTGGCTGACCTACTCTTTCTGTAGTCATTTGTATCAGGGCAGAGTGGTGATTATAGCAGGTTACCAAGCCAGAACAGCAGCAGTCCCATTCACTTGGTTCTGATATGAATGCCTGCAGGACAGTGGAGATGGGGAAGTTTCTCTCCTGTGGGGGAATATGGAGTTTTCCAACCTCTTGCTAACTCCAGGAGAAATGATTGATCTCATACTTCAGATGATACGTAGAGAACTCTCGAGTAATACTTTCCTAACCACAACTCTGTGTTTGGACACTTTCTGCAGAGAATGCTTCCCAGAGTGAGCTGCGAGATCTACTTTCAGAGTTCAACCTTTTGAAACAGGTGAACCATCCTCATGTCATCAAACTTTACGGAGCCTGCAGTCAAGATGGTAAATATTGGAAGCTCATTATTAAGATGAAAATGTCAAGCAAGGAAATAAAGAACAGTTCGTTGATGGGTTTGGATCACTGCTTAGTAATTGCTGAGCACCTTTTAAATTTGCTGCTAGCTGAAAAAATGAGGGACATATAAGAAAAGGAATGTTTGAAGGGAAGAGGAAATGCTAATTCAGTGTAACTAAGCATTCTGCCTGCGGTTTTCTTCAATACACATTTTGATTCTGAAGCTATTTTAAGTTTAACCAATCTACTACCAATTCTCTTCCAATCAATATATATTTTTGATGCTCAGTAAGTGTTTTCAAATATGGGTTATATTTAAAGTTTAATGGGGTTTTCATTGTTGTTGTTATTCATACTAAAACAACGCTTTGAGGCCTGAGCCACGGAGTGAGATCTCCCTTTGAAGAAAAAAAAAAAAAAGACAGACAAAAAAAAAAAGACAGATATTTTGTTAAAATATCGCTGGATAGTTAGATTGATACTCAGTTCTCCTCCTCTGTCACAAAACTATTGTCTCCCTCTTGTTGTGAAGTATTTGCTAAAAGCCACAGTCATTGAAAGGTATATTTCAAGGGGGAAAATTGTCAGACACGCGTATTATAAACTGCCAATGAAGCGAATTTTCATTGCTGTGCATAGGAATTGATCTGAGTAATTTCTGTTCATGTTAAATGAAGTTGCATCGCAACATCCTCTTCCTTTTGCATCCGTAATTATGCAGCCTAAAATCACAGTATGCATGTTGCACCCTTGGGCAAAGGCCTGCCTTCTTTGCACACCCAGTTCTGTTGCAAGTGGCACTTTTAGTTGTAGACAGAGAATATAAGTCAGGACTGAGTCATCTGAGTCTTAGTAAGGTAATGAACTAGCAGGGCGGGATATTTTTTTTTTTTTTTCTCTTCAGTACAATGTATTTTTTTCATCCCAAAGGAAGTGAATTGTTTCTGAGTCACAGGCTTCTAATAAATATCAAGTTAATTCATTATCGTATGGGGTGGGAGGGCTTTGATACAGCAGACAAATGTATTTAGCATTAAAGCACTGAGTGGATATTATTCATGTGGGTAATAGGGAGGAGAAACTAATGGATTGAAATGTCAGAATGTTTCTAAGTGCTCTGAAAAGGCACCTTAAATACAACACTGGAATTAGCAGATGATTTGTGAGCTCAGTATCACACACTCCAGAAAAGTATTTTGATTTTATTTTTTTTTTTAAAAGTTTCTCTAAGTTGGGCTGTTTCACGGATCTGATTTGTAAGAAGGTGTCTCTTTTTTAGTCTCAAATTATCTAGATGAGGGAATACAGGCAAGAGCCTGAATTCTGCTCTGATTTAGGCTGAAACTCACTCTCTTTCCATAGAGGATGTAAGCTAAAAATATTCTGATTCCATGGCTGATTCAGTGCCTTTTACGTAAAGGCCAGAGGTGTCTGGAGCCTCTGACTGGTTCAAAACAATGTTGATTAGAAGAGACTTTCTTTGGATGGGGGGCGGAAAAAAAAAAAAAAAGTTGTCTATTAATTGTTTACTTACCAGTGTGTTTGTTTATTTCAGGACCGCTGTATTTAATTGTGGAATATGCTAAATACGGCTCCTTGCGCAGTTTTCTCAGGGAAAGTCGAAAAGTAGGACCAAGCTATGTGGGTAGTGATGGCAACAGAAATTCAAGTTATTTGGATAACCCTGATGAGAGAGCCTTAACAATGGGAGATCTGATCTCGTTTGCATGGCAGATATCACGAGGAATGCAGTACCTTGCAGAAATGAAGGTAGGGCAGTGTAACAGTGACCTGAGCATATCCTTGTGATAGATGGACATGTGAGCAGTCAGTTCCTCCACAAGAACCGTAAACACTATTGTTTGTTTCTTCCAAAAGCTTGTCCATCGTGATTTAGCAGCCAGAAATGTACTGGTGGCAGAAGGGCGCAAAATGAAGATTTCTGATTTTGGCCTCTCCCGCGATGTATATGAAGAAGATTCATATGTCAAGAGGAGCAAGGTACAGTGCATATTAAAAACAGTAGTGGGAATTATTGCCTAATCAAGGGAATAAAATTATAGTGCTGGACTTGAGCACAGAATAAAAAGATAATAGCTATTTTTTATTAACTTAGAATAATTCTCTATTTTAAAGAAATAAAAATTAAGATGAAGCAAAATTATGAGCTTAATCAGTGGGACAGTAATATATATATGTGTAAAAAAGGTATCATATTTAAGTCACCATTACCTCCTCCACTCGTCAACAAAACCAATTTAAAAAGTAAAAGAAGGGTCACTGTGATGATTAAGGCCTTGGAGCATCTGACAGCAAGGAGAGGCTGATAGAGCTGGGTTTGTTTAGCCTGGAGAAAAGAGGGCTCAGGGGGATCTTACTGATGTGTATAAATACCTGATGGGAAGGAATAAAGCCAACAGAGCCAGGCTCTTCTCAGTGTGGCCCAGTGACAGGACAAGAGGCAATGGGCGCTATTTTAAATATGAGAAATTCCATTTAAAGAAAAGAAGAAACTTTTTTACCGTAACAGTGATTGAACAGGCTGCCCAGAGAATCTCTGTCCCTGGAGATAACCAAAACCTGCCTGGAAATGGTCTCAAGAAACCTGCTGTGGCTGACCCTGCCCTCAGCAGAGGGGTGAGGTCCCTGCCCACCTCAGCGGTTCTGTGATCCTGTGAAAAGCTGCAAGACAACGTGTAAAGAGTAGGATGAGATCTGCTGTTTTTTARAAGCAATGTGCCAAATGGTCTGTAATAAATTATTTCTTTTTCTTAAGGCTAGAGACTTCACACAGGATGCTTAAAAATAGTATGTGTTTTGTTAATGTAAATACAGAAGAATGATACCTTTTTTCATTGCAGGAGCTTTTAGCCTTTTTACAGGTAGAGGGCAGCCCATTTTTAAATGAGGTGGGCCCTCTCATTTATCCAGTTCCTCATCACACTGCTTGAAAACACAAACAAAAAACTCCATCATTTTTATCTGTCTCTTTTCCTATTTAAAATTAAAAATAGAAACAAAAATAATCCCAAGGAGTTGAAAAAAAATGCAGGCAATTTCTATAAAGATCCTAATTTCAGGAATTAYCACATCTATGCAGAAGACTTGAAGCAAAGCCCTCCTACAAATACTTTCAAATGTATCAAAGATAGATACCAAATCTTAATCAAAATGGTACATCACAGGTCAGGGTAGATTAGGAGCTAATGCTACCTGCCAGAGGTTATTTAAAGCAATTCTATTTTGCCTGCCACAGTAAATTATTGTCAGGTGCCTAGATGCAGTTCTGTCTGCTCGCAGTGCTCATGGCAGGATTCAGCATATGGTAACGTTTCACCTGTAGGACTGTGCAAAGGAAATTTCATAGAAAGATGAGTTGTTGAGTCACGTCACTACTTCTCTGAAACAAAACGCTTGAGCATAATAACCTTGAGACAAAGAAGATAAGTTAAAGCTTGTCATTTTTTTGTTCCTGTAAAAAATACTGTCAAATACACCAAGCCAAATCCTGCTTTCTGCCTGTTTGCATCCACCTGTCACTGACATCAGCAGAACTTCTACAAGTCAATCTGAGGCCAGACTGTGACGTTCACTAATACTACTTTCTATTAACTCTTTCTAAGATGAGTAGTGTTGGTTCAGTTCCCTCTATGACTTAATATGAAAGAGTTGCCAAAAGAATTTTTTGCGTGTGAGAATTTTATGAAGAAGATTTCCATAAATACTGTGAATTTTCAGTATAGCTTTCCCTGTTTTTTCAGGCCACTTTGTGTGAATGTTTCGTAAGTCAAAATAAGTTGCAAAGAAAAAAAACCTTTTGGAAGACATGATCATATGTAAAAGGGCTTTGCCACGTTCATTTAGATATCCTCTGATGTATGTGTTTTACACTGATCTATACCGGTTGCTCTGTATTTTAAGAATGATGTATTTACATAAAGGCAGTTTCATTTTATTTGGCATTCAGTTKATGTACTAAATGGATATTTTCTCTTTACTTCTGAAACACTGAAGTATTCTTCAGCGTTTTACTGAAATGCTATAGTATTCTTCAGAGCCTAACAAGCATCTGTCTGCTTGCATAGAGAAACAGGGAAAAGAAAAAATTATGAGGAAGGAAGAAGGATAAGTTTCGAATCCTACTGAAACAGTTGTTGCATATATATATGAATTTCATGAGAACAAGAAGTAAGGCATATGAATGCTAGTGATACTGTGAACGTTTTGAAACATCTTGGAAATTTTGCAAAGCTACATTTTCATGAATATCTGGGGCAGGTTTCTCAGATTTTATCAGTGAATTTCTACCAGTGGAAAGTAGCATCTTGTAGATTCAATTTGGTAACCAGTAACCGAATATGACTGTCCAGGCACAGTTCTGAAACCTAAGATATCTTAACATCTAGGTGCTTCCATTTATGCATCATCCGTGATATAAATGAGATAGCTCTTGCTCTTTAATCACCATTCCCCATCATTTTTGCATTTGCCCATTTCCCAGAAGCAATGGGGTGTATCCTGTTAGAAGGCAGACATTCATGTTTGAAGAATATAACTCTTTGGATGAAACTCTTTGTTAAGAGAAGAGTTGAGTTTATCTGACTGAAACTGGTGACCATCTGGAAAAAAACCACACCACCTTATTGTATATAATTAGATTACTGAAGTGTGTGGAATGAAATGAATGAGTGATTTTAAAAAGTCTTACAAGTGTTCTCCTCACTGTTTTTCTTATGAAATGCTGAATCATTCAGTCCATTGRAAAGTTAATTAGAGTATGGATATAGTATTTGTTACAGTTTTGAAGACAAATATCTTGGTTTTCCACTTGGAARCTTAATTTTCTGACCAGTAATTGTGTTGCATTTTTTTTTCCTCCTAGGGTCGGATACCTGTTAAATGGATGGCCATAGAGTCCCTATTTGATCATATCTATACAACACAAAGTGATGTGTAAGTGTAAATTCTTGCATTCTTTATGGTTTATATATTTGTTTAAAGAGATGAGGGAGGAAGCAGAAGAAGGTACATAGTAGCCAAAGCTGTTACTCTTACAAAGAGGGATGAAGAACACAGCCTGGATGGCACCATCAGCTGGCAACGCTACATAAGGTTTTTGCTGTTGAATTAAATCTGAAGAAAATATTATCAGAGGTATTTAGGTACATAATTCCTGCTGAAATCAGCAAGGGTTGGATCTGTTCATGTGCCGTGGTTGCCCTTGAATATACAGACAATACAAATTATTAGTCTTTGCTAAAGATAGTGGTCATACCCAAACTTCCCGGTTCCTCTTCATCACACTTGTCTGTAACTCTTGCTGGCAGATGAGGGATGGGGTGGGAAGAAGGGAAGAAGAATTTAACACCTGGCCTCAGTCCTATTGAAATCAATGACAAAACTCCAATTAATTTTAATGACAGACAGCTCAGACCTTAGGGGAATAGTCCAGTTCCAGTGCCAAGATGCAAGTTCATTTGCCTGATTAGGGAAACAGAGATCCTGAAGATGGATATGCTCCTATCTCCACCTGTGATGACGAGGTGGCAAAGCAACCACAGCTAAGCTGTTTTCACGTCTGATAAGCAAGGAGCCAGGCAGAGGAGTGTTCGTATACCTTTAACTCAGGATCAGATACTTTCATTTCTTTCTCTCTGGGATGAATGATGCTTGTGACTAGTCACCAGGCAGACATGGTAAAACTAAGTATTATTTATTTAGGAGAAAAACCTCTAAGGGACTGCAAAAGCAGCAGTACTTATGCCTCATTTTCTGCTAGGTAGCATTGTGGGTAGCATTTTGATACCTTCCAAGTTTCCCTTGAAAGAGAATCTGACTAAAGTAATGTTTTCATTAAACTCAAATGGAGTAAAATATACCAATCTCGATGATCACTTTGGGGGAAAACACTTTGATAACAGCAGTATGTGCAAATAGGAACCTTTTGATTTGTACTTCTAAAATTATTTGCATTCACTTTTTACTCTTCTCTCTGCAGGTCAGAGCAGTCTTAGTGAAATAAAGTATTTTGCTTGCCTTGGAAATTCCTTACAAAATGGATTTCCAAAATATTTTGATTTATGTTGTTTCACTTGCAGAAAGACGAGAGAAAAGATTGGTGTAATTTTCGGAGAATGGCACGTTTACTTAGGTCTGCTTACAGGTTTTTCTCGGTCTCTTTTTATCCTCCTCAGAGTATTCGTTGTGCTGACCTGCTTCTCTACAATGACTTTTCCCAGAGAATTGTTAAAATTCCTTTAAAAACTTCTTAGCATATTTTTAATTTCTTAATTTTCTGCAAAACAGATTTGTCACTATGGTTTGGGGCCAGAACAGATTGTGTTGTCATGTAACTGCCTCGTCTTTGATTGTTGATTGATCTTCTGGATCCAATACCATTCCTCCCTGTTTGTTTTCCTGATGGGCTGCTATTAAGTCCAGGAGCCCATCTCTTGTACATGTGATACAACGCCACGCAGAGATTGCCCAGCTAGCTTCAAACAAGCTAGCTCAGAGCCCTGGGCAGCAGGCTGGTGCTGTGTAGCTCTATCGCTTCCCAGATCTGGATTAGTATCTCCGTGTAAAGCCATGCTGATTTACCAGCTTTCTTGGAGATGCATCGGGTAGTCTCAACAGAGCATTGCATTGTGCTTTGTAGGTCCGCTTCAATACAGTGGCATAAAAGGTCTAAATATCTGCTACACTTACACAGTGCCTTTGACTCACGGGTGAGGTCACCTTCCCTATTCATGTCATGAAGTAATCTAAGAGTGTTATACAGCAGCTCCTGATTTAGCCAAGTCCCTACAGAACACTACCGAGACACACTCRGAGAGTTGCAAAGCAAATCCTCTCCAGCACTACGTTCCACAAATGCCATTCCAACAGCAGCGAACTGATAAACTTTTTTGCAGCACTGATTTGTTATTTTAGATAATTACACTCACTGAAAATATTATTTTATGAATATTCTTTGTTGTTTGTGGTGATGCAGTTATATTTTAGGTGAACATATATATTAATATACTCAACAACCATTCCAATATGCTCTTTTTTTCTGATACTCTGTGTTTCTATTTTCCAGCCCTTTCCTTCTAAAGCCTTTCTATATAGTTAGCGGTTAGCAGTGCTTAATAGCAGTACCACTTGCCAGCATTTACAAAATCCCTTTTTGCTTCAGAGGTCGATGACATCAGTGGAAAGCTAGCCTACTGTCTTCCTCTTCACATTATATTTTTCTTTCCTGGCTTTTTCTGATCACATTTTTATTCAGCAGTAAACATAGCACAATGGGAAATTTTTCATCTCCCATTTCTCCTCCCATAGTACTTAATTTGTATAATGATTCAAAAACATTGCAGCATTCTACAGCATTCTATTCTAATATGCCCATTTACTAAACAACTTTAATTAAGAAATTACTCATCTGATCCCTCCTTCCATATTCTGTAAAATTCCTCTTAAGCAGAAGAGGTGGATTTTAAAAATAAAACCTGTCACTCTACAAAGTTTATTTGAATTAATCATGGGCAGAATTATAACCTGATGGCAGAGCATAATTGGCTTCAAAAAGGGTATGAGGAGGTATGTTAATAAAGTATAAGAAAATGCTATAAATATTCATTAGCTTTCAAGAATGTGCAGAGAGATTAAAGATTAATTCAATGAATGGCATCAGGGAGAAAACTGCAGCATACCACTTAGGACTGCGTAAGACTCGGTTTGGCTTCTCTGCCCATTTTGGAAGTTTTATTGTTGTACTTTTGGGGTTACCCAAAGTTATTTAAACCCATTGTTATTTAAAATGTGAGAAGCACAGGTGAAATGTAGCCAGACAGGAGGTGAGGTTTGTGGCTAACATTTTGAGATGGAATTTTCAAAGGGAATTAGACGCTGCTGTTTGGTTTGGCATTAGGTGTGTAACACATCCTAAAATCACCTTAAAAGTGTTTTCACAGAAATTACCCAATGATGAGAGCACAAAAGCTACCATTTGTCATAAATTGTATGTAATTTTTCTTCCAGATGCATCCCATTGAGTATCCCAGTTGAGTGAAACAGTGTTGGCTAGTTTCCTTCATTTTGAACATCCAAATTTTGGCAGTTCTGTCAGTTGAGCAGATTCAGAGTAATTTGCTTCTTTGTGTCTCCAAAAAACCTTCCACGAAGGAAAGAAAAACATTTTTGCCTCTCTTCTCCTGGCCTGCCCTCCGAAAATGGACTAATTTAATCTATCTAAATATTTCCAGCCCACTGAGCAAGGTCTTTTTGTTTGAGCTCGTCAATAAAGTAGGTTAAAAAAGTCACCATTTCCTCTGTTCCTTTTAGAAAACAGTTTCTTCTGTCTTCTATTGTATGTTAAACTACATTTTAGGCATTTGGTATTTCCAGAATAAATTCTTTCCTCTTCTTTCATCAACTCTAAGAAGAAAATTAAGTCCAGAATCACTGAAACGGCCCAACAGACCAGCTGAAATCAATGGTATTGCTTATGATTGAAATAAACACATTGTGCATATAAAGAAACAACCTCATAGTCAAGACCAGCAAACCAGTCCCTTGGTAACTGTTTGAGCCAGGCTRTGTAAATTTAGACAATTATTTCTGAATAGGACTATAAGGGCTAATTAGGGAGGTTAGACGCCCTCTGTAGCCAAAGGAAAAAAAGAGCCACCTCCAGGAGCWCTGTACAGAAGAGGAACAAGCCTTTGGGCTGGGCCACCATGGGAAGGACTTTCTCCTTCTGCTGTCTAGAGAAGATGGGCCTTCCCAGGATACAGTTAGCTTTTGTCAATGAATAAAAGAGGGGTATCCCTTATCTCTACTGTCTTGGTTGCTAATCTTTTTAATGAACGGTATTTGGGAACAAGGATGGCCCTATATGCATCTGCATGGCCCCTCTGGCTCAGTAGTGTCTTGAATTTGGTTRGGTTCTCAAAACACTAGAAAGAGATTTGCCGGGTGAAAGCCACACTAAGCTCTTGAAACCTACCACTCTAAATAAAAGCTCATTTTCTCTTTTTCAGATGGTCATTTGGAGTTCTGCTATGGGAGATTGTAACTTTGGGAGGCAATCCCTACCCAGGTATTGCTCCTGAAAGACTCTTTAACCTCCTAAAAACAGGCTATAGAATGGAGAGACCAGAAAACTGCAGTGAAGAAATGTAAGTAGCTCTTGATCTGATTAGATTCATAAAACATCTCTTGAATAAATACATTAAAAAAAAAAAGGTTTAAATAAATACCACATAAATACTATTCTCTATATCTCAGAGGTATAACGAAAATATGTAGTGCTCAAAAGAATGTCATGAAACTAGTGAACAGTAAAGTGCAGGAAAAGAATTGCCAGCTGAATGCTTGCAGCTACATCCAAAGTATTTGTAGGATATCGAATAACACACTTGCCAAACAATTAAAAGAGTTTGAATATTCAAAACTTTTGAGGCTGGGGTGAGGAGGAGAATTTCATAAAACACAGTGCTAGCTGAAATACTCAAGAAAATGTTTCAGTACTTTTCTGCAAATGAGATAGATGTTCCAACCACAGTCACTGCCTATTAGTTGTCCTGGTATTACATAGGAGAAAGAATTCCTTGACCCAGAAATCTATGCCCTAGAAGACACAAATTTTCTGTGACTTGATAAGCCCATGGCAATTTCTTTTCTATTTGGAGACAGTTCATGTTTTATTGGCTGATTTACTAAAGCACTCTCATTGTGAAATACCTTCTCTCTGTGGTTCTTCCATGGCATTTGGAGATGAGGCATGATTTTATGTTCAGCCTGCAAATCTGGTCATGGTCAGGTTTATTTAGAAGGTTACCAGGCTATAATCACTATGACATCTCTTTTGACTGATTTTCAATATGCAGGATGCTTTGGCCACATCCGGGCTGAGGAAATACAGTATAAATAATATGATTTTATTTTTTAATACCATGTACAGAGAAAAAACATTAAGGGTTTCTGAATTTAGGGCAGTGTAGAAGTTTACAAGTGTCATTGGCAAATGTCCTCTAGCAAATACTTAATTTTTTTTGTTCATTTCATCTCAACAGGGAATAAGACTTCATTCCTCAAACATATGTTATATCATTGATAATTATTAGGTTAGGCAAGCTGACCGTGTCTGAGTTTCTTTTTTTATTCAAGCCACATCATGGTTTTCTGACTGGTTTAGATTTTTCCTGTTTTACTCAGAAATTTTTCTGACAGCCTCTGAGATGCCACTTTAAGGACCATTTTTCTTCAATTGTATTCTCCGCTTTATCCAGTCAAGTAAGAGAGAGATCACGGATGATGGCAAAAAATGCAATGCTTTTCAATAGCTTGCTGTAGTTCTTGTAGCCAACTATTTACACAATTAGAGCACTTTTGTGATTAGATCACTTAGTCCTGAAAGCACTTGAGCTAGAAAAATAACATGAACGGCACAGGTTGGAAAGTTACGCATCCAGAACTTGGCCAATCTCTGTCTGATAGTAATTCAACTATAAAAAGTCGTATGCAAACAAAATCAATCAGAAAGCTGGCATGCTGCCTACACACGAGGTGGTCCTTTGAGAAAGTGAAAATAATGAAAGAAACCTAAAACTACAGTCCTTCAAGGACAGCCAAGTGCATCATCATTTAAACTCATAAAGACTCATGAAAATAAAAGCCTGTTCTTGTCAATGTCAGTTGTTGATTCAAGGGAATGTTTAACGGAACACATGACAAAAAGATTGATGTACTTGTGGATGGCCTTCATGCCACAGTTCAACTACAGTACTATAAATTACTTGAGCAGACGCATGACCCACTTCTAACAATTTTTTGTTTTTATCTTGCGACGGGTCACAGGTACAACCTGATGTTGCGCTGTTGGAAGCAAGAACCCGATAAAAGACCAACATTTGCTGAGATCAGCAAGGAACTAGAGAAAATGATGGTGAAGAGTAGGGTAAGTGTGGGAAAGCATGAGTTTTTGAGATCATCTGAGTTTGAATATACAGAAATAATGGTGGGGTTTTTTTGAAAGAAAAGTCATTTACTTTTCATCAAATTTTGAAGCATTTAAATATCTAGTTTCTTCCAAACGCATCTAGCTTTTTGAAAGCAGTACTACTTCATATGGTGGCTTTGGTGACTTCAACCCTAAATGCAGATGAGTTATCCTTAATCTGTCTAGCTTCCTTAAAAAAAAAAAAAAAAAATTAAAAAATTACTGTGAAAAGTTACTCCTAAATTACGTTCCTGAATAAATAACCCTAGGAAGCCGAGAACTAGAAGAATGCTGTATTTCCTTGAATCTGATCTCGTTATGTGATGATAGCAACAGAGATACGAAAGCTATATGATGCCACCATGCTGAGTTACTTTAAAACTATTATAATCCTGTATAGACTTTCTTTGAATAAACGGATGCTGAGGTCTAAAAATAAGTCCAAGTTGCATATATTTATAAAATGTATACATACCTACTTGCACATAAACACACAATTTTTTTTTTTTTTAATCTACTAGTTATGGGAAGGGGGGCAGCTACAAATGAAAAACAGCAGAAATACAGTGACCAATATCGGATTTGAGAATGTAATAGCATTTACATTGGGTGCAAAAAGGACTAATAAACAAATGGGAACAATTTTGTTCAAAATGTGAAAGTAAAAATAAGTTCTAAATTAAAAATGGCAAAGTAAAAGTTCTAGGTTGTACATTAAATCACTCTTAACTTGTCAACCACTAACTTACAGCTGCTGAGAATCAGTATGCAACCCATCTGCATGTCCAGTGACAGACTTATAATACAGAGGCTGGCAAGTTTTCTGAGATTTTCATCATAATTAAAAGCAAAGTAAATCCAAAATAGAGCTCAACAAATTAGTCATTTTAATTCTTGCCTTTCTGAATGAAAAATTCTGAAGATTTTTCAATTTATAAAATTAGGTGTGTTTACCTTTTTAAAGTTTAATGTCAGTAAATTTCCTAAGGAAAAGCCATTTTGAAAGGAAAAAAATATTTTAGGTTAGTTGAAAATGCTTCACATTTGTTTTTTGCATCAAAGCAATTCAGCAGCATAGATGAAAACCTATGAATTATTATGGTTGACCTAAATATTTAGTTTTAGAACAGCAGCAGCAAAAGCTTTATTTGGCAATATTTACACAGTTAATTTTATGCATGATTATGTAATAGCTTTTGTAAAATGATGAGCTCTGAGTACCTTCTCCTTTAAGCGCGCATATGTATATATATATACATGTATATTTCAGGCGTAACAGAAACTGAATGTGAAACAAATCAGTTAGCACAGCCCTTTAACTTCTTGGTTATTTTACTGATGTGCAGAATTAAGTAAGGGTAGTATTAATATGTCTCTAGCATGTCTGGTGTTCTGGCAAATCAGATACTTCCAGAGATGCTATGGTTGCAGAAAGGGAGAGCCTATTCAGGTGCTAGAGGTACTATCAAAAGACAAACGCAGTGAGGTCCGTAGTTACTTGTTTTCAAGAAGTCAGATGCACATTTCGCCTTTATACCCAACCAGCAACGTACGTTAACCCAGCTTCTTCTGTGTCACTTTTTAGGACTACTTAGATCTTGCAGCTTCCACACCTTCTGATTCCTTACTTTATGACGATGGGCTCTCAGAAGAGGAGACACCACTCGTGGACTGTAATAATGCTCCCCTCCCTCGAACCCTCCCTTCCACATGGATTGAAAACAAACTCTATGGTAGAATTTCACATGCATTTACTAGATTCTAGCAACACAAAAAAATGATTTTTCTTCTGCACTGTTCTCAGACTCTGTAACCCCATTACAGTGTTTCCTGTCTGAATGAAGCCAATCAAAATTTGCTTGGAAGCTTCTTTTGGGTTTTTTTGTTTGTTTGTCTTTTATTTTGGTAAATGTCAAAGTTTTGCATCAGGATCATCCTTTAGTCATTTTGCAGCAGTGTTTAAAATAAACGTTTTTAAAAGGATGTGAAAATAAGTAAAATGACTAGATATCATACAGTAAAAGAAAAAAGATCAGGGAAGTATTCTCAGGGGAAATATAAAATGCTAATGAGTATCTAATTCAACTATCCTGTTGGGGGGGGGGGGCTAGGAACATTTAAAGTATGTTAGATTCTGCACCTCTAATTTAAGCAATAGACTTTTTATTTAAAATACTGTTTTTTGCCATAGTTCAATGATAGGGCCCATCTGCAACATTTTTCATTTATCAAGATGGATTTCTAAATTTCAGCTGCTGTTAGTGCATTCTGGATCCATAAGCTGAAATGTCTATTTAATGTATCATAGAATGAAACCAGAGTATTATATACAGAAGGTAGAAATACTGTATATAAGTATTATATACAGATTAAATCAATATGTAAAGTCCTTTGAAAATTGAATTATCAGTGGGCATTTTGAAAATACACTCAGCTGTTTTCAYGTCCTTTGATTTACTATGAAAATGTCAGTACTAAACCTTGATTGAACGATGTAGCAAGTGTTTTTAAAAAGAACGTATGCTTTCATATTGTGATGGTGAGATGGACAGTAAAAATGGTTCTTGCCAAAACTCCTACATTTTGTCTCCTGATTAAATATTCTACATGTTTTTAGATATTTACTAACATCACAGATACTTTTTTCATTCTTCAAGCAGTACGGCTTTTGAAAAGTTGGATCTTTTAGCTTAGAAGTTGCCATTAATACATGGCTTTGGGTCTATTTTTGATCTATACCCTAGTTATAATTTTCTTTAATAGGTTCCCCCAACTCACGTTCACTTTGGGGCACTTAGTGGCCAGATTGTTAAAAGAATGCAGTAACAGAAAAAGTTGCCACCGAGGTTGATGGCAGATGCTGAATGCTTAATAAGCAACAAAATCAGATTTCTGTTTTTGAAAATCTTGACCTTGGTAGGGTTCTCTGCTTGTACAGCTGGATCAACATGGTGCTAAGCACTCTGCCTCCGTTTTGGTGATGATTTGTGCCTAAACTGAGAAGCAATTACTGGACTCAATGCAAATAATTACATGCCTGAAATACAYGTTTAAATGCTGAATCAAGACAAGAGTGCTCAGGACTTTGTTGGACTTTACTCAGTTGTGCTCCTGGGATTTCCTAAAATTAAGCAGGGGATCCCTGGTGAGGGTGTGAGAGTGTCCCCAAAACCTCACTGTGAAGCCAAAGGAAAGGCACCCCTTTAAGTAAATGGAAATACTCTYGGTCATTGGAATGGACTTTGGATCCTGTCCCAAATAGGTTTAGTAATTCTTGGGAGCACCTCCTGTACAGCAAGAACTTCCTCTTGCAAAGCAATATATTGCTACATGATTGTTAAAAAAGAAAATCATGGAAAGTTGAAGGCTCATCAGAAGAAAAATTATTAGCTTTTTATTATGCACATGTGCGTGCACGCAATTTTTTATCAAGTAAGCACTTTATTTTTTCAGGGTTTTTGCCTACATCTGAATTTGTGCTTCAGGGCTTTTGAAACATCATTTATATGAATTAATTTGGGACAAAATCCAGTGGACTGGCTTGAAATATTGAAGGGAGTTTTGCCAAGGGCCTTACTGTCTGCACATGAAGTTATGGTTCTTCAGTGCAGAAAAAATTATCTGTTTTCATTTTTAGGCATGTCATACCCGAACTGGCCTGAGGAGAGCCCCGTTCCACTCACAAGATTCGATGGCACTAACTCTGTGTTTTCAAGATATGCAAATGATAGTGTATATGCTAACTGGATGGTTTCACACTCAGCGGCAAAATTTATGGACAAGTTTGATAGCTAAAATTTTCTTTGTGAAAGGTAATGGACTCCTGAGGGGAACAAAGATGCAAAGAATGGAAAGTCCATTGGCTCGTTCTTTGTACAATCAACAACAAACTTTTAAATTGGCAAACCCTTTTATTGGTAGTTTCTAAAGTGTGGTATTCATGCTGAAGACTATAATTGGTGATTTCCCCTTTCAGAAAACATATCAAGCTGGATAAGAGTTGTAGTTCCAGTACTTCTTTCTAGATTGCCATTTTGCATATGGTTCCATTTGGCAACTTCTTACTGCAAATGGCCCCRCACTTCGTTCTCACTGTTTTTTAGACTAACCATCCTGTGTTACAGCTTTCTTGGATGGGAAAATGTACTTGAACTGCTACTTTTATAGTGGCTGTTAGCATACGACCACTTGATCTAAGCAGGAAGCACAAACAATATATGGAAGGGAGGGGGGAAATATGCTCCCAAATTACTGAGCTTGCTCAAACAAGAAGTGTTACGATGATGTTGGCACTAACGAAGCCTGTATCTTGGTTTGGAAGCAAACATTAAGTAACTCAATAGAGGACTTGAGATTCAACATTTGAAGTCTTGTAAAATGTATTGTCTTGTCTTAATGAGAAGAGAGTTTGTTTTATTAGTCTTCTCTTACCTTTAGCACAATGGATATAAATTTGATACAAGATAAGCTGTATAGACTGATGGCAATCAAGAGTGTTCATCTGACACAATTTACTTTCCATCACCTACATCTTACTAATGTTAAAACGTACAATCTTGTACAATCATAATTCCTCTTACRAGTTCAAAATAGACTGTACAGGATTTTTAGATTGAATTCAAGTAAAGAGATTTTGTTTGCAGTTATGTTCAGTGAGTTGGAGTCCTCCTCTCAGCTCCAAATTGGATACACTGCCATGCACAGGACACTGCCGTGACATAGCTCCAAATAAACCTGTTACCTTGAAAGTCACGAGTAGACAACACTTGCACAGCAAAATTCATCTAAAACTCTACTGTTAATGAAACTATACAAGGAAAATGTCATCGGAATTTGTTAAGGTGAAATATAAAAATGTTGTGCTTACAACACTGACTTGATATTTGGGAGAACGATCTGACTGTGGGTCATGTGTTCTATGTGGAAGAGTAAATGATCAGCACTACTTTTGTCTTTATTTGTAATCTAATATGGTTAAAGATAACTTTTTGTTTGCTACAAATGTTGGGACGTAAATCCCGAGTGACTCGTTGTTAGCGTTGTGACGGTTATTCTAAATAATCCAATTCTACCAAAGCTTGCTCCTGTCATTTACAATCCAATTTAGCTGTTTTCAGACGTTTTGTGTATCAACTTTATGTTTCCATTAAAGTCTGTGATTTCAGAAACAAGAGAGTCAGACTGCCAAAACCCGAACACAGATTTTCATTTTACAAAAAGTGGGATATAAAGTGCTGTGTTGGACTTTAAACACCTTCACTGTTGGATATCATACTTGGTCCTGTCCTGGTTTTGGACAAGCACGAAGCAGAGTGACTTTTTCTTTGTACAAACATTTGCTGTGTTGTGTAATGCTTTTGTACAGTAAATGGATATAGCTATGTATACAGATTTATCACAGTTGTGATATAATGGTGAGCTTCACTGGCATGACACAACTGTCAGAATGCACACTTTTAAAATAAATGGCACTGAAAATTAAGCCCATTATATGGGCTTTTTTTTCTACTGAGAGATCTATGAAAAAAGGAGAGAAAAATGGCACATGTGATAACTTTTTGCTTTGTCTAGTCCTTTCCCTGTATTTTATGTCTGTAAATGGGAATTTTTTATTTGCCAAGAGCAATCAAGGCATCAAGATTTTTTTGTTTTTTTTTATTCGTCCTTAAATTAAGAATTTCTTTTTATCAGCTATCTTCAGCAACAATATTCAACTGGGAGATGTGAAGTGCCCAGTTTCTAACCTGAAAAGCCCTGCGACAACATTGCTGTACAGTAGGTGAATGGGATAGTAAGTGATGCTGAAATAACCAGTGGATGCAGAAAGTATTGTGTATTTTAGACTTCCAGCATGAGTCAATGTTGTTTCAACCATTAATTCCTGTGAAAAATTTCACTAATAGTTATTGTCACCTATGTTACTGGACATAGATTCTCCATATAAAACACATAGACAGTTCATAATTATAGTCGCCATACACAATTGCCTGCATTAAGTGCAGTTTAATGAATAATTCTTAACAAGTGTTTCCTAATCCAACTAATTTTGACTCCCTTCCTGCTCATGAATGTTGGTAAGAAATAGATTGTTGCTTTCAAGTATTCATTCATAATATGAAAGCTTCTTGTATCTTCTGTGTACACTACTTTTGTAAATATTTCCCCTGAAGTGTTTCCTACTTGTTCTGTGTTGCCATTAGTCAGAATGGTGACAATCTTGTTTCAGTTCCCCATTAGAGAGTAAATGTACTTCCCATGTGGGAAAAAAGTGATACTGCAGATTGTTATTTCCATCGGTGCCAGAAATACTTATGCACTTGGCTGCCCTGAGCAAAAGTGAATTCGAAGGGAACAGATGACTCACCTAAATGTMCAGGTTGGAGGGAATAACTTTCTAAAAATTTCTGCCAGCCTTTTCTAAATATCTGATGGCAGAGATGACATGGTTTACCTGGTCTGTGCTTTGAGTCGTGACAGATGAGGGAGAGGGTGAATCTCATGTGTCGTTCTAGTCATTAAAGCAGTAAAAGGAAGTTATTGTAATACTTGTTTCTAAAAACTTTTCCAGAGGTATGATACTCAGAAAATCTACTGTGAGGCTGCAGATTTTAATCTGCAGACGTTAGCCTGTTTCATATAGTAGAAATTTTAAAAAATCTTGTCCTGTGAATATGAGGTACCTAATATTTAAATCACGTGGTTTTATCTACAATTTGTCATGCAAAATGTGCATGAATCTCTGTGGTACGCTCAACTGGACCTGTTTTAAGTAATTCTCAAAAACGTACAGTAAAAGCAAATTTCTGTTCCTTGATGTTTTATAATCAATCTTATATGAATAATACAAGCCTCAAAATATACCTAAAAAGGATATTTCTACTGTAACTTTTGAAAGTTAAAAAAAAAAAATATTTTGAAATGCTTTGTTTCAAAACCCAGCCCACCTAAAAGCTCTGTGTCTCTCACTGCAGCTACAATAGTGAATTTATAACAGAATACTAGAAATGACGTTCAGCAGCACTAGCTCCCAGGTAGCACCAGGCAACGTTCCCCATAAACAAAGTGCAAATTGTCCATAGCGAGATTAATGGTTTGACTTTTTCAGCCTAAGCTATCTTTCCGAAAAAGGAACCCTATGATTCCCTGAAAATGTATAAAAGTATGTAAAATCTTAATAAGGAAACCTAAGCTGTTTAGGTCCACTGCATCTAACTTCATATAACTTAAGCAGCCCCTCTGAAGTTAGTGGGATCATTCATGAATAAATTATTCATAAACATTTGCTGGTCTAAAATCAAATATCCCAATAGTCTGCTAGCAAAAGTACAAAAGATATTATCAAAWTATGGACAAAGTAGCAATAGCCCAGGTCTACCCACCCCTAGCACAATATTGTAAATTGTCTATCTAGGAGCAGTATTCAGAAGCAGGTATTAGACACTAGAAGACAGGTAAGCACAAATAGATCTCTAATGTGTATCTAGAAGAGACAGTGACTGAAATATTTTTCAGTATTTACCAAGTTCTTCACTAAAGATGAGTTGTTCATGTAAGCTGCGTTTCATATTTGTTTCTCATTTCTAATTCTTTGAGACAGCAACCTGCGTCTTCCAGTTACGAYAGAGATACATGAGTACTCTTAATGCATTTTGAGAAGATGAATAGTTCCTCTCTTTTCACGGTGTGTTTTTTGGTTTTACYTGGTTTTATAAAGGGTTGCATTGTATCTCCACACAACAAATTTCTTGCTAAAAATTTACTTCTTTGAGCTGTTATGAAAGTTCATTTTGCCAATAATGTTCTGAAATTAAGTAAAAGGATTTTGCCTACCTGAGTACAGACAAGTACACCTTCCCTTAAGCTCATCTGAAATAATTAGCTCCTTACTTTGGGCTAATAAGGTACATCTCATAATAATCCAACTTCATCTCATCTGGAAGCTGTTTCATATGGATTACAGGCCAATCTAAATGGTACCATTTAATGGCATTGCAGTTGTACTTTACGTGTCAAGAAACAACTTTCCAAATTTCTCTATTAGAAAAGAGAACTAAAGAAAAGTGAGTTCATCTCCAAGGTAGTTAAAAAAATTAGTAACTTTTTAAATCAGTGACAATGTAATGATTGTTGTCACTAGGTATCAGACTGAAAGTTTTAGTCTATCCTTGCTGATATAAGCAAATGTGTATTAATGTATAAGATCACTGGTTTAAGTGCATTTTTACCTTGCCACAAGAAAAAGCTTTCCATTTAATCAGCTAAGCACAGAAGTTTGTAGAGGTTCAAACTATTACACTAATAGCAAGTAATGTGCATATTTTGAATAAATAGTGATGTTTACAGTAGGTGTTTCTGTTTGTTTTGGGKTTTTTTTATTGGCTTCCAAGTATAAAAATGGATGGCGTTTTCACAAAGTACTCAGCTTTGACCTAGGTCACCTCCCTGATAAACCTCTGCTGATTTTACTGGAGAGAAAGTATAGCCAATGGGCAAATCTTGACCCAAAATATCAATACAAAAAATGCTTATTTTATCACAATATTGATGTATTGGAAAGAACCACTAGTTGCATGGTCAGAATTACTGAATATGTCTGCGTAGATACAGTTGTAAAATGTGAGTAGGGTACGAAGGTAAAAGCAGTCAGTGTTCCTGCCTAGTCTGTAGTTAAGGGGCAGGTCCAATCAGCCTGGTACCTGCAGAAGTCCCCATGGGAAGTTAGGTTAGCCCAGCATTTTGTGTAAATTTCCTCTTGTATTTACAAGATGGCATACAAATAAAGCATAAAGTTAGACTTGGGGGGGGGGGGGAAGCTGATATATCAGCTTCATTTTCTCACCCTCTCTGCAAAARATTGTTATTAAAAGAACCAGATACTATGAATATTTCTTAACTTCAGAAATGTGTTGGCATGTCCCAAAAGAGAAATAGATGTCCCCTGCTGGAAAGCATGTCCATTGTAGTGGGATGAGGTTTTTATGTATTTCATAATCTCCTCTAAGTGGAGGACAGGAGAGAATGTAAGCCAACACATCTAGGGCCTTAGGTTTAGAATTACGTTTGCAAAATAATTTATTATTGAATACCGCAGGGACATATGATTTTAATCTTTCACAACACTGGTGCCAAAAGTGGTTGTGGAGTTACCACATACCACACCAGCACTACATCTGTTGGACAAGGAGTCAACAGATGATTGCAAAGATGCGTAATCTGTCTCTTCTCTGCTATCCACCCCACTATTCCCTTACTCTCCATTTGATCTGATCTGGATAGGAACATGGATTTGCCCACAGGAGACTTTCCGTATGCTGAAGTCTACAGGAACAGAAGGATTTGAGATGGTGAGGAGACGGGGACCCCTTCTTCTATTCATATTCTGCAGGATGGGGTTCCCTACCTTCTCACTCTTGAAGCGTGTGAACAGATGAGCTACTGACTGGACAGAATTGGCAGAAGACAAATGTCCTGTCTCCCAGGCACCCGCCACACAGAAGGTATCATGTAGGGGCTCGCAGGGAGGTTTGCTGGAAAGTGCAGGTCTAGTTCATAAACCCTGCAATGTAACAAAAGCAATATGAAGTTAAAGAACAGAGGTTCACTTTAGAAGTATAGTCCTGATCTGAACTGAGAAGTTAATCTTCGTGTACCCCCTGATGTTAAGAGAGGGTTGGTACCTAATAAACATAGCGTGGTTTGTGATTGTATATGCCCAGAACTGTGAGGAGGTTATGAAAAGAGAAAGTTACCCTTACATCCGTGGGGTTGTAGCTAACACATCTCCTCCCACAGAAAGCTGTAGCCGTTAAAAGCGCTTGGCACTTCTAACACGGGGTTCTTACTGTTAACCAATCTGTTTATATGATTGTCTCTAAACGTGCAATTATGACTAGCCAAAAACGCTTGAATTTTTAATTTCAACAAATTCCCAGCAACAAAAGGAAGGTTTAGAAATGCCAGAACAGGTCTTATGAGGAGCAGCTGAGGGAGCTGGGGTTGTTTACCCTGGAGAAGAGGAGGCTGAGAGGAGACCTTATCGCTCTCTACAACTACCTGAAAGGAGGCTGTAGAGAGGCGGGTGTTGGTCTCTTCTCCCAAGTAACAAGTGATAGGACGAGAGGAAATGGCCTCAAGTTGCGCCAGGGGAGGTTTAGATTGGATATTAGGAAAAATTTCTTCACTGAAAGGGTAGTCAGGCATTGGAACAGGCTGCCCAGGGAAGTGGTGGAGTCACCATCACTGGAGCTGTTCAAAAAACGTGTGGATGTGGCGCTTCGGGACCTGGTTTAGTGGGCATGGGTACTGGGTTGATGGTTGGACACAATGGTCTTAGAGGTCTTTTCCAACCTTATTGATTCTATGATTCTATTTAGGGGCTTCAGAGATGTGAAACGGATCCAGTCAGTGTTCAGACGCAAATGAAGCAAGTTTGGTTGGAGCACATACGCATTTCCCTAAGTTTTTGCCTTATGCTGGTAGATATCTCATTTAGAACAACTCAAGAAACTTTGGACTGACAAACTTTAATTTTTTTAGCCCATGATATAGCCACAGATTTGAATTTGTGTAGAAACTCAGCCTAGATGAGGATATCAATCAAACACTGCAGTTTCCAGTCTGATTTTTCTGCATTCCGCAGGTCACATAAGTACTTGTTAAAACCCTTATATAATTTTTCAGCTGTTCAGGGCTTTCCCTCCTGACGTGATCGTAGTTGAAAGAGTTTGACGTGAGCACTGATTTTTATTTGCAACATGTGCCATATTCATAGATAGCTGCCAATGCAATTTCCTGTTGAATTTACTATACTTAAGCATGGAAGTATTTTAAATTTTTTAATAAAACTAAATCAAATGAACCTGTATTATAAGCATTTGGTTTGCTAAGAATCTTGCTTGCCTATATTTAGGTAAATTTTAAGGTTATTTTGGGGAAGAAAAATAACAATTCCACTTCCTCTTTCAGATTTTGTGAAGAAGTAAGCTATAGCCCAATGCAAATCAATAAAACAGTAGGATACACTGATCCTACTTGTTCACCAAATTGCTACCAATAATAAGAACAGTATCCATTTATTCAAGAGTATTTCACAAAAAAGGAAGAGATTTGGAGTAACTTCGTTACAACCTTACATCTGTTGGGAAGGAAAATGTCAAAAGGGTGGAATCCCAAGTAAGTGGTGGCTGATAGGACAGACGGGGAGGCTGCTCGAGAGGGCTGCTCTTGTTCCTTGAGAAAGCTGGTAATGGGTTCATCTTCTTAAGATGATTGAAAAGTTTCGAAGAGTGTTGTAAAGACTGAGATGTGGGAAAAGCCTATGGAAATATCCAGGAGATAAATACCAGATTTATAGGATATTTTTTTAAACGCATATGCAGCTTCAAGAATCGGCTAGCAAGAAGCAAGCAGAGTTCACTGCTTTCCAAGATACAGTTTTTGTCTGGTCAAGACTGCCAGTGATAGATTTGACAGCAGAAGACAAGAATGATTCTTTCTGCTACAGGGCATAAATAATTGAGAAAGATTTTAGCCTTGAGTCAGGAAATCATTCAAACGCTTAAACTTAACTGGTTTTCCTGTGCAGAGAGGCTTTCTGAAGAGTGGCCTGGTCCAGACATAGCAAATAAGCATTAAGTTTATGTTGATTGTAAAGATTTTTATTTTAAAAGATGACAATTGGAAGTCTCACCCAGTGTTGCTGTTCCAGGATAATTTGTTAAAATGAACTGTGACAATTTGTTAAATACTGAGCAGAAACAGATGATGTGGGATTTTTTACAAACACTACTGAGAATATTTTAATTTATACTGAAAGACATTTATCACCATTTTTACATGCACAAAGATAAAGTAAGCAAATTAGATTGCAACAAGTTGTCATCAGAGACAACTTTTTAACCAAACAGAAATAATGTTTATTGAATCATTTTGACTTCCTTGACTGAGTCTCCATTATGGTTTACTAATGTTACGAAATGTGAAATGAATGTTTTGAAACGCTAGGCCTTAAACTAGAGATTACTTATAATAGTTACTATTTCAAATGATAATCATATATTTATTAGGCAACACATAACACTATTCRTGGTATTAGACCTTGAAATGCAGTAACATGAATAGCACATATTATCTTTATTGCCTTAAAAGGCATCAAAAATACAGCAAAGACCTTGTCATACAAGATTTGCACATAGCTGAGGGGAGCAGAGGGAGAAGGTACAGACCCTTGCATATTGACCCTATAATCCACATCACAACAGAAAGCGCACAAAAATATCACATCCCCCTCAGCAATTAAGCAGCACCTCCTTATGTGTCACCGGTAAACGAGAGTCCCTAGTTAATCTGGATACTGGAGTTAAGTTAAAATCTAAGATTAGAGTTTTTAGCCTACTTGCTTATKCCAGGCAGTCCCTCGGAGGCTCCCCGTCCCCAGCGCTACGCTCGCTGTGCCCCGACCTCCCTCTGCGGCAGGGAGGTTGCTGCTGGCCTGGGAAGCTGGGGCAGAAAGTTGTGCCAGTCCGTGCTGGGCTGCTGCGGGCAGTTACCCACCTCCGGCAAGGGATGGCCAAGGCCCCCTTCCTTTTGGCACCACCTCATCTTTCCAGAACCCCAGCCCCGCTGGGTTTTCCCCATGTAAATACCCTGTGTGCAGAAGCACAAGCGAGTGCCATCCCCATCGCCAGTTCTGCCTCACGTCTCGTTATTAGCTGGAGGATTCAGGACATGCTGCTTGTGTTTCTTACCAAGCCTTACAGCCAGCCTGTACCAGTTGCAGCTATCAAGCAGCAGGCTTGTGACTGAGACACCAAAACTGTAGACATTTGCCCCACACAAACATACACAAAATAATCAGCAGTCTGTCAGCATTCACAGGTTAAGCTATTTTTTTCACCTGCTATACRTGGCCAAATTTTAGAAACCAGTCTGCATTTGTAATGAACATCCTTATGTTTTGAGTACACTCCAGTAACTTTAACACAGCCTGCACACAGTTTCCAAGATGCTTGCATTGCAGAAACAGTCAATTTTAAAAACTTTTTATCTCTGTCCTTATCCTGTCATAGATATGATTTGTTTTTTAAAATAGTACAAATTGTTGCTTGTCTAGCACAGTCAAAGAACTGGTAACTGACATTCCTGAAATTTAAATTAAAGAGAAAAAAATGGAATATATAKATCTATATATATAAAAATACATAAAAAACATTCAATTTCTTCTAATAAATACTTCTGAACCTGATATTCCTTAATTTAAATGGGGCACAGGCTGCCAGATAAGGTCTTTGTCATTCTAGTTCTAAAAATAGGAGCAGGAAAGGAGAAGCAGGAATAAATTTTCCTTGCTCTTGAGAAGTGGGAACAAATTCAAGTGAATCTCAAAGCGTCTTGCTATTCAGCTGTCCTATGATTGCATTTCTAATGTAAAATCTTATTTTGAATTAATTTGATTTGGAGCTCTATTTTACCGACAGATGTGAACCATTGCAAGATTCTTATTAGCAAAGCTTTTTCTTAGCAAAGATAAAGATAAAACAATTGTTACAAGTTGAAAATTAAAGAGRAGCTTGTGAGACCGTTAGGAAGGTAGTGCAGTAGCATTTGATCCTGACTTTGCAAATCAGTTCATCTTTACCAATTGGTTTTATAATGATACTAGTGAAGTCCCAACAGTGTGYTTTAACACGTTTCTCAAAATCAGCCACTGTTTTTACGCACCACGTGATGAGATGCCGATTTCCATGAAAATCTAAACACTGCTCAATTGAGGTATGTTTGGGGTTTTTTTTCTGGTTGCCTGTTGATATTCTGTGGTACCCAGGAGGGTTCCCTCTTGACGAGGGAACAGTGTACATCCTATCTCCCTTTAGCCCTGTCTTTTACACTGTTTCAACACTGTGAGAATTTCTCAGTCCTTGATAGTAAAGTACTACTAATAAAATCAAAGTCATAATGTGATYTTATTATTATTGCCATTTCATTTTATGGGAGGAATAGTTTACAAATACAGAAAATGTTGCACTTTAAAACGTTTTAATGATGTATACGCAACAATGAGTAGTAACAGAAACAAGAGAAACAAACGTAACTTATTTTATGAACGAACTGACTGGAGTTTGGACTCAAAGGGAGGGAGATGTTTTTTGGGCAGTGACTGACAAGCCTGTAGCTAACACTGGCAAAAAAAACCCCAAAAAAMCAAAACTGGAGCGGAGTAGATAGGTATTGCCAAAATGGGCCAGCACAGTACAGACAATGAACACATGAGAAGTTTCTTTGCCTCTGGTCCTGTCTATTGTACAAAGAAATGAACACCGGTTTTGWACTAACTGTTTGCTCATCTGTCAGCATGGATGATCATCTCTGTACTGCACCTCCCTACAGCTTTGTCTTTATTTTGTGTGGAAGGTGGTGGTGGTTTTTTTGACTGCTGGACAGGCCCAGTGGGTACAACAGGTTATGCAGTAAGGCATATTAAATACATTTATACTCAATATTTTGTATAAAACAGGAAGCATCTGAGATTAAGGAAGCACAAATATTTCCCTCTATAAAGATACTGTATTTAATGTAGATATTTATCTGAATAACTTGAGCTTTGGTGCATGAGGTTTTCAAGTACAAAAAGGAACCCAACCAGATAACCAATCAAAAAACCTTGATAATTTATGCTGTTATCTTCTCAGACAAGGAGTGCTCATGAAAGATTGTCTGGCTTAAATCTCATATATAGAATGATCTAACTTATTTCTCTTTCTGCATCCTAGACAGTGAAATCTGTTTTAAAAGTATTTTAATAGGACTAATTTTAAATATATTACTTTATAATTTTAACAGGTTACTGTTCTGCAACACTGGAGAAGGAAAAAAAAAAAAGGAATGTGTCATTTTGGTATGTTTTGCATAATATTGAGTTCTCTAGTCAAAGTCCTCCTAATTTGTTTTCCATTCCAGGTACAGAATACGGCTGGTTGGACTTTGTTTCAGAGCTGCTTTACAGTCAATATATTTGTGACAAAATTGTCTTCTCTTTTTAGAAAAATGCCTAAAGCACTTCTTGGTGTCATTAGACAGAAGCTATATAGTAAAGGTGTCTTGGAATAGTCAGAAATAAACCAGTATAGAATTCCAGCACTACATATGTGGATTACTTTCCATATGTGTTTTTACTGGTTAGTCTGGTGTGATACCCTGATGCCGTTGCAAGTGAGTGGTGGTGCCCTGGACGTACAACCCGTTATGCCTGCCAGAAAAAATTAGGGCATGTGGCCAGGAAAAATGATCAGTCACCGCTGCAGAATATTGCCTGCTGCTCCCAGCTGGAGCAGAGAGCAGAGCCTGGGCACTAATGCAGCTCCCTGCAATTCCCCTTCTGCRTTCCCGTTCCTCTGCGGCGCAAACCAAAGTGACACCCATACTCCTTGTACAGTAATGTTTCTGGGATCCATTTGCTACCATCAAAGCAAACACTTGTTGCTAACAGTGACTATATATCGATTTCAAAAAGAAAAAGTTATTTTAAGAGATCGTATCCGAACAATTCTGATGTATCCTTCCATACACTTTTCCAGATGCCAATACTATTGATAAAGTTAATATAAATTATGACTATTCAAAGAAAAAACAAGTGGACTATAATAAGCATTTTTGTTACTAGAAGAAAGCTTTTTCAGATAGTAGATAAAATTAAATCTTATTTACATTCACTTACAGCTGTGATTGCATTGATTATCTTTTCTGACAAGGAATGTCTTCTATTTTCATGAATAAGTATAAAAATTACTGAGTCTGCTTTAATGTATAAAAGGACTCTATATAAATTTAAAGCCGGCTCATACTGTGGTTGATACAGTCTGTAGAGACTGTTTTCTAACGGGAATTTCTGAAAGGAAGTAATTTAGCAACTGTGATCCCAAAACAGCAGGAAAAAACAATGTATAGCAGTTCATTTCCCAAACATTACGTAAATTATATGCTTCTGGGTCCAAAATTTAGTACATTATAATACCAAAGAATTAGTATTTATTTGATACCAAACCACTACATAAACAAATCCTTCAACATGGAAAGATGTAGAGGCCAAAAGTCTAAGCATTGCCAAAATGTCTCTACAATGCAAAATAAAGGCAACAGTAACAATAAATATAGGAAGATTACTGCGTGGTAGAGTTCCTCTGGTGAGTTGGTACAAAGTAAGTTTACATATGCACTGCCTCTCCTAAACCTATAAAAAATCAAGAGATTATTTCAGCCTCTAAAGCAGTGAAGTAAAATATCCAGACCTTGCAAGCACCTTTAATACCCATRGTAGATGCCCCACGATAATGCTAAGACAGTAATGGTGTCATTTTTACTTTGGGAGGCACACACGCGGCCAGCCCTAGGTCAGCCTTTCGGTGACCTGGTTGATGCTCACGCTACAGCATCGTCAGCAGAGCCTGAGGTCGAGCTTAGCATTCCCCAAGCCAGACATAAGGTAATTCTCTAAGAGCGCACCACCTCTCCTATGACCCCTTATTTCATAGCCCATAGCAACAAGATTTATTTGGACAGGACCAGTGACAAAGGGTTATGGAATATAATTTAGAATAAAAGCTCAAAATGAGGATTTTAAGGGAAGAAAATATAAATCAAGATGATTAAAATACTGTAGGACGGGTTTATTTCAGGCTATTAAAAATTCTTTATACTTTTGGTTGCGTTGTTCAATATCTATTGTAAATAATTTGCAACAATTAAAACAAGGATGAAGAAAGCGGCTTCACATGGGATCGTGTTGGAATTGTGCCATCAGTAAGGCTGAGCTGTGGTATTTGACAAAAAGCCCYGTGTCAAGGCAAACTAATGACTATTGTTTGGCAATTAAAGCTCTGAATTTTCAGGCAAAATAACAGACCATTTTTCTTATTCCACATACACATTTCATTTTGGCTCAAGAGGATAAGAGAACAAAAATATCCACTGTTGAAGGATTGCCTTTTTTTCTTTTCTCCTTTGGTCTCATTTACATTACTCCTTCACTTTGGCATCATGTTCTCAGATCAGCTCCTCTCTCTTTTTTTTCCTATTGTTTCTTCCCCTCCAACCCACGCATATGCTTAAAAAAAAACAGCAAGAAAAAAAAGAAAAGAAAAAACCCAAAAACCACTAGAGGCTGGAGCTAATGCTGTTCTGGAAAACTCTTCTTTTTCAAATCAACTATTGCCAGCCACTTCCTTTCCCCTCACTGTACCAATTTAAGAACCGCATTTACCGAAGTTTAGCAAAGCATTTTTAAAGTCTGTCTCTATGTCTCTAAAATAATCATCCTATCGTAATATTTAAATAAAATTTAAAGCTGTGTCACCTATATATATACACTTACTGCTTTCAGATGCTAGGAGGTCTGCAAATACCTAAGGGGAATCCCCAGGCTGAAATGAATTGTGTCTTAAAACACAGACATTTGCTAAATGTTTTATTGCCTGCTTTATTCACAAACTGGGAATTCCTCTGTAGGCCTGTAAGACTAACACCAAATAGGAACTACAACATCTGTCAGCATAAATACAGGTCTGAGTTATGAAGGAATGTCTAATCTTGGAATAGCTCATTCGGATAGAAGAGTCAGGAAGTTATACACAACATCACTGCAAAAACATCGTTCTTCCTGTTGTGGTAGACCTCTTACACAGAGATGACTATGAATACCCAGGTTGTTATTATTACAGTTTAAGAAACCCATTCTTCTTTCCTTCTCTCAATCTGAAAAAAATAAAACAATCCTTCTGGAAGTGAAGGAACTCTGGTAAATAGAGGAAACTGGCATTTAAAGAAGAAGGAAGAGTATCCTGTGTACAATCTCCTGTAAGGCACRACAGAGATCTCCCCACATAGTGGCAACTAGCTCTTGTGCAGAAAAGCAGTACCTGGGAAGCCTGAAGGACAATATTCAGAGTCTGGCTGCTCTCTGTAGACCAACCAGTAGGTGATGCGGGGTTGTCAGAGTTTGTTTGACATCTACATTGTAGCACTAGTTAATGAAATCAGTAATTTCAGTTATTTCCATTCTGTTATCTTCTTGTACTTCCAAATAATATGATGTCTACAGAACACTGCATTCTCCAGTATCAGTAAAATAGCACGGGTGTCTAGTAAACTCCTACCCAATTACCACAACACAGAAGACAAGCAGGAGCTGAACGRTACTCAACAGTCATCTGTAACATGCAACACTGAAACTTTGCACGAGGACAGGTTTAAAAGAGTGGTAATTTACATACTGTTTAAAAAAAAGAATGAACCCACGTTTACCTAGTTTCAGGAGTGCATACATGAAAATCTAAAACCTTCTGATAATCCTCTTCTCCATGAGCCCCTTCAAATATATTTTTGATGGATACCTCATGTCAACGATCCAGCCTCATGACAATCTTCAAAGGCTAGGGAAGTGCCCACATGGACGGCTGGCCACACCAGCCAAGTGTGCTTTCCCTGTTAATGGGCCAGCGCAGTGAAGTGGATGGAGCCTGACAGTAGAGTAGTGAGAGGGTTCCCAGTCCATATGGAAAAAAAACTGTCTATTTAAAATCACCATTTATTTAAGGTATTCCCTGGAAAGACCTTTGTTGTCTGGGGGTTTGAAATCTAGACTGAACAAACCAGGTCCTTGGACACCCAGCCCCCTCCCAGGCTGTGCGGTGTAGCTATTTATGAACGAAGGGGTTTCCATCTGCCTGAAAACAAAGGGCTGCTCTGTGCTAAATGGGGTGCAGACCTCGACAGAGCAATAACGTGACAGAGGAGGCGGCCTCTGCTGCCGAGACCGTCAGGGGCTGCACTCTGGAAAGCCCTTAGTGCCTACCTTTCAGGCAGGTGACCAGACACAGGCAAACCAGCAGAGCGATGTCAAGTGKGGGGTGCAGGTCTTGGCAGAATAAGCCTTTACTCGCTTCTGAGCGTGTATGACTGTTCTTGATGAGCGGGGCCAGGAAAATTTGATACATAGTTATGAAAGACCATTACTACCTCACCCGCTTCCTGGGCTGTTCTTGGCCTTACCCTTTTAAGCTGCTATAGGCCACCCTTCATGCAGACGGCTGAAAAGTGCCCGAGATCCTAACCCTGGCTTCCTTTCAAGTCAAGCCCTGCAGAAAAATACGAAAAAACAATACAATGATATGTTCTTCTGGAAATACAGAACTGCAAATAAATATTTGGGTAAGTAGGAAGTAACTATCAATAAATTCTGCTTGTTATAGACCCTGTGTCTCCAGCATATAGGCTACATCACAATTCTACGGTTTTGTTAACATCTGAAAAATGGGCATCAGTGTGCTGCTGCTGGACCTCTGCTAGCCATTGATCTCCATGGCTGGCACGGCAGCGTCTGCTGCCCGTACTTACGTAGCACCGTGGTTGTACCCAGCGAAGAACACAAGCACACCGCGCTGCAGGGTAAGAAACACCTGTCTGGACTGAATAGCTCTACAAGACGGAGGGCAGCAGGTCCAAAGCAGCAAAGAGCAGGTATGGCCCTCAGCAGGGCGGCTGCTTCCCGGTGCGTTATGTGCAGCGGCAGTTACCGTCACTGGGACGCTGGGCACGCCGCGGGTCAACGCCAGCGGAGAGAGGCCCCGAGCAAGCCAGGCAGCGCTCGCTCATGGGCCTGGGGCCAGGCGTGCCCTTCTTCCCGCCATGTCCGAGGAGATCTGCCGTGGCCTGTGCACCTCACGCGTGGCCTAGGGCGCGGCAGCGGTGAAGCCCCTGCCCGGGCCAGCTCTCCCCGCTGGATCTGCACGGTGCTCGTCCCCACTCACACGCGGGTGTATTTATTGCACTCCCAACACCAGCCCTCAGCCACGTCCTTCTCGCCTTTCCCGGGTGCACCGGGGCCCACCGCGCCTTCAGCCTCAGCATGTGTGGAGGACCGGGTGCGGGGCGAGGGCACGCCGGGGCACTGGGCGGGAGGCCGCCGCTCCCGCCGCGCTAACGGCCGCTCGGAGACGGACCCTCCGCGGGCAGCCCGGGGCCGCCGCCACCACCTGCGGGGCGGGGGGCGCTCCCACAGCCGCGCCCGGTCCCGCCCCGGAGGCGGTCGGGGGCGGCCGGTGCCGTCCCCTTTAAGGGCCGCGGCGGAGGCGCCCCGCCCGCTCATTTCCTAGCGCACAGGAAGTGGGGCCGCGGCTCGGCGGCGGGGCCCGCGCGGTGAGTACGGCCGCCCCGCGCCCCTCCGGCCCGGCCCTCCCGCTCCCCCGCCCGGCACCTCCCGCCCCCGCTCCCCGCCTCGGCTCGCTGCGCTCCTCACCCGGCTCCTCGTTCCCTCACCTGCCCGCCGGCCTCGGCCCGCGCCCGCCTCCCTGCCGCCGGGGGAAGGTGCCGAGCAGCGCCCCGGGAGCCGCCCGCCCGGCCGGCGGGTAGCGGCATTGCGGCGGGTCCCTCCCCGTCGCCTGGCCGGGAGCGGGTCGGGCTGGGCTGGGCGGCGCGGAGCGTGTGGCGGGGCTGAGGCCAGCCCGGGCGAGCCCGGGCGGAGGGGAGCGGGGGTGCGCCCGCGGGCCGCCGGCCGTGTGCGCTCCGCGGCGGCAGCCGTGCCTGGGGAGGGCAGGCGGGATCGSTAATCTAGCCTGCTCCTAATCGTCCTCGTGGCGGGGGCCTTGCAAACCCGGTTCGGTTTTTATCTTAGCGCGATCTCAACAATAAAATCCATCTCTCTTCCTCCTGACGGTTGCGTTTCCATTATATTCACTAGCCTTAAACGTGCTGGAGAGTTCTTGGCGGCGCAGGTATCGGGAGGCAGGGTTGGCAGCGCGGTGGGGTTTAACGCCCCCGGAGAAGGCATCAGTGCCCACCTCCCCTGTCCCGCTGCCAGCGGGCGTAGTTGGTGGCAGTGCAGAGCTGGGCGGTCAGAATGTCATCTCCCCTTTTCGGGACCTGGGCTGGTTGGGATTGGGTTTTAACCGGCTCAGACCGCTAGAAACCCCAATTCCTTCCACCAGTGCCCCCCTCCCCCAGCCCCCMAAAATAGAGGAAATTATGGTAAGAGGGCACTTAATTATTTTCAGTGGAATATTTAGACTTGWCTAACTGTGGTTTACATCTGCTTTTTGTCAGCCAGGTTCTTGCTCAGTAAATTATGTGTTCTTGTAAACTGTGAAAGTTGGAACGTTTTGATACTGAACATAAAAATAAAATTGTATCGTTTTTATCAGTCTGTTAATCTTGAAACTAACTCATTTATAGGAGGAATACTAAAGTAGAAACAGGGGGGTTGGAATTTGCCAGACAGTTTTTAAAGCCGAGTATAAATGATACTACGTGTTTTCAATGAAGTATAATCCAGATCTGCTTAATTAACATTTACTTTATTCTGTGGTTTTGTAGTTTGTTTGTTTGTGGTTTTTTTCTCTTCAAGTCCCTCTGTCAGGTGGAAATTGAGACATTGATCTTTTCTGTGAAATTTGTAGATGATGGATAAGGCCTAAGAGTATTCTGTTGCTCTGATGGGTAACTCAGAAGAGCTGCAAAGGAAAGTGAGGTTGTCTTAACACAGAGTGACTGTCCCTCAAGCTAAGGTCATATAGTAAAAATTCTTTTTTTCTTTTTTTCTTTTTTTTTTTTTGTCTTGGAGACTGTAAGTGCCAGGGCCTGTGAATAAGATGGTTTCTTCTTATCCAGCTTGCACTAGCTGAAAGTTCCTATCCTGCTTCATTGTGTTTGAAGGAAACTTTAGGCTTCCCTTTATTTATTAGCTAGTGAGTCCCCAAACACTGTCAAAGTCAGTGGAATGGCTTGGAAGTATTCCCAGTAGCTGTCAGTGGAGGCAGATGTGTTTTGCGGACGGGGTGTTAGCTGTGGGCCTCAGTTGTACCCTGAGGCTTTTATGGGAGACTCTTGCCAGCAAGTCCTTATCGTAAGTATCAGGAGACCCACACTGAGTGTTGCTACAGCACCACCGTCCTAAACCATCGGTAAGCTGAGAGTGGAAGGAAGASCAAAGATTTTGAAGTATAGAACTGTATGGCACAAATAGAAATTGTTTAGCTTGTCTGGTCCTGGAGGAAACCCATGAAAACTTTAGTGTGATTAAGATCAGTTGATCGTGAATAGTTCTTTCCCTTCTTGATCCCATGACTTCGTTTCAGTGTCTTCCTCAGGCTTAAAGGGATAGGGAAAAAAAAAAGAAACAGAAAACCCTAAATGTATCATTAAGGCTGCTGCATCATGGCAGAAGTTGCACCAAGTTATTCTTGAATTTAAATTCTTTGTTTTTAAGTTCCTGCCCCGGGATATGGGTCTTCCCAAGTCAGTGAGAAACATCATCTGAGGGCATAGTTAAATGATAAGTAGCGTTGGTCTGTTGCCAAGAAAACCCACAAGCATATCTGGCACAACAATTTCTCCCCCTGAACCACAGTCTGCTACTTTCCCGCTTGCCAGAAGTGTTCTGTGGACCTCTTTGTAAAAAGGATCACCAGAATGACCTGAACTTCTAAAAGAGGTAAAACTAAATTTGGGGCAGGGAGGGTATGAGAAATAGGAGGCCAGTTTTTTTATTGCAGAAAACAAATTGCACAATATTTTTTGTAACACTGAAACAGTCTGTCGTTATGAAGCAAGCTTCATGACTTGCAGTATTTTCTCTTTAAATAATGTTGAAGCAGAATCATGGAGGTGGGATGAAACTCAGGCTTTGGATAAGGATTTGGGTGGCACTGGAACTGATAATGCGCTTGGCTTTCAATTAGCTCATCTGTCTTAGAGGATGAGCCCTCCAGAATAAAAGTATGGGAAGAGATCATAATAATCTTGCTTTTGGAAAAATGAAATAGCAAATAGACAGGGATTTCAAGCACAAGACTTTAAAAAAAAAAGAGTCTTTAAAAAAGAGTTCTCAAAGGGCACAATGGAAAGAAAATGTTTCAGGAGCATAATAGCTTTTGTAAAAACAAAATACTGTGCTTTATCTATGCAACTAATTATGTTCTTGCAAGCGTAGTGCTGGAAATGAGAAAATGAGATCATAACTCACAAGATGTTCATGAAGAAATATAATGCTTTTTTAAGGAAATGGGTTCTGAGTTATAGCCACAGCTTATAAGAAGAATTTGCAGAAGGGCACTTCTCAATGTCTGCCAGAACAGTTTCATTCTGAATGATGATKAGAAAAGTCCATCACATCCATTAATATTATTGTTTATTAGAAAAACCTGAAAGTGCASATTGACTTTAATACTCTTAATTTCTTTTTTATGAAGCTCTTTTGAAAAAAAATAAACATTTCTGAAGACAGGAACAGTACCGCAAGTTGCAGCCCTCCTTGTCATGAGTGTCTTCTGGTGCAAAAGGAGTGGGACAGTGTACTGCCTGAGACCTTTTTTAGGTGCATCTAGCTGCTGCTTTCATCTAAGCCTGTTTAAAAATTTTTATAGTAAGGCTGCGGGTATCTTGCGTACACCTAAAAATGTAGACAGGTGGGTTAGACGGCTTAATAGTTCTTGGGTATCTTACACCTTGTTGTGTGTGTGATCTAAATTGGTGATTCTGATGGTCACTGCTAGCTCAGAAACTTTTTTTTAAAAAGTAGGAGTAACTAGATAATCATTGCAAGCTGTATGTAGTAACTAAAGATCAGAGGTTCATGGGGAAAGGAAAATGAACCTTCTTCCTGATCCTGGAAGATTTTGCTGCACATGAAAATATAGCACACTAAAATAYGTGTGAGAAGCTTGTAATCTTTCTCTGCTGGCTGTCCATACTGCTTCTCTTTTGTGTATGGTAAGGCTGGCAGGAGGCACTTGCTCCACAGTTATTTCAGGGGTGGAGCATGGTGGGAAGAATATCTTGGAATGATCTCTGCTTTACCTTACCTGTTTTTAAAGGCTTTTCCCATTCACAAACCAAATGCTCTAAAAACTCTTATTAGCGAGCTGATAAAGCTGGCAAGCCATTGCCGGTGCTGTGAGTGCAAATGTAAGCGTTGGAAAAAGCATCAGTGGAGTGTCAGTGTTTCAAAGTGAMGTTCAGAGCATCCAAATATGACTTGAGGCGAGGAAGCTGTTGTGTGAGGAAATCTTGCACGTACTTTTTTTTAATATAACCATTTCCTGCCATTCTTAATCATCTCAAACTGTAATAAAAAAACAACTATAGTGATTGGCCTGTTGACTCATTAGTGCCTGCCTGCAGTACACGTGCCTTCCAGCACCATGCTCCTCTTGGGTCTAATTGCTTCCTTTAGCCCCCACCGTGGTCCTGGGGGGTTCCTGGTCTGGACCCATCTGCCTCCCCGGCCTGCCGTGGGGGATGGGCATGTCTCCTCAATAGGTGCGTTTGAGGATGGTGGTGTTGGCAGCTGTGTTGGTGGGTGACAGAAAGGGCAGGTCTGCATGTGTTTTTCGTTCACCTTCTTCCTCCTTCTTATTAAACAAATCTTTCACTGGTGGAGTGGGTGGGTGATAAAGGGCAGATCTGTCTCACTGTTTTTCTTGCCCTTTCTTCCTCCCCCGTACTAAACGGTGCTGTTTCAGTGGTGAAGCAGGAAGCAGCTTCTGGAAGAGGATCCACCTCCTTTATGGTRCTGGGCTTTCTGGTAGGGCTGTCACTGAGGGCAGCTGTCTGGAGAGCCTGGATCAGTGCCCGACGGCCAGCATACGTGTCCTTCTGGTGTCCAAAGTGAGTCTGCCCATCAGCTTCTCTCTTCTCAATTAATTCAGTACTTCAATAGATGGAGGGGTAAGAACGTTCACCCGTGGGAGTTTGAGTGCAAGTGATTGAAGAAAAGCGCAGAACTGAAGTCGCGCAGTCGTCTCAGCAGCGCAGGGATGGCTGGACTGACACTGGGGGAGGCTTGGGTGGGCAGACACATTTGGCATGTGTTCTCCCAAAAACTAAGGGAGYCAATTTTACTCTTCTCTGGCATACTGCAGGGGATTTCTGTTAAAGGAAACSGATATTCCAATTGTAGAACGGAAATAAAATTCTTTCATGGCTAGTGAATCCTCTGGAGATGGGTCCTGCCACGTATTCAATGGCTGTCACAGGCAACAGAGTCCTCTCACTGAGCTGAACATAACTCAAGATTCTTAATGTGTTTGAAGGTAAAATAACACAATGCAGAAGAGTTAGGAGTTAAAGGTAGACTTAGAAATACAGTATTTGCACGTATTAAATATTTCCAAGTAAAATTGCTAAACAGCCTAGGTTTTTTTTATCCCTATATAGATATCTGCTTCTCATATTTAACTTCGACAAATGAACATCTACCACAAAAGGAGGTTAATGTGTCTGCGCTGTTCATAGTGCTTTTTGTCAAGGCAGTAGATCAATGCTTTCATAAAAGATCAAAACTGTAGGACACCTGAGTTCTCCAAAAAGTTGTATACGAAGCTAGGCTAGTTTTGTATTAACATATTAGGATTTGGAAATCAAGGTGACTAGTCCCAGATAATCTTGTAAGGAAAAGGGCCCTAATAATTTTTCAGATGCCAGTTGCAAGAGAAAGACATGGAAGAACGGTTTCTAGCTTGCAGGTGTCTAGTTGCAGGCAGCTGTGCCGGTTTAAAGCTGATGGCTGTTGTACAGAGGTGCTGCAAATAATTCTGTTTGAACATGTTGGAAACTTGATTTGTGGGTATATTCTGTGACGTTTAATGTGTGATAGTTAATTGTAGCAAGGTAGCTAACCAGGCAGATTTTTCTGCTACTCCAGTGTGCATGTCTGGTGTTTGCATATGTGTATCTTCTCTGTAGAAACAGTAGAAATAATACGTAAAACAATTCTTCTGGGTTGAGGTTTTCTTGCTGTTGCAAGGGCAGGTGTTGAGCAGCAATGCACAGGAAGCAACTGGAGCTCTTTGGGAACACTGCTGCATTAAAGCAGTGGAAATGCATTAAAGCAGAGGAAATGAGGTAAACGAGCTTCTGTTTTGAAGCACACACTGAAAATACAAAATGCTGGTCTTGTACACAGTTTAGAGTCTCTGGAATTATATGGAGGGCTAAGTCATTAGCTTCTATGAAATGAAATCTGTCCCGGAAGAGTGTTTTGCATGATAGCTTTCAGATGACTTGTGGTAGCACTTCTGCTGTCTCTTAAAGGTTTCCCCAAGCAGTGGTGTCAAAAATGGTAAGACACTTGTCAGCACTGTTGATACTACTCACAGCCCCGAGGGCAGCAGATGGCTTGCGTGTCTTCCTAGCGCTCTAGTAGAGTGGAAATTAAGACTGCTGAGTGATAGTAGTTTAGTCCATCTTTCATGTGATCTGGGAGCTTCTGATACAGATAGAAGTCTTTTGAAGGAGAGACGTACAATTTGCAAAGTAGGAGGATGAGTGTTGCTTGCGGTTGGTGCGGGCTGGACAGAGGCTGGCGTGACTGGTGTGCCTGCCTCTTCCCAGCACAGGCTGGCAGCAGTGCTCCAGCAAGATGTCTGTACAGGGCAAACTCTGCCCCAGCACTCCTAGTGTTTGGAACAGGACTGAGTTTTAACATCCAAAATGCTGTATTAGATTCTGCTACTAAGTGCTACTAAGCCCTGTTTCTTTAAGTTGGATTTTTTCTTCAGATTTCAGACATAATCCAGTGACTTTGGATTTTTTGCATTTAACCCTTTAGAGTTGCTCCTTAGTTGTGTAAGTTCTTGAGCTTCTATTAGAGTTTTAACTAGCTAGGTGGAGAGGTGGAAGTGTGATAGGGATTTAAGTTGACTGTCTGAAGGGGCAAGAGGAGAAAGTACCCAAATCTTAAACCAGTGTTAAAATAGCGTAGCAGAAGCTGCTGCCAGTAGAATCACGTGTCAAATATGGCACCTTGAATGAATAGTTTGCCAGAAGTGTCTGTGGTAACAACCTATATTCCCCTGCTGTGAAGCAAAACTAGCAAAAAAGTTGTGGAATATGAGCACAATGGAAGAATGGCACGAGGAGCCTGCAAAAACTTAACAGTTTCACAGAAACTGCTGGCTTCTCTCCCCTCCAAATCATGGTCATCTCCTCCTGAAGAGGAGAGGAGGAAAGATGGTCCCAGTGGTCCAAAGGCTGACTTCAGGGACTTGAAAAACAAACCAAAGAGAGATGGAGCAGGAAATGTGAAGTGTTGAGTGTTTGGTGTTTCTGTTTTTCACAGTGGTGTCTTTTTCAATGCAAGGCAACTTTAAAAAAAAACCCAGAATATCAGGATAGATAGTTCTGACAAGCTGCTAGCTTCTCTGCTTCCAATGAAGCCTGGTATTGCTAGTCCTTTAAGAGTAAGTTAATACTTAGTTATAATGTCAAATTGAAAAATTACAGATGACATAAGTGCATCTAGCTGTGCTTTGAGAATGCACCAGATGTTTCTCAATCGTTTGGCATCCAGCTTTCACTTCTGGTGACATATTCATGGCTGATTTGTTGTGCTGAAAGCAGAACCTAAACTACTACGCTGATTTTTAGCCATTCTAAAAATATTTGTAGGTTGTGTTCCTCCTGCCATCTTATATTCATGGACTGAGGAACAGCAGAGTGAGCCCAGTTTTGAATAYCACATGTGAACTTAAGCTAGCTGATTCAATTTATTTAAGAAAAACTTCAGGATGATTGATCTTCAAGRCAGCATTGTTCTCAGAGTTTCTATATCAAATTGTGTTTTGAACTGGTTTTAGATATTTTAGAGCTCTCAAGCCAAACTACTAGTTGGACAAAATGCACAAAAATGTCTTCAAATGGTCACTTCAGGAGTTTTATTGCTCTTCATAAAATCTCTTCGTTGCAAGTTTGCAAATATTATTTGGTTCAGGGTAGCCCCCACAGGATTTGTCAATAAATCATAGAGAATGTTGCTGTGGAACAATTGTTGCACATTTGTCCAATGAAATTTTTTTATGAAATTTAAATCAGTTGCCTTTATACATTTCTGCTTTTAAGGCTGACATTAATAGAAGTTTGAAAGTCTTTTTAAGAAATATTCAGGTGCACTTGAGAATTTAACTTCTCACTATTTTCATGTCAACTGCTACAGCTTCCTCATAACCTGAATTTGTACCTCCTTGAAAACAGTATAGCTCTTACCTTAGAAAAATTACAGAAAATGAAAAAAAACCTAACTCCTCCACAGGATTAAGTCTGTTTTTTAAAATGCTGGCTGATTAGCTGTGCAGCTGTTAGAAAGAACACCCTGGCTAAGGACTGTCCTTCTCCATCTCTTCTTTTCATAGGGTAAAAAAAGAAATCTGTATGGGATAACCRCCTGTTAGGTGCCTTTGAGAGCTTCAAAGGGAATCTGGTTTGCTCTACAGCTTTTTCAGATTTGCTTTACAAGTGTAAGGGAACTGGATGCATGACCTCTCTCCTTACCTCCCACAGTGGGAAACCTTCCACTGGCTCTGTGTATGAACTTGGATGACAACTATCCTTTAAAAATAGCACAAGAGTTTACATATATTGGAGTATATATTTTCACTATTCTCAGGGTACAGCAACTACGTTGTCTTGATCTTTGTACATAGAGAACTGCATGATAATTAAAGAGAGATGTGAAAAAACAGAAGGAGACTTGATTCTGAGAACATAGTTAGATGTGGTACTTAAGTGAAGCAATTCCAGGAAAATCGCATCATTTTCAGTTCTTTGTTTTTTGCCTGCTGCCATTCCCACAATGGACAATTTCAGTCATTCTCAGTATTTGGGTTTTTTTAATGAATAGAAAATGGCATCAGTGAAAATGTAGATATGCTGTGCAAATGCTATGCACCCGAGCTAGGATCTCTAGTTAGCTTTTACTAGTCTATTGTGTTTGCTGGAGCATGTTCATCTTGTATGGGGGAAATGTTTAGCTGGGGCCTCTTAAGATGTTTAGACACTTTGGGTGTCCGAAGAGTATTTTACTTTTCCTCAGTCACTGTAAGGTGATGCACTTTAAGTGTAACTGCTTTTTCTGTCCTTCTAAAACAGAATGTTTTCCTGTGGGAAAAAACCATCCTACAGCATTACCTGTTTGAAGACTACTGGGCATCATAAGTTTTATTTCTGCTTCTTGCTGCAGCTGTTGCTCTATCATACTGAAAGAAGTATAAAGATTTCGCTGCGTCCTTGAAGATAAGCTGAAGTTGCTGCAAGAACTGTGCAAAGAACCTTCCTTTAGTTTTGCTTAAGCTATCCTCCACAGTAGTGCACCTGTCCTTTTGCTCTTGATTGAGTGTGCAGGGTTATATGCCCTGTTTYGAGGTTCTGCCAGCCTTCAGTGAACAGACCTGAGTGCTGCCATCAGTTGGGTAAGGTTGCTCGGGTGGTGTGCCCTGGATCGGAAACCCACCTCGCTGCCATGCTACGACTGCCCATATAATTTATGCAGTGCCTCACGGAGCGTATGTTGTTAATAAGGGTATTGCAAAGCATGTGGTAAAAGTAGGTGAGATTCTTGCCTAAYGCTCACATAAAAAATAACATTGCTTACGAGATGTTAGGGATACCAGGAGAAAGTGCTTCCCTGATAATTGTACTAGGGTAGCTACTTGTACTTTTGTYCCTATTTCTAGGTTGAACTTTAACAACCAACAGGGTAGGCAAAAAAAGTGTAGTCATATAATACTGCTGTTCCTTTAATTCCCTTACAATAAGGGGAAGAAGACTTGCTTCTCTAAGTTTGGAGTTTGTGGGTTTTTTGCCAAATTTAAAAAGAGGAGTGATACCTACAACAATGCAAAAACACACAAGCTAAATAGTATGAACTATAGGAAAAGGTGTGTAAAATAGAAGTTATTTATCTTATGGAAGCTGAAGGTAGTGAGTCTTTCAGGATAGCTATTCAATAATAATTTTAAAACAAGCAAGCAAGCAAACAAAACTCCTAGGACATTTTACCTGGCTTCTTTCTTGCCAAGCAGATGTCTCTCTTCATAAAAAACAGTAAAGTGACTATGAGTTGACTTTTATTTCCTGGCCTTATCTGAAATGGGATAATACTGAGCAGCAAGGTTAAGGCCTAGCTGGTTGGGTTTCAAGTTCCAGTTTCAATTCAGCAGTTTCCAGACAAACGGGCTTACTCTGGCTTCACTGAAGCCAAAGCAGGGCTCCTATTCATAAGCTCATTGCTTACTTTGGATTAGGTATAAAGTAAATAATGTGAATAACGTTGTTCTTTCATTTGTCCACTTAACTGTGTAATGGATTTGGTTTTGTGTAGGAACAGCAAATGCCAGGACATGTGATAACCTGCTTGCTTCTCTAACTTCTGGGAGATAAAACTGCTTCAGCAAAAGGCTGKTTTTTTCCCTTGTTATTTCACAGTAGATTATGTAAGCATTGCATTTAAACCGTTTCAGTACAKTTAACGTTTCCTTCATTTGAGGATGACAGCATGACTGCTTTTTCCAGGGACTGTTGTGGCAAAAATATCACCATTTCTAGGTTGTCAGATATCACCTTCTGCTTGCTTTCTCTGAGAACAGAGACCACAAACCCCATATTATTTCCTATTCTGTCGGCTTGGCATGCTGATTTATCTTTTGGTCATGTACACAGGGTGTGGTGTGGGGGCAGGATGGGTCCTTCGCACAGCCCTGACGGTCTGCCTTGCTATTGTAAAAACACATGCCAGTGAACTTGTTGAAACTGAGGCGGAAATTGCAAGAGAGGCTTTGGGAAGGCTGTAAAGAGCAAGACCTGCGTGATTGTTCTTCATAGGCAATGCCTAGGTAGACTCGATCTTATGATGGTTGAACTCCACTGTTAAAATTAAACACTACTCTTTTCTATGTTTTCTCGTTAAAGAAGGTTAGTATAAAGTGTGCTGCTTCAGTTGCATCTCCTGAAAAGATGCAATTAATAAACAGGATCAGATCCTGGAAAAAGGCAGAATTTCTTATCGATAAAGTCTCTCTCTAATGTTGAGAGTGAGTTGATCTATTGCATTAAACAAGGGAGATAAGAAACCCCATATATCTTCCCCGTGTACTGGAGTCTCTAATGTGACAGTGGAACCTTGTGGAGGGTTAGTCTTAATTTTGGAGCACAGCATTTCTGCTGATAAAAACACAATGTTGTTTTTGTAAAATAAACCATTTGCATAGGGAGTATTCTTTTTTGAGTAATAAATCCTGTGATTGTTATCACCCATCACTGAAGTAACTTTTTCCTATAGGTTCCCATGCCTGAACAACTTGTTCCTGGTGTACTGTGAGTACTGCTATGATCCTTGTGCCAAAGGCATGGATTTTTTTCCTTCCCATTTAGGAACTAAACAAATGTCTGAAGTTACCTATTGCAGATATGCTCAAGCACTTCCTAATTCATCACAGGCTGTTCATAATGTATAYAGTAGTCCTTGTGTTGACTGTGTGGTGGGGTTTTTTTTCCATGTCCTTAATTAAAAATGAAGTAAGATGCTCAGTGATCAGTGTGCAGTCATYGTCGATGTCGTTCCCCTGCCCCCCCCGTGGGACTCTTGGCTTTGGCAGTGTTCACCAGTGGGAGTTTATAACAAAGAAAGCAGAGGGAGACAAGAAACCCCAAACCTGTGAGTGAATAGAAGCAGTGCTAAATTGATAGCTTGGCATTATCCTGGGTGGTTAGCTGATGAGCAGCCAGGTGAGGCTGGCTGCAGCAGTGCAGATGACTGCATATCTGATACTGCTCCGAGTCTGCCGCGTGGCTGATGGACACGAGCTGAATGCAGGCACTTTTCAAATTTATCAACCAAGTGGAGCTGATAAAGCTTATAAGAATTAAGGATCACAGATTTTGGGCTTGAGTTAGATCTGATGGAGAGGTGATTCTGTCACCTAGTCTACACGGCAGATGTCTTGTTGTTTTGGGGTTTTTTAACTCTTGGACTTCTGGTTTAGATCTGCAGTGTCTGGAAGAATAACTTTCTGCAGAAACTGCCTTGTCCTGTAAGAGGAGTGCTCTTACAGGTTTGGTCCTCTATAGTGTTGTCCATATGAGCATGCCAAGGTAGTATGCCATATGATGGGAATGCTGGGAAGGTACAGAGGAGGACATGAGGAAATTTTGATGAAAATCATAAGAGGTAGCTGGAAGAAAAAGTCACTTTAGTGTCAGTCAGATAATGTGAGTAGCAAAGCTGAAGTTCTGTGCTTACAAACTAAACTTGCATGTTGTGATGAATTGGAACACTGTATTATGCTCTAAACTTTCAAAAAGTTGAAAATAAGCTGCTGCTTGTGCCTGATGTGATTGGCTTACCGTGGGCAGTGGCTGCGATGTGTATAAGCACAACTTTTGAGTTCTTCAGGATTTATTATTAAACTGGCAAGGTCTAAAATCTTTTGTGATTATTTTCACTTTCCTGCTGGTTTTCTTGAATGTAGATCTTCTTTCCATAAATTGATAGTGGCTTTCAACTTCTCTCCTGTCCAGCAGTGCATGTGTGTGTGCATGTGGACTTGGGAGGCAGAGCTGTAGCTGAAAGCAAATCAGATGGTGGAATTGTGATTAAAAACATGCTATTTACAGTCAGTCCAGTGAAGGTCAGGTACAGACTAAAGATTAGTTTTCTATGGAAAGTGAGAACTGCGGCCCCTAAATCTTGGCTATTTTTTCTCTTCTTTGCTTTTCCCTTTCTATTAACCTTCCCAACAGCTGAAAAATCTGACTTTGGTACTCGTTTGACTAGAACTGTATAATAAAGCCCTGAACAAATTTCTTTGTGTCTTTTCTGAGGTTATACCTCAGCGGACTGTCTAAGCAGAGATGACGTGTTTCTGTGTACTTAAGGTATGGTTTGAGGTTTCTCACTCTAGAGTGTATGCAAAGATTGTCCGCAACAGCAAAGATGGCCAGCTTGCTTTGTGTTGGTTTCAGCAAGTGAGAAAATAGCTGTGTGCACAGTGTTTCTCAAACGTTCACAAGCAATTCTGTTTTCAGTGACACTCTTCTTTAGAATAAGAAGAAATATTCAAGGGATGATATTGGACCTTATGTTTTCATTGTATAACTTGCCAAGGAGAGAAGTATGTGTGTGTGGAGGGGGTTTAAGACAGTGAATATCTGTGGCATCTGGGTGAAATTAGGAACAATAAAATAACTATGAAAATCAGCTGGAATTTCATAAGCAGCTAAACTATGACCATCTAGGGCATGCTGAAGGAAAAGGACATGTCYAAAGTAGAACATGCTAAAATGAGGAATGTCCGTACAGTCTGGCATGAAGTAAGTGCATCCTGAATTAGGTCACTGCTTTAAGGGTGAATGTTTCCCCTCTTTAGAAAGGCATACTCATCAAGGAACCAAAACAGAATGCTAATATAATAAAAACAAACTTAAAAGCATTTTCAATTAGCATGCTGGTCTATTCCCTTGTGCTTAGAGAATCAGTGAGCTCTTTTGTAAGGAACAGAAACATTTCCATAGTTGAATATACATAAGGCCCTGGAAATGYAGAAAGAATAACAACCAGTTGCTTCTGCTTTATAAGCATTGTATAAGCCTCAGATGTCTCGTTCTTTGGAGATCATAGGGAGTATTGCAAATAGACTTGTTTTGAAGAATTGAAGTGAAATATCAGCATGTGCAATTTAAAGATTTGGAACTTAATCTTTAAACACTGAAATGCTGATTCCAGGGACTTCTGCGTGATTACTTATTTCCAGGTAATCTTATTGTTCTTTTTTATAAACTTCAGAATGTACCATGTGACACTGAATCAATTTTCCTATTGTGATTCTTGGGATCCTGTGTGCTTTTGCTAACTCTGGGGTTTCACAGCCTGCTTTCTGTTGTAATCATCTTCTGCAGCCTGGGAGTAGTTACTGGAATTCCTAAAAATAGTGCTGCGCCAGACCTAATTCATATCAAATTTGGGTTGTATGTATGCAAACTAGTGCTTTTCTGAAAAGAGAGGATAGTGAAATAGAGGGCTCGTAAACACTCCTTTTCTGATGGGATGAGAATTAAGATTCTTACTGGCTTCACTCACTCCTTGAAGGATGCAGGATGAAATCTGTCTGACTCCTTTATGATGACTCTTCTCAGTAGAAGTCATACTGGGGGGAAAAAAGAGATGTCCAAATTGGCTCAGTCCCCACTGCTTTAGCAAACTAACTTACCCTTCAGCTCTCCATGTGCAATTTAAAATTTTAATGTTGTTTAACATAACTGATTGCACAAGCATTCCTTGCCTTTAAAGGCCACAGGGAAGTTGTAGTGGGGTGGGAAAAATGCCTGCTCTTTATGGTGTCACACGAAAACTGTCAAAGATAAATAGGCAAGACCTATCTCTGTGCAAAAAGGCTGTCTTGTTAATAAGATTGTGACTAGCTCACTAGAAAAGGGTTTCAACTAATGAGGGAATAATTAGAGCCTAGAAGGAAAAGAACCAGCGAGCTGTCTACAGCCCACCACGTGTAGTTTCCATTGCTTCAGAAAGGGCTTATTGTTTCTCTTCCCTAAGCACCCCTTAAGGCAGTGCTCCACAAAACAGCCCTCTAGTGTAAATAGGTAAAGTGCCAGTAGAAAGACTCAGAAATCTGCAGTTATTCATAATCTTTTGTTCTTGTGTTGGTGAYGCAATGCAAGCGGAGAGTGCCTATGGAGCCATGCTGACTTAATCCATGTGCACCATAATGATGTACATTTGGCCACAGTTAAGAAAGTTACTAAGAACAGAGTTGTTCTTTCATTGCCCCCTGCTATTGTCTGAGGGCATCTTAATCTCCCGGTACATTGTGTCTTCTTGACACCACATCAGGAAATCTGTTGTCACTTGCTTCTAAGACATGAATGAGACCTAAAGAAACTTAGTCACTCATCGAAGTTGAACACAGGGCAATGTTATTGGTAGGGCAAGAATTGAATAAAGACTAATGTCCCAGCTTCAGGGGTGTCTATTTATCGCTTAACAACAGTTACTGATTGTTCAGAGCCCATGGTGGTAGGAGGTTACCTGACTTAGGTGGTTTTAAGTTAGAGGTTCAGTGATGAACCAAATCTGGCTGTGGTTTGCAGCTGCCTGCACTGCCCATTATCAAACTGTACCATGGCAGCCCAAATAATCTCTTAAGATAGTCTTAACTAGAAATATTAGCTCCTGCTTTCTAGTACATGCTTTCATTTTCTTTAATTATCCTGTAAAAGTGAGGAGAAAAGTAAAGTAAAAACACAAAGCTCTCTTCTTTGTGTCCTGCTGAGCTGTAAGACTCAGCCTTGTTTCCTACCCTGTCCCCAGTCCAAAAGCATATCTTCACAACTTGAAAAGCTGATTTCCATAGTGGTACGGTAGCTGTATTTGCGTATACAGTGATGCAAAAATGCTATTGTTCTTGACAGCAGTAATAAGGCTGTGCAGTGAAAAATAGTTGGGACTGGATTTGTCAATATTTTATGCAAGTCAGGTAGCTTGATCATTTTTTAATATGCCTTGACTGATCTAAGATGTGCCAGCTTCTGCATGGGRTGGCTTTAGTACAGTCTAGCATTTCTCTAGGATTAAAGAAATATATGGTTCTTTGTTATTAATTGTGGCTTCACCTCTTGCGGTCCAACAGAGCAAGAATTCAGAAAGAAATGTGAAAAAACATCATATAAGCAACTTTGTACTAAAGAAAGCTTGGGATGATATTACATCATTTCTGTGAACTGGTTTTATCCTGTAGATTGTTTTTTCTTCTGTCTCCCTTGATTCACCACATCTGGACGCTGGTCAGTAGTCTGAGGATACATCTGGTGTTGATCACTCTTTATAGGCATTTAACTTGCATTTATATAATGTTGTGTTTGTGCAGTGAGGAGTGACTACTGTCTTATTTGGACTTAAAAAGATGTCATCTAGAATTCAGTCAATAAAACTGTTACTTATTTTGTACCAAAGTTTCCAGTAGCTTTACATGAGTTCAAAAAGCGTAAGTTCTTGCCTTTAAGCTGCTGTATTGAGAATTTCTACATAATGGATCTAATTTATTCATGAACAGGGTCATAGGCAGGGACTTCAGCATTAGAAGTACTAATAACTGCTTCAGGCAGTCCTGTAGACTTCAGCCGGACCACTCCAAGGTGTGCAGCTCTTGCAAAACTTAGTGTGCATGACATGCATGCAAACTTTGYTAGGATCAGCTATCGCAGGCACTGGTGTTGGCGGTATGAATAAATTACTTAAGCTTTCAGGCTTTGTTATTGGAGCTTTCTTGCAAATGAGGGTGCTGAATATCATGATACCACTGATAAGTGGTACCTGGTTCTCATTAAAGCAATATCCCAATGCTGGAAGCTTAATAGGAAGGGAGGAATGTTACAAGGACATAATTGGGGAGAAACCTTGCAAGGTGTTTGTTGTAAACACATGGAGTGCGTTGTGGCACGGTGACTTATTGCAAGGACAGGGGAAGACGGGGTTTGTGGCTGCTGGTGTTAGGTAACAATCTGTCCAATCCGTATATAAGGAGTATTGGAGTGGGCAATTTTTTTCTAATCTCATAAGCATACTGAAACTAAATTGAAGTTATTCAAGTCCCAGAACTTCCCCCAGACAATAATTACACAACACAGTCGAAATGGATGTAGAGCTAATAGATCCCTGGAGAAATTTTAATGAGCTTCACCTATTTTCTACAACCAAGTTTTGAACGAAAGTATTTTGTTAATGTTAGAAAGTAGACTAACATACGTTGAGCTTACTTCTTAGCGCTTTATTGCTGTCATTGAAGAGGCCCATAAACCGTTTTGCTGACTATTGTTGCTGAGTAGGATTTTTGGTATCACCCTCTTGCCTAACTGTGGTCTTTTTCCCTGGTCTGTTCCTCTGAGGTGTTTTGGTCAGCGGTGTAAGAGGGTGACCCATGCAAACGGTCAACACATCTTCATGCTGGCCTACCCAAATCAAAAGGTGGAAATGGTAGCAAATGGATAGTCTGAGGCTTCCTTTCATCAATCAAGAATTGGGATTTGAATTTGAATTTCTGTTGAATTTGACCTATTCTGAAATGCTGTTTTTGTGAACTTTGATATTTAAATCTGCAATACTTCATTCATGAGTGAATAATTATTTCCTAAAAGATACTTACTTACAGTAAAAGCAAGTGGAAATGCAAGCTGCTGCTGCTGATTCAAAATAGTTCTTGGATTTTTTTTTTAGTTCAGAGGAGTAGGAAGGGCATGGGTTTTGTTGGTGTGTTCTTCCTCCCACAGAGGAAAACAAAACAAAAAAAMCAAGAAGGAATGGGAGAGTTAAAACTTGATGGGACTAGAAGAACCCTGACTGCTTTAGCTAGCTATGTGAAAAAATTATTTCATTAGACTGTCCATATTGCTGTTTTCCAGACACTATGTCAAAGGGAATCACTGGTGGGTAATGCAATGGAAAGAAATAATGTTTTCTCTTCTCCTTTTCCCACTCCTTCCCCCAGTGATCCTTTGCATCCATGTGTTACGACTTTGTTCATGTGTTTTCCAAGTGACCGGCTGCTTTGTAGTTCTAATATGCACCTTTCTTTTAATTTTAGGTTCTGTCTTCATTTTGCTGACTCAAACTGCAGATTCCAAGGAAAGGAGGGGGAAGTGGAATAACATACTCAAGCRCCAGAGGAAAAGCCAGACTAGCCAATGAAAATTACTGTTACTAAACTGTAGAAGCATAGTGAGGCAGGGGGGAAATTGCTGTTGATTCAAAGCTTATAAAATGACTTTTGCAGACTTTCCTCACTGAACTTCAAATAGGCTAAAACCCTTCAACTAGGGTTGAATTAGGAAATGGAAGTATGACTCCTTGCTGGTGTCTTCCATCTTACTCCCCCTCTGCAGGGTTTTTTGTTTGGGGTAGGAAATCCTGAACAAATTGTATGGCGTCAACCAAACTTACAGTTGATGGTTATGGATGACATAGGAACTTTTGATTTATGTCTCTGCAATGACACCTGATTAAGGCAAAGGTTGAAAACTGCTCATCAGCTGCTTTATCAAAACTTGTAGTAACTATTACAGTCATGCTTTCTCTCTCTAATATTTGAACTCTGGGGTGATGTTCCCTGGAAGGCATGAGCAGATAAGTCATCTTTTTGGATTGGAAACGGAAATAATATGAGAATGCCCAGAAGAGGCTTAGTAATTCAAGCCAGGACTCGTTGGCTATTAGTGGGCCTTGCTTTACTATTCAGTTTAGTCTTGCTCATATATTTGCTCGAGTGTGCTCCACAGACAGATGGTAATGGATCTCTACCTGGTGTCGTAGGCGAAAACATGGGTAAAGAATACTATCAAGCTCTCTTGCAGGAACAAGAAGAGCATTATCAAAACCGAGCTACCAGTCTGAAACGTCAGATTGCACAGTTAAAGCAAGAGCTTCAGGAAATGAGTGATAAATTGAAATCCCTACAGGAAAAAAAGAGCCCCAAGGTCAATGGTATGAACTACCAGGGCACCAAAGAACAAGCATCCAATGATCTCCTGGAGTTTCTTCATTCCCAGATTGACAAAGCTGAGGTGAGCGTGGGGGCCAAATTGCCTAGTGAATATGGCGTCATTCCTTTTGAAAGCTTTACGTCCATGAAAGTATTCCAGTTGGAGATGGGGCTCACTCGGCATCCAGAAGAGAAACCTGTTAGAAAGGATAAACGAGACGAATTGGTGGAAGTTATTGAGGCTGGCCTAGAAGTTATAAATAATCCAGATGAAGAAGATGGACAAGATGAAGATGATGGAGTAGGAGAGAAGCAGCTGTATAGTGAAAATGATTTCATAGAAGGTATGTTTGTTACAGACTTTCCAGCCAGTTAACAGAATGTCACAACAGGCATTTAACGGTGTTTACATTTTTAGGGGTTTTACCTACTTGAATATAGTCTTGAACAGTACTTACACAGTAAGAACCTTTCTTTCTAATGATGAGAATATTACTGCTTCATTATGTTGTGTTTTGTATAGGAAGCAAGAAATCCATTTCAGAAGAAGGGCTCACCACAAGAAGTGTACAAGGGAAGTTGTAACCGCTTGAAATACTGAGACATTCATAATTTTAGCTGAAGTCAGTGTGACACAACTGCTTATGGTACTAAATAACTGAAAGACTTCCAGTGAAACTGGTGGCGGTGGGAGGGAGAAATTAATTCCTCTCTCTTATTCCAGCATAGTTAAGCTATTCAGTATGAAGCTACAGGGTTTTCTTCTTCACTCATCTCTATGCCACTTTTAGTTACTCTTCCAGCTTTTGGCTCTCGTAGAGCTGGCATGCTCATTGGAGGGAGAGCATTGGTAGGCTAACGTGTTCTGGTCACGTCAGCTGAAGAACCTGATGTCCTGAATAGACCCTTCATGGTATAGTAGTTACAGGGTTCGCTAAGCTGTGCAACCTTGAACTGTTCCCTTGTTCTCTACTCAATTCTCTTCCAGTGCTTGTAAATTTCATTACAGAACACATTATTATAAAAACAAAAATAGCAGTTATGCTTTCAATATTTAGTGACACCCTTAAAAGATGCGTTAGTGATAATTCCTATAGAAGTTGGCTTTCAAGGTACAGTGTAATGCTGATGGAGWTAAGTATTATCAAACACTTCCCTAGTACCTCTTTTTTGTATTTACAGTATTAAATACAGTTCATGCTGCCATAAAAAAACCCAAAAGTTAGACCATGTTATAAGAGCATTACTGTAAAAGGGATTCTGGATCTCAGCAGTACTGATGTCTGCACTAGTAAGCAAACACATGCTGGAGAAAGGTACTGTTGGCCTTGAAATAATCAGTTCTTTCAGTCTGAGATGATGTAATTGGTCTGTAGCGCAAAAAGTCTCTGCTTTTAACAGCTACTGTGTTTAAAGTTTAATGCAAGTACTCTTCTTCTTTCCAGAAGGTGGGGCAGGGCGTAGAATACACTCAACTGTCTCAGTGTAAGACAGCCAGCGCAGTGTTAGGCTCTTAGTACAGTTTTCACTTAAAACCATGTTGTTTTGTCTGGAAGTAGTCATTCTTTCAGTCTTTTAATTCTTTTCTTTTATATTAAGTGTGCAGCTGCTTTTCCTTTACTGTTTTAGATACTGCTTATACTCTACTAGATTTTTTTTTTTTACCAGTACTGAAATAGTTGTTCATTTTTCTTAGTGTACTGCCTTTAATGACTGCAGACCTCCAAGAAAGCAAGGAGATGTAGKACCTTAGAACTGTACTTACACCTTTGCCTCTGTTCACACCAGTATATTGATAATTGGTTTTGGAAGTTGAACTAGTTTTCTTTGGTTGTAAAGGCAGTTTCTCCAAGCATATGTTACAGGAACTGTAGAAAAAATATGCAGCACTTAAAGTATTTTTATGCTGTAGCTCATATGGGTGTGTTAGCAACTAGCGCAACTAGCCATAGTGATATATATCAGTGTCTTGTTTGAGACGAGTTGTGGGTTGAGTGGGTATTCTGTGTTTATGTGTATGTGAGAATACTACTGGCTAATTTAGACACTGGGCCAGCAAAAAAAGCTGCTTCTGAATATTAACACTTTTTTTTTCTTCTTCTTCTTCTTCTTCTATTGTTCCAAAACTTAGAGGTGAGAAATGGAACCAGGCAGTAGTGGTACCTGCAGGTCCCTCACCCTGCAGCCCTGTGACTGGGCTCTAGTGCGCTACCTCGGTTGTCAGTTTGTGTATCCTCATTTGATGGAAGTGCAGTTGGAAAGTTGATGTCTTTCCATTTAGAAAATAGTGCTCCCTTAAGCTATCATAAACTGGTGGGTTCAAGTTTCATAGCAGACTTGGTGTATCTACTGAAGTCACAACAGTTCCTGTAAATGTCCTAAAAGCACAACTGAACCGTTGCTGGATTAGCATTGCTCACTTAGAGAAACAGTTTGCTAAAGTCGGCTTGAGTTAAAACAAATAGTTTGTCACTTAAGTTCTGTATCCTCTTCAATTGCTAAAGGTTATTTTGTAATACGTGATTTAGGACTCAGACTAGAGTTTTATGCAATTTGAAACAAGAGTCTGAGAAACTTGGTGTGTGGATTACTTTTGGGGGGGCAGCAAAAGAGAAAACTGATACTGCATTAGTTAATACATAGCCATCGTATTTTATGCTTAATATAAATAAACTGATTTTGCTTTTGTTCTGACTTGCAGGAATTTTTTCTCAAAACTAATGCATATCTATCTACAAAAACTTACCCAAAAAACTGTGCCACAAGTATAAACTAAACTAGAAACAGGTGTTTTTATTCTAGAAGTGTTCTAGCTTCCTACTTTAATAGGCTAACTTYTCATGTAGGTAAACATTTGGTTCTGGGAATTATTTCAGCTTTTTTCCTAGACTTGTGAGACACTAGACCAAACCTTGAGCTATGTAATCTTTTGTGGTATGTACTTTAAGTTGTATTATTAAATCCTTAGAGAATTTGGTGGCTGTTTAAATACATTTAGAGTCTTTTATCTTATAGACAGTTTTACCTAGCGGTATCTCTTCATCACCACTGAATGTCTGAATTTCTTCCCCAGCATTTACATTGTCTTTGCCCATTCAACGGAATATCGCTGTCTTGACTTGTAAAAGCATCAAGAATTTCTTTCTTACTGTATTTTAGGATTTACCTATATTGGAGTCACTTGTGACAACATACTAATGACATGAATTTAAACTTAATCTGCCTTTTCTAATTTATAAATAGACATTTCCTAAATAAACTTTTCTGAAAAAGTAAGCTTAATTACTCAATAATTCATGGTAGTCTGAATCAATTGATTTTTAGTACTCTAATTCTGCCTGGGCCAAAAAACTTCAAAATATGTGCTGATGGATGGTAACTTTCTTGTTGCTGCTCTGTTTTTTTGCTGTGCCCTTCATTTAACTGTTCATGCAGGTTTTTTGCTGTGTGCTCAGCCTCTGTGGTCTCTACATGAAGATATTCTGCCTTCTACCAGTGGTGCAAGGAAGCTGTATCCATRATAGGGAGCAATGTCTTCAAGTGTTATCCAAAACGGATGTTCTTTTTTTTAGCCACAGCCACTATGGCCATGGCTATTGGCAGGCTTTGAGCAATAACACCAAGTAAAAAAAAAAGATTTGCAAGTATGCATTGCAACTATAAAGATACTTTCTGAAAGCTTCAAATTATTTTTCACAMGGCTCAATTGACTTGCTGTGCTGATGAAGAGAAAACCAGCAAGTTTCTCAGTTCTGCAGGGCTCCGTTTGCTGCATTGTTACTTTTTTTGCTTCGCTGCAACCCAGAATGAAACTTCCAGAATTCTAATATTAACAGGACAAAAACCTGACCTTAAAAAAAGTCTTGTTCTGCAGTGGCTSTTTGAGAAACACTTCGAAGTTTTTTTTCCTTAATATTTCTGTTAGATTTAAGCATATGAGAAACAGGAGTACACTATTCCCCTTCAGTGAAGAGTATCCCTAGAGAGAATAAAAGTTGCAATACTACATATTTTCACAAATGAAGGGTCTAGGACTACAAACAACGAACCTAATTGCTGAATTGGGCATTCTAAGATAGTCCTGGATTAAAAATAGATTTCTTTGAGATCAGTGTTTGATAATACTGAGAAACAGAGGATAAGTAAGATGGGGAGAGCATAATAGTATTACCTCTGTCCATCCCCTTTCTTCAGAAGCCTGTGACATTTGCATAGTGATGCAAAACTCAGTGAGGACCCTTCATGGAGATCTGTACTTTCCTGTCAATGTAACTGGTTTATTTGGGTTATATTTATCAGTGTAACGTGTTTATTTTATCAAGACATTAAAAGCTTTTCCATTGGATAGASATTTAAAATTAACCTTTGGAAAATAGAAGCATTAGCATGTTTTCAGAAGCTAATTAGCAAGTAGTTAATAAAGGTCTTGAATTCTGGTAGTCATTCAATAACGAGTGCTCTGTTTGGGTGCACTTCTCTTGCTTCTGTGTTTCCAGCTGGAACTGGGCAAAGTCCAGAAACTCTCTTTAGGTCTGAATCTTAAGGAAAGACTCCCCACCCAAATATGTCCTTGGCATGTAAAAATTGTTTATCCCAATGCTGTGAGATCAAAGTCAAAACTCTTCCAGAGTCCTTGCCACCCATAGAACAGTGTGGGCTGTTTGTCATGCAAACACCCCCTTTAGTATGTCCTCCATAAGGCCAGAAACTGGCCAGTGTCTTGGGAACTTCAACGGAGAATTTTAAGACACACACAAAAAAAATAGGACATATGTCTTAAATTCCGTAGACCAAACACTTTCTTGGTAGCTTTCTTGGTAGTTGTAAAACAAGTAATAGTATTCAGTGCAATAGAAGAACAGCTTTTTGGCTTTGATAGTAATTGATCCCCAGTATTCCTAAGATTTAATTTGTTTGATGAGAAACAGAACTTCTGCAAAGGGAGTAAAGCTTCATGGACGAGGAATAACAGCTGTTAAATTATTTCTGGTGCTTTTTACCTCTTTTCTTATAGAGCTCTATGTTGGATGGCAGCCAGTGTATGCTAGTTGGAAGGTGAGATAGCAGGTTTTATTATATGAGTCAGTCTCAAGTGCTAAAAACCTGAATACGCTAAGAAGTAAAACAGATGTGGGTTCTTTTTCTGGCTGTTCTCAATTCTGGCTTCTGTGTATAGAAGCTTTAATCCCATAAAAGTATTCAAATTAGTAGATTACCTATGGAGGTTAGCTCATAGCAAGGAGAATAACTCAAGGAGCACATATTTACTCTTTAAAAGAATCTTATATTCCAGCGATTGAATGTTGACAAGGCACTACTCAAATTCGGACTTGCATATTAAGGTCTTTATTAAGTTAGAGCAGCAGTTTCTTTTAAAGTTACTTTAATGCAGAAATTTTTATTCTGTACTATAGCCTTCTGTTGTAGACTGACACCTAAGCTTATCCTTCGATTAGAGATAAGCTATTGGCAACTGTGACATGCTTTTTAAAAACCTCACTTACATTGTAAATGGTATTTTCATCTGTAAACAGCTATTGGATACGAGAGAAAGGAATATAATATACAATACTGAATGTTAATTTTTGCGGGAGTACTGGTACAAAGTATTTGCTGCATATTGCATGAGAGCATGGTGTGCAAAGAGCATGCATCGGCTGCTCCAATAACCAAGAAGCTGTTTTCAAGCTACAGTGCTGGACTACGCAGCAGAAAGGGCTGGAGTGAAGAAGGATTGAGAGGGATTTAAGGCCTTTTTCTGCTTCTAACAGTCAACACTCTGGACTTCCATTGTTAGAAACACCCTTTTCAGTACTTGTAATTAATAACGATTTGAAACTGTTATGCTTTTCCTGAGCATTAAAATGTGGTGCGTATTTTATGCAGCTGTGTTCACAAAGTAAGTGTGGATTTCTACATCTTAAAGGAGTGTATTGCAAAACTTTGTTCAAAGGGTAAAAAGCATTTAAGTTGAAAGGTTAGATTCAGTCACCATTAACTTCCAGTGTGATGGCACCAGCTTGTTCTGCTACACCGTGTCTCCCACAGCCCCTGTGTGGTGGTCATCCACGTTTCCCATCGGGTCTGCCAGTGCACGTGCTGGAGTGCGTTACAGAGCTGAATACTGGAGGGGAACAGGGAGCTTGCTGTAAAAGAGAGGCTGCTGGGCAGATACAGGACAGGGGCAGAAGGAGGGAACATCAGTGAGTGAAACTGGATTTGGGTTGGGGAGGGAGGCAGGAGCAGAGGAACATGGAGGGAGTTATGTAGATTTAGGGAAAGGACTCTTTGTAAGGAAGCTGGGGTATAGAGGAAAAAGGTTGGGGCGAGGTGGCGTACACATTCCTTTGCTTCTTGTATTGAATGGGAAGGTAATGGGAGGAAGGGAACGTGGAGGAATATTGGCCTGGGGATAGGGAGAGAAGCAAAGCTGTAAGACCACTTTTCTAGATCCTGAGATAGACAAAGAAAATCCAGCTGCTCTGAGTTGGAGGGCTGCTTCCATCACATACCGTGACCCCTCTTGATTTCAGTTGCAAAAAAGACAGTAACAACAAAAAGGATAGTATCAATACTGAGCACTAACGACAGCCCTTTGTGTCACCAGAACAGTTCATCTATCCTGTGCCCTGCCACCTTCTTCCTGGGTGGGAGGCTGGGAGAGGGTTTCAGCTGCTCTGGAGGCTGGCTTGCAGGAGCAGAGGTAGTTCAGGCCTGCCAAGTGAATTGGTTGCCTGGTGTAAAGGCAGGTGTGTTCCTCGCACTTGGGGATGTGCAGCTATTCATAACTTTCTCAATGGTCTGTGTGGCCAGCTCAACTGAAAGTTGTTCGGTTCATAGTGTAGCTTATGTTTCTTCTCTATAATATACTTCTTCCTTGTGGGGGAGAGAGGAGAGCTGAGATGGGATGAACATAGGGCAATTCTGTTGGAGGATTTTTCCTGTCATCATTTCATACTGAGAGGTTAGTGTAGATACAGGATTGCCAACACAGCTCAGTTCAAAGCCACAGATGAGTCTTGTAAAATTAGAGAGGCTTTTGGCTTGATCAGCTAAACTGAATATTTGTTCTGAATGGGATGGATTTCCCTACCCATTAGGAGTGAAATGTCTCTAAATAGGTAGTCCTGTTTATAGAGAACTGGTATTGTTTTACAGCTATGTAGAAAACTTCTACTGACATCCTGAGAGGACCATAGCTACGGTAAAATGCCACTATCCTTACTTCTGGCATAGAAAGCACTGTAGCTAGTGGTCAGAAGTGAAAACAGTTTTAAAGCATTCCAGCATTTATCGCATGGATTTTTTTTATTTTTTTTTTAAATACCACATTTCAGATTTTACAGGCTTTATCAAGCGAGTTATTATGTCGTTTGTTCTGCCCACAGCTTCCGTTGTGTTGATTGCTGGCCAGATGATCTCAGCTTTTACTGTGGACTAGCTCAGGGGAAGACCCTTACTGAAGGACTTAAGAACAGGCAATACTAGATTTCAGCCATCCTTTTCTATAGCAAATAGTTGAATTCCCTTTTTGTTGGGAAGACCCAACTATAATTCCAGCTGAGAAGTTGATGTAGAACCATAAAACCTATCTAAGAAGCAGGGGAAGCTGGAGGTTGTTTGAGATTGTTTTTCAGATCTGGTCTAAAAAAGTAGGAGGGTGATTGTGTTAACTGGTGGTTTTTGGATTTTTTTGTTTGTTTTTAGGAAAACCCCAGAAGCTTTCCCCCAACAGCTTTATTTTTCACTTCTTTATAGTTCTCAGGAAAAACAGTGTTTCTGAAATACAATTGTTGGGATTTTTGACTTTACAAATTACTTGTGTGACTTATTCTTCAGGTTACTATCGTACAGAAAGAGATAAGGGGACACAGTATGAGCTGTTTTATAAGAAGATGGATGGCATGGAATACAGGCATGTCACCTTGTTCCGACCTTTTGGACCCCTCATGAAAGTGAAGAGTGAAACAGTCGATATTTCTAGATCAATGATTAACATTATTGTCCCTCTTGCTGGAAGAACTGAGGCATTTGCACAATTTATGCAAAACTTTAGGTAGGTGCATGAGATTATATAGTGAGCTATATTGCTGATTTTCAGTATTTTGTTTCGTTTTCAAAATGAATTTCTGTTCTGGTGGATTCGTGACAGAACTAATGATTCCAACGTTGTGTGCAACTGCCTTGGGATGTTTGTAGTTGAACTTATTGTATGGAGAAAATATTCCTTCTAAAAGGATTTAAGAGATTCTCAAATTGCACCAAAACCCCTTTTAGACCGAATGCCAGGACCACTGTGAACCTGGGCACAAATGATCTTGAACATCATGTCTGTATTTACAACAGTTTTTGAGCTCCTGTTTATAAAATAAGGTGTTGGAATGAAACACACAGTATTGGAACCTTTTGATTCAAATGGGAAAGATGAGGAAAGAAGAAGGAAAGCATCTTTCCTTGTTTTCTTTGTAAGCTAGTTGAAGTGTGACCAGAATACTTCAATCTGCTAATACTTTTAAATGCAATAACTTTTAAGTACCTGAAGCTTCTGTAATTATTAATATCAGCTTATCTTTAGTTATTAATATCAGCTTATCTTTGTGCTTACAGGGATGTGTGTATTCATCAGGATAAGCGTATTCACCTCACGGTGGTGTATTTTGGACAACATGGGCTATCAGAAGTAAAAAGCATCCTAGAATCCGTAGCTAGGTAAGTGTATTGATCCAATGTCAGTCAATACAAACTATATTGATTGGCATTTAAAATGTTTTTTAAAAAGGATGAAATAATAAAAAGAATTATTTTATAGTCCATTACAGATTAATAGGAAAAGTAAGCTTTATTTACAGTACACTATTTTTTGGTTGCATTTTACAGCGTAAGTTGCGAAAATCCCCTGAAGACTAATAAATATCAAGTTATAGGCCAAAAAAGACTAACAGCAGTGGCTTTGAGGTTTCTCTATCTGACAGTCCAAAAAACAACAGGGGTGAGTTTTGCAGCGAATATTCAGTCGTGCTTAACAGATTGATCAGAATTAAAGTTCTTTGGAACTGGGATGTACATTTCCATAGCTCTTTCACTGGAGAATCAATTTTCATAGAATCATAGAATCATTAAGGTTGGAAAAGACCTCTAAGATCGAGTCCAACCATCAACCCAACACCACCATGCCCACTAAACCATGTCCCGAAGCGCCACATCCACACATTTTTTGAACACCTCCAGGGATGGTGACTCCACCACTTCCCTGGGCAGCCTGTTCCAATGCTTGACAACCATTTTGGTGAGGAAATTTTTCCTAATATCCAATCTAAACCTCCCCTGGCGCAACTTGAGGCCATTTCCTCTCGTCCTATCACTTGTTACCTGGGAGAAGAGGCTGATACCCGCCTCTCTACAGCCTCCTTTCAGGTAGTTGTAGAGAGCGATAAGGTCTCCCCTCAGCCTCCTCTTCTCTAGGCTAAACAACCCCAGCTCCCTCAGCCGCTCCTCATAAGACCTGTTCTCCAGACCCTTCACCAGCCTCGTTGCCCTTCTCTGGACACGCTCCAGCACCTCAATGTCCTTCTTGTAGTGAGGGGCCCAAAACTGAACACAGTATTCGAGGTGCGGCCTCACCAGTGCYGAGTACAGGGGCACGATCACCTCCCTGCTCCTGCTGGCCACACTATTCCTGACACAGGCCAGGATGCCATTGGCCTTCTTGGCCACCTGGGCACATTGCCGGCGATTTAATTTTATTTAATTTAACGATAAGGAAGAGGAATATAGTCGAAGTAGGCTGGTGGGCTGCTGAGTGTGAGAAGTTAAGCTTTGCCCTCTGTCCTCTAGGTACTAGGTAATTGGGCCCATACTTACCCTCTGCTATAAAACAACTTTAAAGACTGCTTCATCGTGGCTGCCTCAGCAAATAGCATTACAGTAGTATGAATTTAAAATTCCCAAATGTTGCTTTTTTTGCTCCAGAGGGATGGGACAGGTAATAGCATCCGTAAGCCTGTAGCTAAGGGGCTCCTCTGCCTGAGCTTTTGTGCTCGCCCCTGAGCTGGGGCCTCTTACCCTTGTCAGCCACGAATGAGCTGGGCTCTCACAACGCAGACCAAGGCTCTGCTCGATGAAATGTATGAGGCAGAGGCTATTGTGTCGCTGGCTTAAAATGTGACAGCGAGTCGGCCTGGTGTGCACAGACATCTTCTGGGAAGGGAGGAGTGCTGCTGCCTTCCTCCCACAGAGCCTCCCTGGCATCTAGTTTGCCGAGTGCCGGCCGCCTCTGTTTCTGAGGCCTCTCTGCTGCCTGCCTTGCTCCCTGTGAGACGTCCTCTTCTTCTCACAGCATTGAGTTAGATTCAGTGCTGCGAACTCACTGGGTGTTTATCTGGTTCCTTATCTTCTTAGTGGTGCTACTGTTGAGTAGCTTCACTCTGTTCTCTGCAAGTGTTGACCTCTGACACATCTCCAAAGTAGACACTTAACTTTGCTTGAAGATATTCCCCGGGTGTATTTCCAATCTCCCTCTGCTGCTCCTTCCCTCTTCTGCGACGAGTAGAGGCATGTGTGCTGCTGGTATGAAATAGCAAGGGGAAGCAAGCTGACTGGGTTATGGTGGCATCACCAGACAGACGGCCTTTTGCCTCATGAGATTGGTGGTGCCGGGACTCTGTCTTTCCATTTTCCAACTACTCTCTGATGTAGTGAGGACAGAGAGATTGCTCTATTAGTCAGGACTTCTTAGTTTGTAGGGACAAATTTCAGGTAGCTTTTAAATTTAAGAGAACACTTTAATTGATGGCAGTTGCCAGAAGGCCTTTTAAATCTGTCTGAATGATTAAATGCAAAGTGAAGTTATGAAGTAAGACTGAGGTCCATCTTTTTAGTGTCTAAACTGTGACACTTAAAATAGACAAATAAGTGGAACAGCTATTTTTTCTCATCCTGATGATATAACTGTTTTTTAAAAATTTCTGGAATGAAATTACTGTAAAATGCTGAAAAAGTATAAATGGTCCCTTCCGCCCCCCACGCAGATTTATTTTGGGTTTGGCTCTGTTTTTCCTCTAGAGAAACTAACTTCTACAATTACACGCTCGTCTCTCTGAATGAGGAATTTAACCGAGGCCGGGGACTTGACATGGGTGCCAGAGCCTGGGAGAAGGGCGAGGTCCTGATGTTCTTCTGTGATGTTGATGTTTATTTCACAGCCGAGTTCCTCAACAGTTGTCGCTTAAATGCTGAGCCTGGTATGTTCCTTTACAGTTGCTGTAACCGTGGTCTTGTTTGGCTTAAACTCACCTGTGTTGAGCATATAGAAAACTAACTTGAATGGTGGAGCTTATTGAATACCATGCAGCTAGGAAAATGGAAGATACTCTGTGCACGAAAGACAGTAGTATTTAGACTGAGAAATAACTTCTGCCTTAGCGTAGCTTGTTTTAAGAACACGTCTTATTTGTACAGTAAGTACAATTTTCACATTTTCTTAAGATTTGGCTGTCTAAAAGAAAGCTGGACAGTTTAAGTGCTTTAACAATTAGACTGCATGTAAATTTGTATAACAAAACTCAGTGCAGCACTTAGAGTGGAAGATGATTTTTGTTATACTGAAATCTCTTAACGAGTTTGGTTTATGTCTTCTCACACTTGTATGGCCAAGACACATCACATACGAATGGTTTTCAGTAGAGCTACACAATGTGCTCCTTACAGAGACTGAGCTAATCTTCCACATTTACATCCCAAGCTCTGAAATTTTCTGACCATTTTTCTCAAGTTTGTGTGAAGCTTGCTTGTTCTACAAGCTTCTGCCAAGAAGGATAAAACTTTCTTCAGTTAACAAGCATGCTAGTTAAACAAATGTTTGACAGGAGAAGGTCTTGTTTTGTTGGGTTTTTTTTAATGCTTACTCTTATTCCAGATTTGTTGCAGCCAGAAACCATTTTCTCCAAATGTCAATTTGGAATGAATAGATACTTTTTCTTCACATAATAAACAGGCAAGAAAGTCTGCTATAAGCCAGATATTTGGATTCTATTTCTTGCTTTTTCTTCCATTTCTGTCTCTGCACTTTATGAAACGAGTTGTATAAATAATTGGAAAAACTTTGAAGAGGAGTGTCTTGTGAGCTTTCACAGGGAAGGGAGTTTGAGAGACTGCTTGACAATTCATACTGCCAGTTTGTCACCTTTGCTTCAAGTGAGATCTGAAAAAGCTTCTCACATGTTCAGAGTTCATGCCGAAATCAGGGTACCGTGTATTCTCATGGGCTGTCGTCAATACCTTTGCAACACTGGCAATGCAAGAGATCCTTGAAAAATATTTATCTGGCTTCTGTAATAGGCATAGAACTGGTGTCACAGCATAATCAGGATACTCATGATGCCCTTGCAGGATGTCCTGGATGTACACGCTTTTAAGTGCTTGTGGAAAGAGGCACGCTCATAAAATCAAGTTGTGCAAGGTGTTACTTGAACGTGGGGTTTTTTTAGCTTTACTGCATACCATTATCGCAGGGATTTTTCACTGTCATCTACTGTGATATTGTGATATATATTATATATATAATATTTTATATGTATATAAGTATGTATAACTATAGATGTGTATACCTATAGAGTACATATAAATATGTGTACATATATATTTTTAAATCCTGTGGGCTCTGCCTCACTAGATATTGTGGGCTACCTAAATGGGAAATCCTAGCAGTTAGACCTTATATTTATTTGTTTTTACTAGGTGGCTARTAGTTAATATTTCACATAAAGAGAATGTTTCTAGTTTCCTCTTGCCTTCAGAAAGGATGCCCACAGTGATTAACAATTATCTTTTGACTTCCAGGGAAAAAAGTTTTTTATCCTGTGGTATTCAGCCTTTATAATCCTGCTATTGTCTATGCCAACCAAGATATACCACCCCCTGTGGAGCAACAATTGGTAAGCAGCGTGATTTATTCTGGATAGAATTAGTTGTGCATTGTATTCAAACAGAATTAAGTGTAACTTAATAGTCTGTTTGGGTTATCTTACGACCTTTGGCAGTGCATATCTAAACACTTTTCTCCATTATGGGCAAAGCACTTGGAAGAAAAGATTATCAAACAGTACAAAACTCAGTCTTAGATAAACTTGCATCTTATGTTCCAGCAAACGAAGAAGTGATGAAAGGAAAATAACTATGAACGGTGCTTGATAAGCTTCCTTCAGTATCGACTCTCTTTGGTAACTACCAAATGGCAGTTGCAGGAAGCGTGCCGTGTAACTCGAGGTGGCGTAAGATCTTCAGTCAGTTGCTTTTTTCGTGCTGTGGACAGCTGTACTTCGTGCAGATTGTTTCTTTACCTTTGCCAACCAACATCTGCCAGAACCATGGGCTGTGTCGTGGTTTAACCCCAGTTGGCAACTAAGCATGACACAGCTGCTCGCTCACCCTCCCCGCCCCAGTGGGATGGGGGAGAGAATCGGAAGAGCAGAAGTAAGAAAACTTGTGGGTTGAGGTAAAAACAGTTTAATACTTGAAATAAAATAATAATAATAACAACAACAATAACAACAACAACAATAATAAATTGTAATGAAGAGGAAAACAACAAGAGAGAGAGAAAGAGAGGAACAAAACCCAGGAAAAACAAGTGATGCAGCTGCTCACCACCTGCCAACCAATGCCCAGCCCCTCCCCGAGCAGCGATCGCTACTTCCTGGCCAACTCCCCCCAGTTTATACGCTGAGCATGACGTCATATGCTATGGAATATCCCTTTGGCCGGTTTGGGTCAGCTGTCCTGGCTGTGCCCCCTCCCAGCTTCTTGTGCACCTGGCAGAGCATGGGAAGCTGAGAAGTCCTTGTGTAGTGTAAACACTACTTAGCAACAACTAAAACATCGGTGTGTGATCAACATTATTCTCCTACTAGATCCAAGACACAGCGCTATACCAGCTACTAGGAAGAAAATTAAGTCTATCCCAGCCGAAACCAGGACAGGCTGTTATACCACTAATTTCATCTTGCTTTTGGAATGAGGAACACTGCTTCTAGGGAAGCTTGTAGTCAAAATAATAAACAAATAAACCCTGCAAACATTCAAGAGAGTAGGTTTAAGGATAATTTGGGGCTCAGCAGAAAGAAGGAAGTACTGTATTTCTGGATCTTTGTTGCCTGAAGATGGAACGGCCACGCTCAATGTCCAGCCTCGCTCTCTTTCAAGAGACTGCATAAATGAAATTGGGTTTCGCAGCTGGGACTTCTGAGGTAGACAGGTTTGGAGGAGAGAAAGGAAAGTGCAGCACAGCCTTACTAAAAGAAAAGAAAAACATAATAACCCTCACCCCCTACGTTGTTTGCAAGGATCCTACTGAAAGTAGAAGGGAAGCTTTTGCATATGGTCTCAGGTAGTCACAGCTGAGAGAGGAGTGAGCTCCTGCCTGACAACGCTGCTGTTTACTTTTCTGAATCCAACAACTTTATGGTTGCTGACTTCAATCACAAAACTTACTTTTCTTGTCATATCAGAACAAGAAGAGACAAATGTGACCTTAGAAACCGGGTAGGAATTGGAGTATTGGGAACAGATGATTTGGCAATAGACTACCAAAAATTTACTGCTTGGTACGAGCAGGTATATAGAAAATAGAGGTAGTGTGGCAGAAAGGTAAATGTGGAAACTGCAATGCAAGTAAGTATTTGGAATCAGATGGCAAAGGGTGAAGTGAAGAGCAGGTAATTAGGAAGCCCACATCTGTGCATGACACAGAAATACTAGAAGTGTTATACACTGTATCATGCACTGACCAAATGATCGGAAGAGCTTAGCTTTCTACAAAACCAAGTGCAATGTACCTCCTTTGACGTATTTTGCATTTCAAATTGATACTGTTTTAAAATTGCAGGTACACAAGAAGGATTCTGGTTTCTGGCGGGATTTTGGCTTTGGGATGACTTGTCAGTATCGGACAGACTTTCTGACTGTTGGTGAGATGAAACTATAAAAAAAAAAATTTGTGTGTTTAAACATTGATTCTCTGTTCTTATCTAACGACAGGGAAGTAATGCATTTATTTCTTTTATTATTTTCCCAAGCCCAGCAGTCAGACTTGTTTGACAAGTTTGACCAATGAGATAAATTAGTTTTTCTAGATTTTGATGTCCCATCTGATGAGTATTTGTTAAAAGTCACAATATTTCTAGTAACAACATTTCACTCTAGAACTTCTAAAAATCTTTCTTCTTTTTTTTTTTTTTTTTTTTTTTTGCGTGTATGTCTGAAGCAAATTGATCGAGTTTAAGAAACACGTCCCTCAAGTAAATCACTAACATAGACAAGAAGCATTCAAATTCTTTCTTTTAAATGACCTTGAGTATGAATATAGTTGTTCGAGGCTTTAGCAATACCCGTTGGCACCCTCTTGTGGCATGCTGTTAAAACTGAGAACAGCTTGGGTGTACTTGAATTTGGAAGACTGTCTTGAAGATAGTCTGCCAGAAGGTGTAATGATATAGCCCTATGTGCTGTATCATGGCTTGAATGCAGGCTGATTTCTAATAGCAGTCATATTGTCATGTGTATGGTATATGCTAAACGAAGACTTCATAGTTATAGAGTTTTGAAGTTTTGCATAAGTGTGGGTTGATCTTCACTATGGTCCTGGCAACGTAAGAGAACTTAAAATGGTGGAACAGGTTCCTTTCCTTAATTCAGCTTTTTGACTTGTGACCTGTGCAGTAATTGCTGGCATTTTTAGAGAGGGCTTTTCATATGGTGCATGACCGCTTCATTTTCCAGCTGCTAAAATCCATTATGATTGCTAAAAATAACCCAAAAGCATAGCCAGTGAGGGTTGCCGGCAGTTTTCTGCAGCTGTCACATGGGATGTCATGCATAATGTGATTTGGAGACATTGTTCTAAGAGACTTTCTGAAGCCAGCAGTGCATGATCTGTGTCCTGGGCAGTTTCCACCGCAAAGGATGTGGTATGCTTGAAGCTCCTCTCCCTCAATTTGGCATGCTTTGGCATGGAGAACTTAAAGTTAATTGCGCCAGAATTTCTGGTATGTCTTACCAGATTTGGTAATATGTTACACAAGGAGTGTTGCTCTTTTTGCCTTATGTCTAGCCTGTGTGCCAAAATAATGTTTTCTGATACTGTTTTTACAGGGGGTTTTGACTTGGAAGTGAAAGGCTGGGGCGGCGAGGATGTTCACCTTTACAGAAAGTACTTGCACGGTGACCTTATTGTGATCAGGACACCGGTCCCTGGTCTCTTTCACCTCTGGCACGAGAAACATTGTGCAGACGAACTCACTCCAGAGCAGTATCGCATGTGTATCCAGTCCAAAGCCATGAATGAGGCCTCTCACTCGCACCTCGGGATGCTGGTCTTCAGGGAGGAGATTGAGACTCACCTCCGTAAGCAGGCTTACAGGACTAACAGCGAAGCAGTGGGTTAAATGTCATCCCCATGACATTTGATGACTTCAAATTCACAATGAACCAGCATCATTTTACAGCCTTAATTCAGCTTCAAAATGCAGTGCCTCTCTTTTTCAGTGAAGAAGAGTTTAGGGGGTTTTTGGTTCTTGTATTTGTTTTCCAAGTAATTCTTTGACTGATATGCTATTACCTACGTATCGTGCAAGTTCAAGCACCTCAAATAAATTGGAAAGTGTATGTAGTTCAAGGGAAGTGTCTTCAGTATCGATTGGAAAAATCAGTGGAATGTACAACTCAACACTTTTCCACATGGTACATTTCAATTCTTATATTTGCATTATTTTAAGAATTAAATTAAATAATCTTTTGTGTTCTCTTGAGTGTTTTCAGTCTGTATGGCTCACTGCACTGTGACTTTAGAAGGATGCTATACTTAAACTCCATTGTAGAAACAAGAGAAAGGTGTGAAAAAGAATCTTGCCATGAAAGGTATAAGGGACGTGCTGACTGCTATGCCAACTCTTCAGGTTGCTGATTTCACAGCAGGGGCTTGGTGCCGCATCTGCTGTATGAACAGACATTCACATGGTTGAATATAGAATAATGCATGTGAAAGAGTGGGAGATGAAAATCTTTCTAAGTGGAATTTTGGAGCATATAATGTAATTTCACACTGCAAAGGAGACACCACCACCTTATCTTGGTGATGGATCAGACCAGTTGGGAACGTTCCAGTTGGGTGTTCCTGCRTCTGGTTGTTTCCCACAGTAGATGCCACATCACAGGATCCCTTCTATAAACTGAGTTTATGCTCTTAAACTTGTTTGGTTAAAGATTTTTGGCCCCACTCCTCCTTATTCAAGGGCCCTGCCTGTACATCTCGTCCTTTAAGTTGAGGAACCATCTTTTCATTCCCATATAAACTTATTAGAGGCCCATTTGCTATTATGCCAATATTGTCATTTTGCTTTCTTTTTCTCTTTCTGGCATTTTCCTTATGTGTTTTCGGAAGGCAGTCGTATGCTTTTAGCTGTTTCACTGACTGAAAAAGCAGGTGCTATTAACAGTCATTCTTCATACGATGCTCTCCATTCCACTGATTGTCCTAGTAGCCTTATTCTTCACTTTTTCAGTTTGAGGGGGTTTTAGGGTATTTGGTTTTTTGTTTTTTTGTTTTGAGCATGCATAAGCAGAATTATGCTGCGGTCTCATTAGTGCCTTGTACAATGGCACTACTATTTCCCTACTTCCCTTTTGGGTATTTTGGGATGCATAAACAGTTTAAATGCAGGCAGGTCATTTTTCTTCATGTTGTCTTATATGCTACCATATGGCATGCCTCATTTTTAATACATTTGTTTATAGAATGAATGCTGAGAATGTTAATTCAGTGGTTAAACCATTTACATGGTCTCCACTGAATTTAGAAATTAGTTGAAAACCCTTCTTAAACCAGGTAATTAAGATCTGTTTATGAATTCGGTTTGCTTCAAGAATTCTGAAGGCAATTAAAAATTTAAATGATTGATTTCTGAATGGCAGATATGCTGTGCAAATAGTTCTGGGCACTGATCCTTTTTATATGTACATAAAATTTCCCTTTATGTAACTTATTGTGGAGAACGGTGTACTGTATTGTACTTAGAGTGAAGAGAATACATTGCAAGACTTGTTGCAATTGATATTCTCAATATAATAAATGGAACTTCTGCATTTTAGAAAATGTTTTAAGCTGTTTCTTTGAAATAAGTTTTTACAATAATATTCTACAAGGCAGATGACATGCCGGATTCAAGTACTAGTATTTGCAGCGATAAGTTCAACCAGCTCATTTTTGCATCTCAAGTGAGTATCTACCCAGAACAGATACAAAAGTACAGAGTTAGTTCCCCAGAAAACTTAAACTTATTCCAGATGTTATCTTAGAATCATAGAATGGTTTAGGTTGGAAAAGACCTTTAAGATCATCAAATCCAACCRTTAACCTAGCACTGCAAGTCCACCACTAAACCATGTCCCTAAGCGCTACATCTACACGTCTTTTAAATACCTCCAGGGATGGTGACTTCACCACTTCCCTGGGCAGCCTGTTCCAATGCTTGACAACCATTTCGGTGAGGAAATTTTTCCTAATATCCAATCTAAACCTCCCCTGGCRCAACTTGAGGCCATTTCCTCTCGTCCTATCGCTTGTTACTTGGGAGAAGAGACCAACACCCGCCTCTCTACAGCCTCCTTTCAGGTAGTTGTAGAGAGCGATAAGGTCTCCCCTCAGCCKCCTCTTCTCCAGGCTMAMCAACCCCAGCTCCCTCAGCYGCTCCTCATAAGACCTGTKCTCCAGACCCTTCACCAGCCTCGTTGCCCTTCTCTGGACACGCTCCAGCACCTCAGTGTCCTTCTTGTAGTGAGGGGCCCAAAACTGAACATAGTATTCAAGGTGCGGCCTCACCAGGGCCGAGTACAGGGGCACGATCACCTCCCTCTGCCTACTGGCCACACTGTTTCTGATACAGGCCAGGATGCCGTTGGCCTTCTTGGCCACCTGGGCACACTGCCGGCTCATGTTCAGCCGGCCGTCGACCAGCACCCCCAGGTCCTTTTCCGCCAGGCAGCTTTCCAGCCGCTCTTCCCCAAGCCTGTAGCGTTGCCTGGGGTTGTTGTGACCCAAGGGCAGGACCTGGCACTTGACCCTTGTTGAATCTCATCTTACTTAAAATCTTACTTTAAGRTATCTTGATGGTTCCTAATAAAAATGTTAATATATCAATGAGGAAAAGATTAAATACAGAGGCATGATGATTTGGGGTAAAGATACAGGTGGGTCTTTCTACTGAGACTCTAGCCCTTAAAACTTCAGCTGCTATTGCTGTCCTGGCTCTGCTGCACAAAAATAAGCATCAAAAATGCCTCTCACTGACACCACCACTGCTTGGCACGCACTGGAATGGATACTGAGGTGTTAAGCATTGCTGCAGGTCAGCTCTTACYGCTCAACCACTACTTCAGAAGGATCCGGTTTCCTAGTTTCCATGTTTTGGAAACACAGCAGACTCCTGATGCTGATAACCTTCTGCTACTTTCCACAGGGTGGTTGTGCTTATCAGCAAGGGAGAGGAAGGAGAACAGTGTCAACTGTCCACATCTGTGCAATCAAAAATGGTCTACAGTGTAGATGCTGGAAGGCAGTCAGGGAAGTTTGGAACTGAATGCAGTCAGCAGGAACCACTTCTGAAAACCAGTGTTCCATTCATCATCCCAAAATGTGGAAGTGAATGCATTGGAGTTAAAAGGAAGGCAGAAGTAGTCAATGTTGGGGTTGGGTGTTGACACAAGTGGTCCAAATGACTGATTATTTGAGGACTCCTGAACTTTCAGAGGCCCTTGCAGGCCTGGTCTTTCTCTTGCCTTAGTTCAGCTCCCCGCAATAACTGCCTGCATAAGAATGTGGTGCTATGGCACACGCCAGGTTGGCAGCTCATTAAGAGCTCAGGCAACTATGACCCACTGTGTTCATGCTGTGTTACAGAAGCCAGCGATACTGGTATGGGCTATGTGCTATGGTAAGTCATTGCAAGGTACTTGCAGCTCAATGTTAGAAACAAGAACAAGAATAATTTTAAGCATGGAATCTCCTCAGATGCATTTTGCTGCTGCGTGGTGCCAGATTCGGTACACTCCTCACCGCGTGCATCTGCAGGGAAGATGGTTTTGCTGCTAACAATCAATTTGTAGAACATTTACAACAGGAAAATACTCTGTTCTAATAGTGCTCTACAGGTTGAGGGGTAGCTTATTAGCAACTTTGACATTGGAAATTAAATCAATTACTTAAATTAGAAGCTGTTATGATTTAAAATTTACACTTCCAGGGAATTATTACTAATCATGTACAGTTCATGTTCCCTAATGACTTACCATTTTACCTACTCATATGTCTCTAAATTATTATTTAAATTAGATTAAGAATGATAAATAACTACCTTAACTTTACAGCTTTTAATTTAATCTTAAAATAGGTGGGTTTTTATTATTCTCAAGTATTTTAACTTTTGCTTTTGGGCTAGGCTACAGGCCTTGACTATTTAGTTAAAAAAAAAGATATCTAAAATTCTTACTTGAGATAATGATTGTCCCTCAATGAATCAATAGGTATTTTTTTCAAAATAAGAGGCAATGTTTTCCTGTAAGCAAGGACTGGACTAAGTTAACTGTTGCCTATTACATGGATGGATTATTTTGTCTATTTTAGCAGGGATTCTCCAGAAGAGGACAGGATCCTTTACATATCCCTGGTAATCTCAAAATAGGGAAAAGGTTGAGACCTACGAATTGCAGAGAGAATTATTCTGTTCAGTGTATTGCTCCAAAAGTTACTCAAATCTCTGTGAATACATCGTAAGATCACCACATGGCGGCTGCTTTCCTGGTCCTGCTCCCCTGCTTTCCATCATTCTTTGTATGGGAGTTTTTATGGCAAAAAGTTCGCTGGAAGTGCTTTCCTTTTTCTTGCTTTTCCACCATAGTCTCGGGGAAAGGCATGGGTAGAGCTCATTTCAGGATGCCAGTTTTGCAGTTGTTATCAGTTACTGCTGCATTACCCCAAGTTAACAGATCAAATGTCTTCTATTTTATGTGTCTGGGGATGACAGTGGCACTTTAATTACACTCCTGAGCAATTAAGACAAAACTAAGTCACTGCCCAGCATTGGTCAGAAAAATGTATGAATCTGGAGAGCAGTTTGTTCTCCCCAAGTCTTCAGCATACCTAAAAGAAATTACACGTGCTGTATAAATATTTTATATACTGAAAACTTGCATGGCTCTTTTCATCACCTCTTTAAATCTCACATCATGTTGCTCTTTCTTCACCAGGCTTCTTGTATTACRCTTCGTCTATCTCTGTGTGCTACCGTCCTTATTCACCCAGTCTATTTTTAATTTGATACGGCTCCTCTCTTATTTCTTCCAGCTCTGTGCCTTAAAGCCATCAGCCTTTTCTAAGCTCCAGCCCTGGCTCTTCGGCGAGGCGGGAGCCGCTGGGGGTCCCAGCTGGCCGAGCTGCGGTGGGGAGGAGGGTGGTGCCGGGCAAGGGAGAGCCCAGCAGCCGGACCCTGGGAGCGGGACCCGAGCTGCCGGGCAGTGCAGGAGCTGTGCTCTGCCATTTACCAGCTCTGAGAACTGGCTTTAAATCACAGAGGACTCTCTACTACTGATTAGGCTTTTTTTCTTATTTCTGTATTTGTCATAATGTTTCATGCTGAAATACAGGAAACTGTTACGGCAACGTGAAGTTTGTGGCAAAGAGCAGCGATTTAACACCATTACCTGTACCCAACGTTTGATTGCACACCATTGCTTCTGCTCTGTAACAGAACCAGAACAGAAACAGTAGGATATGCCTTTATTATAAAGCGAGTTTACAAGTGATTTTAGTTACCTGAGCGTATTGAACTTCTGATTGCATTTTGGCATAGCCACGCTGTGATACAAGCGCTGTGTGGCTGTTTTCCCGTTACTGCTGCATGCTGTAATACACGGTAGGTGCGCTCCTTCCCAGGAAAATCTGTAACTCCTCCTTGAAGGTGTTTCCTAACCTCATCCAAGAAAGGGAGGAAATTAGTCATGTTTCGAATATGAACATCTCTCACTTGACTAATAAATTCTATTCTGCATGTTGCTTTAGGCATAAATCTGGCTAAGCAGCTGGAAAATGTTAGCTAAGTGTCTAGTCTCAAGCTTGCAACTGCCGGCGGGGGACCGCAGAGATAACATTACCGTGCGGATCCGCAGCCGCGTGCTGCCCCTCGGGCTGCAGCCCGTGCAAGGAGGGCAGCTGCCGGCTCAGACGGCAGGAACGGGGCGGCTGAAGGCTGCAAACGGGCATCGCTGTCCTCCCTGCTGGAGAGACGCTCCCGGCAGCCGGTGCGTGCCACGGGARCTGCCGGCTGCCCGGCCTTCTCCTTGGGAGCCTTGGTCTGGCTTTAGCAGACATGGAGCTTTAGCAGCAAACATGGAACCGAGTTAATTGAGGGAGAAGTTAAGCCCCAGGGGTGTCCCCATCCACAGAACAAGTTCAGCAACTTAATTATTAATGCTTCAGTGTTGATACTGAGTTCACATTACTGCTGGTCACCTCCAGCCTGAGCTGGCGCAAGGACCAAGGCCCTTCGGTTGGAGCCAGAGGCAGTTTCTGGAGAGAGGAGGAAGAGCCAGGTTTTGAGTGGTGCACTTGGGCCCTTGTCAGTTGTCGCGGCTCCCACCTGCACGGCTCCAGGGTGTCAGAAATGGGTGTTTGCCACGCACGGACCATCGCTGGCTCAGCGGAGGAGACCTGCTCTTGGYTTTCCCAAGGCGTGCTCTGCCTGCAGAGGGAGAATAAAACCCACGCTGTTCGGCTTGGGCGGCCTGCCGCTGGGGCATTGCAAAGATAAATGAAAAAATATTATGCTTTGGAGTCAGAATTAACTGTCTGCCCACGGTTGACGCGCAGGTTCCATGGCCAGGTGTCGGGCCATGTCCTCCTGTTTTGACAGATGCTGTTTATATAACGCACTGTTTCCCTTTTTTAAGCTGTGGTCCAAGTGTAAAAAGCCAGCTGTGTTTTCCTGGAGGAGTCACTGCATTTCAGTGTTAGAGTAGCAAATATAGTAACATTTGTTTAAATAGGAACATGCGCCACTGAATTGAGGAGTAATTTTTTTTTTTAGCTGTTGTATGCTTTCCGCATTAATTGTAACTTTTTCCAAGGAACTTGCAATCTGTGGAGAGAAGGGGAAGTGTTCTTGATTAAGGGAAGTCAAAATGACATTAGCTCAGGGCACACTTTCATGTTAGACCCTTTACGGGAATGAATTCAGGTTGTGYTTTTGAATTTGCAAATTTTAATTTGTTTAAAAATACGCCATTCAATGGGACTGGTAGATAATGGTTTGGACAATCAGCAAATACAGATGAAAAAGTCAAAAAAGTACAGGAAAATACTTAGTTCTGGATCCAGTGCAACCAGAAGAAAATACTTAGTGGCTTTTTTTAATTTCATAAAAGCTCGTGACCTTTTGGACTTTGAGATACACACACCTATGAAACTCAAAAGTTCTTTGTAACTGTATTTAAGACTGGAGAATTGCATAAGGAAGGGAAGTGGTGCGTAAGCCCTAACTACTTGTATCTGAGTGCAGACGTATATTTAAATTGCAGTTTTTAGTGCATGCCGGAATATAAATTTAGAATAAAATCAAACAGCTTTTTGCTTTGTCAGATTGGTGAATGAAAGGAAAATAATTTCAAATAGCCTTTAAAATGATGATTCAGCATATATGTAGTAACTCATTGACTACTGCATTGGTATAACGATAAAAGCTGTCTGTGTAGCCAAGGTGGGTTTAACTTTCGTTTGCCTGAGGTGCCCTTGCTGTGTGTGTGACCCCTCAATTACTTCTTAAAGAGATTAGTCGTTCAAATTTTACTCAGCTGTGAACTAAGTTGAGGAACAGCCGGATATAGCTAAAGTTAAGCAGTCGTTGGTTCCTGCCCCCACGATGCTCATCTCCTCCTTGTCAGGCCTGACTGCTTGCAAACTAAAGGGCTCCACCTCTTTCTTCACTCAAAAAGCTTTATGGCAAAGGAGACAAGGATAAAATGCCACTTCTTATGTTTCTGTGGTTGCACTGGCTCTGCAGACCTCTGCTTTTATTGGTATAGTATCAATTTTTCTTAATGCATCACAGCGAGAAGTGCATTTGGGCTGYGTGGCTGTTGCAGCCCGCGGGGCAGCTGTGCAGGACACACCTGGGAGCTGGTGCAAGCACCCCCCTGCAAACAAAATTCCTCTGTGCTGGCTGACTTCTCAGTATCCAGACTTCCAGCTGTTTTAAATTTTAGCATCATCATTGCCTTCAGCCTCTTGTGAATTTGTATCACCTGGGAGACGGGCACCACACCTCCTTTAGGAACGTGCAGGGCAGTGCTATCCCCTAATGCCGGGCGATGCTGGGAGAGAGCTTTTTGGGCCTCACCCTGACCCCCCGTGCGGGGCTGCCTTTGCCACAGCTGTTGTGTTTGCAGTAATGATGGCAGCTGTGTGCTTAATTAGGGCCTYGTGGAACAATCGGCTCTTCTCATTTGGTACCTGAGGCCAGCAGAAAAAGGTTCTTCCCCTTCTTTCCCAAGCAATGCGGTCTCTCTCCTGGGTTAGGGTAAGGTAAATGTTTTATTGGTTCTTCTGGGATATGCTACTCTGAGATTGCACCAAAAAGGGAATGGTTTCCCTCTTTTTAACAGATCTTGTGTGTTTATGCAAAGGGTATGTTGTGCTGGGTTTGAAGAATAGGAGGTGTGGCTGAGATCTGTACGGCAGTACCGTGCAGCAAAAGTACTTCTGAACTGAAGGTAGAATGTTAAATAAATCCCTTTTACCTTTAGGCCTAAATGTTTGCACAAGGTTGTATTAAAACACAGCCCTGTTATGGTTAGCTTAGTCCTGTTCTGGGATAAGTGAAATAAGTCCCTCTAAACTTGAAATAAAGCATCTAGATAGGTGTTTGTGGTGATTTAACTGGTTTATTTGAACTGCTGTAAGTTTGTACATAGTGTGGTGAGTTTTTCAAAAGGAGYGTCTTTAACCTCAACAGTTTCAAGGTTGCATGTAGCTATAGGGCTTGTATGTCTCACATGACTTGGGTCTCTTGACCCGTGTCCTCTYATCTTTCACTCCTGCTGCTGTAAAACCCTTTGCTGGTGCAAGTGAACTTAAAGGCTTTATCACTTTTTCCGTAGGCAGAATGCTTTGCAGTCTGTACTTGACTTGCACATAAAAGAGGATGTTAACCCATTCCTGCCACTTGCAGGGCCAGTGGCTTACCAAACTCTTTTTTAAGATGATCTTGTGTTTGTGGTGGTGTCCGATCTTAAAAACTCTAGCAACTAWTTTTTTTTTTGCAATTGCTTCGGTATTTGCATCCCATGGGGGGCGCACATGCTCTTTGCTAGCACCGAAGTGTTCTCAGACTTCTGCTAAAAATGCTCTTTTAAAAAAAAAAAAAAATCTCTGGAGTAAAATAAAAGTTAATGTAGAGGCTATAAAACAGCCTTCACAGATACGGTGTACGACCTGGCTGGCTCCCGCTGAAGGCGGCGGCAAGGGTGCGTGGGCAGCAGAGCCACGGCGGTGAAGCGAGGGGGCATTTCCCCGCGGGGAGCAGCGGCGTGCCCGCACGGCCCGGGGACGCGGAGGGGGCATTTCCCCGCGGGGAGCAGCGGCGTGCCCGCACGGCCCGGGGACGCGGAGGGGGCATTTCCCCGCGGGAGCAGCCGTGTGCCCGCACGNCCCGGGGACGCGGAGGGGGCATTTCCCCGCGGGAGCAGCCGTGTGCCCGCACGGCCCGGGGGACGCGGAGGGGGCGGGCGGCGAAGCCGTGGGGGCCGTGGGAACGCGAGCTAACGGGCGCAGCCGAGGCGCCCGGGAGTCCTGAGCTCTTGCCCCTGGGGATGTCCCGCAGCCTTACGCAAGCTGAAGTGGCTTCTCTCTGACTTTGTTACCAGCCGTGGGGAAAATGATCATATTAAAGGAGTAGTTTGGAGAAGAAAGAAAAACCTTTGAGGTTACTTGGTGCTGCGGARAGCTCTGGAGAAGAGCTTAGGGACAGATCAAAGCTCAGGCGACCCTCAGCATGGGAGCTGCACGCTTTCCTGGGCTGTGCGGTTATTGGGGAGCAGCCGGGATGGCGTTCTGGCCTGCAAATGCAGTCCATGTAGAGTAGTTGTTGGGTTTTTTGTTGGTGTGCTTTCAAAATCTTGTCAAAGTGACTCTTTGGCTGCTGGGTTCTTGTGAAATTCTTCTTGGGATACTTGGATACTGTGAAATTTCTGAGAAGTGTGATAAGAGGCGTATAGGAAAAAAACCTGGATTTGCTTGGATTTGTGAATTTATTCATTATTTGCTTGGATTTTATATTTTCAAAGCATTTTAGGAGTGATTTTTTTCAAATTGACACAAGTTCTTCAGCACAGAGCTGTAACGTCCACAGACATGAACAGTTCAACGTTTCATTAAATTCTGCTAGTGCCGCAAGTGTTACAGACTTTAATCAAATAGCTCATTTACAGCTCTGCTTGCTGAGTCCCCAAGTGCTCTGCTGCTGCAATTGATGATGTGTTGCACTTCTCTATTTTAATAGATATTTGGGGAGGTGGAGTGTTGCTGGTAATGTCTTCTTTGAATTGAATGTAAACAACTGGATGTTGTTTAAATATTKAAAAGGAAACTTTCAATGTCGACACTGATGGATAGCAAGATTCTTTGAATTTAATATACCCCAGAATCAGAAGAGGCCTTAGTGTGCTCATGTGACAGTGATTAAAAAGATGTTAAGTACTTTTCTGTCTGTGTCATGACATTCTGTTGGATCTCATCGGACTTCTGCCTCCAAACAGGATTATATTAAGATACCTGCTTGATCTGAAGAAGCTAGATAAGATTGGAAATATTGAAAGCAAATTTCCACTAAATTTAAAGTTTCTTCTTTCCTGACCCAGATGAGGTGGGGATGTTTGAATCTGGTGCTTTGGTTTGTGTTCGCTTTCAGCTTGCTTTCAATCTTGTGAAATGGTCTCCACATCTTGTGTTGAGGTGTGGTTGTTAACAGGAAACTTCTGCATGGCAACAGCCCTGGGGTTTGGGGTTTTTGTTTGTTTCTGGTTTTTGGGGGTTTCTGTTTGTGTGTGTGTTTTTGGTGTGGGTTTTTTTTTTGTGGTGTTGTTTGTTGTTTTTTTTCCTTCTGGTAGGTGCCACCAATAGTTTCAAGTAACCGTATACTGGTTTTGCCAAACACTGTTTCTTACAGAACTTTTTATATAGAAGTGCTTTTTATTATTATTAGTTGTTAGAAGCCTAAGTATTCTTAATATCATAAGGTACACATCCTAGTAGATCAGAAACAGTATATTTATTGGCTTAGTATTTTTAAATTAATGTTGCATTTCCTGGTGGTTTGAATTTCTTCCTCATCACATCTCTTGAGGAGAGGACAGAATATCTATCTGAGACTGCATCAGCAGTCATCCCTGCATGACATAGAACTTCATTGCTTTTTAATGTTTCATTATGAAAATAAACTAATATCCCAAAGTTATTTTGCAGCAATTAACGGCATCCATTTTCTGTGCAAAAGCTGAATGTGGCATCAAGAAGACACAAAAATGCTGATGTTAGAAATTGCTTACAACGTTGGAAATATTAGAAACATTTACATTCTGGAGTATTAGGAATAATATTACAGAAATGGTTACACTTTAGATTGTACCTCCAAATTACTGTAGAAATATACCCCCAAATGTTGTTTCTCTCTCTTCCAAAGCCTAAGGCCCACCTTGGGGAGCGGTGGAGAAAGGCAACCCTCTGCAGTGTCAGGGAACCGGCATCGGAGGCCTGTGATGTGCTGAAGCCTCGAAGCGTGCCCAGTTATCTCTGCCTTTCCAGGGACAAGCATGGAAGGAGGAATTTGAAAGCAACTATTGCCAATACTTGCCCGCTCGCTGGTCTGGAAACTTCCTCGACAGCATGCACTAAAGGCTTAGGATAAAGTCTTTCTGCGATTCGATTTTTTTTTTTTCCTTTTAAATTTTTTTTATGTATCTCACTGTCCACACAGCCTGATTTAATGGCTGCAGAGAACCATAAGACAAAACTGTGCTTCCATACACCGTCTGCAGGCTTTTCTGGTTAGTTGGGAAGCTGGGGTTGCCCTGATAAAATTACATAAATTGTAGACTGAAGAGGGAAGATCTGTCTGCACATCCTCAGAAGAATTACTGATTTCCTTCTGAAAGATGTCTAATATCAGTTGTCAGCTGACCAGTCAGCTGAATTTTGCTACGTGAGTTATTTGCTAAAAGAAAGCTGTTTCTTGGGAACTATTAACTTGATAAATCAAGTTGCTGCTAACGTAACTAAAGGTATCTTACTGGCATTGAGTTATTGCTTGGCGTACTGTGTTGTACTCTAATGGCAGCRAAGTGCCTAGAAAGCAATTTTATTCTTTACTCTTATGCCTGTGTAAATAGCTAATTTATCCTAATGACTGGATGGGACATAATTGGGAATGAGTTTTCAAGGATGTGATATGCATATTAATTATGAGTGTGAACTGGCCTTGTCACTGAGTGAGAAGACTTTTGGTGTCTTGATCCTTTTAATGCTGGTAAACATCATTATCTTTTCTAATGAGCCATGATGACTGAAAGTAGTGCTGTTCTACTCGGGGAGTCTGTTGTAGATGTCTGGTTACCAAAACAATTTCCCCAGAGAGTTTTCAACAGATTAAGTGCTTACAGGCCCTCCAGAGCTCCTGCACTTGAAAGATCTAACTTTTTTTTTTTAAGGGTTATATCCCTGGGAAAGGAGGTAGCATGGGTAGCACTGGGGCAATGTGTTAGGAAAGCTGGATTTTCTCCTCACAGCTCTGTGCTTGTCTAGTCCCTGTGTGACCTTGGAGAAGTGGCTTTGCCTCTGTAAAGTAGAGCATGAAAAAGGGTAGTGGTTGCAACCAGAGGTCCTGGAGCGTTGAAATACCAACAGAATCTTGCTACAGGAAACCCTGCAGCGTGCTGCAGCCAGCAAAYGTTTCTGTGCTTTCCTGTTAAAATGATAAATATGTGGGAGGAAAAAACCAAAATTCAACTCTTAGGACAAAATGTTTTTCCACAGTGGAACTGTTAATCACTTCCATTGAGAGAACGGAAAGATTCCATAGCAGAGACACGGTATCAAATCCATAAAGTACTATTATAGAGAGCACATTAGAAGTGGCAGCATATTGTTGGCTTAGTGTTGCTCTTGCCTTTGTTGGAAGATATTTAAATATTTCATAATGTATCTTTATAAGTCAGAACTTCAATTTAAGTAAACAGTTTGTTCACTGCAACTATATTGCCTTCCGCAGTTGGTTTGTGGCTTGACCAGTTTGCAAGTGAAAAATAATCATGGAAAAAGTTAAGCCTGTAAGCCTGGTTGAAGCAAGTTTTTTTTATTAATGCAAGCACATCCAGTCAAACACAGAATATCCTGCTTTATGGTACAGCTTTATATTTAGTATTTCAGCTCAGAATAGCAAAACACGGTATTTAAGGAATGTATCAAACTGAGGGAGGAAAAATAAAAAGGAACCAATGTGGATACTGCATTGATTTCAAGTATATACTAGGACTGATTGACCAGTGAAGTGCACATTCATGTGAAAGCTTTTCTTATACATTTACAGAAAGTGTTCTAAAACTGCATTTCAAATATATATTTTTTTCTTAAATTTTAAGCATCCCTTTTAAATTTCAATTACATAAACAAAGCTGATATACAATCCCTCTTATAGTGTCCAACAATGTTACTAGCAAGAACATCTCTGAAAGTGCAAAACACTGTAATAATACAGTATAAATATTCTTACTCTAATCCAGGGCTGAAGGTCAGTACTTCAGCACAGGAAAAATAGCAGCAGATCATAAGAATTATCCCTTCCCCTTTTCTGGGCTGTTCTTGTTAACAGTTAGTATTCTACTTCTTCCTTCTTCATGGCATAACTTTCTTTCGTTTCTCTTTGATGTCAGTGCTATGGGAATAGCAAAATGTTGATTTGTCTCCCTTCCTTACCCCAACTTACTCTTCTAATTTTAAGTATTTGTCAAGTGGGGAGTGGAATAGGGAGCGAGGGAAGGCTCTTTAATTTTTCACTGTACTACAGGGCCAATACAGCAAATAATTTCTACTAAGTGATTGCAGATGGTACATGAAACAGCGGCACTGCTCTCGGTAGTAGGCACTCAGCAAGAAGAGTCTACTGGACTGGAAAAAAMCAGACCCTCGGGCCAGCAAGTCTTGCCCCTTCTTCAACAGAAGGCATAGTAAGATAAAACCCATCTATTTAGAGTTGATCATTTTTAAAGAAGCTTGTGCAGAGGTCCTCTGTGAGGCTCTATGAGGGAGGCTGCAACCACTGGGAACTCTAGAGTGCCTTGGTTAAAAAAAAAAAAAAAAAAAAAAAACAAAAAAAAAACCAAACAAAAACTAATTGTCTGGCTCAAGTCACTACCTTTACAAATATCCAGCCCTCAAGCCTTAAGAGAACAATTACTGGAAAGGACAGTAATTCATGGGTTACAATTTGTTCATTAAACAAAACAGTTTTTAATCTGAGCCTATTTTTTTCTTTCTTAATTCAGAGATCAGGTGAGAAAGTAAGTCCTGAACTGTGTATTTTTTCCTGAAAATGAATATCTTGAATCTTAACATAAGCTCCTCAGGTGCTCACTTGAATAGCCAAATCAGGTGTAAATTCGAGGCTAAAAGGAGAAATTAGAAATGCTAAGCATGGGCGGGTTTACAGATCACCTCTAATTTTGGAACTGACCTGGGTTCAAAGGTTTAACCAATTTCTTAGGGTGTTCTCCCTTAGATTTCAATGGGTTCTGGCCCAGACAGTTAATCATGGCTTACAAAATACTAGAAAAAGCTTCTATCGTAAGTTGGTCTTTGCTTTAATTGTCTGTAAGTGCAGACTAGCATTTTCGAAGGAAACAAAGGAATTAAATGCCCAGTTCAGTGGTGATGAACTCTTCTTAGGCTTCTTTGGAAATTTTAGCCTTAACTTCATATTGGACATCTGAGTTTACTTCCCTCTCCCTAGCTCATGTATGATTTTTATTTTCCAAAAACTTTTCAAAAAAACATATTCAGCCTGTTTTGCAGAGATAATCTAGGTTAGACATCATTCTCTTAAACAAAACAAAAATCCCTGATTTTTAAAAAGGAAAACACAAACTATTCTGACAGCCAGAAGTTAAAGGATAGTTCCCAGAAGTATTAAAACTTAGACATGTGTGCATCTTCACACATGCACGCGCACATACTCACACACAAACGTACATCCCCCAGCAGTTACCCCATCTTATCTCTTTAAATCATGTAACAAAAATATGTTTGCTGCACCATCAACRTTACAGGCAGGTATACTCTAATTCATGTGCCATATTCTCCATTTTATTTAAAAAGTACATTGTAGCTGGTTTCGAGACATCCATATTTCTATTTTCTTTACTTCCAGTCCAGCGTAATAGAAGGTACACTAAACGATATCAGTACCTTGTAAGGCACTATTTTCTGATGTAGGAGAGGAACACGCTTACTGCAGATGTCTAAGGCCTTGACTCTACAAACACTTACAGATGTGAACAGTATCGCTGATTTGAAGGAGACCCTTCATTTCAAAGCTAGAGAGACATGTTGAGTGTTCTGTAGGATACTGGTCCAATGGAGTATTTAACCTGAACACTGACTTTAGTTGGGATGTGTGTTTTAATTTGTATCTATTTTGGTGGAAGTAATAAAAAATAAAAATTTGGATGCTGATAGAATAAGATCTCCCTAGGGATACCATCTCCCATGATACATTTCATCTCTGAGAACAGGGCCCTGCCCTTATATTTAAAATAAAAAAACCAAAACCCTTCACTTAAGTGCCTTAAGGTTGACATGTGAAATATTTACCACATTTTATTTCATAAAAGTTACTGTATATACAAAAGAGACCTCAGCCAGTGAGGTCTTTCTTAGCTCAGTCCAAGTCTTTCAGGCTGTAAAAACACGTTTATTCGATGTGCTTCAAAGTCTGCAGATCAGATCCAAAAATCTCAGGCTCTATTAAGCAGAGTTGTCCTATAAGAATTAATAAAAAATAAAGTCGTCTTTTCTATCACAACAAAGTTTTACAGTTTTGGTAAAGGTTGGCAATAGATCTACCTCGCATCATTAGCTGGAAGCCTTTCTTCAAGGGCAAGATTTTCAACTGCTATAAACTGGAATACGTCTATGAATTCCAATAAATACGTTGACTTTAAATTAAATGAAAATTTAACCTTTGTAACATTACTTCATGCCCTTAAGATGTGCTCAGGCAAATAACATATGTTCCTCTGTCATCCTAAATTACTGCTTGCTGAACAGCATCAGATTTAATGCAAGGTACATTGCATGGGTGTTGTAAGTGAAAAGCTTATGTGGACTTCCTAAGAAACACCAGGATCACTGGGAAACCGTGTCTCGACTCGGACAATACAGTCATAAGGTAGCTCAGCTRCAGGTCAGGACATACAGACGTCTTCATTCTTTATCTGGTACAGATATGTCAAACCTAAATGTTTAACATGATTTACATAAATCTCTCTTTCTGCCTTGGCCTCAGTATTAGAAGGAATCTCATCATGTACATGGAAGAGGTGCTTCCCTCTCTCTAAGAGGGAGGAGTCATTGAGACTTTCTCCCTTAAGAGTAGGCTGAAAATTAAGAGTATTCATATAAAATTTCACTTTTTTATAAGATTTGTAAGTATGTAGGTATGATAAACGATAGCAACTTCTTAGTATCTTTATGTACTTGTTCCCCTGAGAAAAGCATGTCTGAAAACTGCTACAAATGTAAATTCTTTTACTGTATTTGATAGCCTAAACAAAGCGTATTCTCTTTCATAGTCCCAGCAGTGATCCTGCAGCCTGAACTGATCTGGCTGGAAAAGCTGTATCAAAGTCTAAGCCCTACTGAATTTTTTCAGATTTGAATTTTGAAGAAAAAATAACTATATTTGGAACAAAATGGTCTTAAGCTGGGTATGCAAATAGGAGGGAGGAAGCTGATGATCACATGCTTGTATATGTCTGCAAAAAGATTCATGTTCTGAGGAAGCTTCATACCTGAGTGTTTTCCAGCTGTCTTTTTCCATGTGGTTTTCTGGACCTTCACTTTCAAAGGATGCAATGAACAGAGCTAGTAAATAAAATAAGAACAATCAGATACATGGGTTCTTTAACTGAAAAATAAAAATTAAAAGTTACAATATAGCAGGTTTAACTTAGCAGACTTCATAATGAAGTTTATTCTCATCACAAGCTGATACGGAAGTGGTAATACATACTTGTATTTTTTTGCATGTTAATTTCTTTCATCTGCATATTCTGTCTGCGTTTCAACAAGTAGGAAGACTTGCTATAATGTTCAATAAAGGATTTTACCTTCTTCACTATAAATGGGTGCTGTGAGTAGATAGCTCTGGATCTTCTTGTCTTTTTCAAAAGGGCACTCAACCTGCTTCCATGTCAGGAAATCATGAATCTGCCTTGAAATTTCCCAGAATTTCTGCAAGAGGTAATTAAAAGAATATTATTAAAATCATATTTGTTTTCTTTCAAATATTTGTTCTTTTGTTGCAATTTCAGAGCCTCTCAGTCTTGTTCTTATTCATGCTTCTTCTCTTATTATCCCTTATTCAGTTTTCTTCCTTGTTATCCTTTCTTCTCACTGCTCCCTTCATCTCCCCCTCTTGCTACTAGTTCCTCATCTGTTGTTAGGCTCTCCAGTTTAGAATAGCATATCCCTGCTAACCCCCTGGTCTTTTGCATTTAATTCTTTTCATCATCAACCTTTTCTTCATGTATAATGAAGTGCTATTGGCCTGTTTTCTTATTGGTCTTACCTCTAAATTAGCCTGCGAGTGGAACTGGTCAGTAAGTGGTTTTTATTTACTTTACCTTTTACATTTCCAACATTCAACTTAAATGAAATCTGACATATCCGATTTTTTTCATAAAGCATTTTTTAAATTTAAGAAATAATCAAAACAACATATAGAAACTACAGATATCCTTTCCTTCCTAGGATTTTAAGAAATGCATAATTACTTAGGGTTTGTCTTGTATATTCTGTGTGCCCTCCTCCCCCTACCCAGTCTTAATAACGGCAAAAAACTTCAAAAGTGCTTTTGACAGGCTGTGGTCCTTTGGACCACATTAGTGGTCTCCCACTAATGTTTATTAGTCAGGGAGAGAGAATCCAGAACCTGTAGAAACTCCCTTGAAGACCTGCTAAATACCATTTGCTGGCTGTGTGTAGCATTTATAGCTACTTACCTGATGAAGTTAAATCAGCTAATGCTGATCAAATTGCAATTTGATCAGATATGACGGCTTGCTGCCASAGAAAAGCTTACTTTCAGTTCTTTACTGCCTTCCGCTTCCCCCAGTCCCTTTTGAGCATAAGGCAGGTGCAGGGCTGAGGAGTGGCAAATTCTTGTCTGCCATCATGTGTGGTACACTGAAATTATTACACTTCTTGATTTCAAGTTCTTTACTTTAAATGTTGCATGAGTGCAATGTTCCTTGAAGAGATTTCCCTTTCCAATTAGCTAACATTAGACTATTTYTATATTAATTAAGTAACTTTTAATGCTGGGCGTTTGGCTTCTGAAATTCTTGTTTTCTTCTAAATCTTTCATGCATCAGTTCTGGAGAACAGGTCTGATGAGGAGCGGCTGAGGGAGCTGGGGTTGTTTAGCCTGGAGAAGAGGAGGCTGAGGGGAGACCTTATCGCTCTCTACAACTACCTGAAAGGAGGCTGTAGAGAGGTGGGTGTTGGTCTCTTCTCCCAAGTAACAAGTGATAGGATGAGAAGAAATGGCCACAAGTTGCACCAGTGGAGGTTTAGATTGGATATTAGGAAAAATTTCTTCACTGAAAGGGTAGTCAGGCATTGGAACAGGCTGCCCAGGGAAGTGGTGGAGTCACCATCCCTGGAGGTGTTCAAAAAACGTGTGGATGTGGCGCTTCGGGACATGGTTTAGTGGGCATGGGTACTGGGTTGATGGTTGGACACGATGATCTTAGAGGTCTTTTCCAACCTTAATGATTCTGTGTGTGGTAACAAATTAATGTTATTCCAATCAGTTCTGCTTAGGTGAATTTTATGTTTTGCAGTGCATCTGTCCCATTTCATGTAAAACTAACAAAAAATAATCTCTATTTCAGTACCTTTTAAAACTAATCTTTTAACTAAAGGCAATTACAYTCCAGCAGTTTTATGGATTCTCTTCTGTATATGCAGTTGTGGATCTGCTGTATATGTAATATAAACATGGCAACTGCAAGCGTGAGCTTTCACAGAAACTCGGTTAAATCATTTCCCCTAGATAACGATACCACTTTATGTCTAGATCACAGCAATGCTGAAGGAACTGGTAATATAATGAGCCAGAAGTTCAAAACTAGCAAATGTTTGTAATGTACAATGTTTAACTAGCATTACAGTTTCTATAATAGCGAAGTCCTACCTTGAAGTTTATCTGCCCATTGGGCAAGCGGTTCGTATGTATTTTGTGCAGAAAGTAGATATCTTTAATAAACAGGTTGAAAACTGGGATGACTATTTTCTCTCGATTGCTGTTGGCAGTCTGAGATCGCTGTGCTGCTCCTTGCAGGGCTGTGCGGTAATTACAAAAGTTGCTGGACGGATCCATGTGATGCTGTTTTTATGGGGGCRGAAAAAGGCAGTCAAGTAATACATGTTTCCTAAATATAAAAAGCTTTGATCTAACCATCGGAGAGTTTATTCTTTATTAATTCGTTGGGTCCCTTTTTAAACTTTCAAGATAGAGTACCTTCTACTGATCAGATCTGGATTCAGGTTTTTATAATTTCTATCTTGCTTGAAAGGAGGGTTCTGTACTGGCTTTGCATCTATGCTTTGCTTCAGTGGTTAATGGAAGACTGAAAGGAAATGATAAATGACTATCGGGGAAAAAAAACAAAATTCTAACTTGCTGTCACCAATCTTTCTGATGAAATTTTCAATTAGGTTTTGTTTTCATTCAGATGTCCACTAGATGGAGTACTCTAATTAGTTTTAAGGGTAGCAAAATGGCATTCACGAGTGAAAACTACTTTGATGTTAAATTGGAAAAAATATGCTAGGAAGAAATAACCTAAAGAAAACTTGCATCCACTTTTCTCTTTGCAGATACGTAGCAAGTTTGGAATTCAGGAAATGCTCTCCCTAATGTTTATATGCTGGTGACCACTGACAGAGGTGCCTCTGTGATCTTTGACTTAGTAATTCCACATCAGAGGTTTGGATGAAACTATCTGGTGTATTTCTATATGAAGTCGAAAATTTATACATACCTCTAAAACATCAAATTTGGCTGTTTTGACCTTGGACCAAGTTTTCTTTAGCCGTGCCACAGGACTCAAGTTCATGCCAGCTGAATGGAGGGAGAAGAGACAAAGAAAGAAACAACTGAGTCGCAAAAATATAGGGCTAACAACTCTGTGTTTATGTATCAGCACCACACATTTTGGAAGGCAGTTCAGCTTGACAAACAAAAGTTGTAGCTGACTCTCACCCACCCACCCGTTAATCTGTCACGGGCACATACTGCCCCTGCAGAAGTGTGCATGCTGGTGTGGTCAGCCAATTTAAGGCAAATATGAGCACAGTCTTGCCAGTCAGGCTGTAAAATGGAGTGCCTTTTATCATCTGACTTAAGGATACTCACAGATAATAGCCATCATTGAGTTGAAGTTTCCAATATTGAAGCATTCTCTTGCCACATCAATGAAAAATTCCACCATTCTTGTACGCTGCTTTTTCTTTACAACCTGAAAAAAAMCAAGATCTGTTAAGAGGGAGGGGAYGGCCTGAATTTTGGATAGGATGTTCAGTCAAAGGCATTGTAACAGGTTGATTGAATAGACATTTCAAGACTTTATCCAGCTATATCTTATGAGGATATAAGCCTCAGGGTATTTTTTTAAGATTAATTTTAACAGCAGAAGTATTTGGGGCTACTCTCAATTATTTGTCTAGTTGTGGGGGAGTGTAAATTTTTGTTTATACATAAAGTTCAAGGTCTTAGGGAATCTGTATAAACAAGCTGGATACTTTCAGCAATTTCCTGTTGCTGGAAAAGGGAGATAACATGAAGCTGCTATCAGAAAGAATATATGCAAAAAACTTAAACCTCTGAAGAAGGGGGGATAGCAGTGATGTAACCTGAATGTGAGAGAGAACAATTGCCATGTCCTGATTTTCTCATTTTACTGTGTATACTCTTAAATGACCTCTTGAGAGCAGGTAGTGATGATGATCAAATATACAAATTCCCACTCATGCACACATACAAAGGATCTAGCAATCTAGCAGATGCTCAACATCTGCTTTGCAGATTCTTTTATAAATGGCAAAGCGAAATTAATATATAGCACTATCTCCAAACTTTTGTTTCCAAAAGCCATCTCTCTCTTCCCCCCTCCCCTCCCCCCTTTCAAAAAGCTAGTATTACTGCCTAGATTACATTCATTCATCAAAATCTTTCCCATWTTTAGATCTAGAAGTTTGGTCTGGCTTATAAAAAATGGCTCCTGAGTGGTGACTGCAAACTAATTCACCAGGGAATTGCCTTTCTCTTTTTTAAAAAAAAACCTCTTACCTAAATACCTTTTGTTTGACTAATTTGCTAAATGTATTAGCCATACCAGCCAGCTCAGGAAGATGTCTTGATGTGTTTTTGTAATAAGTTTCTGTGAGAGCAGGAAATCTTAAGAGATTAGGATCAATATATCAGATTCATGAAACTGCAGTAGGCATTTGGATTTCCACAGAAGGGCTACTGACCAAGCAGGAATAGAGAGGAGATTTCCCATTTGCTAGAATTGGTGCATATTAATAGGAATCTAAAAAAAAGAAAAATCCAAAAGAGCTCCTAACTCAAACTCCACACAAGTTCCATTTCACTGCATGACTAATGCTATTATGGAAGCTACACAAAACTGGAGAATATATGCAAAGCCCAACACAGCCATGAACTCTTAATCATATAAGCATGCAAATAATTTAATGCTTGAGTAATGCTATTATCTTTAATTGCACTGCTAATGTTTAAATCTCTATTAGACCACTGCCTGCCTTTTGTTCTTAAGACCATGATAACTTTGCTATCTTTTTTTCTACAAATACCTACCCGACAAATCTCTGTAGCCACCAGCATGCTGAGACAATTGAACCAATTGTCATAGGCCTCCAAATTATAGGTTTTGGTCACATCGCCTCGGCACTGTAAGAGAACAGGCCACATGTTAATCCTATCCTGTATCATGATAAAGTCAACATTCAGAAGGATAAACTTCCTTTTCATGTCTTGATAAAATCTTGTTGGATATTTTTTAAGGCATGAGCTTGAGGAAGGTTAGAAAATGTCAGCCTTTCTTGCACAGGATATACTCAAATCATGGATCTTCTTTACCCTGGTTATTCTTTGTTTCTTTTTCCCTCCGTACCCCTTCTTGTACCTTGTGATTATCCAGGGAGTCCATGTGGCTGACAATCTGCATTAGATCCTCTGGGTAAATGTTGCTCACCCTTTCCTGTGTTTGGAGAGATGAGAGATTGTCAATGTACAGACAAACAGGGAGTTCAGTGAAAAATGCATCAATAAAGCCAAAGTTAGGAGAACATTTTGGTAACTTTCATCTTCCTACAGTGTAGATGTGAGAGGTGTTTTTATCGGTGTACCTAATTGGTCTTGTTCATTACTTGGTATTTTTTGATTAAAACATTGGAGGCTTTCAGTGAAGCCATAGCAAAATTCACATTGATGAGTATTAATATTTAGTAAATGGAAAATGAAATTATTCACACACATTAGTGTCTCACCAGTTCAATATAGGTCAGCTGCTGTGCCAAGATCAGAGGGTCACAGCACACACTCAGGATGTCCTTTTGAGTTGACTGTGGCTTGGTTTTGAGGATGGTGCCTTTGTCGGTAACAGGTTGCCGGAATTTCTCTCTGATTTCCTGGTACTGGCTCCGTGCGGAGAGGGCCATCAGGAGATTCTGTGTCATTTGGCTAATGATCTTTTTCACTGTTCCATTTTCCTAAGCAAAGGCAGAAACAAGGACTACTAAAAACCTTTAGCTCTTGCAGACACGGATAACCAAAGAATTTCTGACTGGGAAAAACAAATGCCTGTTATCCATTTTCTTTCATCTTATCTGAGCTGATCATCCTTTGACATATGAACTTGTCCTAACTGCCCACACAACTTCATAACAACATTGTTATGCCTGCCTGCCTTCCCAACTCTGTTTCACTTGCTTGGCTGGTCTGGTCCTTGCGGCAGTTTTTGGCTAGTACCCCATTTCAAAGGCACCAGGTTAAACAGCTTAAAAGTGGGGATAGTGAAAGGTGGTTGAGTTGCTTGCACAAGGCTTCTTAGATCTCTGTGTACCAAGTGCCAAAAAGCTCTTTATCATTCTGATCAGACCCACTAATGATCAAGACTATCTAGCCCAGGCAGAATTCAGGGAATTCACATTATGTCCAGAAATATACCCCTAAAATACCCTGGCTTGGCTTTGAACAACTATAGCATCCAAAGATTTAGGTAAGAGCACAATATGCATCATGTTCTTGGACAACTAAAATGCCTTTCTGTTCATCAGGTGCAGATTTTAAACATAGGATCTATAAGGATAGGTACTGGCAAAGCCACAGAAATATAATCCCATCCACTCAGTGTTTTGATAACAAAGGCAAGCTGAATTCTTTCTGCCTTTGATTGTTTGTGTCCAATAGACATTTCTCCATGAGGTCAACCCTGAAGAGCTAACTCGGTCACTTTCCTACTCCTCCATCCCTCCTGTTACTGCTTTAAATGACCCAGGTTCTCTGACCCTATTCTTCCTGCTGCTGGAAAAAACGAATTCTACCGAAGACAGTCCTCCTCTTTCCTACACAATTGTTCTCTTGCTTTCATGCAAATTGTTTCTCTTGAAGTTAGCCACAAGGTTAACCATTGGTTTACAACCTGCTGTGTTGGTTTCTGCCAGTCAACTGGATGCACTAGAAAGAACTGCAATGAATCTGTGATCATTCAAAGAAGCCACTAATGTGCAGTGATGACTGAAATTATGTAGCAGCTGTGAGAGATATGACTACCAAATACTTGTATATTGCATGCTATAATTAAGCAATAACAGTGTCAGAATGTTGCTTTACAAGGCAATAATCTGACTCCCAAGTGAAATCAAATGAAAAGCTGAAGGCAGCGTAGCTCATCTTGATGAGGCAACTGGATTACCACTGAACAGTGGCTGGCTGGAGCCATTTTGGATATTGTGCTACAAGCATTTAGAAAATGCCAAGGGAGTGGAGGGGGGAGGATGACTAAAATAAGGCACTAATTCTGCTCCCTGGTATCCCTTTCTATTGTAAATCATTTGACTTCAGCCACTATGCCTGACCTACCCATGTGTCTGGGAGGAGGCAGACTTTCTAGCTATGGATCATAGAGAATCAAACTCGAAGGCAGGTAAGAGTATTGCAGATATTATGTGAAAGTGAACAGAGAAACTGCAGTGACATGAAAAACTATGGCTTACTTAAGCTATTGTGATTTTATTAGCATCTTAATACTTAGATAAATGCCCTTAGAGTTTTAGCAGTTTCCTTTCATTACTAGTTTTACCTTAAATTTTCTTACAACTTTGGAAAATAAGTCAATGAGTGTAGAATAATTTGTCTTTGTTTGAGTTCAAACAAGACATCTGTGCTTCATTTGGGGCACAACCCTGGCTGTAGCTTTAGCTACTTGGTATGCTATCTGATATCACCAGGACAAGCACCTGACCGCTTTGTGCAAGTTCTCAGTTTACTTTCTATCCTATGTATGGAGAATAGTGTCCCAAGGGGATTTGGAAAAGCTCTAAAATACAAAATAAAACCCCAAACCATTACCATAATCCCTTCCTGAAGCACAATATGGGTAACTTCTTGTGGYAGCAAATACTGAGAGCAAGGGCTGCTTTTTGTCAGTGTCAAATTATGTTTCCTGGGGGTCAGATGTGGCATAGCTCTTCAGTGATCAAACTTGACTTGTAGCCTTGTTAAGGGGATAAATACAGTGATGCTGTAATTAATGGATGTCATCAGATGCCTCAGACACCAGAGCACTGAGCCACTCCATGAAGATGTGTTTTTCTCAAATGACAATTTATTCATGCATAACAGAGTGGGAGGGAAGGGAAAAAGAAAGGACACAATTTCTTTCTAGTTCAAAGTAAAAACTAAGATACAGATGCTAAATAAAACCTTGCCAAGTCCCCTTTCACAGTAGTATCTCTGCCAACATATACCTCTTCACCCTTGTCTACAAAGGGAATAGAAGGCGTATTATAATCCTATTTCCTTTTCCCCTCCTACTARGGCACTGACACTTTCATAGTAGCATCCAGGTAAGCAGCTTTGCTGATGTAACAGAACTGGCATACTTCCTTCTGACAGCTTGGTAACACCTAATTGTATTGTGTCCTATCACTGATTCATGCAGTGCTGTCAAACCTGTTGTTCTTCATTTTCTCTGTACTTGAATCAACAAAAACACATAACAACTGTCTTCACATTTCCTGCTAATTGTTCTCAAAAATATCTTGAAGTTGTGGGTTTAAAAACAAGGAGAAGCCTTCATGTTCATACAAACACTTTACAATTCATTCCCTTGTAGTTCTTGATTATATCCTTTCTTCTGTCTATTGGAAGTTACAGTGACTTTCTCAATGAGAAAAAAGCGTAGGCTTTGTGAGCATTGTGGGGAAAAAAACCCAAATAACAAAACCCAACAAACCAAAAAACAAACAGAAAACTAACAGCCCTTGTTTTATTTGAATTTGCTTTATCTGTTTGCTTTAGAAAAGTCTTTTGTGAGGTCTAGTTTTCGTCACAGGCTAGAAACTCAGAGCTGTTAAGACTGGTGATTGACTAGCTAGCAGAGCTCAAATATAACTTCCTTCGTGGAAATACTGTGCATGTCACTTGAAACACAGCAACAAACCAGTTGCTGATTATTGCTAGGAGCTAGGAATGAACTATTAAATAATAAGCATCTTCACCCTGAGCAAGTGTACATGATACAACTAGTTGGTATGTCTTGTGGGACTTAGACGTATAGAGTAGTAGCAAAGTACAAAGGATGGTACGTAATTCATTATGAAAGTTAACTATATTGTGCCATTATAGTCACTGTTCTTTCCTTTCTCCTTCTGCACCACATGCATTTTTCACATAGTCGTGACTATTTTGTCTCTTCCTCTTGCACTTGGTGATTATACATAGACAGTTTGTGCTAATGGACCATTAAGTTCATCGCTCAGCTCATGTCCTGCAGTTACACTGACAGCTTAGCAACTGCTGCTGTAGTCCATTTAGAAAATACTGCATGCAGGAGCAAGGGTTTGTATATAATATGATAAACTATATACAAAGGTTGACAAATATTGCTTTCTCACTTAATGGTTTTTCTCCCCCCCCCACCTACCTCATCACATTGTGTGATCCTGTGAGCAATCTCCTTCAACTCTTTCATGGATTTTTCATCCTGGAAATCATAGGGGAAAGTTTCAGTCCATTCCTTCAGGAGCTGAATGATTTTGGCAGTGAAGGATTTTAGCTTTGCCTAGAAAGAAACAATGAGTTGATTACTGACCACAGACCTTTCTGACTGCAGAGTAAATTAGCTGGTGAAGGCTCACGCAAAACTAGAGGCACCCTTGAAAATGCTTTATATTTGTAGTAGGTGAAGAGGGTAAAAAAACAACATATTTAACTGTGAGCCAGATTCCTAAATAGTACGATTCAGCCTCCTTTCATGATAGCTTGGTAATGTCTTTTACCAAACACTTTGAAGATGGTTTCCAGGTTAGCTGTATAAAGGCAGGAAGGTGACACCATAGTTTAAGTGACTTATTTGATTGAAGTCAATGGGACTTAAGCTGATATATGCCATCTGAGGCAGCAGTACCTTAGCGTTTGAATTCAAATGCATACAAACCGCAGCACTCTATCAAGCATCTTTCATGAGAAACGTTCACAAAGACATTTTTGTTCTATAGAATTTATCAGACCCTCCAGACTGAGCTGTATATTAAAACAAATGAATGACAGGAAAGATGTGTGTGTTCTCTCCATGACATCTAAATCAAAATGGACTTTGAAAATAAAAATTATTGGCTCTTACTCAAAAGCTATCAACCAGAGAAAGGGGAGGGAGAGCTATTTTCTAAGTTCTTCTGTTACCTGTGAATCTTCTAAGGCTTTTCATCAGTTAGACCTGAATTGGATGCCAAGTACTCCACTATCACAGCAATAGAGAGCAGCATCATTAAATCCAAGGGAACACTCTTGTAAAATTGGGAGTGTGAGTGCTAAGAACACTTTTAATGAACAAGAAGAATCAAAACTTAATTCAGRTTATATTTATCCTCCCACCCAACTTGTGATGCACTGAGGAAAAAGAGGAAGTTTTCATCTGTGTTTACCTCCCCACTTGTGTTAAGCTACAGAAGTCTCGCTACACAGCAGTTCCTTCTCCCCACGCACAGTGCGCTTTCCTCATTGCACTCTCCATCAGCCTCTTAGGGGTTACAGAAGGTGACTTAGYATGTGAGTGTCGCTACAGGAAATCGCTGTATTTTCTTTTAAGACAGATAGAGAATGTCTTCCAAGAATTGGTAGGAACTCCTGCCAAAACATCATCTGATCATAGTATGTCCCAGTTTATTTAATCAAAACCGAAAGTCAACCAAACGAAACTATTTTTTTTGCTTTTTTTTACATCTCACTAATATGTAGTCAGTGGGAATTATTAATAATGATTAAGAAGAACTTTGAAGTTAAACCATGCACCCTTGAATCCTCAATCTGAAAATGAGCTAGTGCTCCTTGTAAGTGTCAAGGGAATTTTCTTGCCTTTTTTTTTTTTTTTCAGAGCTGCAAATTGCACTCTACTAGCGTGCTTTTCCTAGCTGWTTTTTACTGATAACATTTAACTGATCCTGCTAGTAAGAGAAGCGCAGAATAGTTGGATAGTGAGGGCAAAAAGAAACCACCACCATTCTCTTTGGCCAGCAGTAGGCATTCCTGCAAAGCAATCTCTGCCAGTGCCACTCCTGTGGAGCCCAGCTTCAAGGTATTTCTAAACAGTGTGGGACAGAGTTCCAGATTATAGTTGTCTGTCCTCCAAACTCCCATTGCCGTCTGTCTTGGCGAAAAGGCAATTTATACTTCTTTGCTAGGAAATGCATGGAGCGTGACATTATTAAAAGAATAATCTGTAGGTGGTGATTTTTGGGTATTAATTATCCTGACTATCCTTTCTTTTTAACTTTTGAAACTGAAAAAGGAGGGATGGGGGCAGGAAGGTTCCAAAATCCTTCCTTAGGCCATGGGCAAGCATCTCCATATGAACACTGACTTCCCATCTCATATATCTACTCATGAGTTGCTAGGGTTTGCTTCCTTCATGATGGAAAGTTAGGCATCTGTTGCAAGACAAATTGCAAACCATATTACTCTTCGTGCAATTACTCTTCAGGTGTAAAAAAGCTTAAAGTTTTATCAGATGCTTTTAATGCTCATGAAAATAAGGTATGCTTTCTGAGAGCAACGCTAAACATAAATATAGCAAAACATGAGATTACTGTTTTACATGCACTCTGAAACCCAAAGCAGCGTGACAGGCTTGATGCGCATGATTTCTGATAACCTAGATAGAAATCACAGATATGTGGGTAGCAGCACGCATTTTCCTTTTTGTCATGGTTGCAATAAACCTACCAGCCTACTTTTTCTGTAGTCCCACTCCAAATGTGAGCCTCCCCTTGTGAGGCCTGACACAGAGTTCTTTGGAGTCTATGGGAACACTTCTCCCATAAATATTTCTTTGAGAAAGAAAAAACTTCTATTAATTTAAGTACTGTGGATCAGCCCTGTTCTGCATAAGACAAGACAGACAGTACCAAGAAACAACTACCGGTTAGAAAGGAGGGCAATAGCAGTACTGTGCTTGTAGGAAAGGGAGGTTTAATGACAATGACCCAATTATGAGTATTGTTTTGATTTTTGGTTTTAAAAAGGAGAACTTACTGGTGACAAAAMCCGAGGGAAATCGTAATTTTTGAAGGGACTTATGTATTCCAAGACAGGCAAGACAAGCTTAATGGAAACTAACTTCTACTTTCTCTTTTTATTTCTTACTATTTTAACTTTTTATTTAAAAAATACCCTCAAGCTGCAGAAATAATGCACCACAGTTTTGACAACAGGTTTTCCCACTGAATAATACTATACGAGTGCTTTTTTCTGTGACAATCTTGTTTGGGTCTTTCCAATCTCTAATGCGCTTATGGAGAGTTAAATTTTATCCTTTATGGTCAAGCTTTGACCTTTATGGTCAAAACTACTGACTTGTATATTATAATTGATGTCTTAAACTGTGAAATCTTCTCTTTTTATGAGTGGCCAAAAGGACTCTAAGCGCACTCCAGGACATCCCAGAGTGTTTTTCCTTTCAATCCACTTCTCTCTGGGTTGTTTTCTATAGGACTCTTTGGCTAGCCAGTGATGTCAAAAACAAAGGAATGATAAGTATTGTGGTGTGTAACCTCAAAACCTGACTCTTTGCTGCTCTTTCAGCTCACATGCTATCTAGGCAACAAGTCAGCCAGCTTCTCCTTTGCTTATGCAAATCTCTTATCAGAAGTGATCAGAGCTGCTTCAACTATTTTTGCCAGCTACTTCGTGCTACGGAGCCACTTAATTAGAAGGTGTTGGTAGCTGATGATACCTTAATGGGTTATGACTGTGAATAGGTAGAGTGCCTTGAGTCGAGAATTTCTATGCTGCATGTGAAATGAGCTTTTATTTGTCGCCAGGTAGAAAAACAAATGTTTGCAAATGCCAGTGGCCAAATTCTTCTGTAAAACATACAGGTGCTTGCAGTAGAGGACAGTAAAGCAGTGATTTGAGAGGGATGTCAGAAGTTTATGTAGCRTTTTCCAAGAATTTTGTGTTTAGTGGGCAGGAAAAAATTAGTTTATATTAAGGCAGTAGGAAGGGATCAAGGGTATGGTAGGAAAAGTAATGCGCAAGGCATGTAAATTAAAGCAGCCTCCCAAACACTCATGTTTTATTGTCACCCTGCTGTTTGTTGGTTTTCCTGTAGGCCCATTTCCAAATTGTCAGCAGAAGGTGTAAGAGTGTGGGTGTTTGGAATATGAGCTGCTCTATTTTACATCCTGTTGTTAGGATGTAATGCTATTTCATTTCTATGTGGAAGCCATGACTTTTATAACACATCTGCTGAAAAGCCACAGTAATGCTACTTTACAAATAATATCTTTAAACAGCCAGGTGATTTAGTCCCCAGATACTGTTTTCATTTTAAAATCTCCCTAGTGTATTGTTATTCACAAAGTTTCATCTTGTATCCCATTATTTTTAAATGCAAGTTTTTCACGTATGTACTTTGACACTAGCTACTGACAGCAGTCCTCCTCTTCATACGTCTACAGATCAGCTCTATTCATTTCATGTTTCAGAAGGTCCCAGCATCTCTTACAAGTTCCTACCTCTATTGTTTAGTTACATGCTGCTGAGAAGCCACTACAATTTACAGAGCATCAGTTTGAGGTTGCTCAGTCATGAACTAGTTTGGCAGTGGCGATGGGAATGGTTATCACCTCTGCATACAAAGCTGGACGCAGTGGTTCTTACACCTTCTTTTGCCAACCCCTTGAATTCCCCAGCACCTATGTGACGAGTTACATAGCTATTTGGCGAGTAGATCGGGGGACTGACCTGGATGAAAGTCATTTTGCACCAAGTGGTTAGTTTTTCCTGTGGAGTAATTTTGTGACATAATATGAGGCTGCACTCAGGAATAGTAAGGGAGAAAGAAGCCCTTAGGTCAGTATTACTGTCAAAAACTGTATTGCCAAACCACAGGGTTGCCTTTTGGGGTCCCCATTCAGAGTCCTGGTACAAGAAGAAGAAAGCAAAATGGGACTATCAACGTGCTGAAGATTAGGAATGTGAGCATGTAATTTCTCACTATAGACAAATGCGTCCAAAACATGCCCAGGATTTGAACAACTTAGGTCTTTAAATACTCGCTGATTTAATCCTTGTTTCTGTCGCTCTTATTTGCATCCCAGCTTGGACTATTCTGGTACTTCAATTTCAGTCAAAAGTCCTTCAATACTCACTTTCCATGRTGGTGAGACTCAGATGAATTTAAGTGCATATAAACTGACCCAGTTTGGTTTAATCGGTTGTAGTAAAACTGCATAGTCACGTGTCAGCACAGGCTACCATTTTAAGTAGTGCATCCCTTAATTTTTGTGAGAGGTAACTTTCTGATTTACTGTTACACTAACTTAAAACACCCCACCAATAACCTACGGCAGAGCACTCAACTCTAATAGGATGGTGAGGGTGACTGGAGAAAGGGGAATCAGATTCAAGAAAGACCTAACTGGGTGAAGGCCCAAAAGTGCAAAGTGACTTGCTGGGCAGGTTTCATGGCAGATACACATTGCTCCAGTGCACAGCACCAACCCGTAGCTCATGAGCAAGGTTATATTTCCAGTCACTGTATCTGACTCGTAAAGTAGTACATAACCTATGTTTGGGGCTAGCAAAGAAGCAACAGTGCTTCAAGGAAAAAGACACAAATAAAAGTGCATCCAGTAACACACGGCAATTACAATTTCAATTTATTCTTTATCAATCTGATTAGCTTTACAATGAGAAGGAGAGAGTGGGAAATAAATGACTGTAGCACAGCTAACTGAAGGACATAACCATTCATTTACCTTTTCTGCCTCAGTCCCCGTTTCTAGCTGCTGCTTCTGTTTAATGCAGATCTGCCCCACTTTAGCCAGGAGCTCGTGTGGGTGAATGAAGACTCTTGAGCTCAATAGGAAAGTGAAGATGTAAGTCCTCTGTGGAAGCAGAAAGGAGAAAAAAAAAAAAGTTGAATAACTTTAGCAAAAGGAATCTGTCTTCCTTGGAAAAAACATTCCACAAACCACAAATGTAACTTTCCTTCATTCAAATTTTTCATAATTTTTCCTTTCTCCAGAGACGTGGTGGTCTTTTCTAGCTCTGTTGAAAGGAAATGCTGTAGGCTTCAAGGCTGTTAACTGTGGTGTTTTCAGATTCCCAAATTATTTCCCTTTAAAATGCTGAACTTAATATGCCTAACTAGTCATCGCTCACCAAAAAGACAAATGAAGTATGTCCAATGTAGGGTGTTATGCCTCCTGAACACCACTTTTTCTGCTGCTTTGTTTCTTTAAGAGTGATTGTTTTTCACTGAGCTGCAGAAAACTGCTTCATGTGTATTCCAAACCACAGCTGTAATTTTTTCATGGATGGGTTTTTTTTTCGTTCTTTTCTCCCACAATCACTGACACAAGCTTTAGCTTAGATTGTGGCCATATGACAACAATTTAGTTTTAATCTTGACTTTACTTATTTGGGGCCTGTTTCAGAGTCTTTTGAGTAGGAACACTGCTAATAAATGCCAACAATTATTACTTCTCATTAGAAATAGCCTCTCCGTTTGTATTTTAAAAGCTGCAATGCATTGTATTCTGAATCATATTCTGGCCAGTTTAGTTGAAGTGAGAATGCCTTCATGCCCTAGTCTTGCTTCAGTGTTCGAAACATGGCTTCCGTATTTGAATGTAATTGCCCCAGTAATGACAGTAGCATCTCATAAGCACTTCTGTTTTTCCTTTAGGCTTTTTGACAAAATTTGGAGTTAGGAAACTGTAGGGAATCTCGGTGACAATGGATTTCAATTAACCTTTGTTATGTTTGCAGTGTGTGCTGTTACTTAGTACGCTGTTTTTAAAAATGTGATTTGGCAGGCCACAGCCAGGTGTGCATATAAATAGTCAATGTGCGCATATACCACATTGGACTGGGCAAGTAAATTGAGACATCTAAAAACTTAATACCAGATGTCTAAAATATGGCATCTCTACTATTAGCTACTGAATTCTGCCACTTGCAGTCTCTAAAACACGCTTGTAGTTAAACAATAATGGTATCTTTAGGACTCCAAAAAGGCTATGGGGTTTATCTCTCTAATCACAATAAAATGTGCTATTAATGAAAAATGTTTCTACTTCTTCAGTACTCAGTGTGCCCTATAATATAAATTTAGCGCTAAAAATCTCCAAATATCAGAAGAAGAAAAAGGAATAGTTTTGTTTGGTTTTTTTTTTTTACAAAATAAAATTAACTAAAAAGTCACAGCATTCTGGGAGTGAGTGAACAGTATAATAGATTAAGCACATACCTATTAAACATCCAACTCTGTCCTGAGCTTGTGGAGGAAGCTAATGAAAGAACAGAGTGGAGTGTGATACAGTAGAGGCATTTAAAATGCTCATTCTGATTTGAAGATTTTATTAGCACCRGGGTTTGTGTATTAAATTAGGAACAGCATTAATTCTGTACAGTCAAAACTGGAGTTAATCTGTAGTCTTTGCCTTGCCTATTTTTTATGGAGAGAGGAGGAGAGGAGGAGAAGGGTTGACTGGGCTCTCAGTGACTAGAGMGCTGCAGGTGGCCAGGGCAGTGACAGGACACTAACAGCATGGCCTCCCTTCTCGATGGCATGGTTGCAAACATCCCACACAAATGTACATTGGGAAAATTTAAGAAACTGGGCTTCTGTTTGGTATTTTGTTTATGTCTCTCTCCAGAACTTCAGAATTTATTTTTACATTTACAATGACAAAAAAATTGAAGTTTATTAATTTGTAAAAGAAATTCAATGTAGCTCTTATGCCTGCATCTGGAAACAGTTGATGACATTGTGTCAGCTTTAGAGAAGCTTTATAAAAATCTGTAGTACCGTATGTGGTGTGTTATGGGTACTAAAATTAGGCTGAAGAGCTAACCTGATTCATAAAAGGGGACTTGGTTGTGTTATGGGACAACATATCAGGTCTTTTATTCTTATGTATCTGAGAAAGATCCCTGAACTGATACACTCCCCATTCAGAATGAAAGCATGAGAAAGATAGTGTTGGGTTGTGAGATTTTGGGGGCGGGGAGGGGGAGTTGGGGGGTTTTTTTGTTTGTGTTTTAAACTATGCCTGGTTATCCTCTGTTATTTTTTGTAGCCAACTTCTGTGTTCATTTCTATCAGTGTTGTCCCTGAACTTAAAACTGAGTCTGGACTATCTGGGAAAGGAATTTAGCTGTTGGGTGTGTCAGCTGTCACTGGGTTGTGTGAAAATTTTTGTTCTGGAAACATGAAGCAGCCCTCACTTCTACCCTATTTTGCATTTGAGAGAGATGAGGAATAAAAAAAAAATTAGGGACTTTGATACTTTCATCCCTTCCCCACATTCTTGTTTTGGGAGTTTAGAAGCCTCTCTGAAAAGATGCCTCTATGTGTAAGTAGTGGGGAACCACAACTTAAGCCACGCTGCCCTGCCAGTGACCTTCGCTCTGATAAGCTGGAACACATTATTTTAAGGAAAGATATAATTTTGCTTCTTGTACTAATTCTAGTGTTGGTCTCCTTGGTGGACGTTTGTGTGATGTGGGACAGTGTTTATCCAGAGTGACTCTGAGAAAGGCCCACTCAAAGTATCATTTCCCTATTCTTATACTGCAAGAAAAGTGTGACCCAGATGACCTGTGCTTTTATTTGGTCTCTTTGATAATGTTTTATACAATGTTCAAAAAAGTGCCAAACTGGCAAGATGCAGGAAGATAATGGCCATAAAAGTGCGTACTTTCCATTTTAGGCTTGCTGATGTCTCTCTGTAATCAGTAACATCTGTACCGGACCCATGCAATGCTTTTCTGGACAACACTGGACTACTAGGTTTTAGAAACAAATTATTACTTCTGGAACCCATCTGCTGTATTTGTATTCTATTTTTTTAACTCACTTAACTGGAACTAAGTTCAGTACTTTGGAAAACAAAATTGTTCTATTATGGTCAATCAAGATATGCTGGTTTACAATATATTGGTATCTAACGGGGGGGGGCAGGTTGATAGTTTTATAGCTTATGCTGGCATAGACAAGGAGTAATTGCAATTAAGAACCAAATTAAAAATGATAGGTCTGACAGCAGTATTGACCCCCATCTCCTTGCCTCTGCTAATAGCCACTCCCTATCCAATCAAGAAAATTCAGGCTCAACTAAGCCATATATTTCAGCTTAGTGGTAGGTCTCGGGGGTTAGGAACACAGTTGTTTTGGATAGGAAATATTTCCTACTAATGTCATATGCCTTATCTAGATCAAAGATTTCTGTGATTTGTTGCACCTGTACTACTATACACATATAGGCTAAATGTTATAACAGTGTAAAAACCTACACTCTCTCATAGGCAGTCCCCTAATTATGAAGAAGATGTTTTGGAGAAGGAAATTTAGCTATGAAGCTAGCTGGTTTGACAAAGAATCATTAAAAAAATGCTTCCATAAGCTATGAGATTGTAGGATAAATGGAGCTTAACTTTCAAAAGTGACAGGTATTTGGGAGGAGAGGCAAAAAAAAAAAAAATCCTTTCTGCACTTGGAACAACGTAAGCTGACACAAAAGGGGTTTGTGCATAAGAAGCCAGATTCCTTTAGTGCCTAAAGTTGTTGCTAAGAGATGAGTTGAATTATATTTAAAAAAAAAAAAAGAGAGAACACAAGCGCACAAGACTAAAGAAGGAATTGTTACTCTCTGACCAAAGAATGCACTGATGTCTTCTCGAGGAGTGGGGGGCGAAATTTTCTTTGTGCACTCACTGCTCATTCTGGAACTTCTTGTTTGTGAAATATTTTCTTGAAACATTTTCTTGCTTGGGCACAAGGGTTAGAGACTGGTACATTCCATTCCTAACCTCCCGAACTTCTGTGTCTCATGAGCATACATTTTTTTCTATGTGCTGAACAAGTCCCTGTACACAAACAAGCCTCAAAAGAGCAGTACACAAATGTAGGCCCTTATCTTTCCCATCCTCCCTTGCCTGTCTCGTGTTCTGCCAACATGGCAAATACATTTTTGTTTTGCCTCTCTAACCAGCACAGAAAGATACTGTGGTTGCTTTCTCCCCCACTCCCCCCTTTTTTTTTTTTCCTGTCTGGAGGGTTACTGTGATCTTTAGCTTAATGTCCACACAGGCAGGAATGCCTTCTAAGCATTGTGCTCAGATGTACTAATCCAAAAATTTGGATGAGTACTGCAATTTACAGATATGTCACTCTGAAAGTAAGGTAATCTCTGCTAAGGTTACCAATAGCTTCTCTTGGTGCGAATTAATTGGTGATGCCTTGCTGCCTTTCTTAGTATGTGTAGCCAGAGACATGAGACTGAGAGGTGTTTATATCTTTTCCTTGAACATACAGTATTGGCTACTCTTCTGACAGGGTATCAGTGTAAATGGCTATCACTCTAACCCTGTGGCAACTTCCCTAAAAATAGAAATGAGCATGAAATTAAGTATAAACATGCAACTGAACTGAAATAGAAAACTTCGATTTGAAGATGACTCAAATACAGCTCCTTCTTTACGTTGTTCAAAGCTTATTTATCTACTCATTTTATAATTAATCCTTTCAGCTAAATTGGGTGATCTGATTTAACTACAAGAATGTGTCCTGCTGTAGAGGAGACGAATTTGGTTTAATGCTGTTTTCCATCTCTCTCCCTGRAGTTCCCTTGATTGCTTCTGTTGTATCTCTCAGCTGTCAGCTTACTGTCTATTTAAACTGCAGCCTCCCAGGGTGGGTTCCGTGACTGCTTGGTTTGCAGTGCTCCTTTGCTTGGAATATGGGATAGCACCATGGAAACTAGCAGCATTCCAAAATAAGCTGCAGACCCCTTCAGTAATGCTCACTTTATGGAACCACTTTCAGAGTAGCTATGTTATAAATAGATTCTATATTACAAGTTACAATAAGAGATGTGCATTAGCAGCAACTTAAACTTAACTATATTCGAGAAATCCAAGCAGCAAGTAACTATATTCTAGTATTACACAAAAGACAAGGAACTGACTCCTTGGAGGCTTAACTATAGCAGCCTCAAGCTATTCCACTGGTATACCATACCACCTCTACCTGCTGCTTTCTTCTGCATCTGTTCTACAATATGTATTTGGGGGCAGGGAGCAGAAATTTAATATCTAACAATGGTCATCCCTTTGTGTCTTATAAAGGACTTGTACTAAGCCAGCATCTGTCAAAGGTAGAGCAATTGTTTGTTAGCTGTATTTAAATGCAAGGTTTAGGATTACTTTAGAACTGGAATACTAAAACATCCTGGTTTTGCTTTTTTTACTCTTCCACTGGTGATTGCTGGGAATTCTGCTGCTTATACCCACTGAACTCTCATAAGGGGAGTCCCTTTTTTGTGCCTGGCAATTGTGAAGATGGGCGGTGTATATGTGGGAGCTTGGAGAGATTTTATTGTGACTGAAATAAAACCACAGTAAAAAGTTCTACACGAATTAGACTGAGAAACATACAAGATATAGCACGGCCCATTACTGCAACCATTAAGTTCAACACAGAAGTTAATAGTGACTGCAATTTCCCGCCCCCTTATTAGTCTTTACAAAGAGCTGGGATGCTTCTGCCATAGCTGCCACTTTTTCAGAGCTCAAATGGAATACATGCTATATAGCCTCTCTGATCTTTGGCAACTTGTTTAAATAACATCTTTCATTAATGGGTACAAGGGGTCATTTTAAGTGATAAAGTGATCTCTTAATAATATCCTAGGTTCAGAATCTTATTGCGTGCCCTGGAGTTGTAAGTAGTATTTACTTCAGGGTATTGCACTGAGGATGTTTAATCAGCTGCAAAATCATTTTCAGGCTCAGGAACATACATTATTACAGTGCTGGCCCATTAAAACGTCTTGAGAAAGAGAGCATTTTAATTAAAATCTATTTTTGTTTTTTTCCAATGGCCTAACTAGGAGATGCATAGAAAATTAAGGAAAAAAAATACTAGAGCTGATTTTGGGTCTGCTTCCTTAGGTAGGGGCTGGTTAGTAGTTAATCTTGGCTGTATTAGAGCTAAAGCAGCTTAGAGGGATAGAAAATTCTGTGGCTAATGCTGCTTTTAATTGGTTCTTAAGGCACCCATTTGGGTTCAACACGGCTTTATCTTTCTAACAAGTGTTCCCATTTAAAAACAGAAAGGAGAGTATCCCCATTGAGCAACATCTTTAGTGAAGGACTATTGCAAGTAAAATAAATGCATCTTAGCTTACATTTTAATCTTGAATCAAATGGAGGTAGAATTTCTTGAGGAAGCACCAATCCAGATACTAATGCAGGAAAACCATGGGAAGAAAAAAAACCCTTCCGTGCCTACTTACATCTGGATAATAGTCCATGGTGGGCACCAGGCGCTCTATCAAGGCCTCCAGTGATCCAGAAACAAGGTTCCCATCCTGATAAACAGGGTCCACACATCTCTCCCCCATGTCTGGCTGCACTTGTCCACTACAACTGGAACCGAGCATGCTGGAAAATATTGGCGTCTGGGGCATAGTTTCCTGCAGCAGCCAGGGAAAAAAAAAAGGCAGAGGGTTAAGCTTTCTTTCAGGATGTCTTATGTGTGGGTTTTATAGAGGCACACATTAAACACGATTACATATTTGACTGAATGCAGCCAGGGCATTAGCACTAAGTTCTGAATCCAAGCAGTCACACATCTGTAAGATGGCTTTGGGGTTTGAAGGGCACTTTAAACGGTGTGACTAAGGCTGTAGATGCAGAAGCTGTAAGAATTTTCTTCACTGTACTTGATTTCTCCTTTCTCCCCAGTTTTCCCCTGGCTCTTTATGCATAAAACTATACAGGGATGAAAATGCAAAATGCTTTCTGAATTTCAAAGATACTGAAGCAGTGCCTTACTGAACAAACAAACAAAAAATACTGTGCCTTAATGTCCCTCTTTTTACCCTTTTTGAAGTCAGATCTTTGGGCAAAATACTTGACTTGTGATGATAAATCCTTCACCACTTCTGTAGCTAGATGTAATCCAGGTCTCAACAGAAGTGCATCTTCTCCTGCACAGAGATACCACTGGAAACAGTGGGGGACATACTGTCTGAACAAAACTACAAAACTGCCTTTTTTTTTTTTTTTTTTTATAATACATGAAACCATGAACTGAGTGGAACTGAATGCTGTGACATATACTGTAATATACAACTCTAATAACAGTCTCTTTGGAGATTTTTGCTTAGGAAACAAACCTGCTGTCACAACACAAAAACCGCACGAAGGTTTGGGGTTTCCACCTCCCTCCACTTGGCCACAAGCTATATCCCTATACCGTAGTTACCAACTGTGAGTAAACTGTGGGGGTTTTTTGTTTGTTTGTTTTAAACTGGCTACAGCTTAAATATATGCAGAAGGCTAAACAAAACATCCTGCTACTGTATGTAAAGGTTGAAAATACTCTTCAGCATCAATATCAAAACAGTTCCCCRGCTGCTGAAATAGTTAAGACTGTTTAGAAGGTAAAGTGAAAAGAAGGCAGTGTTAACTCTTTAGCTGCCGCCTCACACTCTATGAAACAAACATAATGTCGCACTGTGAAAAGCACTTACTGTGAAAAGCACTTACGCAGATAAAAGGGATTAGGCCATTACCAGTACCTTTTAAACGGACAGCTGTTTTTAACTGCATTCCTGTCTTAGACAAGTCCTCTCTTTCTCTTTAGCAATTTTTCAAAAACTAGTTTAAGAACTGAACCTTAAATGCTATAAGGGGTATTTTAATTTGTGGGTTTTTTTTTTTTTTTCTGGTAGCACTTGAAACAATTGCAGAGCAAAACTGTACTTTGTATTCTTTTAATGCAAGGCACATTCTTCCTCTCAAACTCTCCAAAGTGATCATTGATGTTTACAACCTGGGATACAAAACATTTTTCTGTTTTTAAGCTCAGATGAATGCTAGGTGCACGTTGGTAAGTAAAAAATACCAGTATTAACAATACTTGTTCATTAAGGTGACAGATTTACTTATATATCAGGCTGACAAGTAGAACTGTTTTGTGGCTTTAACCAGAAGACCTTTATGTATTCATATGTGGTACAGATTTAAGGGAAGTGTAATTCCCTGAAAGTTAAAATATAGCAGCTGTTTAATAGTGACTAGGGAGACTAATCTGAGGAGTAGAGTTCAGTTTCAGAAGTTCAGGACGTAGCCAAATAAAACAGAAAATGCAGGATCTAATGGCGTATCAAAAGAAATGAAACATGATGATTCTGCACAAACAGGCATTAAGGTTGCTTAGTATTTTACAGATTTATCTGTCAGGCCTAAGCTTTGCAGTACACAACAATCTGACAAATCACTGGAGCGTATGATGAAGAAGCCAGCTTTGCTATGCGTACTATGTAACTCGCCAGTAATTTGGTTTTCTTCCCTTTTAAGGTCCATAGCAATAGAGCTGAAAGCTACTTCTCAGGCTGGATAGGCTGTGATGGGCACTTCTGGCTAATGATATGAAGTTGCACAGGGTTTTAAGGGAAGCTGACCGCCAACTAAGCACCCACTGAAAAGATGCTTTAGGAGGAAACTTATCCCGTTTTTGCCATCAAGTGTTTTAAACTCCTTTAAGACGTTCACTGTTGCATCAGTTTTGCTTTTAAAGACCCTTTCCGAGAGCAGTCTGTACCCATCTTCGCCGGATTGCAAAGGCCGGGAGTCGCCGAGCCCCGGCTCTCCCAGCGGGGCTGGCTGCTGCCGCTAGCACGCGTTCCCTGCGGTGCCAGCTCCAGCCCCCCCGAAGAGCCCAGGGCCCCGACAGGCCGGGTCCCCCCGCGGCGGCGGGGAGCGCTGCGGTGGCCGCAGCCGGCGCCCTCAGGCAGCACCTGCCGCCCCCTCCACCCTCCCGGCGGCGGCCGTCAGCCACTCCCGGGGCCCCGGACAGCCCTCTCCCGCAGCACCCCCGCTCCGCCGCTGGTGGCCGCGGGAAGCGCTCGCTGGCGTCCCCCGCGCGCTGGGACCCCGGCGGGGCGGGCTCCAGCTGCGGCGTGCGGAGCGCTGGCTCTGCCGCAGGCGAAGTTCTGAGGCAAACCCCCCCCGTCCCTTTGACCGTTATGGGGTCTTCCCCCTCGGTACCACCGAGCCGCCCCCCTGGGGCTCTGCCCGGTGTCCGCACATGGCGGGTGGGGGTCACGACGGCAGCGACCGACCCGACGCGCCTTACCCTCATTTTCCTGGGGGACGTGTACATACGCGTGGGCAGGGGCGGCAGCGCCGGCGGCCCGCGGCTGACAGCTCTGCCCGCCCGTGGCGGAGCTGCCGCCCGCCCGGCGCGGCCGGCCCGGCCCCGCTCCCGCCGCCCGTGACGTCAGGGCCCAGCGCGGCGCCCTGTTGGCTGAGCGCGAGCGTGGCCGGTTCAAACGGAGCCGAGTCAACGGCGCGGGGGGAGGGGGCGCGCGCCGTGCCTGGGCGCGGGGCGGCCTGTGCTCGTTCCTCTCAGCTGGGGTTGGGCTGGCGCTGGCCCGACCGCTGGTGTTTGTCTCGAAGGTACTTTTTTTTTTTT